>JAVQMG010000109.1:9888333-11101666 GCA_032878915.1 Castanopsis chinensis
AGAGTTCAACTGTAGGTTGGTGAGGTACTGGGATTCCTTACTTGTAACTGCTTGTTGTGATAATAGTGGAGTTTCGGGAGGACCAGCATAATCATGGTGTTGTTTGACAATCCATATTGGCACTTTGAACATAACATTACGTGCAGCATGACATCAATAGAATTAAAGTGGCAAAAGTGCTTTTTATTAATAATAATATCGTCGCAAATTACTTACATTCCAGGGATGGGGCACAACTTTTTCATCTAAATCTGCAAGGTAATAAGCTCCTATTCCGTCTATTGCAGTAATACGATACGGTCTTTCCCAGTTTGGTCCCAACTTCCCCCATGCTGGATTCTTGGTATTACCCACGATCTTCCTCAATACTAAGTCTCTAGGAGCAAGTGGCCCTGAGTTCACGTGTGAATCATACCCCTGCTTCAATTTTTGTTGATAGTAAGCCAATTGGATCATGGCTATTTCTCTCCGCTCTTTAACTAGATCTAGGCTTCTTTCTAGTAACCTGTCATTATTGTCCTGAGCGAAGGAACTTGTTCTCATTGTTGGAAAACCAGTTTCTAAGGAATAACAGCCTCGGCGCCATAAGTCATTGAGAATGGCGTCTCTCCTGTTGATCGGCGGGGTGTGATCAGAGACGTCTACAGAACATGAGGCAATTCCTTTACCCATCTCCCTTTGGCGTCATCCAGCCTCTTCTTAAACCCGTTGACTATAACTTTTTTGATCGCCTCGGCCTGCCCATTTCCTTGCGGATAAGCTGGGGTGGAATACCTATTGGTTATGCCGAGGTCACAGAAATATCGCCTGAACGCTTTACTATCAAATTGCAAACCATTATCAGAAATGAGAGTATGAGGGACTCCAAATCAAGTGACGATATTCTTCCACAAAAATTTCTTCACATCGACATCCTTAATGTTTGCTAGGGGCTCGGCCTCTACCCACTTAGTAAAATAGTCAGTGCCCACAACTAACCACCTTCTGTTTCCGGGAACCTTTGGAAAAGGACCCACAATGTCCAGACCCCACTGTGCAAAAGGCTAGGGACTTGTCAGAGGATTGAGCACAACCCTAGGCTGATGAATGTTTGGTGCGAACTTTTGACATTGATTACACTTCTTCACATAGCTTTGAGCTTCTCGTTGCATATTGGGCTACCAATATCCTTGTGTTAGAGCCCTGTGAGTTAAAGACCTTCCCCCCGTATGACTTCCACAAATTCCTTCGTGTAACTCTTCTAAAAGAAGCTTCGTCTCTTCAGGATGTATACATAATAAGTATGGCCTAAAGAAGGATCGTTTGTAGAGTTTGTGGTCCTCGGCCAACCAAAAACGAGATGCTTTCCTACGCACTTTGTCCGCCTCGACCTTTTCCTCTGGCAGAACATCATCTTTAAGGAAGGATACAATGGGGTCCATCCAACTAGGCCCCACCCTGATCTGATAAACCTGGATAATATTTCCAATCATTCCCGAGGGTTTAGGTAAGTCCTCAACAAGGATGATCCGTGGTAGACCCTGTGCTGACGACGTGGCAAGAGTCCCTAGAGAGTCGGCATGCGTATTGTTACTCCTAGGGACGTGTGACAAAGTAAAGGATTCAAATTTGTGTTGCAAAACCTTGACTTGATTTAAGTAGTCCTGCATTCTCGGATCTCTAGCCTCCACCTTTCCATCGACTTGGCCTACAACTAGCTGCAAGTCCGAGAACATTTGCACGGTCTTTCCCCCCAATTTTTGAACCATATCCATCCCTTTTAGCAAGGCCTCATACTTGGCTTCATTGTTAGTAGCCGAGAATCCCAGTCTCAAGGATTTTTCCAGCGTGAGACCCTCTGGGGTCATGATTATCAAACCTACACCGGATCCCCTTTGATTAGCGGCCCCATCCATGTAAACAGTCCACACTGGGGGACCTTTGCACGCAATCATACCAATTGATTTTTCATCAATGTCCATGTTACTGACGTTATCTTCTATTGTGGGCTCAGTAAATTCCGCAACTAGATCAGCTACCACCTGCCCCTTCACTAATGTGCGTGGCATGTACTTGATGTCAAAAGCGCCCAAGATGGTTCCCCACTTAGCAATCCTGCTTGTATAATCTGCACTTCGAAGTATAGCTTTGAGGGGAAGTTAAGTCAGAATCACCACCGTATGAGATTGGAAATAATGGGGGAGCTTATGTGTACCATGCACTACGGCTAGGATCGCCTTCTCTAATGGTGAATAACGCACCTTGGCTTCATGTAATGACTTACTCACATAGCAAACCGGCTTTTGTACATCCCCGTCGACCTTTATCAACACCAAACTGATTGCATGGCTTGCCACTGCAATATATGCAAATAGAACTTCATCAACTTCGGGTCGAGACATGATAAGAGGATATGAAAAGTATTCCTTAAGTTGCTGAAAGGCAACGGCACACTCCTCCGTCCATTCAAATCCTTTCCACTTGTTTAATAACTGAAAGAATGGTTTACACCGATCAGTAGACCGCGAGATAAATCTGTTGAGGGTAGCGGTCATCCTGGTCAATCTCTGCATTTCTTTCGAATTCTGAGGTGGCTGTAAGCTATTAATGGCCTTGACCTAAGCGGGATTGACCTCGATTCCTCTATGTGTCACCATGTAGCCCAAAAATTTACCGGATCCTACTCCAAAGGAACATTTGGATGCATTAAGGCGTAACTTATGCTTTCTCAGCGTTTGGAAGGTGTTATCCATGTCTGGTATGTGAGCCAAGATAGTTTTACTCTTAACCACCATATCATCTACGTACACCTCGATTGTTTTTCCTAGTTGCGGTTCAAATATCCGCGTCATCATTCTTTGATAGGTAGCCCCAGCATTCTTCAAGCCGAAGGGCATCACCTTGTAGTGGTAATTACCCGTGAGCGTAACAAAGGCTGTCTTCTCCTGGTCATCTAGAGCTAAGGGTATTTGGTGGTAACCTTGGAAAGCATCTAGAAAGCTCATCTGAGGATGCCCTACAGTAGCATCCACCAACTGATCTATACGGGGCATTGGAAATGAATCCTTAGGACAAGCCTTATTCAGGTCTATAAAGTCCACGCATACTCTCTACTTCCCATTCTTCTTTTTCACTACCACTGTGTGCACCAACCACTCTGGGTAGAACACCTCCTTGATTTCTCCTGCCTTCTTAAGTTTCAGTACCTCTTCCTTAACGACATCGGCGTGCTCTTGGGATGAGCGCCGAAGTGGTTGCCTCCGTGGCACTACTGTTGGACTGACGTTGAGGTGATGAAAAATGAAACTTGGGTCAACTCCCGGGGCTTCGTAAGCGTCCCATGCAAATACATCGATGTTCCGTTTTAAAAACATAACCAGTTCCTCTTTTTCTTGTAGGGACAGTTGACTTCCTACCTGGAAGAACTTTTCCATATCGTCTATAATAATCACCTTTTCTAAATCTTCACATCTAGGCTCTTCAGCCTCGACCGCATTTGGTTTAGCCGAGGACTTTAGTTGCTATAAATTTCTCTCGGCTAAAGCCTGGGATTCCTGTCTCGTCTGATGCGTAATAGCTGCCGTTATGCATTGCCTCGCCATGGACTGGCTGCCGACTATCTCCTCAACTCCATCCTCATACGGGAACTTCACCTTAACATGTAGAGTTGATGACACAGCACCTAAGGCGTGCATCCATGGTCTTGCCACTATGGCCGTGTAAGGGGAATAGGCGTCTACTACGATAAAATCCACATCCACCGCCACTGGCCCTAACTGCACAGGTAGTCAGATCAACCCCTTTGGAATGACAGCCTTCCCTTCAAAGCTTATCAACGAGGAGTTGTAGGCCGTGAGATCCTCAGGCCTCAAATTAAGCCCCTTGAACAAGTCCGAGTACATAATATCAGCCTCGCTCCCTTGGTCAACCATCACTCTCTTTACGTCATAACCCCCCTATCCTTAGCATGATGACTAGTGCGTCATCATGATGTTGGATAGTGCCAACCTTATCCTCCTCAGAAAATCCAAAATGGGCGGAGGATTCCTTTTAATCCTCTTCGGCTCAGAGCTAAGGTCCTCGGCAGAGTGACGCAATACTGACATTACTTTGATAGGGCAAGACCCAGTTCGACCTGGTGCAGCAAAGATGACATTGATCATGCCCAATGGAGGTCTTGAAGTGTTACTGCCTTGATTTACGAAACCATATTGAGTGCCTTGTTCATTAGGCCGATTCATAAATTACCTTAACTTCCCTTCTTTGACCAGCTGGTCCAGGTAATTCCGTAAGTTCCTGCAGTTTTCGTGGTGTGACCCTTGTCCTGATGACAATTACAATAGAGGTTTTGATTACATTTTGTAGGGTCTCCTATCAATCTATTGGGCCACCTAAATTATGGTTCACGACAAATCTTCTCCAACACCTGCTGTACTGGCTCACAAAACACAGCGTTTACTGTCTGAGGAAGAGCCGACCTAGACTGGCCAGCAAAATCCCTCCGTGGCCATTTGCTGTTGTATCTCTCTGTCTTGAAATCCCTGCTCTCATAAGGGATAGTTTTCATTTTCCCCTTGCTCTGCTGCTGATCCTCCTCAACTCGCTTATACTCGTCAATACGATCCATAAGCCGACGAACAGTTTTTACAGGTTTCTTGGTCAAAGATTTTTTTAAATCGTGTTCAATTGGAAGGCCGACCTTAAAAGTGTTGACTGCTACTTCATCAAAATCACCGTCAATCTCATTGAACGCTTCCTAGTATTTATCTGAGTAAGTTTTCAATGTTTCGCCCTTTCTCATGGTCATGGATACTAACGAGTCCAGAGACTGAGGTACTCTGCTGCATGTAACAAAACGAGACCCAAATGCCACCGTAAGTTCCATGTAGGAATCAATAGAATCTACTTTCAAGCCATTAAACTATCTCATCGCAACGGGCCCTAGACTTAAAGGGAATACTTTGCACATCAAGGTTTCGTTTTGTGAATAGACCGCCATGTGTTGGTTAAAATGGCTCACGTGCTCCACTGGGTCTGTTATGCCATTATAAATGGTGAAGTTTGGTTGCGTGAAACGACGAGGAAGTTTTCCTTTCTCGATACGACGTGTGAAAGGTGATTTAGAGAGCTGGTGCAGCGCCTTTCCCATAGCGTCACTGCCTAAGCCCCTAGGAAGAGGCTTCTTGCTCGCTTTATCACGAAGACTTCCCTCTTGATATGAGAAAGTTTCGCTAGGAGGAGTTCTCGACCTCGGCTTATAGCCACTGCTCTGGGAGTCGTCTGAGGAAGGATCAGATATGAAAGGCGTCCGTTTTCGCTTGGCGCGACACAGCTTCCTCTTCAGCTGGTCAATTTTTCTCTGCATAGCCCTAGTACCACCTTCATTAGAGCCCCTGCTTCCGCCTCGTAGATAATTACCGGATGTTCGCCCTGTGTGTACATTGCCTTCTCGATCTCCCATCTGCTCTAAATGTTGAAAAGGATCTTCATGCTGAGATCCTAAAGATTCTGCATGATCTGGAATAGAACCCACCATCTTATCTGTGCCAAAACACAAGAATTCCCACAAACGGCGCCAATTGTAGGGACACAAATTATGCTAGACTAAAGTTGAACACGTTTGACCCAACCCAATGAGTCCAAAACAATGAATTTATAGAGAGTGAGCTTCTAATCTAGGTTTATGGACAGCAGATAACACAGAAGGATAAATTTTCTCACAGAATTCATGCATTCTCCCCATATATAGGTGAAAGCTGTATCATATATTAATGCCAAGGACTATCTTTTGCCTTTCCTTACAATTTCTCTCTCTTGTCTGTATGTGTGTGTGTGTCTTTTTCTTTTTTACTCGCCGCCCCTTTCTCTCTCTTCTTCTTTCGCCTTTTATAGACCAACCTCTTTCTCCTCCTTCATTCCACGTGTAGTCTAGATGCTCTTTTTTAGATACTTGTCCCATCATTCTTTCTTACCAAAGTATTTGGCGGTAAGTGTAAGGTTAAACTCCAATGCTCAGGCATCACTTCCTCATTAATGCGGCCAGAGAGGTAGGTATAGAGCCTTCAATGCGGTGGTAGCAGCTTTATCCTTGATATTTGTCTGTCACTTCCCCTTATCCCCTATTCTCGTTTTCTCAGTTTTTATATCCAAGGTCTTCAGTACGGATGCCCTTGAATCGCCAGATCACTCGCTTCGTCCTCGGCAGCATGTTGTCGAGGACTTGGCCATCCTCGGACGTTATGTTTCATGGTGTTCTGCTCATGCATGGCACTTCTCTTTTGTCATGTGACTTCGTAGGCGGGACTTATCACGTCCTCGGACCATTCATGCTATTGGGTTGGGCTTTTCTCCTCGTGAGAGCCTTTGGGCTGGCCCAATACGTATCTTGGGCCCATTGGCACTACATCTTGTATTTACATTCCTCTACTTTTATGCACTTTAGTTTCTTCCCTTTTAATTTCTAGCACTTATTTATACTTGTTGCTCTTTAATCTTTCTCATATAAATTTTTTGCCATAAAATAATAGCTTGGGTAAACAAATCTCTAAAGGTACTTTTTAAAAGAAAATATTTTTCAAAAACTCTCTTCTTTTCAAAAATTGCTTTTCTTCTTTTTCTTCTAAAACCTAGAAAAAAATTTATTTTTAAAAAATTTCTTCTTGTTAAAAAAAAAATGATTTCCTTTTTCTTTCATTAAAATTCCCCTTCAAGAAAAAAGAAAAAGAAAGAAGAAGTCTTTTAAATGAGCAAAGTTTCTAAAGGGAATAATCTTTTCTTTAAAAACCATGAGATTTTTGGAATCCAAACCTTTTTTCTTTAAAAGTAAAACCCATGGATACTCCTTTTTTTGTTAAAAAAAATTCTTTCTTCAAAGCTCTTTTTGTTCAAATTTGTTTTCCTTACAAAAAAATATTTTCAATACAAGTTCTCTTTTTTACTTCAAAAATCATGGGATTTTTAATTCAAATCTTTCCTCCTTCTCAAAAAATAAAAACCCATGAAACATTTCAAAAAAAAAATCTTTTAACTCATTTTTTTGAATTAACAAAACCCATTTTTTAAAACTTAATCAAAATCATGGATTTCTAAATTAAACCCTCTTTCCTTAAAAATAAAAACTCATGAATCTTTTTTTCCAAAATCCCCTTTTCCTTTGTTTTCTCAAAATTGGTATTCTTGCGAAAAAAAAAAAAAAAAAAAAGGTTTTCAAAACAATTTTCAAGTGCCATAGAATTTTCGGGTCCTCTCTCTAAAAAAAAAAAAAAAAAAAAAAAAAAAAAAAAAAAACTATTGCTACTTCTTTTCTCTAAATAAACTCTTCTCAAACAACTTTTTTTAAAAAATTTTTGAAAACTTTTTTTCGTAAAGAAACTTCCCATATCAAATTTTGCTTATTCAAAAGAAATCTTTTTCTTTAAAAGAAAATTGAAAAAAGTTTTCAAAAAATTCTTCCTTTTTATAATAATAATAATAATAATAATAATAATAATAATAATAATTGTGGGGGAGGAACGAATCAAAGCCCGCAAGCATGAGTGGGGCGCATCTTTCTTCGATGTGGGAGCAAGTCTCAAAAACTGCTCACGTCATTTGTAAAGAACAAAGTCATGCGGGTCCTTGGCCCCAAAGCAGACAAACTGCTTGCGGACTTGGATTTGTTCCTCCCCCACAAAAAAGGCGCTTTTGAGGGCAATGCTCATCAAAGGTATTGTTTGCTTTGTGTGGCAGTTTTTGAGACTTGCTCCGACCGCACGGGTTTGTTACCCCAAGGGCACACCCTTACCACTACAACACTGTGTAGTAGTGGTACACTCTTGCCTTCTGCTAAGGCTTATAAGGCATGAGTGGGGCGCATCTTTCTTCGATGTGGAAGTAAGTTTCAAAAATTGCTCATGTCGCTTACAAAGAACAAAGCCATGCGGCTCCTCATCCCCAAAGTGGACAAACTGCTTGCGAGCTTGGATTCGTTCCTCCCCTACAACAACAACAACAAAGCCCTATCCCCAAAGTGGACAAAACAACAACAACAACAACAACAACAACAACAACAACAACAACAACAACAATAATAATAATAATAATAATAAAATCTTTCCCTCACCAAAAAAATGTTTTTTCAAAACTTTTTTTTCTAAAAGAAAAAATTGCATTCAAAAGCAAAGAAAAGCGGCGTAATGCATAAGGGGTACAAATAAGGTGTTTATAGTCATATTAAGGCCTCAATCTGTGTGTCTCCTCAATTGGTGTATCATCAAGGTATTATCTTCCTAACAAGTGATGTTAGAACCTAGGATCATATGCAACAAGATGGAAAGATTATAAAGGTCATTTTCATATTTAAAATAGGGGCATGTGCATCTACTTAGAGCCCAAACAAATGAGCATTGCACTCGACAAGCCAACACAACCCATACAAATGATCTTGAAAAAATTCCCAATAAGGTAGTGAGGTTTACAAGGCCATAGGATGTGCAAGGTTCACATGGTTTAGCATATGGGGTTGACATGTGATTCCCTTGGATGGTGTAAGAGAGCCTGTGGATTACATGCGGTGAAGTAAAAAGCCTATAAGTAAGGATAGTTAATAGTACTTGTTTGTGGCACATAAATAGAATGGTCACAAAGTGCACAAAAAGGCAATCACTCACACAAAGGGGGTAGTTTTTTTTTTTTTTTTTTTGAGGAAGGGGGTAAATTGTTAGGTATACATGAGTGACAGTGGAATTCCTATATATAGAAAAAGTAGAAGAGTTGAGAATTTCATATAACATTATTGGAACCAAAATCATAAGATAAGCTTTTGGGTTAAGTGTATCCCCTGTATGTTAATTTAAGGCCTCATTTAGAGTCTCCCAAATTTTTATATACCTAACAATTCCCTCCACTCCTAGCATTTAACATTCGATTTGAGGAATCTAAAAGAATTTCAATTAAAATTTTATGAACACTAAAGGAATTTTTTTTTCTTTTTTAATTAAAATCAAAACACTCTTAAAGAGTGGAAATAACATTTAAGAAATAAAAGAAAAATTTTGAGAAAGAGAATAAAATAAATTCGCATGAACTTAACATAATATTCAACAAATCTAATTAATCACCTTTAGAGCATATTCTTCTCTACTAGGAGTGGAACTAAAAGCATGCCTTCTACTTTGACATGGATGAAATCTACTTTACCTTAATTCATGGAATTTTCAAATTTTAATTTCCTTAGAATTTATCATGTGGTTAGGTTTATTTTTTATTTTCAAAATATAAATTTTTTGTTCTATTTTGAATATATTCTCTAAATTTCTTCTCATTTTCAAATAATAATTGTTAATTTATGCATTGCAGCAGGCATAGTGCGAATATTAATAATAAACATAAACAACGTAACAATAAACATAACCAATATAACAATAAACATCAACATAATAAAAACACAATAGTGATGAAGTAAAGGCACATCTTAATTGTAGACTTCTGATTTACAAGTCTTAATGCCTCTATTGCCATTGTTGCTCTTTTTACATTTTATTATATAATAGACAAAAGTAATGGAAATGTTTTAAGATTAGAAGTTTGAAAGTAAAAATAGTCATCATAAAGATTACTTCAAAAGAAAATTTTTATTCAAGAGCAGATTGATGCGAACCTCAATTGACACGCTTTGAGACCCAACAACAATATTAGAATATTTGCCCAACAAAGCTAAAATTCAGATGTTGATTGAACCTAGACCCAATGTTTATAAGTGAACGTGAACCAAGAGTATAAGTAACAGACCTTGACCCAGTGATTATAATTGAATCACGAACCGAAAGTATAAAGTTTGAACGCCACAAGGAAGAATCCCTGATAAGTTCACAGTTCTTGAAGAACTAAAAGAAGAGCAAAGCCTCACCTTCTCTGATTTTTATTCAATAATCCTCTATTGCAATGAGTGCATGCTATTTACAAGACATGAATGAAACATAGAAAATATAAAAAAAACATATTAAATAATAAAATCCTAAATAAAAGTTGATTTGGTCTGACATTAGCAGATCCAAAATAGGAAAATAACTAAAAAATGTTCTAAATAATAAAAGCCCTAAATTCAGGTAGATTTGGTCTGAAATAGCAGCTGCAGAATAGGAAAAAATCTCTATTAACTGCTACAAACTTGGAAAGTCAATATGCCATTAATTCACGCTATAAATCATTCCAAATTAAGCTAGATCAGCCCTCAATAGCTTGGATTAAATTTATTACGCCTTCATCTTCTTTTGGGCCAAGTTTGGGATGTCCTGCGTTAGAATTAGCCCAAATATCTTGAATCAGCCCATTAAGTGCTTCCTTGATCTTCATGGATCTTGCTCTTGTAATAGGCCCAACTGGAACATGCAATGGATCCTTGAATGTTTGTTGATTCTCTTTAATATAAAATATTTTGGGAAATATTTTGTATTTTTTGGAACAAAAAAATTAAAACAAGATTTTGGTTGGTTGAATGATGGCGAGCTTTAGAGAGTTTTTCTATTAATTTGACTAGTCATTCATACCCTGTATGGATTATTTTGTTGCTCTAATTTTAATCTTATCTTCCTTACTTTGTCCATCGGTGTAATTTCAGTCATGGCTGTTATCTTTCTTTTAATTAAAATAATTGCTATAAACCTTAATTACAAATATGAAAGTCTCTTTTATTTAAATTTTAAACAGATAATTTGTTTTAGACTAAAACATTTAAAATTTTAATTTTACGTATTAGCTTATTTAATTATAGTTTAGGTTTTGTATGGATTTTTTTTCCAGATTTCCTTTTAAACTATACAAAATTTTCTCCAATTTTTGTCGCTACTCTTTCACATTTAATCCCCAACCAAACTATCGAATACCCCACCATGGAAGAATTATCTTATTTACTAGAAGTCAAAGTAAAAGCAAGTTTTTAATAGAATCCATGCATTTGAACGGGGCATAATACAATTTTTTTTTTGGATAAACGAATGGGGCATAATAGCTAGTATTGATAATAAGCATAAATACTATAGCAATAAACATAAACATTATAACAATAACAATTAACATCATAGTAACAATATCTAACAGTTTCCTTTATATATGTACATACATCCTTCCCCTCACTGTTTTTCCTTTCATTATTAATAAAGGCTTCTCCTTTCATTTGTGATTTTCCCTTCCATATCATTCCTTTAGAATTACACACCTTTTGCATTGTAGCCTTTTTTTTTTTTTTTTTGAGCAATTTAGGCCTCTCAACATTACTTGCCTTCGATAATGGTGTGTCAAAATTTTGATATTCTACAATCCTCATTAAAGTTGCGATCTTTGGCAAGAGATTAATTGAGCACATTTTTACAACAAATTGTTCAGTTAACTTGTTTAAACATTAAACATTAAGTTTTCTCCATCTTGTAATCATTGCTACACTTTCTTTTTTTTGCTGGGAATTAGCTAAATCAATTATTAAGATCTTTTTCATTGAACTTATAAATTGAGCAAGAAAAGCCCATTGTTAATAATCCCAATTATGAAGTGAACCATGCTACAACTAAGTATACCAGGTAAATGTTGAGCCCTTAAGGCATTGGACAAGTTTTCTTATCTATAAGGCCCAAATATTTAGGCGCATCTACGGTTTGAGGGAATCTGTTTACCTTGATTAGACACAAAAATATTGAGTCTCATAAATTTGTTGTTAAACTCTAACTTTGACCAAGCTTTAACAAGATGACTGAGATTGATTAAGATTTTACTAAACATTTGGCCGCTTGATCATAGTAAATATGATCTTATGGTAAAGTGCATGATACTACCTTCGATTTGACTATCAGTGGGCAAAGATCGGTCTTGAATTGAATGACATATCGCCAAAATACAAATTAACCAATACTTAGGTGGTGACTGCCGGATGCGACCTCGGAATTATGCCTCATGCATGGTGCCAAATTGCCAATCTTTATTGACGACTGACGAGGGGTTGATCAAAGAAATGCCCATCTATCAACAGTAGTGAGTTCAGTGAATAAATGAATAGAATACACAATATGATCAGTTGTCCCAGTATCATTAATCCAAGTATCTCCATTAAAAGCTGTTCTATTGACTATATGTGCAGAAAAAATAGACTGTCTCAAATCAGAATTTCCAAAGAAGGATATACTTGACGTAGTGAGAGCATTGTTAGGCTTAGTAGCAGTTGTAGAAGAAGCATAGTCAGAAATTGTTGGCACTGCTCCTGAGTAAAAGTGAACTGAGTAGCATCATTGGATGACTGTCCATTCTCTGTAAGATCATCTTGAACACCCACTTGATTCACCATTGAAGTCCTTCCTTTAGGCTTAACACCAGGAGGGAAGTCATGTAGCTTGAAACACTTCTCCATGGTATGACCAAGTCTCCCACAGTGAGAGCAAATAGGCCTATCCTTGCCCTTAGAATTCTTTCCTCTAGAAAAAGCATAATTCAAAACAGCAGAATTGGAATTAGACCCTTTCATGGCAAGAGCATTGGACTCAACATGAGCATTGGAATTTCCCACATTCCTTTGCCTCTCTTCTTGAATCAACAAGGAATAGGCTTCGTTAATGGATGGAAGTGGCTCCATTAACAAAATTTGTCCCTTGATTTGAGAATAGGAATCATTGAGCCCCATCAAGAATTGCATCACTAAATCTTGAAAGTGAAGATTCTCAATTCTTTTGGACAGATTACAAGTGCATTTCCCACAAGTACAAGTTGGATTAGGCCTGAAAATTTTGAGTTGATCCCAATACACCTTTAATTGAGTGAAAAAGGTAGTAATTGAAGAATCACCTTGATTGATTGATGCAATATCCTTTTGCAACTGAAAAACCATAGGTCCATTGCCTTGAGAATGTGTATCCCTAAGATCATTCCAGATTTCTAATGCTGTATAGGTGATGCTGATTCTGATCTGAGGTGAAACTGCCTTATTTAACCAAGAACCAACCATATTATCACAGTGAATCCAAGCATCAACAGATGTTGGAGTTTTTATCAATGGAGAGGAAAGAGTGATAGTGCCATCAACAAAACCAAATTTGTTCTTTGCAATCGAGGCCTTCTTCATGGATCGAGCCCAGGCATGATAATTCTCACCAGTCAGAACTTCAGACACAAGCATAGCTCCAGGACTTTCAGCATGGTGAAGATACAGAGGATTCGGCAGTTCTTCAACTAACACTGGATCTTGCTCGAATGAAGTAGATGATGAAGAATTTGACGCAGATGCCATGGAAATAACTTCAAGCATTTAGGAACGAAACCCACAAAACCCTATAATTTTGGGAATTTTGAGAGAACACTCTAATACCATATGAGAGATTTGCTAAAAATGATTTTCTCATTTAGTTGCTTAATGATACACTTCCTTATATACAAATCAGAGTCTTAGTAACTAAATAAACAGCTGTAACAAATTCTTAACAAAACAACTAAATGCTCACACATGCATAGTCACGTGCTTCACTAAACAATGTACAAAAACTAAACTACATATAGTATAAGCTATATACAATTCATAAAACTAAAAACTACAAGTAGCTTAGCCAAGTAAACTGTCAGTGATCTACTCTTCCTTCTGCTTTGCCTTTTCATGCCTTGAATCTTGGTGCTGCTTTGATCTCTGATAGTAGTTTTGTCCGCACCATGGAAGAGTTTGGACTTTGGAGATCATGAGGCTCCATAACTTTGGTCACGTTTTACCATCTTTGTCTTAACCTGACTTCATCAACACATTGACTAGTGTTAACGCCAAAATCTTAACAATGAATAGTACCTCAATACACCTATTAAGGGATTGTTTATTGTTAAGATTTTATGATGAATTGTTGAGGCTAATGGAAGATGGATCAAGATCTTCTAAATTTTTTTAAGGTACTTTCATTAATAGACTTCTTTGAATCTGAATTGCCCTATAAAATAAAAGGTTAAGATTATGCCACAACATCAATCTATTAACAAAAACATTAAAAAAAAATCATTTTCCATTAAAAAAAAAAAAAAAAAAAAACTCATGACAGGCCACAAACGCGTTGACCCCTTGTGATAATTTAGATTAATTAATTAGCCTAGTTTTTAATTAATCAAATTAATATGCAATACAACGTGGCAGCACAAACAAATCACCGAAACTAAGTTATGCAGCGGAAAATAAATAACACGGTGATTTGTTCACGAATGGGGAAAACCCTAAGGCAAAAACCCCACCGGGTGATTTAAGGTCACCACTCCCGAAACTCCACTATTATCACAACAAGCAGTTACAAGTAAGGAATCCCAGTACCTCACCAACCTACAGTTGAACTCTTACCCCAATACCCAATTGGACTTGTTCTGTAGTGACAATTTCTCCTTTTCAATGCACGGCTCCCAGTACGTGACTAACCAATGTGATGCGCGGATCCAGTACGCGTCTTACTCCTTTTGCACGAATCCAAGTACGTGACTCACTCACCAACTTGAGGAAGAAAGAATGTTGGCTGCAAAGTTCTTCAAATCATCAGAGATGAACTAGGGCACGAACTTTGTCTCACAAATCACAATTTGCATGAATAGAGAAGAAGCAACTTGTGTCTTGTGATTTCTGCTTGTTGCTCTTTCTTTGACGGCCCTTAAAATAATCCTTTTATATGTCTAGGGTTAGGAGAAAAGAAGTCCCAAAGACACACACACGGATTGGACTTGAAACAGACTTGGAATTCTGTTTTCTTTAAATCTCGACAGATAGAGGTGTCGAGAGGTGTCGAGACAGCTGTCGAGGCTCGGGCAAAACAGCTTCTTTAAATCTCGATAGATGAATCTGTCGAGGTAGGT
The DNA here is from genome assembly GCA_032878915.1 of Castanopsis chinensis. Classification (NCBI taxonomy): domain Eukaryota; kingdom Viridiplantae; phylum Streptophyta; class Magnoliopsida; order Fagales; family Fagaceae; genus Castanopsis; species Castanopsis chinensis. The sequence goes on from JAVQMG010000109.1 coordinate 9,903,139, forward strand.
GTCGAGATTTAAAAACCAGCACTTCCTTGCTTGTATCTTGGACAGACTTTGACGGCTTCAACACTTAATCTTGAACCACTGTTTCTTGAAGTGTTTAACCCATCCTAGTTCTACCCAATTACAAGTAAAGTGCGTTTTGTCTAAGGATAAGCCAATTACATAAAATAGCGACATATGTTCACAAGCTTGAACAACTACATATGTCCTAACAACTCAAACTCACAATAAAACAAAAACTGCCTTCTTTACCCTGCCTCTCACTTACCCATCTCTGGTCTGGTGTCAAAATCCACAAAAAACCCACGCCATTGAGATAGACCATGGCTTGTGCCCCACGATGAACTCTAATCAAACACTGCTTCTTAGAGCATCCACAACTTGAAATGCTATCCTATCCTATTTTACCATCCCAAAAAGCTACTTTATTAATTATACCATACCATTTTACAATACACCCAATATCCCAAAACTCTATTTTTTTTTCCATTCTATTTAAATATTCTTTTTAATCATTTTTTTACTATTTCTTTTTTTCTCTTCCTTTTCCTCTTTTTCTCCATCAACCTCTAGCAAACCCATACCCAGCAAAATCACAAGAAGCAAATCACAAAAAAAAAAAAATCACCCAAATCAAACAAGCACCTGAAATCCACCTGCCACCCTAGCAAAATCACAACAAATCTAAAAATCCATACCAAAGTCACAACAAAAAATCCATACCAAAAACCAGATCGCAACCCAAACCTCTTCCTTTAGCCATTGGTCACAACAGGAAAAAAAAACACACACACACACACAGAACCCAGATCGCAACCCAGAAGAACCGGATCACAACCCACTTTGGCGGCACTTTTTGACACCAGACTCTCCACTTCGGCGGCGCAACCCAGATCGCAACCCACGTCGGCAGCGCTTTTTGACCCAGATCGAGTCGGAGCTCTCCAACATTTGCGACGACATCCTCAAGCTCCTTGACACCAGACTCATCCCTTCTGCTGCCACCGGCAACTCCAAGGTCTTCTACCTCAAGCACCAGCACAAAGAGAGAGATGAGAGAAGTCAGAGAGAGAGAGGGAGACGAAATACAAGAGATGCTGAGAAAGAAATTTTGACACAGAGGAGAGAGAAAAAAATAAAAGGATTAAAAAATAATATTTCGTTTTGGCATAGTGCAGTTTTACCCTTCCAACTGCTGAGCACATTTTGGGCTTCATTGACAAATGTACCTTACATTTGGCATTTAAAAAGCCCACTACTGATGCTCTTAACTCACAAAAGCAATGCTATAATTAGATAATATGGATATTAGACTTTGTTGTTGTCGTAACTGACTGCATTAACTTTTTCAATAATTTAACTGCATTCACCCCTAATAACAAAATGCAAAACCAATTAATTTAATTAATAACATAAAGCAAAACAAATTTATTAAAACTTTTTCAATGTTTTAGGCTTTTAGCTCTATGAAAACATAAAGCAAATCAATTAATTAGACAGTATGATAGGACTTGCTACCCTAATGGATTCGATTTTTTTTTTTTTTAGGCATCATCGTTAGTGACAGCAAGGAAGTGGTGAAGGTAGACAATTTGCTCAATGGGTGTGGCGAGCATTTTTCCTAGCTAAATATCTTGCACGCCGGTTTGGTGAGACTGATGCAAGAATTTTTTAGAATAGATTGATATGTGAGTTTTTTGGAAATTTTAGCTATGGGTAAGATTTAGATACAGTACTTAGGTGTTGTGTGGGAAGGAGTATCAAAGCATGTCTTTGGGCCTTAGGCTTGATCCAGGAGCGTTAACTTGTCCAAGAAGGGTCCGGAGACAACAAGGACACCGAACTTAAAGGCCCACAAGCCCACTGTTGAGGTGGAGGTTAGTTAGAATGATCCGAGGAGGGAAACGTCCTTAGCTAACTGAGGTGAAGGTCATAAGATACGCCATGATATCTAAAAACAATCTAAAAAGCTCAGCAAATGACGATATACACCCAAGGAATGCAAAAAGGGAGTACGAATGGAAAACATATCGTAGAAAGCTACTATCACCGCATTAAAGACTTCGCACTTACCCCTCTGGCCGCATTAATGGAGAAATGACATTTGAGATGATGGTGATAAGCTTTACAACTATGGGGGGAAGATTTCAAGAGGACGGTGGATGGGAAAGGAATCTGCATTGATGATCTGATGAATGGGAGAATGAAGGAGAGGAAGAATATAAATAGAGAGAGGAGGGACCAGAAAAGAGGGGACAAACATTGTACACAGCATCATCAATTGTAAACTTTTCTTTAAAGAACACGAGGAGCTAACACAAAAAGTCCTCGGCTTACGTCCGAGGAGAGCTTGTGTTGCTTTGAAGGTTCTTCGCTTGCAATTCGTGGACCTAGCCTAACGTTTTTGTTTTTCATCATTTGAAGTAATCTAGATTACAAGCCCACCCTTTACAAATTTCATTGTTTTAGGCCTTTTGGGCCTGCCTCCAACTCACATTTGGGTCCAGACTTGGATTGTGTCCTTACAATTGGCGCCGTCTGTGGGAACCTTGAGTTGAAGGACGTGAAGTATCATGGAAGGCTCAAGTCCACAGCATGCAGAATCCATGGGATCCCAGCATGAGGATCACCTCTCGCAGCTGGAGCGAGAAAAAGATCGAGAAGGTAGTGTGCATACGGAGCATACGCGGGGGAGAAGCCATGCACGGGTTGAAAGTAGAACCTCCCGCGAAGAAAATGTTAATTGACCATCTAAAGAAGAAACTGCATAGAGAGAAATGAAGGCGTACTCCCTCTCTTTCAGACCCTTCTTCTGAGGACTCTCGTAGCAGCAGCAGTAGCCCTAGGTTAAGAACTCCTCCTAGTGAGTCTTCCTCTTACGAGGGGAGTATGATTACGGCCCTAAGGGTAAAAGGACTTCTTCCAGAGGCTTGGGAAGTGATGCTTTGAGTAAGGCGCTCCACCAAATCTCCAAATCACCTTTCACTTGTAGGATTGAGAAGGGGAAGCTTTTAAGGCGGTTTACCCAACCAACTTTCACCATTTATAATGGGCGGACGGACCCGGTGGAACACGTGAGTCATTTCAATCAGAGGATGGCGGTACACTCTAAGAACGAGACTCTGATGTGCAAAGTCTTCCCCTCTAGCTTGGGACCTGTCGTGATGAGATGGTTCAATGGCCTGAAGGCATGCTCTGTTGATTCCTTCATGGAACTCACCAGAGCTTTTGGTTCTCGTTTCATCACTTGCAATAAGGTTCCTCGACCTTTAGATTTATTGTTATCCATGGCTATGAGAGAGGGGGAGACTCTCAAAACGTACTCCGACAGGTACTAGAAGATAATCAATGAAATAGATGGGGACTTCAACGATGTTGCCATAAGCACTTTTAAGGTCGGCCTTCCAAATGGGCATAATTTGAGGAAATCTTTGACCAAAATGCCTATTAGAAGTGTACGTCGGCTCATGGATCGTATTGACGAGTACAAACGGGTCGAGAAAGATCAGCAACAAGGAAAGGGGAAAGCAAAGGTTATTCCTCAGAAGAGGAGGGATTTTAGTTTAGACAAATATAATAACAATAGGCCGAGGAGAGATTTCGTTGGGCAACCTGGCCCAGCCTCTTCTCAAGTAGTTAGTACTATGTTTTATGAACCCGTGCAACAGGTGTTTGAAAAAATTTGTCATGATCATATTTTAGGTGGCCTAGCAAGATGGTAGGGGATCCTATGAAGAGTAATCAGAACCTTCATTTCCAAAATCATCAGGAGAGAGGTCATGCAATGGAGAATTGTAGGAATTTGTGGAATTATTTGGAACAGTTAGTGAAGGAGGGAAAGTTGAAGCAATTCTTATATCGGCCTGACGGGCAGGAAGGGCATCCTGGTCCGGTGAATCAGGTAACAATGCTTCTAAACCTCCCTTAGGGACAATTAATGTCATTTTTGCTTCTCCCGGGAGGATTGGTTCTCATCCGTCCAAGGTGATGTTTATGGCGCGAGCTCTTGCTGAAAACCCTAACTCCGAGCCGAAAAGGATTAAGGGTAATATACCTCTAATTCTACGCTTCTCGAAAGAGGACAAGGTAGGAACCATCCAACCACACAATGATGCCTTGGTTATCACACTGAGGATAGGGGGCTATGATGTGAAGAGGGTAATGGTCGATCAGGGAAGTGGTGCAAACATCATGTATACTAATCTGTTTAAGGGGTTGAATTTAAAGCTGGAGGATCTTTCGACTTATGATTCGCCTCTAATAAGCTTCGAAAGGAAGGCCGTCATGCTAAAAGGGCAGATTAGGCTGCTTGTGCGGTCAGGTTCAGCAGTGGTGGAAGTGGATTTCATAGTGGTTGACGCCTACTCTCCTTATACGGCAATTGTCAGAAGACTGTGGCTGCACACTCTGGGTGCTGTCTCCTCGACTCTCCACGCCAAGGTGAAGTTTCCGTTTGGGGGTCAGGTTGAAGAGATTATCGGGAGTTAGTTCACAACTAAACAGTGCATAGCGGCCACAGTTTTACATCAACCTGAGCTAGAGCCCTCGGCCTTGGTCGCGACTATCCCATAGCAATCAACATCTTCAGCCACAATTGGGAGGATAGTGGTAAAAGAGCCCATGTGTGAAGGGTTGGATAGAGTTCTTATAGATGGCGACCCTGAAAGGTTCTTCCAGGTAGGGGCCCAATTGCCACCCCAAGAAAGGGAGGAGCTGGTCGTGTTCTTAAAAGAAAACCTTGACGTATTCGCATGAGATGCTTATGAGGTTCCTGGGGTTGACCCGAGTTTCATCTGTCATCATCTGAATGTCAGTCCGACTGTAGTACCGAAGAGGCAACCACCTTGGCGCTCTTACAAAACATTCCAAGGCTATTAAAGAGGAAGTCATTAGACTCAAGAGAGCTGGGGCTATCAAGGAAGTGTTTTACCCTAAATGGCTAGCACACACAGTTATGGTGAAGAAGAAAAGTGGAAAGTGGAAAGTGGAAAGTGGAAGGTATGTGTGGATTTTGCGGACCTAAATAGGGCTTGTCCCAAGGATCCCTTCCCAATGCCTTATATAGATCAGCTGGTAGACGCTACTATTGGTCATCCTCGGATGAGCTTCTTGGATGCCTTTCAGGGATATCATCAAATACCTCTAGCTTCGGAGGATCAGGAGAAGACAGCTTTTGTGACTCCCACCGGTAACTATCATTACAAGGTAATGCCTTTTGACTTGAAAAATGCTAGAGCCACCTATCAGAGGATGATGACTAGGATGTTCGAGGCTTAGTTAGGGAAAACTGTCGAAGTGTATGTGGATGGCATGGTTGTAAGAAGTAAGGTCATACCTATGCATATGGCTAACTTAAGTGACACTTTCCAGACATTAAGGAGGCACAAATTACGTCTCAATGCCTCTAAGTGCTCTTTTGGTGTGGGGTCTGGTAAATTTCTAGGTTACATGCTCACTTATAGAGGAATCGAGGCCAACCCCGCCCAAATCACAGCAATCTACAGTTTGCAACCTTCTCGAAATCCAAAGGAGATTCAAAAGCTGACCGGGATGACGGCTGCTCTCAATAAGTTTATTTCTCGATCCGCGGATAGATGCCAACCTTTTTTCCAACTGTTGAACAAGTGGAAGGGATTTGAATGGATTGAGGAATGGACTGAGGAATGCTCTTCGGCTTTTCAACAGCTAAAGGAGTATCTCTCTCGGCCACCTATTATGTCTTGCCCAGACGCGGATGAAGTTTTGTTTGCATATGTAGCCGTGGCTGTTCATATCGTCAATTTGGTTCTGATACAGGATGGCAATGGTATACAGAGACCAGTCTACTATATGAGTAAGTCTCTACAAAAAACTAAGGTACGATATCTACCATTGGAAAAAGCGATTCTAGCCATGGTGCATGCTACCCGCAGGCTTCCACACTATTTCCAATCTCATACAGTCATTGTGTTAACTCAGCTCCCTCTTAAATCCGTGCTATGGAGTGCTGATTACTCAAGCATAATCGCCAAATGGGGAACTATCTTGGGAGCCTTTGACATCAAATATATGCCTCGTACCTCTGTGAAGGGGCAGGTCCTTGCTGACCTTGTGGTGAAGTTTGCTGAGCCTTCGGTAGAAGAGAATCCTAAGGGGTGGGGCATGGATGAAAAGTCAGTTGGCATGATTTCGTGCAAGGAATCCCCGATGTGAAAAGTATATGTTAACGGAGCAACAAACCAGAAGGGGTTTGGTGTAGGGATAGTCCTAGTATCCCCGGAGGGAATTGTCTTGGAGAAATCTTTGAGGTTGGCGTTCTCAGCTACTAACAATGAAGCCGAGTACGAAGCTTTATTAGTAGGAATGGATATGGTTCAAAATATAGGTGGAAAGGTAGTGCAGATATTCTCGGATTCACAGTTGGTGGTCGGCCAAGTGGAAGGAAAGTTGGAGGCCAGGGAGTGCAAGGGTATTTAGCTCGTGTTAAATACTTACGGTCCAAATTTGAATCTTTTACAGTGTCGCATGTCTCCAGGATTGGGAATACCCATGCCGACTCGTTGGCCATGCTTGCAACCTCCTTAGCACAGAGTCTACCCTAAGTCATCCTCGTTGAAGACTTGTTTAAACCCACTGGAACGAGTGGCGGTACCATCCAGATCCACCAGATCAGAATGGGTCCCAGTTGGATAGATCTAATAATGTCCTTCCTTAAAGATGATGTTTTACCGGAAGAAAAGTCTGAAGCCAACAAGATACGGAGAAAAGCTCCCCGGTTTTGGCTATTCGAGGATGAGAAATTCTATAAACGCTCTTTTTCTGGACCTTACCTGCTGTGTATATACCCTGAAGCAACAGAGCTGCTCTTGGAAGAATTGCATGAAGGAATATGTGGAAGTCACACGGGGGGGAGGTCATTAGCTCATAGAGCTCTTACCTAGGGATATTGGTAGCCGAATATGCAGAGGGAGTTGCAAGATTATGTGAGGAAGTGTGATCGATGTCAAAGATTTGCTCCCAATATTCATCAGCCTGGGGGTGTCCTTAATCCTTTGATTAGTCCTTGGCCGTTTGCTTAGTGGAGCTTGGATATTGTGGGACCCTTCTCAAGGGCAACCGGGAATAAAAGTTGGTTGCTTGTTGGAACAGACTATTTCATCAAGTGGGTTGAAGCGGGGCCCCTATCAAAGATTAGAAACGTGGATGCGAAGAAGTTTGTTTGGAAGAACATTATTACTAGGTTTGGAGTCCCACATACCCTTATCTTAGATAACGGCCTGCAGTTTGATAGTAAGGCCTTCAGAAAGTATTGTGGGGACCTTGGCATCACAAACATATATTCTACACCAGGTTTTCCGCAAGGGAATGGCCAGGCCGAGGCGGTCAATAAAGCGATAGTCAATGGGATCAAGAAAAGACTAGATGATGCTAAAGGCAGATGGGTGGAAGAAGTGCCGCATGTTTTGTGGACATACCGAACTACACCATGAAGATCCACGGAAGAAAAACCCTTTTCGATGGCTAATAGAGCCGAAGTTGTGATCCCTCTGGAAATGGGGTTCCCGATGATGAGAACACACTCCTTCACCCCAGGTAATAATGACAACTTACTGCAAAAGGGGCTGGACCTAGTTGAAGAAAGGCGAGAAAATGCTATGGTTCAGCTAGCTTGCTATCAATAGAAGCTTAAGCAAGGGTATGACTCCCACGTGAAATCAAGGTCACTTGCTCTTGATGAGTTAGTCTTAAGGAAGGTTGTGGGTACTGCCAGGAACCCAGCATGGGGCGAATTAGGACCTAACTAGGAAAGGCCCAACTGTATAATTTCAATAGCTGATATAGGGGCGTATTATCTTGCCGACCTAGATGGAAAGGCTGTATAATGTCCCTGGAATGTAAATAACCTGCAAAGGTACTACTATTAGTGAAAGGCATTTATGCCATTTGTTTAGTTATCATTATGTTGTGTTGATTGTCAGTTTTATAGTCTTTAATATCAAACAGAAACCCAATATATTTTTACTAAGTGTTAAATAGAACCTTAGCTACGCCGGGTCCTCGGACCATCTGCTTTCGGGAAATTAACATTCAATATATTTTTATTAAGTGTTAAACAGAACCTTAACTATACCGGGTCCTCGGACCATCTGCTTTGGAAAAATTAACATGCACTTCATTTTTCTAAATGTTAAACAGAACCTTAGCTATGCCGAGTCCTCGGACCATCTGCTTTGGGGAAATTAACATCCAACATATTTTTACTAAGTGTTAAACAGAATCTTAGCTACGCCGGGTCCTCGGACCTTCTGCTTTTGGAAAATTAACGTGCAATTTATTTTTCTAAGTGTTAAACAGAATCTTAACTACGCCAGGTCCTCGAACCGTCTCCTTTAGGGAAATTAACATCCAACATATTTTTACTAAGTGTTAAAAAGAACCTTAGCTACGTCGGGTCCTCGAACCATCTGTTTTGGGGAAATTAACATTCAATTCATTTTTCTAAGTGTGTGATAACCTACTCTGGCGATCAGGTTTGACATGACAACTACTCTTAAGTTAAAATGCTCTCGTTTTGGTTTCAAGTATACTTCTGCACACTTAACTGTTTGCTGTTGCACTATGAATAAAATGAAGTTGCTCCCATCTCAGTTTATTGATTTTTACTAGGACATTACGGAAATCCTTCCTGTATACTTTAAACATTAGGTTATTCAGGCTATGCATATAACTTATGTAACAATAAGGCAAAATATACAATAGTAAATGAAAATCGTAAGGAATTTAAGATCAGAACCTTGAAATTATTATTGATTCTATGGGCAATTACATTGAAACTAAAAGTGAAAACTACAAGATAAATATTGAATATAAACTTCCTAGAAAGAAAAGCTACTTGAAGAAAGAGCCGTAGGTGGCCTACGCCTTGATCTTCAGTGGAGGGTCTTTTCCCAACTTCGCTGTAAGCTCTTTGGTTTTGCCCTCAATTTCTGCTTGTTTCAGCTCAGTCTCGGACAAGGCTTGGACTTGCTTTCCTTTGTCCTTCACTTTTGGTGGAGGGGCATCCTGGTCATCTTGCTCGCTCAACCGCTTCTTAACCTTGTCGCCTTGTTCCCCCTCTTTATTAGAAGAAGTAACTCCTTCGGGAGGTGGAACAGGTTCTTAGTTTGTAGGTGGCTATATCAAAGGTGTAGTCTCGGAGACAACCGAAACGGGTGGAAGGTCTTCAATCGTTCGGATATCCTCGGGAAACCAAACGTTCTCTGCTCTTCTCCATTTAGAAGTAGCAGGGACTCCCACCATGTTTAGGGTTTCTGCCTAAACTTGATGGCAGTAGTCCCTACATAATTCTGTTAGCTCTTCGGCTAGTCGGTTCTCCGTCGCTTCGACCCCTTCATTGTATGCTGCCTTTGTTGCAGCCTCCATGGTCTCTTTGATAGTATGAGCCGCTTCCTTGGCTTGAGCAAGCTCCTTTTTCAGGTCTGAGAGTTCCTGCTGAGCTTTAGATAAGGCTTCTTTTTTTCGGCGCAATAGCTTGCATTGCCCCTCCACTTGAGCTTCAACAGTTTTCATCCTAGCCTCGGCGCTCCTTCTTTCGTTCTTCTCATCTACCAGTTTGGTGGCCAGATCGTCTCTCTCCTTCTCAGTGCGGCCCAAGGCCTTCTCGGTCTCAACTCTCACCGCGAGTTCAGCCCTCGCCTGTTTTTTAAAATTCCCCACCATCTTTTCAGCAGCGAAAACTTCTTAAATGGCCTATGAGGAAGTGTTTAACAAGTGCATTGTGGAAGGAAAGATATAAAAGTTTATATAAAAGAGTTCGGATAAAAAAGGGAGTAAAGGTAAACGAGTTAAAAGAGATGGAGTGGCACGTACCAAACCCAAATCCCTTTTCAAGGAGAGGAAAAGGTGTTGCTGGCTCATCTTGCCCAGATCCTCCATATCCTTTGGTAGGAGGATAGGTTGCTCTAAAGCGTTGGCCAGGTGGTGGGCGTGTTCTCGTTGAAACTCCCTTATGCTGGAGTAGCTAGGAATTGGAGCCCTATCCAACTCCCATACGGGAGACCAGTTGGATGATGTGCGGTGCACCTCGGCCAAATCGTGGTCTTCCCCACTTTCAACAGAGGAGGCGCACGCTCCACCCTTGGAGCCTTGTTGTTGTTGTTGCTGTTGCTGCTTCTGCTTCTTCTCCTGTTCCTTGCTCGTTTCCCCGGTCTCATTTTTACTCTTCTTTGGAAGGTTTGAGGCAAGGATAGATGGGTCAGAAGGAGGGGGAGGAGGTGGCAGCTTGGGCTGAGATCTAGAAGCGCCCCTCTTGGAAGCCTGTGCGCCTTTCTTGGCGAAGAGTGATTTTAGGCTTGACATGTTTTCTTCTTCCTCAGAGCTATCGTCCACTCGGGCAATTATCAAGCCTTTAATACCGGAACTCCTATCCGAATTGCTTTCTTCGTCCGAGATGTCGACTATATGACCCTTCAAAGGTCTCTCAGCTTCCTCTAAACAGAATCGATCTATTTCCTCGTCAAGGGATGAGGGTGAGGCAGTGGTTTCTACTCGGATAACTTTGGTTTTGGCTTTCATTGGAAGAGAGGTAACTTTGGGTGGGCATGCGTAGAGGATGACAAATGGGTCGTCTAACAAATTGAATGGAGCAAGGAAATCGGGCTTCGAGACATCTATCCTTCTACGTCATTTATCACCCACAATGATCGCGTTGCCGACTTCCTGGTAGGTGGTGGACAAAGGGTCATACCCCAATATGAGATGAGCAGCCCTCACTTGTAAGTCTTTGTTTACAAACACCTCGGACCTCAAGACTCTGTTAAGGGCTGAAATGTTAGCTTTCCTCAGGCAGGGTGACGTGTGCTCTTTGTCTGTAAAGGGAATACCCGAGAAGCCACATATGGTCAGATTCAAATAAACATTATGCCAAGGAAACATTAAAAGTAATAAAATTACGGTGAATCTAAGTGACAAAGTCGAAGAAACTAAAACTCAGACCAGAGGTTCTAAATCCTAAGGAGTCACACTTGGCTTTCCCTCTCTGATTGGGCAATGAGGACCGTCGTACCACCTACCGAAGACAATCAAATAGTCGTCCTCCATACCTTTGTTAGACTTGGGAAGGCACGATATGAGTCTAACGACGTTAGACCTAGATTTGAGGTAATAACCTACGTTTTTCAATTGGTGACACTTGTACAAGTGGACGACATCGCACCATGTGAGGTTTAGACCCATTTGCTCATTTAGAGCGTCGACACAACCTAAGACCCTAAACATGTTGGGTGTACACTAGTCGGGGCACAATCTATGGTTGCGGAGGTATTCACTGGTAACACTTTTCATGGGAAGTGTCATCTCACTCTTTAAAAAGGCGATTATGGGGATGATAACTTGGCCCTCTTTCCTAGAGTCCGCTACAGCTTTCGGGGGGCAGTACTTTAAACCCAGTTCTGGTGGAATGTGGTATTTGGCTCGAAAACCTTCCATACCAGAATCGGTATCTACTAAAAACTTGAATCTACCCATTTGGTTGAAGTAAGGATGAAGATTTAGAACAAAAGAGGTAAAGTTGGTAGCCGAGAACTACAGCCGAGGAGAGAAAAGTCTAAGAAAGTGAGAACTTACGGGCGATAAGTGGGCGATTCTTCATGAACTTCTTAAAAGAAAATGAAAATATATGTTCTTAGGATGCATTTGCTTTTTAGAGTAACGACTGATTTCACGATTTCCTAAACATTTTGAATGTTTGGAAGGTGGCGGTTCGCAAAAGTTATCCAGCTCAAATTATCGAGAAAAAACCCGGGCCATTGGATTTGCATCTCACCATTGAACACGGGCGACAAGGAGTTACTTGGAGCAATTAATGAAGGTGATGTGGGTTACGAGGCGTCAGGAGCCGTTTCAGAAAGTACAAGTGGAACTCCCACATCCAGTGGTTTGGGAAGCGCGTGGAGGCTGCGGTTTTGAGTCAAAAATTCATTTTTCGCCTCGGACTGGAGTAAAATAAAATTTTAAGGGGCTATTGTGTGGGAAGAAGTATTAAAGCATGTCTTTGGGCCTTGGGCTTGATCTAGGAGCATTAACTTGTCCAAGGAGGGTCCGGAGACAATAAGGACACTGAACTTAAAGGCCCACAAGCCCGCTATTGAGGTGGAGGCTAGTTAGAATGATCCGAGGAGGGAAGCGTCCTCGGCTAACTGAGGTAAAGGTCATAAGATATGACATGATGTCTAAGAACAATCTAAAAAGCTCAGCAAGTGACGATATACATCTGAGGAATGCAAAAAGGGTGTACGAATGGAAAACATATCGCAAAAAGCTGCTACCACCATATTAAAAACTGTGCACCTACCTCCTGGCCGCATTAATGGAGAAGTGACATCTGAGATGATGGTGATCAGTTTTACAGCTATGGGGGAAAGATTTCAAGAGGACGATGGATGAGAAAGGAATCTGCATTGATGATTTGATGAATGGGAGAACAAAGGAGAGGAAGAATATAAATAGAGCGAGGAGGGACCAGAAAAAGGGGGAGAAACATTGTACACAACATCATTAATTGTAAACTTTTCTTTAAAGAACACGAGGAGCTAACACAGAAAGTCCTCGGCTTACGTCCGAGGAGAACTTGTATTACATTGAAGGTTCTTCGCTTGCAATTCGTGGACCTAGCCCAACGTTTTTGTTTTTCATCGTTCGAAGCAATCTAGGTTACAAGCTCACCCTCTACAAATTTCATTGTTTTAGGCCTTTTGGGCCTGTCCCCGACTCGCATTTGGGTCCAGGCTTGGATTGTGTCCTTACAGGTGTTATTCCTTAAATTCTCCTTTTAAAATTCTGTCATGTGAATTTTTTCTCATGAGATAAAAATATATTTTTTTAATTAAGTAGTTACATGACTAAATCTTAAGAGAAGAACTTAAGAACCAGTACCTAAGGTATTGTACTTAAGTTCTGCCCTTTAAGTATATATTTGCTAAAACATTAAAATAATTGCACTGACGTGAATGTTTTAACAACTCTAGATAACCTTGATGGTTTTGGTCAAATTTAAGCCAAATTAGCATCCCAAAACTCTAGTCACAAAATATAAGCAAACGTGTAAACATGTGGGACCCCTAATGTAGTGGTTCTATATGTTGTCATGGATGACGATGAGGCAAGAAAAGAGCACTGAAGTCAATTTAATAAGTACATAAAAGAGGGCCTCATACTCGTATATAGTATATACATAAATTAGGTTGAAGTAGTATTTATATCTTTTATTAAAAAAAAAAAAAAAAAAGTCAAATTAGCACCCCAAAACTCTAGTTGCAAAATGTCAGCAAACGTGTAAATATGTGGGACCCCTAACGAAGTGGGCCTACATGCTATCATGGATGACAACGAGGCAAGAAAAGAGCACTCAAGTCTCTAAAAGAGAGTTTCATACATGTGTATAATATACACATAAATTAAGTTGAAGTAGAATTTATATCTTTTATTAAAAAAAAAGTCAATTTAATTTAAATGGGTTTTGCGAATGAGTTTGTATCTCGTGTGCTAGACACATCAGACCTACTTCTCACAAACAGGTCTTGTAGGGCTCATCTACATGTGAGAGGCAAGTCTCATGCGCCTGCTTATATATAATCATTCATATATAAATATATATATATATATATATATATAACTAAATCTTTGAAATTTTCACAATTTTCTACGTCAACACAATATTTAAATAAAATTATTTTTGATCAGTCCAAACTTAACAAAGAGTAAAACTCTTATCTCTCTAACAAATCCAATTTAAATTCAAACTCATCATTATTATGTTTTTAAATAAAATTATTATTGTTTAATCCAAACTTAATAATGAGTGAAGCTTTATTTCTCTAACAAGTTCAACTCAAACTCAAACTCAAATATTGATAACTTATTTCCAAATTTGCGAGGTTAATCATGAATACTGTAAAAGCAAAGCAAACCTTTTTTATTTCCTAAGCCGAGTAGAGGTATGAGCTTTTCTAATATTATTTTTTTCTCCTCTAGTTTGTTTTAAAAAAAAAATTCCTGGTTTTTCATGTATTTTTCAAAAAGCAATTTTCGTATATGAACCACCAAACTCTTTTTAGCTCTTTTTTATAAGATAAAAAAAATTGCAATAATTGAAATTATTCTTTTGAATAAACTCATATTTCTCTTATATTTCTCTATTGTTTAGTCATATATATTTTGTTTTGTTTCAATAATTTCTAAATAGTGAATCATCTGATTGTTTTAAATTTTTTGGTCTTTCAGAAGTTTTAATATCTAAATTTTTGAGTTATTTTTTTGCAGTTCTAAAACTGTCTAACAAAATTTTTTTGTAAGCTATTGCACGTTCAAGCAATGACTTGTTTATCAAATTATAACACAAATTAAAATCATACAAAAGCAAATCAAACAATGATATAGTTTCCTAAATTTTTTATAAAATTATTTTAGTCTATCTTGCTAAGTAGGTTCCGGCACATATTAACTACAAGTTTTTTAAATCTTTCATTAAAAACTGAAAAAAAATATCTAAAAAAAGTTAATTACTTTTTCACTATCTTACAAAAAAATTTCCTAAAATATATTCCTAAACATAATTAAAACCCACTTCCGCAAAACACACAAAACACTGTTGTGCTTTTCAGTGTTCTCTTCATTCATCTTCGTCTTCTCTCCTTCTCTGCAAATCCAATGCCAATGGCATTTCACAGACCCACAAATCCCAAACCAAAACCCAGATCCCAAATCCTCTTTTTCACCCTCGCCATAGCCGCCATTGCCCTTTTGTACCTCTTCTCTACTCTGATGTCCACAAATGGTTTCTCGTTTTCCTCCTCCTCAAAAACTTTGAATATCTTTTTCAATCCCAACAACCGTAACGGCCACGAAAGAATTCACAAAGGACACGAGAAGTACTTGTACTGGGGTGACAGAATCGACTGCCCAGGGAAGCATTGTGACACCTGCGAAGGTCTGGGTCACCAGGAGTCCAGCCTCAGATGTGCCCTTGAGGAAGCCATGTTTCTTAAAAGGTGTGTGCTTTTGAGTGTTTTGGTTCCTGGGTTTGTTTTTGTTTTGTGTTTTATTGCTGGGTTTGGGGTTTTATGACCTGTTTGATTCCTGAGAAAAAGTGGCAAAAGAGGCTGTTAACGAGAAATGTTCTTATGATGTGGGAAAACACCCTTTTTTGCTAAAATTTTCTTTTTAGTAAATAAGTATGTTAGCTTTGCCGTGGTAAATTGTTCATCTTTAGGTAAATCAACAGTAAAAAGCCTTTGTAATTTGGATGAGTTCAATGTGTTTAGAATATAATTTGAACAGAGTCAATTTTGGTTAGGATAAATCTTAGTTACAGTTGCATAGGTTCTCCAATTTAAGTCAACCCTGTAGTTGCATTGGCAAAGATAATATTGATTTTTTTTTTCTTTGTATTGTTCAATACAACCATGTGATTGAATTCAATTGGGGAACCTAAGGTACTGCAACTAAAAAACTGTACCTACGTTTTGCCTGGTTGGTTATTTAAATCATGTAAATGAATCTACTTTAGCCATCCAAATTGAGTTCCGTATAGTTGCAGACTTTGTCTTAGCTGGTTTTGCAAGATTTGATGTCATTATAATTAATTAGGGTGGAGTTTTTCTGGGAATTTCATTCTTGGAATTTGGTAGTGTTGAGTGTCCTGCAAATGGCTGCATATATTATCATAGTTGTTATTCTGATTTTAATAGTTTGTTGCAATTTTGTACATTTCTATGCTATGTAGTTCTCGTTGTTCTGAGTCGTTTATCATGGAATTCATCACTAACTTGATATTTATGATGTGGGAATGTAGTAATTTTAGGTAATGTTGCCCAATTGTTCACCTCTGTTTCTTGTTGCAGAACTTTTGTCATGCCTTCTAGGATGTGCATCAATCCTATACATAACAAGAAAGGAATCCTTCACCATTCCAATAACATAAGTTCAGAGGAAAGGTGAGTTCAATGAGACTTATTTTGTCTTTTATTTCCAGAAGAAAACGCTTTGCTGTTATCAAAATGTTATCTTCCTTGCTGCCAAGAGCCTTGTAGCTTAGAGGCATTGTCTGATCTTCTCTATGAGGAGGATCCTCCTGCCCCCACTTTTTGTTACAAATGAATTATAAAAAGAATGTTATTGTCCCTGTTTTTTTTTCCATTTTTTTTTATCTGCTTTGAATTTGAAAGGTTCTGGAAAAGATGCCTTCTAGGTTTGGTTTTGTACATGCAGTTTGCCTTTACTTTCTATTAATGTATATGTTAATTATCAATCAGAAAAGAAAATTGATCTACAATCTGAACTGGCTTCCTTTAATTTGGTAGGTGGGCAGTAAGCTCTTGTGCCATGGACTCTTTGTATGATATGGACCTCATATCTGATACCATACCTGTAATTTTAGACAATTCAAAACTATGGTATCAAGTACTATCTACGAGTATGAAGCTAGGACCTAGGGGAGTTGCCCACGTGGAAGGAATTAATCGTGTTGAACTTAAAGAGGACATTCGTTACTCAAATCTCTTGCTCATAAACCGAACTGCAAGCCCTCTTTCATGGTGAGTTGACCTTTTTCCCCCTTTGATGGAAATTTTTTTCCTTTTCTTCTCAAACATTGTCTGGGTGTTAAATATCAAACTTGATTGGGTCTTCCTTGAACCTCCATAACTATGATTTAGTTCAGTTGATTTTGATCGAAAGAAACATTGAATCATCAAGGATAGGGTTTCATGTCTTTCATGCAATCAAATATCAGTAATCAGTGAGGTTTTTGAAAATTTTTGTCATGTTCAGTTGGATTTCATATGTTATAATTATTATTATCTGTTAGAAAAGAATCCGGGATATGTTTCTGCTAAGTCTACCTGTTGTACATCATGTAGTCCTTGCAAATCCCTGCAAATCAATCATGATTTTAAATGTCTGTTGTTTTTGTCAAGGACTCAGCATTCTGATAATGATAGCTCTTTAGGTTTATGGAGTGCAAGGATCGAAACAACCGTAGTGCTATAATGTTGTCATATTCTTTTCTCCCTTCAATGGCATCAAAGGAATTAAGAGATGCAGCTGATCAGGTATGTATTATATGAAATCCTGTTGAAAATTTCACTTTGCATTCTTTTTCAAGGCTTGATTGGTATAATTTTCAAGATGTCAATTTCCTTTCTTGCTGCGGGGACCAAACAACATGAATATCTATACTCTCTATGTTTTGTTGATCATATATTGAATAAGACTGAATTAATTTCACAGTTTATAACATAATGATAACATAATGATATTTAAGCCAATTTGAGCCGTCTGTCACTTAATTAGCACTCAAACTTTCAATTTTTATTTTATTTTTATTTTTATTGGTTCAACATTTCAGTATACATGTCTTGAAATGTGCTATGCGTGCATTTATTATTAAGTTTTTTGCCAAGAGCCTTGTAGCTAAACTGATTGGCACCTCCTAGTGTGTCCATGACATCTAGGTTCAAATCCTCGTCTCCTATTGAAACTATCAAATTATCAAAAAATATTTATATGTGTAGGATGTTCTTTTAGGTATTATTTAATCATCAAACATGTCATTATTCAAGATAACTCTTGAGGAAAAGAAATGCCATAAGCTCCTGTAAATGTTGTAACTAGAAAATAATGCCATGAAAAGTGTAAAGAACCTCTTGGGGCCAATCAATAGTTATTATATTATGAATGGCTTCTACTTTTAGGAGAAGATTGATGTATTATGATTGACGTGCTTGGGGAAAGCAAGAAAATAAGAAAAAAAAGGAAAACCCTAGGCTTCACCACCTAAGGGTGCTGGGAATCACCGCCAAGTGAAACAATTCTAATCAGATTTTTTTTTTTTTTTTTCCATTCAAAATGCAATGCCATCCAGTTTAATTGATGGTTATATTAAGGCCAATAATGAGTGGGAAAGGCTTCATTATACCTGGTTACTCAGAATTAAGATCAATAATGAACGGAAAGGCTTTATTCTGGACCACAAAATGTCACTTCCCAAACCAAAAACACCTTTTCCACATCTATGAAAGGTGAAACATTAAGGTCCACTTCAAATAATATAATTGAAGTCCATTTTTTATCCAAGCTGTTGAGTATTGGAGGTCGTATTATCTCAAGGGCTTTGTAAAATCTTTGAAGATTTTGTTCTCTTGGTGTGCATTATGAATTGTACTAGTGAGCTCCAGCTCAATGGCCCTCCCCGTTGTTGTAAGGTGGAGGTTGAGGTTGTGGGTTCAAAACCCCTGGGTGTGAAACTTACCAATAAACATATAAATTGTGTCAAAATTGTCAGTTCCTTGAAAATTGATATCCAACCCTACATCCAAAAAATCTTTTGCAGCATTTGAGTTATATGCTTATATTATTATCTAATCTAGTCAATGAAGAAGAAATGGTGGGTAAATTTTGCCTATCTCAAATATCTCGGGCCTGAAATGTCCTCCAAGTTTAATTGAACTGTCAATTTAGTCTGTGACTTTATTTGGTCAGTTTGGCCCCTAAATTTTCAGACGGGTCAATATGATCCTTCCATCAGGGGGCAAATTGATAGCTTTCACAAACCATATATATAAAAAATACAATTTCATTGAAACAAAAAGGCATATACAGTACATGGGATGCATACAAGAATAAAGCCCATATTGTGCAAACTTTAAGGGACCAATTAGTACTTAAAAGGACTCGTTGTAAGGCTACTGTAACTCAGTAAAATTGCAATTTGAGAATTTCAGGTTGATTTAATTGAATCAAATTTTAATTTTAGATCAAAGCAGGAGGTTGGTAATTAAGAGTTTGTTTTCCTGAAGAGACAGATATCAATGGAATGAAGACTGTGTGGCTAAAGTGGATATGTGATTCCAAATTGTTAAATATTATGTGTACCCTGTTTTGGTAGTGGTGGTGTCAATACCTTGCTCAAATCTCCTAAAGAACTAGAATAAAAATACTGCTTCAGAGTAGTGGAAGGGATGGATAGGTCAAGGGTGAGTTGTAGCGGGGACGTACATTGAAATCTGTGTCAAGATATGAAATGTTCGTCAGAGAGTAAAAATCAATTTGAACATGTGCATCTTGAGAAAATTGGTGGTCTCAATAGATTTATGAAATATGGAACAGCTAATTGAGTCATTTTAGTGATTTACTTCGAAGATTGATGGCTGTGTTCGGTATGTATATTTACAATATTGAAGGATCTCTTTTTCTTGATTGTCTATCCAACTTTAAATAGTTAAAGAACCAATAATTATTCATTGTCTATCCAATTATAAAATGCAGTATTAGTTTGAAAGCATGTTCAGCGTGTTCAATCTCTGTCAATATTCTGGTGCTTATTTCTTCCTACATTCCTGAAGTCATAAAATTAATTAAAGATGTTTACATGTAGCATGTGAAATGGGTACCAGGCTGCAAAACACAAGTGGTTTTGGCTCTCAAAAATCACCACTTCATGTCAAAGTGCCAAACATTAAGAAATCCAGATCATCTTTCATAAAACCTCAATTGTGCAGGATGAGCACTGGGTAGTGGCCTATATTATAGCTATATGCAAACAATGCAGTGGAAACTTTGTTGAAAGACCTTGGTATGAATTGCAGTCACCCTGTAAAAAGGCTCTTATGGTGATGAACCTCCTATCCTAGATATAGCTAGGACAAGGTAGTGTAGGTATCTAGATTATAATTCAGAATTGTTGTTGATTCTATTTTGTTAAGTTTGTATCATGTAGTCTTTCAAAAAAAAAGGTTTGTATCATTTAGCATTAATACTACTACTAGGAGTTTTATTTTATTTTATTTTTTATATAAAAATAATAATAATATAAATTAAGAGAGGTTTAGGACAGGAGTTTTGTTATTAAATAATTAATTTTCAAACTAATTTAGGCTAATCAGTTTCTCCTTGCTCCAGTTGCTGCATTAATGCTTTTTCTAAAATACATTTATTTGCATATTTGGATCAAGCTCTGACCAAATTCATGTCCACAGATTAAGGCACTCCTTGGTGATTATGATGCCATCCATGTTCGTCGTGGTGATAAAATAAAAAACAGGAAGGACAGATTTGGAGTTGAAAGAAGCCTGCATCCCCATCTGGATAGGGATACGCGTCCTGAGTTTATCTTACGTAGAATTAAAAAGTGGATCCCACCTGGACGTACTATTTTTATTGCTTCCAATGAGAGGACTCCTGGATTTTTTTCCCCACTCTCTGTCAGGTAAACACCGTAACCCCCATTCTGTCTCTAAAGCACATTAAGGTCTTGAGTAGTTTTCACTGCAGAGAATATGTTCTGTCCTAAACATAAATCCAATCATTGCTGCGCTATTATGTGATATCTTGATGGCAGTTCATCTCGGAGGATCTGGCAGAGTTGTGGCAGTAGAAATAAATCACAATATATTGCCTTTGTAGGTGGATAAGATTGACTAGGCTTTCATTACACAAATGTGATAACTCTTTCCTTGGTGTTAAGCCTGCCCTGGTGTTCTAGAAACCATGTATTATGCACCTTTCATCATAATTTTGCCTTATACATTAAAATCACATATATTTTCTCCCTGTGAATTCGTGGTCCAACCTTAACTATATATCTGAGATTGGCCATGTAAAATCATGCTCAGTAATTCTTCTATTGACAGCATATATTCATAAGGTGCCACCTAATCCAGTTTGGAGGAATTCCTCCAAACTGAATTCCTCCAAACTGGTTTGCATATAAACGTTGTCCTATATATTAAAAAAAAAAAAAAAAAAATTAAAAACCTATCAGTATATATATGTCAAGTAAAAAGTGTTCTATTTTTATTTTTAACTGAATTTTGGGGTTTCAGATTCTTTTTTCTTTATTGTCATGGGGGAAAAAAGTGAAGTTTGGGGGGGGGGGGGGGGTTGTTAATTTTACGTTTTGTTATCCTGTACTATTACTCTTTGTCTGAAGTTATTTGGCAGTACTTTTGGCTCAAAATCAGATGTCTTGAGGCTTCAAATTGTCATGTCAAGACCTTCTGACCTTGATTCCTGTTGATCCATGTCTGCAGTTACAAATTGGCATATTCATCAAACTATAGCCGAATCCTGGATCCTTTGATTGAGAACAACTACCAGTTGTTCATTGTTGAGAGGGTTATCATAATGGGAGCCAAAACATCCATCAAAACATTCAAGGAGGATGAAACTGAACTCAGCCTCACTGATGACCCAAAGAAGAACACCAAATCGTGGCAATTACCTGTTTATACCATGGATGAAGAGGGAAGGTGACAAGGTTTGCATAAAAAGTTTTCTGATTTTTCTACCACCAAGCTCATTATTTCCACTCATTCCCATACAACACAAGCACACTAGTTGCATATCAGAAAGCTAACAGAGAAAAAACTACATTGGGAGGAAATGAGAGGCTGACCACTTAAAATTGATGTTGTAAATTGTGATACAAGTTAAAGATAGGCTTGTATTTGTCCACGATAAATATGTATATCTTTACAGAACATGCTCATTTTTGTTCCTTTTTACATATTTCAAGTGTTCACTAGCAATATGTTAACTCATGCATTCTTTTCTCACATTGTATGGGACCTTTGGCTCAGAATCAACACTCCTGCATTTAGTTGTCACTCTGTAGGCCGTCTCTAGAAGCTTGGTTCTTGCCATATAAATCATTGCAGTCCTCAAACTTTTCTTTTTATTTTCTGAGATACTGAAGTGGATAGATGGTGAACATTACCATGTTCAATTGGTAGATTGACATGTGTACGTAGTCTTGGCCACACTGATGCGACAAAGAAACCCAC
This sequence comes from Castanopsis chinensis, assembly GCA_032878915.1. Classification (NCBI taxonomy): domain Eukaryota; kingdom Viridiplantae; phylum Streptophyta; class Magnoliopsida; order Fagales; family Fagaceae; genus Castanopsis; species Castanopsis chinensis. The sequence continues at coordinate 9,924,954 of JAVQMG010000109.1, forward strand.
TGAGCAAGACCAAAAATGTTGGAGGCAGACCTCAAAATGCTGGAGTGGGAGCGTGCAATATTTATACACAATTGCGTTGACGTGAGATAAACCCTAATAACTTCTACAAAAGCCAATTTTGGTTCAAATGTTGTCTATAACTTTCCTTATATTATTATCTATAATTTTGTTTTATTATTTTTTTGCTGAATTTTATAATTTTGTTTGTTGATCCACCTGACCGTTGGCCTAAGAATACATAATATGGAATAGAAATAATTGTTGTAATCTCACATTCTTGGGTAAACGTTTGTACTCTCGTCCAATTGAAAGCCAAGCCATTATCATCAGTTACAGTTTGTGGTAGACCAAAGTAATATATGATCATTTCTTCTTAGGAACTAAATCACATCTTCATTAAGAGCTATGTAGTTTAAGTTTTTAACTTAAAAAATAAAAATAAAAAATCACATCTTCATTTATATCATGATGATGATATGCTTTTGCCTCTAGTCACTTAGTGATACAGTTTATTGCTTTGCTGCTATAACAAAGCTATTTCTTTTCCTTGAAGTAGCCCTTACTTTTCCTATTAAACTGATTGGCAATCCTCTAAATGACCATGATTTAATTGGAAAATTCTTACTCATTTAATTGGAAAATTCTTAAGTATTCCCGGAGTACGGAGAAATTGTGCTCCCTCCTCTCACATTTATGGTGGATCTCACTATAAATTTAATGAATGGACGCCACTATGAATGTGAGAGGAGGGAATACCATTTTCCGTACTCCGGTAGTACCTAAGAATTACTCAATTTAATTATGGAACTTAGTTCGAGTTATTGGAATTGGCGTGTGCCTTCGACAAGTCTCACATCCTTGTGCATAATTATTGCAATATTTCAAGACATTTGCCAATTATAACCGTATCAGTTGATCAACCAGCTCATCTTAATTCCATATTGATGTGCCTTGCATATTTGTTCTTGAATCTTAGTCATCACTTGCATTGATTCGTCCAGGCTTATAAAAGAACATCAACTCTTTTTTTTCTACAGTACTTTTTATAGTTCTGCTAGTAATACGTAATTTCGTGCCTTTAATTCTAAGGCATTATATATAAGTGCATCCGCTAGGATTTTCCAATTATGAAATAATTGGCTTTCTCCAATCACATTGTTTGGAAGTTGAGAAACTTTTGGGAAGAAAAATAATCTTTTTGCATGTTATTTAATTGGCTTGGCATAGATAAATTAAAGTGACATGATTAGAGTGGTTGAAGTAATCCGTCTATGAAACATGGATGACACTTAATGATTGCATCAACGTTGAAGAATAATAGAACCTTGTTTCCAAATGCTAGGTTTAAGGGTCAAAATCCCAAAAATTAAAAAAAAAAAAAAAAAAAAAGTGATCCCGAACTTTTAAAATGGCGTAAATTGTAATTTAGTTTTTATTGAAAGTTTGGTTAAAATATATTTGTACTTGAGAGGAAAAAAATAAAAGAAGAAAAAGAGGTTTTAATAAGCTACACATTAGCAAATTAGACAAAAAGATAAAAGAAAAACCTCTTGGTAATCGTACACAAGCAAATCAACGCATACCATAAGTATCTTCTCTAGAAACGAAAAAAAAAAGAGAAAGAAAATTCTCTGTTACTGTACTGGAATGAGATATATGACATTTTATTTAAGAAAGAAGATACATCATATTGTTTAGCAAAAAAAAAAAAAAAAAAAAAAGAAGATGTATCATATTTGTGGAATGATAAGAAGATATATCACATTTCATTTAAGCTACACGTGAGAATAGTAGTTGATCAATCATATAAAGAATAATTAAATAACATCATGGCATTCCATTTCATTAAATATGTACAAACTTTGTAGATAATAGCGTTCTCCCTTAACAAAAGAATCGAAATCCGTTACCAAATTCAGAAAGCTCAACTAATCCATGCAGCCATATCATGATTTGTAGATTTTTCGAGAATTCGTTCTCAGTTAAAAAAAAAAAAAAAAAATCTATCTTTACATATTCAAATACGAATCTTTTGTACTATTTTTTAAAAAAATCTAGTTGTTTAACTTTTTTTATAAAATAACAAAAGTTCAAATTCAACATAAATTATGATTGTGAGAATATAAAGTGAAATAGAAGATATGTATTAAAAAAACTCAACCATATCGCCTTTATAGCAGCAATATCTGAAATATCATATATGATACATCTTTATACATTACCACCAGCAAGTACTGCTGAATATATTCAAGAAGTGCAAGGGTGATGTTGGTGGAGGTGCCAAAGGAGGAGGAAGTGATGGTGTCGGAGTAACTGGCGGTGGTAGCAACTCTTTTAACGGTAGTGGCAGTGGTATTAGCATGATGGTTACTCCAAGGACTGTAGGAGCATTAAGGGACTATCTTGAAAGTAAGTGAAATATATATATATATATATATATATATATATATATATATATATATTAGATTCTTTTCGTTTTATGTTTTAATATGTCTCTCATGGTGTTGAACCTTTTTTGTGATAAGAAGAGATAGTGAAAGAACTGTACTCATTCGAAGTATTCAAGGGTCTCTAGAGACTGCATGCTAGATAGTCATTACGGAAACCATTTGAGGTTATTATTAAGGGCTAAATTCAGAAGCTGTCATATGCAAGTAATAATTTTGTATTCATGGATTATAATGTTGATGCAAATAATTAATTACTTAATTGCTTTTTTTGTGATACAACAAAGTTTTTTAAATCCTAAAGAAATGTCATTTGAACTACAAAGCTAGCTATCATTGATCGATACAATTAATTGAAGTTATAATCCAGACATGCTTTTGTTTCAATTTTTACATTTTTTTTTCCATTCTTGAAAGTTAATTTACTTATTTTGTTTCAGTTAAAAATTATATTTTATCTAGGGGTAATTACACTCTTCTCTTTTGATGTTTGGAGAAATAATACTCTACCCCAAATCTGAAAGAAAAAAAACTTTCTCCCCTTGACATTTGATTGACTTATAAATTAAAAATGTTGTGTATTAACATGCCCTTTTGCTTAAGGGAAGGATTCAAAAATTATCCTCTATTTCAAAATTAAAGTTCCTTATTTTAAATTTTTAATTAAAGTGTATTTTAAAATATCATGTATGATTTTTTTTTTCTTTTCTCAGTTATGTAGAGATTTGTTATTGCAAATGTTTTGGTGTTTGATAAATTTTGCATTTTTACTCTTCATTTATCGGTTATTTTTTTACTAACCATAGTTAAACTTTTGTAAGGAAATTCGTACAGAAATTTAGAATATTTCATTGATAATATAAACAGATGATGAGGAATATTAATTTCTTTAACTTTCAAGGGATTATTTCCCCGCCCCCCCCCCCCCCCCCCACACACATATACACCTTTCCTATAGAATATTAAATCTTAAATACTATATATTCCAATCAAATGTGATGCTTTTTTTTCTTTTTCTTTTTTTACTTGTTTAAATCATACGGTTCAATTTTTTATTTATGAATTATAAGTTTTGCTTTGTTAAATTTTATATTGAGTGAGGCTTTAGTTTGTTACATTTCCCTGCTATATCGAATGCAAAACAAGAATTTTATTGGCTTAACTGCTTATGTTTATTGGTGAACACCACTGATGGCTATTTATTGTTTATGGAGTACAATTCAGTTTACAATAAACTTAATGTAGATTTTATATATCAGAGCACCCTATTCTAATCTTATGCTAACACTAACCCAAGGTTAATTTGTTTATTTTACAAGAACTTAAAAAAGAAGCTGAATCAGCTCGTTTGGCTATGCAAGCGAAGCTGGAATTAGAAAAGTCTACACAGCGGAAGAACTTGATACAGTCTGAGATTGATGGACTTCTTATAAAGATCAAACAGTCCGACCAAGACCGTTTGAAGTCCAAAGAAGAAATTAAGCAACTTCAAGAAAAGGCTAAGCAACATCTAGAAGAGGCTAGCAGGGGTATGGAGGAGCTTGAGAGATACAGGAAATGCCTTTTGGAAGCCTTTGAAAACTTTGAATTTGAAAATTTGGCCTAATCTCTCTCTTTAATTTATTTAACTACTTATTTCACCTTCTTTTCTTACTGTTCAAAGTAAAATTTTTGCTATGACTATGTCTTTTATGTAATTTTTAACTTCATTTATGTTTTTGACTTGTGTGTTAACACACTGAGTATTGAATACTTTCTTGCATCACACACCAAAATCGTTCAAATAGAGTTCCCCATAACAAAAATTTATTGGTAAAACTTGAACCAAAGATGACCCACAATTCCTCATATCGAAATAGTAGCGAGATATATAACACTCTCAGAATCACTAAAATGAGTAGCTAAATGTGACATAACTGATCAAAAAAACTTTCTATAAAAACAAAAGAAAGAGATCTATGGAGAGTGACTACACCTCTTCTATAATTCTCTCGCCACATATTCGGGTCACATCAATAAAATTCATACTTCTAATTGTAAGGTGTACTAAAAATAGGATTCAATATTAACAATATGTGGTGATCGCTATCCTCTGTTGGGTCTAACAAAATGCTCAGCAAAATAAACTCTAACTAATCATGAATTATAACTACACAAAAAATGACTATGTTAGCCCAAAATTGTGCAATTCCAGATTGTTATACATCTCAATGGATCAATAAAATTAAATAGGTCCTGTCCTGACCATAACTTCTGTTTGGTGCGTCCCTATAATTTAAAAGGGAAAAAAAAAAGAAGAAGGAAGATGGGTTCACTACAATAAGATCAATTTGAATTTTATTTTAATCTTTTGGCCTGAGTAATTACAGATTGTGAAAATTTCAAGTAATCTATGTCTGTCCTCTCCACTAACCCCATGCAGGCATTCATGCATTGCCAATTTTATGTTTATTGTCTCAGTGTGTGATGAGTATGATATGACTTAGTAGTGCTTTATGGATTATGTGATTGAATAAATTAAACCATTAATCCTATTTGCTTTTTTAAATGGTCGTCTGACAAGTAACTAAAGGAAACCAAAGAATAGGAGAAATTTACAGTGGCAAGAAAACAAAGGAATCCAACAAGGCAATCCACCATCATCCAAAATGTGAAGCAAAGTGTGAATTCACTGTCAGACATTGGAGACCAAAAACATATAAAAGACCAAATGATAAAATTTATGGCCAAAGAAATTAACAAGTCATCGGGTACTTGCTTTAGAGGTTATGCAGCCAATGCATGATCCTATTAGGATTGGCAAAAAACCATCACCATTGACAAACGAGCTAGAGGCACTGGTGAGTGGCATCACTAAACAAGATTGCATTGGCTCAATCTGATGAAGAGTCAGAATCATCTGAGGCCATTTCAGAAACACTCTGATTTCTTGTTGATTTGTTCGATCAGTGTACCAAGGAAAACCCAGCAGACAGTCTTAAAGCTCAAGAGCTCACGAAAATACTGCTTTCGGTACAAGCAATTTTAAAAGTTCAAGAATTTAGGAATGTCAACAGTTTTAGTAGTGTGGGATTTTGTATCATTCCTGTTGTGATCAAATATATAGGTTTGCCCAAAAATCCTGTGTAATCTAATTTTTGTCTAATCTAATTGAAAAATCTAAATCTTTATTGATTTTTTTTCTTTTCTGGTTAGAGTATTCCAAACTTCTGTGGCTGCATCCTATTGTTGGGTTGTGTTTTACTGCTGGGGTTGACTGTAGATGGTCTTAGCCTTTCTACAAGGCCAAATGTGAGAATGACTCCACATTAGCTGTCCTATAATAATGGTTCCATTCCCTTGGAAATTTTTCCTCCTGCAAAGAATATTTCATCCTCACCATTGTATATTCAACTTATTAGGTTAATTTTCTATGCCAATTCACGTGTTTGTGTTTGAGGGTTTCAGGTTGAACTTTTTCCCTTCTTGCCACAAAGATAAGAAAGGCAGTTAATGCCCTTTAAGAGCACAGGTCAAAGCAGATTAATCAGTTTGCAGAGACATTTTTTTTTAGTACAAATCGGTTGCCTGTGGCTGTTTGCCTGTTTACATTGATGGTTACCCTTACATAAATGGACTTCAAATCACTTTACTTTAATGCTGCTATGCTATTTATTTCAGCATATATAGATGATGGAGATTCTGTTTGTATCTTGTGGAATCTTATATTGGTATATTTCAAGTTATTTGTTAATTCAGGTTATAACCCAACAATCCTCAAGTCATTTTAGTGTCATGTAAGTACACATTTTTTTGGAACAGAATTTAAATTCGGTTAGGTATTCTATAATTAGTTTCCAAGATGATAACCCCCTTCCATTTATTACTAATTACTTTACTGATCCACAATATAATGGCAGACATCAACAGATACCCAATTGCCAATTTATTATTGAACTTTTACTGGCCTACAAATCTTTATCCCATGCCTTTTGAGCTATTTCAATTAGTGCAGTAGAGTCATTTCCTTTGACAGATACAACAAAAACAACATACTCTTGAGTTGCATTACATATCCTTTTCATTCAGCATTTGAAATGAGATCTAGAGAAAATGCCTCAATCTATGATTTATGGCAACAAAATAAAAGATCAGTTTTGAGGCATAGCTGATGCAGGACAATCAAGAGGAAAATAAAAGAACAAGAAAATTAAAAGATAACCCTAAGAATTAGCACCTACGAGTTGCCTGGAATCAGCACCAAGAAACTTAGGCATAGGCATGTAAGGTGTTAGGAATCAGCACGCAATAATTTGGAAAATTTCCAACCTGAAATTTCATTAATCAATTGTCTCGCTTAAATACAACCATCTAGAACCCTTTTATAGAGCTTTTACAAACAAAAGATAATCCTATCTAAAAATTAATCCCTATCTAAAATATAATCTAATCTCCTATGAGACAAAGAAGATTTGAAAATAATTTTGGTTGTGCTCCCTCATCAATAGCCAAATAGCACTGCAAGCTTCAAGGGCATGTACTAGTCCAAGGCAAAAAGAAGAAAATACTGTTTGGTGTAAGGCTAAGGCATAATGAGAAAAATACTTTGGATAAAAATGAACTTCAGCTACGTTTTCCTCGGGTGACCCTTGATTTCAATACTCAATCTTTTCAATCTGATGGCAATACTTTCCACTGCCCAACATAATCTTGACTGTATTTCAATGTTCCATGAAAAAAAGATACAGTTTGCATAATGTAACCGTAATTAGAACACTGCAGCTTTTGCAATGTATTCTATCATCAATATTTCATACATTAAAAGCAAGATATTCTCCTAATTGTTGCATCACTTTCATGAATTTGCTTGAACAGATATGTTCTTCAATTAATTATTAATATTGTACATGGAAACACCAAAATAGTAAGAATTATATTACAAGGACACTCTAAATCTAAAAGTTTTCATCTTGTGCATGCAACAATATGGATATGAGCTCTGACCAGTCATGCTGTTAAACATGGACAGAAATCTCTTGTAAAAAACAGAAAAGGAATGGATTTTAGTTTGCTTAAATTTTATTTTGATCCATTTATCTTAGAAGGGTTGTCAAGTTCTAAAGTTGCAAATATACATGTTTCCTGAAGATATGAAGAAATAAGAACAGGTGAGACACTTAATAATGTCATTCTCCTCTAAGATTTAATTCTAGACATACACTGCACCTGACAAATACAATTGAATTAAGAAATAAATTATTATCAAGAAAATTTTGAAATAGAATAAATTGCTTCATCCTATAGTAAAAGAAGATTTGGAGTCTAGTACTTGTGGTAAGCAGCATGTTAGGTGCTAGCATGCTTCAAAATAGTAGGATAATTTATGTCCATTTTTTTAATGTTCAGGAAAGAAACTTGAAACAGCATGGTAAAAGAGAATTTCGAGCCTTGGAAAATAATACATCTGATAATCAACTTTCCATCAAAAAAAAAAAAAATTTGTACTGGTTTATATGGAGATTATTGACGAGAAGGTTTAAAAGCTCATCCTTCTCTGGAATCGTTGATTTGCCTAAATGGAGGAGTGAGAATTGTCTATCCAAAGTGGATGATAAAGTCAAGAATTATTGATTGTCTATCCAATTGAAAAATGCTGCATAAAGTCAAAGTCATCTGTCCAAAATTCTGGTTCCTATTAGTTCCTACGTCCTCAAAGTTATCAAATTTATCAAATAGAACATGAAATGGGTCGCATGCTGCAAAGCTCTTTCCCAAATAATTGAAACGATCATACTTCACCCAAACATTAACATGAATTTTGATTAATCAACAGAGTCAGTATTATTTTCTAACCCATCGGTAAGCGTTTTTCAGAAGGGAGATCAAGAACAATCATGCTCTTGTAAAAAAGTACAGTAAGCTATCCTTCTATCTTTGTTACAGCTAAATATAAAGAAGAATAAAAGGAAGTGTGTTTATCAAAAAGTATAAGGAAGTAAATTTCTTGAACAAAATGTATTCTTGAAATTGTAGCCAGGCTCTCTTGGCTGAAATTTAGAAATTCTATTTTATTTTTTTTTTTTTAAACGCTTTCAAGTTTGAATAATACAAAATGTCCTCTCTAGTGAAATCCCAACAGCCAAACTCACTTGACCAACAGAAACACAAAAAAATAAAATCCTTTCAACAATACTATAAATCACCTCCTTAATGAAAACCATATTAGCCAAAATCATTTGATGAACAAAGAGGGACAATGATAGTTTTCCTTTGCAAGGAAATCCTGTTGATAGCAGCAAGATTCTTCACCTCACTGCAATTTTCAAGCTCTTTTCTTGCCTTCTTCATCAAGTTACCCTTCTTCAAGTTCAAGTTAGTGATCTTATTGCATCCCCTCTTTTTTGTGATGGGTTTTACCACTTCTCAAACCTTGAGTTGCCTATTCAGTTTCCTCTCATTCTCTTTCTTGTAAAGTTGCCTAATCCGATCACTCACTTTGTTCTCAAACTCCGCAGTTTCCTCCAGTATTGCTTCATATAATGTCACCTTCCTTTCCCTCATCCTTTGAACCACAACATTAGCACTTGAAACCCCAAATTCTCTTTCATAGAATTTCTTCCACAACTTATCAGTCGCAATGCTCATATCTCTTCCCATGAATCTGGAACACATTTCTCCACATACACCAACTGATCAACATTGCAGTGTGGCAAAACCTTAAGAAATGAAACATCATATGCGAAAAATACCTCGAGACGGAGCTTGTCACCCACAAGACTAGCTTATCATCTTCTCAATCTCAACCTCAAGTAACTCTGACACAGAACCAGACCCATCTTCAGTTTCCTTGCTCACCATGTTTGTCATAGCCAAATTTTGATTCTCAGCCATATTTGATTAGTTTCTGATCAAAGAAGATTAGAAACTTTCACCACAAGATTACTGCTCTATCTGTAAAAAGCAGACTTTTAAGTCGGTCTCACATATATACCCAGCTATACACCGACTCTCATTCTAACAGTCAAAAATGGATTAATGGGCCACAAAATAATTCAAAATTTAAATTAAAGCCCAACTCAATTTTTTTTTTTTTTTTTTGAAAAACTGAAAGTATCTAGTGGCCCAAAATTAAAAGGCTCCATTCTTGAAAGTGTCAAAGAAATTGTTTTTGTTATTGGTTTGCTATTTTAATTCCGGTTTGCTTCTTATAAGTAAAAATTAAATTGAAATTTATTTCCATAAGCGTGTGAAAAACAACATAATTTAAGATTTGTTTTTGAATAAATTGAACATTTGAAGCAATCAAATTATACTGAATCAAAATTTTCTCCATTTGCTTCTTTAAGACTAAATTTCAAAGGGAAAAGTTAATGGATTGGTTTAGGAATACGTAGCAGTAATATTTTTAACTAGTTAAAGAAAAAGAAAAGGGATTGGTTCTCACTAGTCACATCACAAATACGTGTTTCCAATACTCTTTGCTATTTAAGTGTTGTTTTTCAGTGGTATTCCATTATATTGTTTTGTGTCCCAATTTGTTTAAAATTAACATGTCATGTCTAGTTTTGTCTGTGTTAGTATCGGTGTTTGTGCCCATACTTTATTGGTGAAAATCATGCTTATATTTTACATTCTTCACAAATATCTTTATTTAGTGCCAGGCCTCATCTCCCAATATAGGCTCAAACCGAACCTTCACATCAAAGAAGACATAAGGAATCCGATCACCTTCCAAAATTTCATACCTATTCAATTTGCCAATACATATTAATTGATGTTCTTGTGCCTTAACCAAACAAAAGTACTCCAATCAAATGGGAGCTAAGTGCACCTTCTAGGCTTACCAGTCTCTCCTGTCAGAAAACAACATTTGGCTAGGTACATAACATGGGACTAGAATCCTCTTTACACAATTTTTTTTGTTTGTTGGACACGAACACATGCTAATGGATCCCACTGCTGCACTTTTTAACAGTAGTGGGCTCCAAGTCTTAAGGATCGGATGCCCTAGAATATCTTTCTTCCAAACCATAACTGGTCTTGTACGGCTCAAATGCCCTTCAAACATTTGTTGTCTTAAAATAAATAATAATCTTTAGCTCAAAAGAAAAAAATTTATAGCTTTTAGCACATCATTGGTAGATGAAACACGATTGCCATGATGCTTTTCTTAAGTAAATAAAATCTTCGAAGATCATTAAGAATCATAGAGAGGTGTCGGATATGTTAATTTAGGCCCAAACGATCTTCATTAGGATACTTAGGTAGGGTACAACGTAGAAAAAGATTGCATGGAAAGATATGTATACCCAACGTATTAGAAATGAGCTAAAAGCCTTGTATCTTTGTAGTATTTCCCTATTCTCTTCTGAGTTTAAAAACCATAGCACTTTTATAATATTTTCCTATTGTTAAAAAAAAAAAGTATTTTTTGTGAATCTTGGGTGTAGGATAGTAAATCTATTGTTTTGGAAATTAGGCTTCGATGTGTTGTTTTGAAAGAAAAAATTGTATTGCTGCATCTTGTATTTTTCCCTATGAATATTGAAATCACTACAATTCCGTGGAAGTAGGCAAATTATCGAACTATATAAATATTGTCTTGTATGATTTTTTTTTTCTTTAACACATATTTTTCTTTATTTTGCATCTCGCACATCTGGAAATTTCATGAATATTCCCTACACAATTCTCTCTCTTCCTCTCACTCTCTCTTCCTCTTACTCTTTGACTATCTTCTCTCTTCATCAAGCTAGATGGATTGGTAAAATAGATAAAGTAGTCTTTTGGGTTAAAAAAAAAAAAAAAACATATTTTACGTCATTAAACACTACTTTATCTATTTTACCAACTCATTTAATAATACACTCAACATCTCAGTTTTTATTTTTACTTACAACTCAATAAAATAATATAAACCATACAATCATATAATATATTTTTTTTAAATCTCTCTCTCTCTCTCTCTCTCTCTCTCTCTCTCTCTCTCTCTCTCTCTCTCTCTCTCTCTCTCTCTCTCTCTCTCTCTCTCTCTCTCTCTCTCAGTGGTAGCTCTTATGGGTGTTTTGGTCCTAGTGTGGTGGTGGTGGTTTTAGGTTTTTTTGGCGGAGAAGGTGGTGGTGATGGGTTTTATGGGTTTTGTTCTTGGTGATTGTGGTGGGTTTTTTTCCCAGTGGTGGTGGTGGTGGGTTTTGTGGGTTTTTTCCTATGGTGGTGGTGTGTTTTTTTTCGTCGTTTTGGGTTTAATTTGTGTTATTTTTTGCTTTGAATATCTTTGTTTGTGGGTGTTTGGTGGTGGTGGGTCTTACCGTGGAGACAGGTCTTCCGGTGGTGGTGGGTTTCTCTTGGTATTCTTTGAGTTTTTATGTGACTGTGTTGTGTGATGGGTTGTTGAATTGGGCTTCATTTAAGTTGTTGGGTTGCTTCAAGAGGAGTGACTTAGTGAGAGAGACGGAGAGGAAGGGAGAAAAATAAGGAGAGGAAGAAAGAGAAATTGAATAAAAAAATGAGTGGTGCTGATTTAGATGTAGAAAAAAATAAGAATTGAGATGTTTAGTGAGTTTTAAAATAGATAAAGTAGTTTTTTAAGGTGTAAAATAGGTAATTTTTAGACACTCGGATGTGAAATGCCTTAATAGCAAGTATGTAAGATAAAGCTTGGTTTTTGTGGTTTGGGGTTGTAAAATAGATTCTTTTGGAGTTTTAGCAAGTCCAATGCTAACTCTATTATAAACACTTAGATGTGAATTCTCTAAAACCCATATGTTGCAAGCATGTTTAAGGCAAACGTTTTAGAAACAAAAATGTTATTTCAGTTATTTTAATTCTACATGGCAAACAAATGAAGGCGTATGTTGCAATTATGTTTAAGGCAAACGTTTTGTAAAAGAGGGCAATGATATGGAAATGTCCTTATGTTTTAGACAGAGGGAACAATTCAAGAAAAATGCACCAAGAAAAGAGAGGATTTCCTTTTCCATGCATGGGTCCTAAGACTCCTAACTCCTAATATATTCGTATTCGAAAAAATTAATAGAAAATTCAACAAGTACTGGTGCATTAGTGCATAGGGATTTCTTCAAAGGGACATTTTCGTTTATTAAGAAGGTAATTTAAAAAAAATAAATAAAAAAAACGAACACACACGTAAGGAAAAGGGAAATAAGTTCTAACACAAAGGTAATTAAGTGATCATTAGATTCCTTACTTTCTAGTGATCTCTCTATAATGTACGACTTCATCAGCATCAAATAAGAAGCATAATTTTTACTCAACTATAAAGTTAAAACAAATTTTATATCATGCAAAAAAAGAAAAAGAAAAAAAGAAACATTGCGTTAAGCTTGGATAATCGGGAAAATCACAACTACACAACATTATCCCTAAAAGGTGAGGCTAGCTTAAGCACTAAAATAACTTAAGCCGACATCAAATCGATACCACCTAAATTTTTAGATATGTTTTTGAATGTGTGTAGGCATCGTATTGAAGTTTATCTAAACCATTTGATTAAATTAGCTGAAACCCCTTAAAAAATTTCATTTCCAAAAAATTGAACTGCATGTCCCAAAAGAAATCCCACAAGATCTCCAAAATAGATATATATATATATATATATATATTTTTTTTTTTTAATAAATCTTAGTCCAAAAAATTGAAGAGTCCCAAAATGCCACCCACAAGATCTCCAAAATAGAGCCATCAATAAGATGAATTATTTAACTTTACGTGTGTGCCTTTTCATCTTGAGAACTAGAGACCCATCATCAATTATGAAGAAAGAACATGCCTTGCTTGGACAACGATTTGATTTCATGCACACGCCCAAGAACCAAAGGAAAAAGAGGGCTATGAAAGTTACCAAAAGAGTAGCAGTATTGACACTCGGCATATTACCACATCCACAGGACTGCCATGCAGATTCGGTGGCTCGACCCTCGACGTGATGTGGATATCCATGTCCAGATGTGTATGTGTCAACCAACGGCAGTGGAAATGGACAACATAATTATTTGGGGGCCTTTCTTAGTGCCACACGGCACATGATAGGATCAAACAATGCGACAGATTTTTTTTTTTTGAAAGACAATGCGACAGATTCTATTATCACTCATTTTCACAGCAAATATCTATGAGAAAATTAAGACTCCACGACTCTTGATGAGCACAGTCAATCAAATTTTAGGTTCTACCCGAAAAGAAAGAAAAAAAAAGTCATATTCAAAAAAAAATTAAAATATTCGTAAATAAGACGGTGAACATAAGAATCATTTTAAGCATTTTAAAGTAATACTCCTATATATTTACATATACTGCTCCGTTAATTGAATTTCTAAAAAAGCAAATAACGTAGCAGTATATAATTTTTACATATACTACTCCGTTAAAAAATATTTATTATAATAATTAATAAGTATTTATTATGTTATTTATTAAAACATAATAATAGTAATTACTAATATATATGTATATTTATTTTATTATTATTGTGTTTGTATATAAAACTTCTATTTCATTAATTAACGAAAATAGGATAAGACAAGATTCTAATTATGTTTAAATATAAAATAATTAAACTTTAAAAAAATATATTACAATATTAATATGAAAAATTGTAAGGTATTAATAATTTTTTTTATATTGATACATGATATAAATTTTACTTAAGTGATAATAATGTATTACCGAGTCCAACTATTTAGTTATATATATCACTATTATAACCTTTTTTTTTTCTAAAATATCACTAATATCTAACTTGTGAAATCTTATTATTGACACCATCATTAATATTTCCACTAACCCTTTTGTTGCTGCCACGGTCATTCTCATCATGAGGGTTATTGCACTTGATGTCACTGTCACCACTGCCCAATCACCATACCAGGACAACTGCTTTCACATTACTACCATATTATTATAGCAATGCCACTACCATTTTCATTGCTCTTCACCACCCCTTTATAATCGCCGCACTGGGTCATACTGTCATTGGTGCTACCATTAGCGCAATGTAGCCATTGCCATCACAACCCCACACACTGTTATTATCATCTCTATAATACCGCTTTCATTGCTTTCTTTGTTGCTTCCATCACAGTATCATTGCCAGCAAGCCGAGTCTAGAATTAAAAAGTTCGGACGTGTTTATTTAATTTTATTTCGAACACGAGTTTAACTCAAGCTTATCACCAAATTAGATTACATGTTCAAATTTGGTTCATTTACTTGTCGAGCAAACTCGACCTTATTTGTGAGCTACTTGATTAACTTATTCTTCTTTTATTTATAGTAAAATTGTGACTAAAGTATTTTACCCTTTTACAAATCTATGAATTTTTACTACAAATGGATTATTTATGTTATGAATAAACTACAAATACTAATTTTATATCATATGTTCAATGTTTATATAAATATAATAAACTACAAATACTAATTTTATATCATATGAACTAATTTACAAACTTATACAACTCAATTTTAAGTTTATATAAATATAATTTTAAACAAATATACATATAAATATGCTATAACCTGCACAATCTTTAAGCTATGGCCCCATTATCATACTGACATTTTGCCATTTACCATCACCATTGTCATTTTGTTGCCATTAACAGTTTTACCACCACCATTGTGAAGCCTTAGCATCAAAGGCCCCACTACTAATTTTGCCATTTACTATATTGCCATTGTTGTCATCTTTGTAATCGATAGTATGTAAAGCCATGAAAACACACCACCGTTAGTATTGTTACAACAAGGGCAAGTTAGTATTATTACAACAAGGGCAAGGCTTCCATCCAATGAAATGGAGCGCTAAACGTGGTTAATTTTGTACATGTACTGTGTCTGTCTTGCATCTAGTATTCCAATGCATTAGACATGAAAGAGAGCCACACCTTTACTACAACGCCATTTTTTACATTTTTTTTTTTTCTTTTTTGCTATGGATGTTGCGGGAAGGAGGGAGAGTAGAGTAGAGGAAGAGAGAGTAATTTAATTACCTTATTTGAAAATTTTTTAAGGAATGAGGGAGAGAGATTTGGAAGAGTTTAAACTACTTCTAACCCCTCATTTTTAATTCCACCAAATTGGAGGGAGATTAGAGTATAAAAATACTTGATCAAATAAAATATCAAATTTACTCTTACCATATTAACAAAATTATAAATGAAAGACTAATTATTCCCCTCTCCCTTACTTAATTTTAAAAACATCCAAACAAGGTGGAAGGTAACCATTCTCCTCTCCTCTACTCTCCTCTCCACTACTCTCCTTCCCTCTACTCTCCTCTCTCTAGAAATTTCCAAACATAGCATTAATTCGATAGTTACAATGAGAGTAGGGGATTTGAACCCTTAATGTCTCTATTAAAAATATCAAAAGTGTTAGTTGAGTTACAAGGCTATTAGCTTGTTACATTCGTTTTTTTTATTTTATTTTATAAATTGCTACATCCATTGTTATGGTTATTATTATAAGACCATTCCTATCCATCTTTGTAAAGTTTAACCAAATTTTACAACAAAAAATCACTCTTTCTATTTTAACTATCTATTGTTTTAATACTCCTTACCAAGGGAGTCAATCTCATACTGGAGGCTATATCGGTTTGACCAATGGAAAGATATATTTCGGTACCAATCAATACCAGTGTATCATTTCTGGTTTACCACTATTTTTTATATTTATAAATATATATTAATAAAAATAAAAGTTTTTTATAAAAAATTACCTCAATTGTAAACAAATTATTCATGGTTATAGACTTTAGACTTTAGACTTTAGCATACTAAGAAAACAAATAATACTAATAAGTTAATGCAAATAAGTTACCATTCTGCCCTTACCAAAATTCAAAAATTACAAAATTAAAAAAAAAAAAAAAATCTTATTTCTGTACCAACCAATACGCCCAGTATCAACTGAAACACTCGAAATTGGCCGGTAATTAAACTGGTACAAAACGTTGATATTTTGATCTCGGTACAGTACATACCAACCTATACGGTACAGTATTGACCACCTTGCTTCTTACATCTCAAGAAATTTTAAAGTTTATATAGTGGAGCATTTCCCCACTCATAGGAGGTAGGCCCTATATAAGTCCTATAAGTAGGGCCCACACCCCCATAAAACGGGGTAGGATTCTACTCGACGTGCCCAATAATTTCTCCTATATCTTGCTCTTTATTTTTTAAGGCATCCTATTAAAATATTCTAATAATTCTATTTTTCCGCTCCAAACTTTCCCAACAATTTAAATTTTATAGTATAATGATTGCAAACAAATGTTAGTGACTCAATGACACACGCACAACAAGATTAGCCACTGCCTACCTCGCAGTAGTGACCCCCATGACTAGATCGACCATTTTGGGACTGCACAAAACAACCTTGATAACGCCATTGACACAACCCCAACAACACCCCACACAAAGATCCCATTATGGCGCCCCAAATCAGCCACTTCTCGACAGGCGCTAGTGACTTTCCATAACCAAAGTGTGAGAGAAAGGTTTATTCAGTGAGAGAGAGAGAGAGCTTTGCCTAACTAAGAGCATTCACATCAACTTATGCAAAAATTCCTGTTTATTTTAGCATAAAAACCTACCTTTTTTATTTTACATGCTCATTTTTCAAAATACCCTATATCAAATTATCTATTTTACACTATATTTCATTAAAATATCAATTTCAATGATTTTTTTTTTAAATCTCTTTTTTTACACAACAACCACGATTTAGTCTCTTCATTCATCTTTAAGATACGTAAAAAAAAAAGAATAAACCACTAAATACAAAATGAACAGTGTCCATCTAAATTTATATGGTTATCATAACAAACTTGTAAATTTATACAATTATAAACAAATTGATATAAGTCATTTTTGTGCAAAACTATGTAAATTCTACACTTTTTTTTTTTTTTTTTAACTATATATAGACGGATGTAAATGCTCTAAACATGGTTTTTTTAATTTTTGGGCACAATTTTGAACAGTAATGCTAAGCTGGATAGGTTGTACAAGTTTTTTATTTCTAATATGGTGTTTGCCAATTTGGCCAATTTTTTTATTTATTTTTTTATTTTTATTTTTTGCTAAGATTGGCTAAAAGCCCAAAAACAGACCCAGCCTTGGCCTGGGGGGGGGGGGGGCATGGCCCTTCCCAAATTTTGAAAAAAAAAAAATTCTTAGTATGTATGCACATAAAGAAAATTTTCAATTTGCCCCAAAATATGCAATCTTGGCCCTCTCCCTCCAAAAAAATTATAAATTGGCCCATGAAATCCAAAAGTATATGTTCTATTCTATCCCTTTTGCC
This sequence comes from Castanopsis chinensis, assembly GCA_032878915.1. Taxonomy (NCBI): domain Eukaryota; kingdom Viridiplantae; phylum Streptophyta; class Magnoliopsida; order Fagales; family Fagaceae; genus Castanopsis; species Castanopsis chinensis. Next base: position 9,942,713 of record JAVQMG010000109.1, read on the forward strand.
AAGTTGCCTGAAGAATAATTACAATAACCTTTGGATAATAACAAAAAAAAAGCACAAATTTGGTCCAAAGAAACCCAATTGCCTAAAAAATAATATGAATTACCTGCAAACAAAGAGAAACAGAAAATAGATAACTTGGAGGCACTATATCATTTTCCTTAGACAATATTTGTCCCCTTCCCCCCCCCCCCCACCCCCACACTTTTGTTGCTAAGGAATTATCACAAATTTGTTTCCAGGATACACCAATATGTTAGGTTTTACAGATAGCAATTCTAGAGAATGACCACAGGATTTCTTATGTTTCTCTCTAACTTTTGAATTTGTGGAGTTAATTTTTCAAATGAACATAAGCCTCTATTTATACCCATAGAGTTATGTTTCGTGAAAAGGCACGTATGGAGAGTTAGTTATTTTTTCAAGTAAACATAAGTCTGTTTAAGTCTCATATGGAGAGTTAGTTATTTTTTAAGTAAACATAAGTCTATTTCATGAAAAGGCACGTATGGAGAGTCAATTATTTTTTCATAAAGCGGTTAACAAAAATTGAAACCTCTTCAACCTTTCTGAATAGTCACTGAAAAATTCTACAAAAAATTCTAGAAAATTCCAGAAAATTCAAATTTTCAAATTTTCACTTAGAAAATTTTAGAGCTTGAATTTTCACTTTATGAAACTATATTTTCCAAACTCAACCATCATTATTAAAACCTATCCTTGTATATACCTATATATACAACAATCCCCCACTAGGTTGTAATAATATATGAATCACTTGATTGATATCCTATCATTCATAATGAAAGGTGTCTTTCAACTTAAACCTCCCTTTAGTGTAATTGCTCAAGAAATCAACAGAGTTAATGGTGGCTTGGTGCTTAAACCAAACCTCTTATGTGTTGAAATCGAAAACAACACACACATGAGAATACTCACAACACATTTAAAAATCCACTGTTGTTAGCACTATTATGGACTTGTGCTCTTCCCGATTTAGTGAACATGTACAAGAGAAAACCTTTTAGCTAAAAACGGCACCACTTCTATGTTTACAAAGGTGAAGTTCCTTCTTATGTCCCTGTTACACAAACATTTATACTTTATGAACTTTCTTAATAATGTAAAACTCATCCTCAATTATATCGTAACAGTCTGCACTAATTCATCCTGAATGAGACACAAAATTAGTGCTCTTATTAATTACGTATCAATAGCTTGTTGTTACCCTTTAAACCTCTTTAGATTTCATCAATTCAAGGTTGGGTTCCCACTATTGGTGATTCTCTTAGAAGAAGGGTTTTAGTCATATTCCAATGGATGTTACCCCAACCATATCTCGAGACACTGCTTTGGTTAAAGGGTCTGCCAAATTATTATTTGACCTTACATAGACAATTGAAATGGTACTAGATTCTATTAATTGTCTTACCATAAGAAAATTATACATTTTATTGTATGCATTTTACTGTATGCTCTGCTCAAGGTGGCTTCACTATCGCAGACTGAAATGACTGGTATTGGTTGTGGCCACAGCTCTATGTCTAACAACATATTTCTTGGTCATTCCGCTTCCTTTCCTGCTACCACCAAGGCTATAAATTCTGATTCTATGGTGGAGTGAGAAATACATGTTTGTTTCTTTGATGCCCAAGAGATGGCACTCCCACCAAGAGTAAATATCCAACCAGATGTGGATTTGTTATCACTCATACTAGTAATCCAACTAGTATCCGAATAACCTTCCAACACAGCTGGAAATTCGGAATAAAAGAGTCTTAAACTTATGGTTTTTTTTAATAATCAAAAACTCTACCAATTGCTTTTCAGTGATCCACACTTGGATTACTTGTAAATCTAGAAAGTTTGCCCACTAAAAATGATATATTTGGTCTTGTACAATGCATAGCATTCATCATGCTACCAATAGCACTAGCATACTCAAGTTGTGCTATTGCTCTTCCAGTGTTTTCACCCAATTTTATGCTCCGATTAAAAGGTGTATTTGCTTCTTTTATATTAAGATGTTCAAATCTTTGAAGCACTTTCTCAACATAATGAGATTGACATAGTACAAAACCGTTACTATGTCTTTTAATTTTGATTCCCAAAATAGTATCTACTTCATTTAAATCTTTCATTTGAAACATAGAGAAATATACTTTTTGGTTTCACATACACTTTTCATATTCGTACCAAATATGAGCATATCATTCACATAAAGGCATACAATGACTCCATATTTCTTTATGAATTTGGAAACATACATTTGTCAGAACTATTATGCACAAAGCCATCCGACAAAATTACTGAGTCAAACTTCTCATGCTATTGTTTTGGAGCTTGTTTTAAGCCATACAAAGACTTGACTAACTTGCAAACTTTATTTTCATTTTTAGGAAGTACAAAACCCTCAAGTTGTTCCATGTAAACTTCCTCATCAAAATCACCATTTAGGAAAGTTGTCTTAACATCCATTTGATGTACAATCAACTTATATATGGATACAAGAGCTAACAACACACGAATAGACGTGATCCTAGCCACCAGTGCATAGGTATCAAAATAGTATACTTCTTCCCTTTGTTTAAAGCCTTTTGCCACTAACCTTGCTTTAAAGGTTTGTATTGATCCATTAGTATTATATTTTCTTCTAAATACCCATTTACAACCAATAGGTTTAAAACAAGTAGGTAGATCCACTAGGACCCACGTATTATTGGATAATATTAAGTCCATTTCATCATTCACAACTTCTTTCTAGAAAGTTGAATCTTTAGAAGTCATAGCTTCCTCATATGATTTAGAATCATCCTCTATACTAAACACTATAAGTATTTTATTTAGGACCACTTGTCTATTTCCTTCAATAAGAAACAATTGAGCTTGATAAGAAATGAAATCTAGACCAAAGTCCTTTACTTTTCTTATCCATTGACTTTTTCTTTGTTCACTTGGTGAATTACTTTCAATTTTCTTAGTACCACTCAAAGTAGTATTAAGATTAGAGTCACCTTGTTGTGTTTGAGTAGGTATCAAAGTATTCATGGAATCTTTACTGAATTTATCCTCAAAAAAACTTAACATCTCTTAATTCCACCATTGTATTAGAGCTTAAGTCTAATAACCTATATGCCTTTGAATTTTCAGCATAACCTACAAACACACTTTTCATAGCTCTTGGTCCTAACTTTGTTTTTTTTGGATCAACCACTCTATAAAAGGCTAAACACCCCCACACTTTGACATAATCAAGGTTTGGTTTCCTTTCATTTCATAACTCATATAGAGATACTTTAATCTTCTTGGAAGGTACTCCATGTACACATGACATGCTGTAAGCAATGCCTCTCCTCATAAATTAAAAGGTTGCTCTGCACTTAAGATCATGGCATTTACCATGTCTACAAAAGTCCTATTTTTCCTTTCAGCCAAACCATTTTGTTGAGGTGTATAAGGGGCTGAACTTTGATGTATTATACCATGTTCCTCACAAAACATAGAAAAATCATTAGGAAAATATTCACCACCTCTATCACTTCGTAGGATCTTTTTTTTCCTATCATTTTGATTTTCTACTTCAATTTTATAGTGTTTGAACATGTCAAAGCATTCATATTTATTTCTCATTAAATACACATATGTGAATCTAGAGAAATCATTAATGAATGAAATGAAGTATCTTTTACCTCCTCTAGTTAATACACCATTCAATTCACATACATCAGAATATACAAGTTCAAGCATAATAGAATTTCTATCCGACTTAGAAAAAGGTTTTTTTGTCATCTTTTCTTGAATGCAAATTTCACATTTCTTTTCATTATCATACTTACACGAAATCATATCATGCTTTGACATAAACTTCAAGTATTTGAAATTTAAATATCCTAATCTAGCGTGCCACAAATATGAAGAATTAATAATATAAGCACAGCCAAAAACTTCTTTATTAGAAATACTTAGTTTGTATATGTCATCAATAGCATATCCCTTTTCTACAAATATCCCATTCTTGAACAAGATTAACTTGTTCAATTCAAGTACAGCTCTTACACCACTCTTACATAACAAATTGGCAAACACAAGATTCTTCTTGATATCGGGTACATGAAAAACATTGGTCAAGATTAGCATCTTGTTGAAACTCATTTTCACATCAACGGTGCCCTTTCCAAGAACCTTTACTTTGTTGTGGTTGCCCATCAACATTATTGTTCTATGGAAGACTCAGCATAAGTCCTGAATTGTTCTTTGGTGTTGCACACATGCACTGTTGCACTCGAATCGAACCACCAATTAAAAGGATTTGCAATCATAGCCATATGAACTTTAGTGATCATATCAATATGTATGCCACTCACCATAGCAACAATGTCCTCAATGACATTTGTTTCAATAGCATTGCCTTCTTCATCATTTTTCTTGTTCTTTAAGAGTCTACATTCGCGAATGTAATGGCCTTTCTTTCCATAATGAAAACATGCTCGATTCTTCTTGTCCTTGTTGGGATTCTTGGAGTTGTTCTTCTTGAAACCACTCTCATTTGTTCACTTTCAAGTGCTTATTGGTCTTACTCGAACTCCCACTTTGAACATTGCTCACATTGTTCACGTTCACTTTAGAATCGGTGTTAATTACATCTCTAACCCGACTTTCCTCTTCAATTCGAAGACGTTGTCCAAATTATTCTAAAGTGAGATCTTCTGACATATGCAGAAGCTTCTTCCTAAAATTATTCTAACTTGGTGGGAGTTTTGTAATGATTGCACCCACTTGGAATGATTCAGGAATATTGATTGACAAATCACAGAGTTTATTGACCAAAATCTGTAACTCATGCACTTAATCTAAAACTGAGACATTATCAAGCATTTTATAATCAAAATACTTTTGAATAATAAACTTATTCGTACCTATTTTCTTAGTTTTGTACTTTGCCTCCAAAGCATTCCAAATCTCCTTCAATGATTTCATTGATGTGTAGAGATCATAGAGACAATCCAAAAGAGTATTGAGAATGTGTCCTCTGCATATCAATTCATTTTCCTCCCATTTCTTTCTTTATGCCTTAATCTCATTAGTATCTTCATCACTCACAAGAGGGAAAGGCACCAAATTTGGGTCCAAGACATAGAAAAGTTTTAGTGCAATAAGTAGGAATTTCATCATATCTTTCCATCTATCGAAATTGGTTCCATCAAAGCAATCCAATTTCACCAACTCATGATTCAACATCTTCAACGCTGAAACATCGCTTGTTCCTTCCATTGTAGAAAATATTGTTTAAGATTGTTAAGAATATTACACAAAGTAATAATGGAAGAACAAGATTAACATAAAAGACAAACATAAAATAGATAACTTAGAAGCACTATATCGTTTTCCTTAAACAATATTTGCCTCCCACACTTTTGTTACTAAAAGGTTATCGCACATTTATCCCTAGGATATAACCAAGATGTTGAGTTCTACAGATAGCGATTCTGGAGAATGACTACAGGATTTCTTATATTTTTCTCTAACTTTTGAATTTGTGAAGTTAGTTTTTCAAATGAACATAAGCGTCTATTTATACCCATAGAGTTATGTTTCACGAAAAGGCATGTATGAAGAATTAGTTATTTTTTCAAGTGAACATAAGCCTGTTTCATGAAAAGGCACGTATGGAGAGTTAGTTATTTTTTCATAAAGCAGCTAACAAAAATTAAAACCTCTTCAACCTTTCTGAATAATCACCAGAAAATTTTGCAGAAAATTTCAGAAAATTCAAATTTTTGAATTTTCAATTAGAAAATTCTAGAACTTGAATTTTCACTTTATGAAACCATATTCTCTAAACTCAACCACCATTATTACAACCTATCCTTTTATATACCTATATATACAGCATAAATTTGGCATTATCAAATGTATGATTTTCAGTTCACATGGTGTGAACTGTAAAATGCTTAATGTTATATTTTTTAAGTTACTTTTCAAAAAGTTTTTAGTTGTGTTTGCTATAATAATAATAATGTTTATTTTTTTATTAAAAAAATTCCATAATGAGTTTACTGTAATAAATTGTTTGGTAATGTTACTTTTTAAGAAATGAGAGAAATTTGTCAATCTTATGTCAAAATATTATTTAAATGGCCAGGTCGATGTAGCCATGTAGGATAAATTCCTTCTAATTAATTATTGTTGCCTTTTTTTTTTTAAGATCATGGAAAAATAATGTACATTTTTATTTTTTTTATTAAGAAAAATTCAAAATAATTTAGAAGCTCATATTGAAAATGCAGTATTGTTAACATTTACTTTGATGTCCCAATTTCTAAAATCCATCAAATAAATTTTTGAAAAATCACCATATATAAAATTGGTAATAGTTCATTATAGAATAATTTAGAATTACCACGAATATATTATGATGTTTTTTTTTTTTTTTTTGAGAAGCAATATATTATGATGTTAATTAACACAATACAATTGAACAAGCTTATGTTAAGTTTGGTCTATACCAATTTTCTTACAAAAATTGCTAATTCGCTTATGTATTAACACTAATGACATCTCTATATATATTCTAATATCAGATTCATCAAATCTTATTTTCTGATCCTCTATTTATCTATTCAAATCAAATTTATGCTTATCTTTTCAAGTTTATCTTTTTTTACTATTCCTATAAAAGAAAATTGAAAAGACGATATTGTATAAAAGGAAATGGCAATCAACACCAGATTTTATTTCTTCCATGCCACCCTCACTTACTTACAAAATAGACTTAAAATAAGACTTAATATGTGAAAAAAGATGGTATTAAGTGGTGGCAGAGGTAGGAAATTTTCTCAGGGGTTGGTGAATGTATTTTTGTGTAATTATCAGATATATTATCAAATGTAAAAGAGATTAATTAAAATTTTCAAAAGCTGGGGGCTATGCTGCTATGGCCCCCCTTGGCCCCTCTAGCTTCGCCTATATATCAAAGTAACTAAAATTGGCATTGAGATAGGACGCTGCTTTAACCATTTTTGCTCATTTAAAAAGCTATTTTGTTTTTGGTTTTTATCTCTTTTTTTTTTTTCCTATATATATAGAAAGGTAAGAGTTTTCTAGGGCAATTTATTTTTTTATTTACATAATCAATAGTTACAAAAAGGGTGAGAAATTTAAATTCTGGATATCATAGAAATACCAAAAAATGGTTAACTAGTTAAACTACCCAAGGTAATTTCAACAATGAAAATTATGTTAACTTGGTGTCATGCATTGTTTTTGGAGGTTGACAAAGAAGATAAATTTTATAAAAAGAAAAAAAAAAAAAAAGAACGCTTTAATTTGGTTTCAGTGTTTCAATATATTTGATCTGATACAATTTAAACACGTGTAAAATTAATCATGTGTCTACATCACATCTAGTGGAGCATTAGACTAAAGTTTTGCCTAAAGAAAAACACAACTATAAAAGAAAATAAATAGACTATAATGTGTTAGACTGTAACGTGATAAACTGGGAATGATTAACTATTATTGATACATAAACTTTTTTTTTTTTCACCAGTCATACTTTATAACGTTATAGTTGTGGTAAGAAGTTACGTAAACTTTTGTGATCTTAGACTTTTCCAATAAATAAATAGGCCTCTAAAATGGTAAGAGTTTGTAAAGGAGCTCGTAATTTTGTGTGCTGCATGGAGCGGCCCTCTCACAATAGTGTGCGTCGGTGAGAATAATTTCCGTTTATAAGATCCCGTGTTTTTCTTTTTCAACGGGCCCATAGCGCACAACTGTCTGCGTCTCAAATCACCGTCTGAATCAAACTAACACACATATCAAACCCAAACACATTAAAAAAAAAACTAATCAAATCGTCCAGCGTGGAACATTCGAGCCACTCAATCGGAATCTTTAACGAACCCCAATTCGTCAATCATTCTCAATTATATAAATCAAGGGCCCTGATCTTTCCACGTCATCACGCGACCCCACACACTAATCGAAAGTATCCCTCACGTAATTTCACTTTGACACGTCGACAGCAGCCAAACTCGCACGTGCCAACTTCCTCAACTCGCACGTGCCAAGCAATCTATATAAGCACTCTCCTATTAAACACCAAATGATAGGCAGAGAGAGAGAGAGTGAGAGAAAGATTCGCCGGAGTATTCCGAGATTTCAGGTTTGAATTTTTTCCCCCAAAAAAAAAAAAAAAAATTCAATGGAAAATGAAATTATTAATTTTTACTTTGATTTTCGCTTTGTATTCCAAAGAATCTTTGAAAAAAAATTTTATTTCGAATTTTAGTTCTTTGCTTTCCAAACATTTTCTCAGTAACCAAACAGGCACAAAGAGATTGATTTGATTTTCTTTTTTACTTGCTTATTACCATTTCTGATTAGATTTTGAATATGTACTAACAATTGGACAAACTGCAATATCAGCATGTAATGCATTGTTTTTTTTTTTTTTTTTTCTAATTGTAATTTTCTCTGTAACCAAACAGAACATAACCATTTTCTGAGAAAAGTTCAGTTTCTAGCTTGCTGAGCCTTGTATTTCTATGTGATCAGCTAAGATATCGTAACAAAGTGTAAAATTCACTAAATTTTGAACTTTTTTGTGTGTGTGTGTGTGTGTGTGTAGGCAAAAAGTGTTCTTCTAGGGTTTACGCAGAGTCGATTGTGTTTGTGTTAGTGTGTGTGATTTTTGTGTTGTGATGCCGTACCGTGTTCGCGAGAATCTATTCATCGGCAACATCAGTGACGCGGCGGAGGTTCTCCAAAACGGTAGCACCGAGATCACGCATATTCTATCGGTCCTCAGCTCGGTTTCGATATCGTTTTTCTCCGAATGGCGCAGCAGTGTCGTTATTCCGGCTAAGGAAATCAAGAAGGTTTATGCTGGTGGAGGAAGTCGTGGTGGTGATGGTTGTTCAGGTTCCGTGGAGGAGGATTCAATTGCTGATGGAGGGGCCAAGAGTTCCTTGTCGCCGGATAAGATTTTGTACTCGTTGGAATATGCGGGCAAGGATTTGAAGCTGGTGAGGATGGCCGTGCCAATTAGAGATATGGAGAGTGAGGACTTATTGGATTATTTAGATGTTTGTTTGGACTTCATTGATCGGAATCGAAGAGAGGGGTCTGTTTTGGTACATTGCTTCGCGGGCGTGTCAAGAAGGTATACTTTGTTTACTCCTTTTTTTGTTATTGGGTTTACAGGTTTTAGGTAAAGTTGTTAACTTTTTATGTGGAAACAAAGTTGCTCTTAAACCCTGTTCTGTAATATGAGTGCTTAATGTGTGTTTCTCGCAGTGTGCTTGACTGCTTGATACCTGTATATATATTTGTGTACTGGGATTTTAGTGGGGTCTAAGGTTAGGACATAAGATAGGAGTAGTTGGTGGTCTTAGGGATCAAACTGGGATTTGCAGTATTCCACAAAACGGGAGAGTTGTGATCATAAAATACTTAGCATCAAATCAAGCTCTTGAAGAAGTGTAAAACATTGCAAATATGCTAAATGAACAAATATAAGCAAGATAAGAGAGAAAACCCGATGGAAAGTTTGGGCATAGAAGAGAAAAATAAGAAAAGTAGAAAAAATTGACTAATAAATGCTACAAAAGCTAATTATGCATTCATACAAGAATGTATAAAGCTTTAAAAAACTACAAGTTGCAATAAATTAAGAGAAGTTTAGGTAATGGAAGTTCTCGAAAATGGTTTCGAGGCAAAACTAAATGAAATAACTAATGCTGGAATGCCATTTGTTTTATAGTCATGAAAATGATTATTTAACACATTTGTGCCTTTTCAAGAGTACTTAGTTTTTAAGGCCACATGATATCCATGAGATCCTAAGTTTGAAACCATTTGCCAACATCTTTGAGCCGCGCCCATGGGACTCCTCCCTGTAGTAACCTAGTGCATGTGGGACGGGGGGATTTCATACACCGAGGGAATAGCCAGATACTAAATACACAGTTTTAAAAATTATATGAACATTATAACAAGCAACATTATAAATTAGCAGAGGGAATATACTCAAATTTTACTTGATTATGTAATTCTACACCATTTTTCAACATTGTAGCTTGGTGATATGATTCTCTAACCAGTTAAGATTGTTAAGATTGTCAGAGAGCCTTGAACTTATCAAAGAAGAAGGAAAAAAATTGTGAGATTCACTTAAAATTTAAAACAAATTTTAAATTTCTAGTAAATGTACGGCTATATGATTCATCTTTCAAGTTCAACAAAAAGATGGTTGCGTTGCATTCAAATACCAGTATATGGGTCATATGATGAAAAGTTTGCATGAGTACCTGATTTTCAAAGCACAGAATTGAAGTTTTACATATTAATTAAAAAATGGTAAAATACTATACTCGTCCTTAAACTTTACCAAAGTTTGCTTTTCATCCCTAAACTTTAAAAAAAAATTTTTTTGTCTCTAAACTATTGAAAATATTTTCTTTTTTGTCCATAAATTATTCCAAAAATTTGTTTTTCATCCTTCCATTATTGTAAAAGTTCTTTTGTCACCCCCATTTTTGTCTCTAAACTATTAAAAAAAACTCTTCACAAAGTTTAAGGATGAAAAAAGAACTTTTTAAAGTTTAGGGACTAAAAACAAACTTTTAGTAAAGTTTAAGAACCAGAATAGTATTTTACCTATTAAAAAATGGTTTACTTGCTACTATATTTTATCTCTTGCTTCTTCTTATGATCCTTAGTGTATTCAAGGGAAGTGTTTGTTATATTCTCAGCCTAGTATAGAATGTCAGATATTTTTTTTTTATTAGTATAAAATGACAGAAATTGTCCAGAAGAGACCTACATTGAATAATAGGTTTTCTGGTTTACTGAATTGTCAAGTCTTGGGGGTTTTCACTCTTCTTTGCATGTGTTGCAGTGCAGCTATCATTACAGCATATCTGATGAGAACCGAACATTTATCTCAAGAAGGTGTGAACAAATCCATTGTTTATTTGAAGTTTTGTCGGTCCACAACTTGGTATATGCCTTTGGCTTCTAGTTTTATTTACAATGCTTTTGTTGGCCTTCTTTTCTAATGAGATTGAAAATATTATGCTTTTGATGGCCCTTTTTTTTTTTTCATACACATTCCTCAGATGCTCTGGAATCCTTAAAGCAAAGCTGCGAATTTGTTTGCCCCAATGATGGTTTTATAGAGCAGGTTATGCTATAAACTGCTTTATTGCATGGTGATTTTAAGGTGTAATTTCCCATATATCTAGCCTAACAGAAATATATTATTTCCTTCTTCATATGGCAGTTAAAGATGTTTGAGGAAATGGGCTTCAAGGTTGACCATGCAAGCCCCATATACAAGCGTTTTCGACTGAAAGTATTGGGTACATATTCGCTCTCCTTCTTTTTTTCTTCTCCTTTTGTCAAGCTTTATATGCTTAAAGACATTTTTTACCATTGCGCTTGCCCTTGTACCTTAGTAGTACTTCTCCTTGTATAGGAGGTCTGAGATTTGACCCACTGTAGGTGTGGTTTTGTGAGACTTGTAGGATGATTCATCAAAAAGCTACATAAAATCAGGGGTAGTTCTTTTTCTCTAATTTTCAGGTAAGTTAAACATGCACCCTGGTGGGTCTTGAACCCACATCTTCACTCTCAAGCACCTTTCATACAGAGGGAAGAGGTGCCATTTAAGCTAGAGCTCATTGGCTGTCTGGTTTAAGGTCTACTGCTTTATAAATATTCTTTTATTGAGAAGAACTTGATAAATATTCTTGAGAAGAAAAAATAAAGGCTTATTACCTGATAAATGATGCATCGAAATTTCTTCCTATAAAAGTTATTTGTTTCTGGTTAGCTTTAGAAAATCATGGAAGTTCCAATCATCTTGGGACATAAGCAACAGAGACAGAAGGCTATAATTCTATAAGTAGATTCTGAAAGGATGATGTTGCCAATTACAGATACCACTATATGGCTGGGTATATGTTGGTGTGTAGTGTCATGAGTCTTGTAATCATACAGTTATGATTGAGTGATATTAAGGAGCAATGCTATCCTACAAGTACTATGGTTTTATGCATTAAGCATTGTGAGGCCATTGTATAAAAGTTTTATCTTTTAAACAGCCCATGAGACATGAACATTGCATTTTTGGGATACATCAATTTCAAAAGCCATATCTCTTAGATTTACAACTGATGAGACATGAGTCAAGCATTTTGGGAGGAGACCAGAAATGTGTGGAATTCTATTATGAAATTATTAATTGATAAAAAAAAAAAATATATATATATATATATATATATAGTTCCATCCCTAGGCATTTAGACAGAAATAAGCCTCCAATAGTCTCGTTCATTTGCAAATGTTGAATTCAAAAGGTAAGATAGGATAATTATTTTCCTTTGTTGTTACTTATGCCCTTCACCAATATAATGTCAAATCTGTTCATCCTCCCAATTGAACAACTTTATTATGTTTGAGTTTGTTCATAACTTGTTTACCATTTTTTTACAGGGTATTCAAATTTAGATCTATATCATCTCATTGACTATGGGGCATTCTATTAGCTGCCAATTTCTTGCCCTGAATTTGATATTTTTCTTATATTTGTACTAGAAATACCACTTAGTCCTCTGAAAATATCGGGTCTAGAATTAAAGCTTGAGTGGTCTATAGAGCAACAAAAGACCCTAATTCTCTTGCTGTTGATGAAGAATTCTTTTGGTGCAACATGATCCATTTTTGAAATTGTGTCTAACAACTTGATGTAGATTTCCGCCTTTAAGATTCTTTCAGTAGTGAGCATAATTGTAAGTTTAAGTTAATTTAAGCTAGGTATTGTACTTCTGGATTTTTCTATTGTTATTGTCCTTTTTATTTGTTGAGATTGAGAATGAATGATAAGGTTTTCTTCTGTTTTCAAAATGTTAATCGTTGAAAGGTCCTCTCTCCCATGGTTTCAGGTGAATCTTATAACCGTGGGGAGAAGATAGAAAGTTCTAAATTTGGGGCAGATCCTGGTTTGGCTACAGAAGTTTCCTCAGAAGTGGAAGTTGCTTCAAATTTAGGAAATAATCGTACTCCTGCATACCGCTGCAAGAAATGCCGAAGAGTTGTTGCACTGCAGGGGAACGTTGTAGATCACATTCCAGGTGAGGGTGAGACATCCTTTGAGTGGCGCAAGCGGAAAAGTGGCAACCCATATAACAAGTCTGAAGAGTCTGAGTGTTCATCCATTTTTGTTGAGCCTCTACAATGGATGACAGCAGGTAAATTATTGTTTCAAACTTTCTGATTCTTGGACTATAAAATGATTATTTCTTGGAGTTTATTAACTCATACAAATCAGATAGCAACTAATGTACGTTAAAATTACATTTAGTATTTGAAATTTCTCCTCCATCTTCTGGGTTGTAGAATAATTTTTTGTAAGCAGATCATTTACTCCTGGTAAAATTTAGGGTCTAAAAGTAAATTAAAGGAAAAAAAAGGTCCCCTGCCAAGTTCAGTACATGGGATCCAAGGTCACTTTTGTTCAAACCAGTTTGTTTGACTTAACCAAACTCGGCAAAGTAAGCATTAGTATCATTGATGGCATCTTAGGGTTCCACGTAATCTATAATGTACATAGACATGTTTAAAATAATTAAACTTTTGATAGTTATTTCTTGTCATCCAGTTAAAGAAGGTGCAATGGAGGGCAAGTTGTCCTGTGCTCACTGTGAAGCTCGCTTGGGTTTCTTCAATTGGTCAGGCATCCAATGCAGTTGTGGGAGCTGGATCACCCCAGCCTTTCAGATCCATAAAAGCCGAGTGGACATCAGCACTGTCTAAAATTTGTCAAAAAAAACATTTGTCAAGAAAAGTTCTTACCAATCTTTCAACGATATAAGTGCTCAGTATCTTTCCAGTAATAAATTTAGAAACTCAGATACAGCTAAAACAAGGTACATAGTTTCCAAGTCAACCCGAAACTATAGAAGAAAGAGAGGCCTCCTAAAGCCTTTTGTTTTTTTCCATTTGCTGCAGTAGGAGATCGGAGCTTTGAGTAGAATGCTGTCTTGCATGTCTGGTATACGTTATGATTTTGATTTGATTGGGGTTTTACCAACATGCAGACTAGTTTTCTCTATTGTGTGAATATCATGTTATTGAGGTTCATATTTTAGGCAATTTTTTTGGCATGGAGATGTGGAAGACATTCGAGGGTAAACTATGTTAATGGGGAAGCTCTGCTATCCAATATTTCTAAAAAATGATTGTCAATTGCTTGGGAAATTCCTTTGTTTTTCATCACGTTATCTTCCTTTGTTATAGCTACCTAATGTATATTAGTGAATGAAAAATTTGTTGATCTTTCTTGTCTTGAAACGCACCTTCTCCCACCCCCTCCCCCTTTCAAGAACGTTACATATACTAAACACACAATAAGAATAAAAGGAGTATTTAGATACTCCGCCATCACTTATCAGATGATTTATTTTGGAGAGAGAGAGAGAGAGAGAGGGAAATGCCCAATGAAGAGTTTTTCAAGAATTTAAAGATATGATGAGCACATCTAGATTCAAATTTATACCGAAGTACCAACCTTAGATACAATTCTATTAAATTGATTAATTAATAATTCATTTGTATGAGAAAAATTTAAGAGAATGATTTGAATTTCAGTTTTTGGTTTAAATGGTTTGAATAAAGCATGAAAAATACATGGGTTTTTTTCCCCTGTTAATTGAAATTTTGATCTGATTTGCTTGAAGGCACAATGCTGTCCAAGGCTAAAATGATCTAAGCCGTGGAGGTGAAGGGTAGTATTTTTTAGAAAGTATTGATAAATTTTTTTTTTAGAATAAATGGAATTTTATTCAAAGTATTGACAATTGTGACACGATGGAATACAAATAAACTCAATTTCCTTCAAAATTCAACTAATTTTGGAAGGAATTGTACTCTGTATGAAGTTCCGTCATTTAGGTTCAATAGAAATGAGTTTCTCAACCAAAAAAAAAAAAAAAAAGAGTTCAATAGAAATGAATACTAGCTAACTGTTTTGTCTTTCAAAATTATGTTATGTACTATTCATTATCCCCAGACGATGGACATGCATCCATCACATTTTATAGAGGTAGCTAATTTAAGGGATTTTGTTCCCTTTTAGCTACTTCAGTCTCCTCTCTCTCTCTCTCTCTCTCTCTCTCTCTCTCTCTCTCTCTCTCTATATATATATATATGTCAGGACATATGTGTTTCATTTTGTTTTGAACATATGTCATTCTTTTATGCAATTGGCTTATTCTTTGACAAAACGCACTCAACTTGTATTTGGGTAGCTCTAGGATGATTTTAATACTTTAAGAAATAAGGTTTCAAGATCATATGTTAAAGCCATACAAGTTGTCCAAGATTCAAGTTGAGAAGTGCCAGATTTTACAGCTCGACACTTGGCTCGACAGCTACTCGATAGCACCTCGACACTTCTAGCTGTCAAGATTTAAGAAAAACAAATTCTGAGTTCTGTTTTTTATTTCAATCCGTACATGTGTCTTTAAGACTTCTTTTCTTCTAACCCTAGACATATAAAATGATTATTTTAAGAGCCGTCAAAGTGTACACAAGTTGCACAAGTATTGAGAAACCTTTGTTCAAGCAATTTGTGACCTGAGATAAAGTTTTTGCCCTAGTTCATCTCTCTTATGAAGAAGTTGCCGTGTAATGTGCACCGTAAGGTTTTGTAACCAAGCATCTTCTTGATCTTCATCGTATGGATGAATTAAAGAACTTTGCAGCCAATAACTTTTTGGAGTTGGTGATTGAAATCGCGTACTGGGATCTGCGCAATTGGTTAGTCACGTATTTGGGAGTCATGTATCAAAAGGAAAAATTGTCACTACAAAACAAGTCCGATTGGGTATTGGGGTAAGGATTCAACTGTAGGTTGATAAGGTACTTAGGACTCCTTTACTTGTAACCGCTTGTTGTGATAATAGTGAAATTTCGGAAGCGATGACTTTAAAATCACCCGGTGGGGTTTTTGCCATGTAGGTTTTCCCCATTCATAAACAAATCACCGTATCAATTTATTTTCCGCTGCATACTTTAGTTTTTTTGTGATTTGTTTGTGTTGCCATGCAATTTGCATGTTAATTTTATTAATTAATAACTTGACTAATTAATTAATTTAATTCATTACAAGGAGTCAATACGTTTGTGGCCTATCAAGTGGTATCAGAGCAGGCACACTATAATTAGGGTTTAATCTTTGTGTGTGATCCATTGACCCCTGTTTGTCATGGATAGAGGTCATTCTCTTATTTTACCTCCACTGTTTGATGGTACTAACTATGCATACTGGGAAGTACGCATGAGAGCTTTCTTGCAGTCACTAGATGAGAAGGTGTGGCAAGTTGTGGAGATAGGCTGAACCAAGCCTACAGAAGCGTCAGCCGATTGAGATGATGCCAAAATCGAAGCGATTAATTTCAATAGCAGAGTTTTGAATGCCCTATTTAGTGCTGTCACTAATGAGGAGTTCAAGAAGATTTCCTCCACTGAAACTACTAAGGAAGCATATACCATTCGCCAGATAACTTATGAAGGAACAAAGGCTGTCAAAGATTCGAAGCTACAGAGGCTCACTACAAGTTTCGAAGAAATTAAGATGGAGGAGGATGAGTCATTCGATGAGTTCTATGCCAAGCTCAAAGACATAATGAACTGAGCTTTCAATCTTGGAGAAACCATTCCTAAACCCAAGATCGTAAGAAAAGTGCTCAAATCTTTGCCCGAGAGATTCCATGCCAAGATCACGGTGATAAAGGAATCAAAGGATATTGACAAGATTCCTTTGACTGAGCCGGTTGGTAATTTGCAAACCTACGAGTTAAGGTTGACAAGAATGGGCAAGTCAAGTAAAGGCAAGAGCATGGCACTAAAGGCCAAGAGCAGTGATACAGATGAGTCTTCGAACGATGAAGATTCTAAAATGAAGTCCTACATCACCAGGCAATTCAAGAAATTCATGAAAAATGCAAATGGAAAAGGCTTCGACAAGGACCGTAGGCAATCTAGTTCTTCTCAGTTCAAGAGCCAAGATAAAGGGGAAGAAGGATACTAGGGATGGCGGTCAGTACACTGTTCCCACTAGACCTAAGTGCTTCGGGTGTCAAGGCTTCGGTCATATAAAACAAGAGTGTCCCACATATCTCAAGGAAGAGCAAGGCACTTGCTGCTACCTTGAGCGACACTGAGCCTGAGGATGATTCCGACAATGATGATGACGGAATTTTGAATGCCTTCACTGCCACTGTCAATCCTACTGAAATGATTATTGAAGATGTAGATGAAGAAAAAGAAAAAGAATTGGTGGATGCTAAGTTTGAAACGATGGATGATCAAAATAATATCCATACCGCCTATGAGAAACTGTACAAGCTTTCTGAGAAGCATGAGAAACTCTATAGGCTGGCCACCAAGAAACTCAGTGATGTAGAACTTGACTATGAGGAGCTTTCCACTAAATTTGATGAAGCAAATCAGACTATTGGGGCACTGAGATTCGAGAACAATTTCCTGGCTAAAAAGACCAGGAAGCTTGAAGTAGAACTATTTCAAGTTAGAGCTCAATTGGAGAGGACATCAAGTGCGAAGGTGGATGAGATGCTCAGCATTCAGAAATCTGCTACTGATCGAATAGGATTGGGGTATGAATTCTCTTCCTCTAATACTCCTTCTGTCAATACTATTGTTTTTGTTCCTTCTGCTAATAACCTTAATTTTGAGAACAAAGATGTTAAAAATGTATTAGCTAGTGAGAACCTAGACAAGGGTAAGTCTATCTTAGGAGCACCCCCTAAGCTTGAGAAGAAGGAAACTAAAAACCCTAGGACTAAGAAGGCTAACTCTCAAAAGCCTAAACAGAAGAAGCAGCATATCTGTCATCATTGCGGTATTGTCGGTCATACTCGACCAAATTGCTATAAGTAGTTAGTCACTCAACAGAGCAATGGCATGATAGCATCTGGGAACCAAAATCAACTTCAAACCTTTCTTACTCCTCTTGGAGATCTTCTCAAATCACTCATATTCCTTTCAAACTTGAACGGTTTCAATCTTTCTCCCTCATAACCGGTCCAAGGGTTAGCAAAAAGTAAAGGTTTTTCCAAAGTGTGGAAGGAAAAGGGTTCCAAGTGATTTATTCACGTTTTCTCTCTCTCTCCTTCTTGATTTTGTTTTTGCATTACTTGTGTGTGTTGCTTTACTGTTTTGAGTCAGTCTAGTTTTATGCCTTGTTTTTGCCTTGTTTAAAATGTTTTTATTTGTTGTTTTCAGTTTTGTTTTATTTTGCTTTCCAGATAAAAAAATAAAAAAATAAATTTGAAAAATTGAAAAATACAAAAACAGTGTGTGTTTGTGTATATCGGTTTTTGTGAACCTTAAAATGGTCATTGAAATAGAGTTTTATAAACTTTGTATCTCTTGTACCTTAGATGAACATCTTTATGCACAACTAAGCAAGTGAGCTTTGTGGCTCTTTGTTTGTAATGAGTAAGGTTAAGTGATCTCTTGTACTTAACACTCGTATCACACTTTTTAACGGGTAGGACTATAAAATCCTAAAAAAAATGCATAAATAACTATCTCGCCACTGTTACCCGCCAATCATGAAATGACATCTGTATGCTTCGGCAGAGTAAAAGTGCAATGTCAAAAAGCTTAACATAATTGGGTATTTATTTTTTCTCTCTTATATGCCCATGCATGGTTTGCTTAATAAAAGAAAATATGCAAAGAAATAAACGCAAAAGAACAAAATACTTTAAAATATGATTGCAAGCGTGTTTTCTAGGAGATGTGGGAGTTATAGGATGTACCTCGAAGGTGATAGTCCCCATCAATCAGTTATGATAGTGTGTGAGTTAAAGAGATTTTCTTATATCTCAAATCGTCATAACTTTGAGACACTTATGCAATCTTGCGATGTTTTTCACACACAACACGCAATATTATTTGCTACTTTTGATACATTTACAGGTACAATGTGATTTGACCATCACAAGGTTTACATGTGTTGATGTATGCTCACTAAACTGTCTAGACTTGTTTTTGAAATATAAAATTAGTTAGACTTGTTTAGTGTGTATGTGTGGTTTGGGATCCATGTGCTTAAAATTGTTGTTGAGAGATGATTTTGAGAGCTTAATCTGTTGATTGGATCTTTGGTTGAGTTGCATGCATGATTGCATTCATATCTGTGTTTTTCTCTTCTCCAAAAATTGCTTTTAAAAGCTGGCTCGACACCTCCTCGACACCTGGCTATCTATCGAGCTTCTTAGGTTTTTCTTGTCGCGCTTCTTAGGTTTTTCTTGTCGCAATCTCGATAGCTTCTCAACACCTGGTGGATCAATCGAGGAAGTTTTTGTCCTCTCGATAGCTTCTCAACAGCTGGTGGATCAATCGAGCTTCTGTTCTCATGTCTTTGCGTTGTTCCGCGACACCTTCTCGATAGTTATATCTGTCGACATTGTATCTCTTGACACCTCCCTCGATAGATGTCTCGACACCTGTATCTATTGAGATTTATTGAACCTGTATTTAAAAGTTCTGTACTATCCGATTCTCATTTCTCACGATCTCTCTCTCGATAGCTCTGGTTTTTCACCTCCCAAAACCTCTCTCTCTCACTCCAAACCTCTACCTAAGGTTTCTTCAAGTTTCTTTCAAGTTTTTCTTCACTTGGTAAGCTTTTAATCTCCTTCATTTGCATGCATTTCATGTTTTGAAACCTAGTTTTTGTCTTTTTTTGAAAAATTTTAGGGTTTTTCAAAATTGATGAGTTTTTGTTGCAAATTTTTGGGATGGGTTTTGTAGATTTGATCTTAAAAACTCCATGCTTTGCATCACATTAGCATTCTAACAATATCTCATGCATTTAGATGTGTGCAAACTTGTTGTGTGCTGATAGGTTTGGATTGGACTGAGCCCATGATGTTTTTCATGTTGTATGTCACATGTTCATGCATTTCACATGCATACGTTCTCTTCTTTTCAATATACTTGTTATATTGGAATTGTTTTTGGGACTTTTCTAAGTGTTTCTTTCTTTCCCCCTCTCTTTTTGTTTACGTTAGTAGTGTCTATGGCACCAAAACGTAAGCCCACTCCGTCCCAGAACCCCGTTCGTTCCAGGGCCTCTTCGTCTTCTGATCCTACTCCTTCCTCTGTTTGGTTCCATGATGAGAATGCCTAAAAGGACTTCTTGGAGAACTTTTCTAAACGAGGTGTTCATGCGGAATGCCAAGTTATTCTGACAGAGTTTGCCGACACTGACCTACCTGATGTCATTCACAGTCGGGGTTGGGAGTCACTATGTGAGGTCTTGGTCACTTGTCCTTCCGTGCTAATTTAGGAGTTTTACTCCAACATGCATGGAATTGATTCTTCAGTACCTCTCTTTTTCACTCGCGTTCTAGCTACGCGCATAGTAGTCACACCGGAGTTGGTTTCCGATCTGCTTCATGTTCCGAGGGTTGCACATCGTGACTACCCCAGTTGTGAGCGTCTAGGGATTATGTCCAAAGACGAGATGATTTCTGCTTTTTGTGAGCGCCCTTCTGATTGGGGTGAGCGTCAGTTTACACCATGTCGGCCTTTTGCTAAAGGTCCTCGTTTCATGAACATGGTGATGACATTTGTTCTGCACCCACTCTCTCACTACAACTCCATCACAGAGCCTCGTGCTCGATTTTTGTTATCTCTTCTTGAACATTTCGCTATAGACTTTCCTTCACACTTCATTTTCTCTATCATAGATGTCTATAGGGATACGGCTACCCGTGATAAGCTCATATTTCCTTCTGCTATCACCAGGATTTTACGCCATTTCTCTATCCCTTTTCCCGTGTCCGACCACTTCCATGTCATGGTTGCCATAAACGCTGCTACCGTAAAATGTAGTGAGGCGCAATTTAGGTCTCGATGGACGGATTCAGCAACTCCTTCCTCCCATCCATCTAGATCTGCTCGAGTCACATCTGCTCTCTCCTCTTCCTCGAGTGATGTGTCACTAGAAGATATCATGACACAGTTTCAGCACATGGATGCTCGCCTTGATACACTCTCTATAGAGTTGTATAAGGTGAATATTCGTGTTGGTCGCATTGCTCGGCGATAGGCGACCATGGGCGGTTTTGCTCCTGAGGCTTCTCCTCCACTACTTCATGTGACTTTTGCATCTGAAGATGATGATGGTGATGACGATGATGCTTCGAATGATAATGATGGAGATGCTAGCTCTACCATTGAGATGTCTACTTGACATTCTACCCTTTGTCTCTCGTGACAAAAAGGGGGAGTAGATTTTGGTTATGAGAGTAGTCATACTTAAGGGGATAGCATGTACATGACATTTTTGATAGGGGGAGTGTTGTTGTTTTGAGGGATGTAGTGACGATTACATGTATTTCTTTCTTTTCTTTCTTATTGGAGATACATTGTTCTTGTACCTAGGTCTTGTGATCATGTTTACATACATTGTGCTTATCGTTGTTATATATATATGATGATGATGTATGTTTCTTTCACCTATCTTTACATGTGTTGTTTTTTTTCTTTCTTTATACACATGCTTCTTATACTTATATGCAATCTATTATTTCTGCTTCACACAAAGATACCTTGATGTGTTTTGTTTAAAGTGTTTCAGAAATACAAGTTGTCAAAGTCTACTTGCCATGAACTCTCTTCTTGCAAAATTTTTCAAGAGTTTGTGTTAGGATAGATTTTATTGTATTCAACAAGTGAATATGAGTTGAGTGATTTATGACTTCTCTCATATGTTCATTTGTTTGTTGTGGTTTTGTCACGGATTGCCAAAGGGGGAGATTGTTAGGACATATGTGTTTCACTTTGATTTGAACATATGTCATTCTTTTATGTAATTGGCTTATCCTTTGACAAAACGCACTCAATTTGTATTTGGGTAGCTCTAGGATGATTTTAATACTTTAAGAAATAAGGTTTCAAGATCATGTGTTAAAACCATGCAAGTTGTCCAAGATTGAAGTTGAGAAATGCCAGATTTTACAGCTCGACACCTGGCTCGACAGCTGCATCTATCGAGCTTTAAAGAAGCTGTTCCAGCCCCGAAACTCGACAGCTGCTTGACAGTAGCACCTCGACACCTCTAGTTGTCGAGATTTAAGAAAAACAGATTCTTAGTTCTGTTTTTTATTCCAATCCGTACATGTGTCTTTGAGACTTCTTTTCTTCTGACCCTAGACATATAAAAGGATTATTTTAAGGGCCGTCAAAGTGTACACAAGTTGCACAAGTATTGAGAAACCTTTGTTCAAACAATTTGTGACCTGAGACAAAGTTCTTGCCTTAATTCATCTCTCTTGTGAAGAAGTTGTTGTGTAATGTGTACCGTATGGTTTTGTAACCAAGCATCTTCTAGATCTTCATCGTGTGAATGAATTAAAGAACTTTGCAGTCAACAACTTTCTCTAGTTGGTGATTGAAGTCGTGTATTGGTATCCACGCAATTGGTTAGTCACGTACTTGAGAGCCGTGCATCAAAATGAGAAATTGTCATTACAGAACAAGTCCAATTGGGTATTGGGGTAAGGGTTTAACTGTAAGTTGGTAAGGTATTTGAGATTCCTTTACTTGTAACCGCTTGTTGTGATAATAGTGGATTTTCAGGAGTGGTGACCTTAAAATCACCCAGTGAGGTTTTTGCCGTGTAGATTTTCCCAATTTATAAACAAATTACAGTGTCAATTTATTTTCCACTGCATACTTTAGTGTTTTGGTGATTTGTTTTTGCTGCCACGCAATTTGCATGTTAATTTGATTAATTATTAACTTGGCTAATTAATCAACTTAATTCATCGCAAGGAGTCAACGGGTTTGTGGCCTATCAATATATATATATATATATATATATATATATGAGCATAAACTCTCGTTGTAACATACACTGAGAAATAGAGACAAAAACGGAAAAACACAGAAATGGAAAAACACTAAGAGAAAGATAACAAAGAAAAATATATGTATTCAGTGTTAGAAATAATATGATGTAATGGATGACCACTAAAGAAGAAATAATTCAGATATAATCTTAAACTTTTCCATTTTCAAAAGCTTAGGGACAATTCATTAAGAATATGGTCACACAAAATAACATACGCATCATTTTTTCCGCTTAGTTGATGACAAGAATTTGTGTTCTCGCCGCATGCCAGTATCACTGTGCTACATTTCGCAACAAATTTCAAGACATGCACCTGTCCTACCACATGATGCAAAAACCGATATATAGTACGGCATCCTTGCATAGACCAAAGAGGTTTCTCTACACAGTGCGGTGTCAAAGTTCCAAAAACCCTTTTGTTTTCTTGTCTCATTCATCCAGCACCCCCTATGGGTGCATTTTCGATTATCTACCTGCCAGTATAAAATATGCACTCTGATGTCTGCCTGTGGTTATGACGGAAAAATATTCACCATCTTTTGCTCATAAGTAAGGACCAAAACCTTTTCTCTTACATGTATCATAGATTGCATGTAATTTCATAGCAATCCTATCCATTTTCCGACATTGTTCCTGCCAACCCGTTGGTGTGTTTAGGTGGCATTTGGATCCAGCTTCTTTTTCTTGCGTTTACGTTTCACGTTTTGCTTCTTTTTTTTTTTTTTTTTTTCTTTTTTTCGGTTCTGCCGCGGGGACAAGGGGGTAGGTGCTACTGTGCAGTACTGTGCGCGCACTGTTCACGTACTTTTTTAGCAATTTTTTATTAAAAATGGGTCCCACAATACTATTCACACATTTAAAAATTATCTTGCTACAGTGTTTTCAGTTTTTAGTTTTCAACAATAAACTCTATCCAAACGGACCCTTAGAACTTTAGAGAGTCAAAACGAGTTTTAGATTATTTGTCAAACCACACCTTTTCTCACTTAATTATATTTCTCTCTTCCCAATAGGAGTTAGCATCTTCTCCCACATGGAGGTAGATGGGGGGAGAGAGGGTTTTGCTTTGGACCTATGCAAACACGGTTGTAGTATTATAATAATCCCTCCGTTCCAAATTGTTAGTCTTGTTTAGAAAATCCAAATTTTTAAGGAAACACCATTTAATGAATTGTCTATAGTTAAAAATGTAAAGATTTTCAAAACTACCTTCATTAATTTAAATTATGTTTTTAAAAACTGGTACGGTTAAAGAATAGCAACAAGGAGTGGTTCTCGACTTCTCGGTTTTCTGGTAAGATCGGGGTTAGACCAATGGTCGAACCAATAATTCATAAATAAATAAATAACAAATAATTATAAAATTATAAATAAATAAATAATTTTATAACAAGTTATTTTAACTAAAAAATTAAATAATAGTAAAACATTCAACGCTAACTTACCAACTTTTGGACACCACTTAACAAAATTCAACCATAACAAAAACAAAAAATACATATAAAGGTAGCCACAATTTTAAATTAAAGAAAAAAAAATGACATTGACTTTTTGAATAATTACCTTCAACATCGAGCATGCAAAGTTTAGAAGAAGGTGGCTACGGAATACGGATAATCTATGTGTTCTACGCCAAAATGATGTTGTGCTCTGGCATTGCCCTAGCCAAATATGGATAGCTACCTAGAAGCAGGATCCTTTTGGAATACCCGGCCACACCTGACGTATTTCAAAAAGCTAGTTTGGGATGTGGCAAGGAGTTGGAAAATGCTCTTTGTCATGGCTCGAAAATTTTGGGGAAAGAATCCATTCCAATTGAATCCTTCAATTAGCTAGATATCTAACACGTAACATTTAAAAAGAGATTTAATTGGAATAGATCTTTTTCCAAAAATTTGAAACTTACAGATCTGGAAACTAGTGGGTGAGACTTGTAGTTGAGACAGTAGAAGAATGTGAAGATTTCTGGCCACAATAGGTGAAGAGCCCACAATAGGTGTAGTATACTAGACCAAATATATGGATCATGGAACCTCCCTCTTCAAGGGTGGTACAAAATTAATTTATAGGAAGTTTGACTTGGAAGAGAAGCAATTCAAGACATGCACATGTTCTACAACATGATGCAAAAACCGAAATATAGTACGGCATCCTTCCAAAGGCCAAAAAGCTAGGTTACTCTACACAGTACAGTTTCAAAGTTCCAAAACCCTCTTGTTCCTGTCTCGTTCATCCAACACCCTATGGGTGTGCATTTTCGATTATCAACCTGCCAGCCAACTCTAAGCAATATGCACGCTGATGTCTGCCTGTGGTTATCGCGGGAAAAAAATTCACCACCTTTTGTCAATAGGAGTTAGCATCTTCTCCGACATGAAGGGGGTAGATGGGGAGAGAGAGGATTTTGCTTTGGAACTATACAAACACAGTAGTAGTACTATAATACCGTCCCAAATTGTTAGTCTTATTTAGAAAATCCAACTTTCTAAAAGAACATTATTTAATGCATTATCCCTTAGTTAACAAGGTAAAGATTTTCAAAACTATCGTCATTAATTTAAACTATAGAAAAAGAATGACAATGACTTTTTAAATAAAGCAAATGGAAAAATATGAATTTTATTTATTAATTAAAAAGGTAAATATTTTCAAAACTATCATCATTAATTTAAACTATAGAAAAAGAATGGCAATGACTTTTTAAATAAAGCAAATGGAAAAATATGTATTTTATTTATTAATTTTAGAAAAATGACTTCACTTTGGGACATCCCAATATGTAATAAAGGACCAATAATTTGGAACGGAGAGATTATAACACTATCCTTTCATAGAGAGAGAGAGAGAGAGAGAGAGAGAGTTAATTAGAGTGGAAACCATCTGTTTTTGAGTGTTTTCACTAGGACATTATGGCGACAAGTATCGAAATTGTGTTCTTGCACTATGAGATTAAGGGAAGAAGGTTTCAAATGAAGCTATGTAAGATCGCTTAGGCTGCTACTATATACCATATATGGCTACAACGAAAAACAAGATTCATACAGCAATGCCAACAAAATTTTTCAAGCCATTAAATATGATGTTAGTAGGAGGGTCGGTTTTTGTTAAAACAAGAAGAAACTACATATGCATTTAGCCCAGAGTTGCGTTCTGAAGCAACATAGCAAACCAATCCAAAATCTTGTTGGCAATGAGCATTCTATACTCATATACTCAGTTTTAGGGTTCTCTCTGAACAATCTAAACTGAATTTTCAGATTTTGTTTTTCAAATCCAGAACAAAAGATAAATAGATTCACAGTAACTTACATCACAGCATCACAAGCATAAATATTCTAGAAATTAGTTTGTATGTGCTTACAAAAGTTTGTCATTACGCGTAACAAAAATAGGTCGAGAATAAAAACAAGGTTTGTCCTTACCGAATGTCAGGGGCAGGATTTCCTCGATTTCCATGTTAAACAGTCCCACATCGTGGCCTCCATATGCCTTCTTAGGGAACTTTCGCCAAACCCAATGGTCATCAGTAAAGAAGATGCAATTACTTCTGCTAGGGTTCATGCTTGTAGGAAATTCCCAGGAGAAGGAGTTGCTGTCACTGACAAAAAAAGTTTGACCTTCCAAGCGTTTCACTTCCTCCCAATAAGGTGGTGATGCATTGAAATTGAATTTGTAGACATAAAAATATCTAGTCTCAAAGCCCTCTGAAGGAATAAGAAATCCAGCACGAAAAACTTCATAAAGATTTCCCAATGATTCCACCAAATATACTTTTTGGTTTGGCCCTACATATCGTGGAGGGTCAGCATCAAATTGGACCATATTTCCCGAAACATCAGGTCCAAAGCAAAACAGCTTGCCATTGTCACAAACTGCATATATTTGACCATTAAAACGTACAACGTCCTTGAATTTCAAATTCTCTGGATTGGCAACAACAACCCACTCACCTTCTCCTATTCTGTTCAAAGCAGGTCCTTCTTCTCTCACTCTAGTAAAAGCCAAACTATTCATAGGGCCAAAAATTGCAAAGACAAGGAATGTTGACTCATCGGTAGGGTCCTTTAGAAGATTGAATTTGTGTACAAGGCAAAACCACTCTTCTCGAGGAGCCAGTCTTTGAATTTGTGGAAGATTAATTCGCTTTCCTTTCATAAGGTGCACAAGTTGGGTTACATAGCCACGGCCTAAGGTTACAACCCATCCAAGCTGAGATCCCCAAATACGTTTTCCGCGGACTTCAGATAGTTGTAATCGATGATGACTGTGGTCATAGAGGCTAAATAAAGTTCGCATGTCAGTTAATAGTGGCTGGGAAAGTAGCAGCGCAGGAAGAGGAAGCTGAAAACTATTGCTTGAAAAAGCAGATCGCCAATGTCGGTTAACCCCTTTAGCCGCTATATAATTTCTGAAAGTAGTCATTCGATTTACAATTCCACAAGCAAGATCTGGGGAGGGATGGGACCAGACGATTGAATCTGACGACTCTACCTCAATATCCACGGTTATAGAAGAAGAAGAAACACTTAGCTGTACAGTAATAATCATAATGTACGACACTGTTAGGAAAACCATCATAATGAACAACACCACTATTGGGGAACCCGCCATGTATGGCATCAGAGCTGTCAAGGTCAAGGTAATCGTCGTTACCAAAGAAATCCGTTCATCCAACCTTGAAGAAATCCCATAACGGATGGGGATAACCCGAGAAGACCTCGTATTTTTAACTGATACCCCATATGCAAGTGAATGCACACATAAAAATAGAAGAAGACAAAGCCAAGTCAATGACAAAATCCCCATCTTGGAAGGCTCTATAATTTCAACCGGGTCTAGGACTGCTCCGATGAAAGCACCAAAAGCGATGAATACTGTCTCAAAATAGTCAAGTGAACGAGTTACTGACCTCATGACTACGAAATTGAATGAGTCACGTCTGTATTATGATCGATCGACAAGAAGTTCAAACTGATCTGGAGCTAAGCCTTAGCCTTAGCCAGCTTTATTAATTGCTGTGTCTGTGCGAGTGGAAACTACAGAGCAATTGGAATGAGATGATTTGGGAAAGTAATTAGGGTTGGGTTTTCCTCTGAAAATAGTAAGAAAGTCAACCAAAAATGTAATGTCATTGGCTGCCCACCAGTTGTGTCATCCAACCAATCAGGACTCAGGTGGGTGCATGAGATCAGGTGCAATGCACTTGGTGGTTGGTGCCATAGAATTCGATGGCTGAGATTGAAAGTTAAATTTTCAACTTTTAATCTCAACCATTGAATTAAAAAAGTTTTAAAAAAAGAGTGTTAAAAAGTTAAAAGGTTAAAGTTAAAAAATAAGATGGCAAAAATTGATGTGAGATGAATTAGTGTAATTGCACCCGATTCAATATCTTAAGTCTTGCACCAGATCCAAATCCATGTTACAGTATTACTTATAAAAATTAAAAATGATTTGTGTAAAGACTTATATACCATTTTTTTATGACAAAAATAGTAACACCACTTCGTTAAATAAGCCTTATTATTATATGGTTTCGTCAATCATCCTTTTTTAAAATTATAAATATATATATAAAAGATATATTCATTATAAAGTCAAATCAGGTTTAACTAATGACTAATTTCATCATCATGTAAATAGTAATATTTAACAAGCTAACTAAATAAATTGAAAAAACATATACTTATAAGTTATAACATACATGTTCAAATTGACTAAACTCCAAAGTAATAATACATGAAATATGACCTAAAATAATATTTTTTTTCATCAACTTACCTAATCATCTCCATCTAAGTCAATGTTATCATCATATATTATCATCCTACAAATTTATTTCTTCATTGAAATTTTCTTCATCATCATCAACATTTACTATCTTTTCCTGTTCTTATTTTTTAATAATTTTTTAAAAATATTTCTTTTTGGCATTTTATTAGGTTCTCAGAATTATAACAATAATAACAAAATAAAAATAATTATATTATCATTTAATACCTCATTCATAGTTTAGAAGAGAAAAAATTGCAAATATGAAAGTGAAGTGTCAAGTGTATAAATTTTGTATGAGAGAAAGAACCCTATGGACTGAAAATTATTGAATACACCAGAAAACCATAACTGCGTACTCCCTCCTCTCATATGAATTGTGGGTCCTACTATAAATATAATTAATGGGACTCATAATTACCCCCTATGGACATGTTGTTTTATTGGGCTCAATTAAGTAACCTAATAATTTTGTATTAAACACAAGTCTAACAACTTGTTGAATTCAAATAAAAACACAAATTTTAAACCCCCCCTCCCCCCTCACCCCCAAAAAAAAAAAAGACCTATTTCAAAGCCACGTGTGTATCGTACAATAAATACAATTTTATGCTACGACACAATGTATACAATACTCACCACTAACTAGCTAGAAGTAGGAGCCGCATGGATTACTCACACCAGACGTATTACAAAAGGCTAGTTTGGGATGTGGCAAGGAGTTGGAAAGTGCTCTTTGCCATGGCTCGGAAAATTTGGAGAAAAGATCCCTTCTAATTGAATCTTTCAATTTTCTCACATTCTTAGCTAAATATGCAACATGTGACATTTATTTTAATTTTTAAACGCTACATATCTTACATTTAAATAAAAATTGTAGGAATTTAAGAGATTTAAATTGGAATAGATCTTTTTCCGAAAATTTGAAACTTACAGATTTGGAAACTAATGGGTGAAACTTATAGCTGAGACAGGAGAAAAATGTGTGGAAGAATTCTGGTTAAAGGTGAAGAGCCCACAATAGGTCCAGTATACTAGACCAAATACTTGGATGATGGAACCTGCCTCCACAAGTGCGGCACAAAATTAATTTATCTGAAGTTAGATTTGGAAGAGAAGCAAGTTAGAGGCATGAGAGATGTAATTACTTCGAGATCGGAAGCGCAGCATCAGAGGAACTTTTTGTAAACAAATGAGAGGAACTAACGTAAAGAGGAATTCATTTACCATTTATTCACAAAAAATTGAAGGAATTCATTTCCAACTAAACTGTATTCATTTTGTACTTCTAACCCTGGTGACTTATGGGCTTCACATGGGACCTCAGACATGTGTAGCTTCGGTTAGTGAATGGTTTAAACTTTTCCATTTTCAAAGGCTTAGGGGCAATTCATAAAGAATATGGTCACACAAAATTTACGTACACATTATTTTTCTGCTTAGTTGATGACAAGAATTTGTGCTCTGGCACCATGCCAGTATTACTGTGCTACGCTTCGCAACAAATTTTAGGAAATGCACCTGTTCTCCAATATGATGCAAAAAGGTTACTCTACACAGTACAGTTTCGAAGTTCCAAAACCCTCTTTGCTTTCCTGTCTCATTCATCCAGCAACCCCTATGGGTGCATTTTCGATTATCAACCTGACAGCCAACTCTAAGCAATATGCACGCTGATGTCTGCCTGTAATTATGGCGGAAAAATATTCACCATCTTTTGCTCACAACTCACAAGTAATGACAAAAACCTCTTCTCTTATATCATAGATTGCATGCAGTTTCATTGCAATCCTATCCATTTTCTGACATTGTTCTCGCTGCCCCCTTGGTATGTTTAGAGAGTCGAAATGTAGTTTTAGATTATTTGTCAAACCACACCTTTTCTCACTTCATTATATTTCTCTTTTCCCAACTTCTCCCACATGAAGGGGGTAGATCGGGGTAGAGAGGATTTTTCCTTGGAACTATGCAAACACAACTGTAGTATTATAATATAACAATTTCCTTTCATGGAGAGAGAGAGAGAGAGAGAGAGAGAGGGTTAAGGGACCCTATCAAAGGTAAGCAGAGCTATATATGGCTCATACATATCTTTTCTATTAAACGGGATATGCATGTCCTCAATATGGAGTGAACAATTTTACATGCTCCTAATTCTGTCCTCAATGTATGATACTCAACTTAACTTAAACTGTGATAGCTACAACCAAAATGAAAGGGGAACAAAAAGAAATTAAAAAAGAAAACAAGAAAACAAGAAGATGAAGAGAGAAGCCTTAAGAATGATATTCCAAATGCCTTGACTGGATTTCTCTTAAACATGTCAATCCTATCACCAGGTTGGGCAAATTTGTTTGGCCAGCAAGTCTGCACTGGATAAGATTCTGTGTCTGATTTGGAAACAATCTAGGTTTCCTTTGACAGAACAATTTCTCTAAAATTAGTGTGACTGCGCTTCAAGAAGAATGTTTGTTGCCACATTGATGTCATTTCTAGCATGCACAAGAGCCTGTCGGGCTGAGTTCCTATCAAAGCCCATGGAAACAAGTGTAGCAATGGAGTCCTCGGGTGGCTCTATTGCAGATGGCATGGAAGAAGGATAGTTTCTCTGAAACCAAAAGAGGAAATAAGTTATTCTCTATCAACCAATGACGCTAAAAAAGAATAGTAGTAATGAAAGAAACTTCACACCTGTAGCATATATTTTTATAAATCAATTTTAAGAGAAATCAGATGAGTATGACCAAAATATTGTCACAGATTCCATAACGCAGGGTGTGTCATCTTACCAAGGTAGAAAAACTAATGTTTAGACATAGTCCTCCAAGAGCTTATAGAGATGACCAGGGGCTCCTTACCTGACCTTTTCTCAGCTGTGTTGTTTAGGCTTTTTTATTATACACAAGTAGGGTGTCCATGGGCCTGTCAGTTTGGGCATTGAGGCTTGAACCTAGGACTGGCCCTTAGTAAATTCGGGCCAATAAAGATTGGCTCAGCCTGGCCCTAGGGGACTAAACTCGCAGCCCAAGCCCTTGAGATTTCTGGGCTGGTCCATGGCACCATCCATTGGCTAAGTCGATTATGCCATTATGGTTCAAATTGATATTTGCTCATCAAAAGCTTCCACAAAGAATGAGGTTCAGTTAAAGTCCCAATGGCCGTAGGTGGGGCTAGTCTAAAATACTCCTTTTCATTTAAGAAGATTTTTTTTTTTGATAGGTAACTTTTCATCTAACAAAATAAGTTCTTTCCTGAAAGAATTATGATTCAAACATCCAAGGTGCTGAGATCCTTGTCAATGTATTACATCAACTTTGGTAACCCTTCTAACAATTCAGACTTCAGAACAAAAAAAGTGTCAAAACAATTCAGACTTCAGGGCAGAAAACTTAGTATTTCACTGCGAACTTAAAACCAACATTAAACCAGTTTTAATCCCATGTCACATCCATTCCCTTATAGTTTAGACATAATGTATGAAAGCAAACTGACAGGCAGAAAAATCTTTCTGATTATATAAACGCTTGACGAACTTAGAGTAAAAAAAGATTTAATGCCTCTAAGACAATATGGCCTTTAAACCAATTTAGAGTACAGACCCCTAAGAGCAAAAACTGTGTGGTCAATAATGGGTAGTTAGGATGTTAAAAACACTTCCTAAAAAGCTCCAACTCAAATGGCACCTACTTCCCCTGTAAGAGCAAGGTAGCGGGTGAGATCATGGGTCTAAGACCAACTTGATTTGTGTAGTTAGCAAATAAAAAAAATTTGCTTTGCAAAAAACAAACAAAAAAAAGGATGTAAAACACTTTTTTGCAATCAACATATTAGATAAGCAAAAATTGCCATAGTATGCTAGTTACATCCATTCTAACTCCTTAAAAAATAATAATAAAGTACTAATTTTTTTTTAAAGGCAATGGAAGATTTGAATAAAAGCATTAAGAAAAACACTTGCCTCCACTTGGCGACCTGCATAGGATGGTACATTTCCTAAAATATTCCTAGTTGGTGCTGAAGGTGGACTCCCTGTGGTTGGCCAAGACAGCCGCGAAAAAAATGAAGTAACAAACTCTGGGAACTGTAAAAGACATGCACACATTTGACTTTAATTAATTTCAACCTGAGCTGTAGCAATTGCAACCTGTGTGAATAAGATATGTAATTTAAACAATTCTTTATTTAAAGATGAAAGAGATTCAGAAGTGAGGGAAAAAGATTTTACTCATATAATACTATTTGTAAGTGAAATGTGTCTGCATATGTAGGAAAAAGTTCCATCTAAGATGTTTGTATAATTTCACTCTCATAATTCACTCTCAAGAGAGTAACTAATATACATCACACGAATTTCACAGCTGCAAGGAAGCACTTATGAAATGTTTGAACTGAATACCTAGTTATGAGCTAAACATGTTGAATATTATTATATGAGAAAGGAATAAAAGAAATAAACATCTTTCATTTTCAAATGTAACATTGATAAATAACCTTTGCCCTGCGAATATGAAAGACATTCAAACGATACAAGGAACCAGCTAGGATCCCACATATCCCTGGCAAGATAGATCTTTTCCACGACGATAAAAGAAGCTACAAGACAGAAACTAAAATTAGATTTTAGTGGCTGAAATAAGGAGGCCAAATTTGTTAAAAGAATTTCTAGTGGTCTAGCTTGCACCATAAACTGTACTATATAAACCATAGTCACTTTTTACCTGAAGACCAGCCAGATAGATGAAAGACTTGTCAGAGAAGCGAACACCAAATACACGAAACCATGTCGAAACTGGAATATCAAGGAAAAATGGTACAAATGACGCAAATATAAGACCATAAGGTCCAGAAGTGACCAGGTTCACAGCAGGATCTGCATACAAAAAAAAAGAAAAAAAAAGAAAAAGAGTAGTGGTTATTTTAGCACCATTATGGTAACTGCAGAATGCATGACATACTGAGCAGAATTTTGGGGGAAGAGAAAGAAAATACTGGAAACGATGATATGAATTAGGGTATATAATAAGTAAAAGAAGTTAAGCTCAATATTTTTTCCTTGAATCCCATATATAAATGTGAGTAAACTCTAGCAACCACAACTTATACCACATCTATGTTTGGGAATTTATTAAGGAATGGAAAAAGTAGCGCGGTATTCTTTTGCTACGTTTGTGGGAGTTCATAAAAGAAGGAAAGGAAGTACATGTATACTTTACTATAATGTTCGTTATTATATTTTTGTTTTAAAGAAATGAGAATAAAAATGTAATTTCTCCTCAACCAATAAGAGGAGAAATTAGTGCATATAGGGGAACGGATGGAATGGAGATTTCCCTTCTAACCATTCCATTACTTCCCACAGAACTCCTAAAGATGAGAATATATTGAATATCCCTTAAAAATCCATTTCAGTCCATTCATTTCCCCATCCCACACAAGTGAACTATCCATAAAATTGTACATGATTAACAGCCCAACAAGCACAATGATGACCATGAGTGTATTGCTAAACCCATGATCATTGAACCACCTTCAATTCAGACTTGTCCTATAAAGCACTAGAAACTTGAAAATTTTAGTACTTATATTTAGCCTTTTTTTTTTTTTTTTTTTTAAAGTACTAATTTAGTCCTTCATATACCCATTTATCAAAGCTGCCCAGGCCTCCATACAACCATTATTGTGCTAACATCATAGCCCTTTTACTATTTAAATTTTATGCAGTGATCAGCATCCTTGGGAAACTACATACCTCTCATTAATAGCACTCAGATCTTCGAGCTAAAACAAAGATAGGTTCCCAAACTTATATTAAACTATTCAGTTGAGCTTCAACATATAAGTACAATCATAAGAATTTTTTTAATAATAAGTACAATCATAAGAATTGTCTGCCCTCTCCATCCCATAAGAGCAACATCTTCACACAAGTACAACATTCATATAATCAATTCTCACGAATTCTCTATGTGGCACCTATGATCATACTGAAGCAACTACTGGTAATAATTCTAGCCAAGGTGAAACAAGCTGGTTGCTAAGACAGATGGGAAGGTGACGTGTAGTTAATTCTACACCTCTAGTTGCAGGGACCATATTCTAGAAGTTCCCAAGGAAAAAATTTCCATTCTTATCGCTGGAACCGTGCTACTGCTTGAGAGGAAATACTTAAAGGGAATGGCCTTCTCATGGTTTCTAGACTAGAGATTCAACAGATATCTATTCAGAGAGCAAACAAATACTTCTCTCTACGACTTGGTGAACGTTCTCACCAACAACAACTTAGAGAAGAGGATTATGATGCTAGCCAATAGGTGTGTTCCGTGCAAGAACAGCAAGGAAACCATGATTCTCTTGCTGCTTCATTGTCCAGTGGCAATAGAATTATGCAACTTTGTTTTTCTAGCATTTGGAGAGCATTGTATAATGCCTAAGACAGTGAAAGATCTGCTTCAAGGTTGGTGACATTGTCCATAACTTTCTGAAATGAAGTATGGAATGTAGTTCCTGTTTGCTTAAAGTGGCATATTTGGAGGGAGAGGAATAGGAGGACATTTGAAGATTAAGGAGCATCTATAAAGGGGATTAAATCTAATTTCCTAGGATCATTATTATATTGGTTCTCACTGGATCTCAGTAGACCACCTATGCTACTTGATTTTATAGATTTTTTTTTTTTTTTTTTTTTTTTGATAAGTAAAAAACTTCATTGAAAGAAAATTTATAAAGCACGCAAGACATGTACTAAGGGGAACTTGATTTTATAGATTCTCTTTTCATGTAATATTAATAGGAGTCTTCACGTATACAGCCTGAATACTTCTTAGAGTCCTCTTGTGTACATTTGTTTCTTCTTAATAAAAGTCATTATTACCTACAAAAAACAAAAAAAAACAAAAAAACAAAAACAAAACAGACTTTTTGACTCTCTTCCTTCAAGAAAGTGTTTCTCCACCTTTTACTTTTTTTTTTTTGGATAAGTAACATAGCAAATATATAGAAAGAAACAGCCCCGTACATAGGAAATGTACTAAGAGGGCAAAAACATCAAGAAGCCAAAGTACAAAAATCAAGCAACACAGGAAGGAAAATACAAGAAAAAGAAGGTAAAACCAAACACCATTCGAGAAGAGTAAAAAAGAAAAAAGACTTAAACTCAAGACTAGACCGCTCGCAATCCTCAAAGCTTCTTGAATTCTGTTCCCGCTAGATACACCGCATCAAACAATGCGGCACAATCCTCCAAAAGACTAAATTACTATGCCGCCTGAAATTGCAAGACCAACTATCCAACAAATCCACTACCCTTCGCGGCATCACCCAGCAAATACCAAACAAGCAAAAGATCATACTCCACATCTCATAAGCGAAAGTACAGTGAAGGAGGAGATGATCTACAGATTCCCCACACCCTTTGCACATATAACACCACTCAAGAACGACAAAGTGCCTCTTCCGAAGATTATCTATAGTAAGAATCTTGCCTAAAGCCGCAATCCAAGAGAAAAAAGCTACTTGAGGAGGAACCTTCGATTGCCACACCACTTTCCAAGGGAAGGGGATGCCAGTAGAGGGGGAAAGAGAATGATAATACCCACTCACCTTGAAACCTCGACTGCAAGCTGGTATCCAACAAAGAATGTCAGCTCCAACACCCCGCACCTTAGTGGAATAAATCAAGACCAAAAACGAATCCAAAGAAAGAGACTCTTGTTCGTTCACTAAACGACGAAACTGAATATCCCAAGAAACTCTCCCATTCGTGTAGTGAGGAAATGCCTTTATTTATTCAAACTCATGTAGTGAGGAAATGCCTTTATTACCATGATACAACAGGATTTTCTCTGCTTTTTGTCCCTGTAATTAAATAAACTTTGAATATAAAGTCCCAACAAGAGGCACAACTGTAGTATGTGCGGGACTTGGATCCTCTCCATTTTGCTTTAAAATAAACGGGAAACATTTCATGATTAAGATAATTTGATAAATCTAAATGTGTATAAAGTGCCTATCATATAAATCTCATTCCACAAAATGAGGGACGCTAATTTATGGTAAGTGATGTTAAATGACACAACATCATGTACTAACCATAGATTTTTGAAATTTAAATCTTAACTGTTGAATGGCATCCATCTATGTCACCAAAAAAAAAAAATGCAATAACTACTTACTAAAATCCAAGAACTCCACAAACTCTAGTAATTAGAAAATAAACTTACTAGTGGCGTCCATCCAAACATTAAGATTGAAGAAATAGGAGCTTTTAACTCCAAAATTTATTTTTAACAAACCCTCACAAGTCTCAGAATTTCACTCTCTCTGCACACACCACATAAGACATGGATGAATTGCCTTTCAAATTCCACTACTGTACTTTTCTTCAACAACGCCAAGTACCTTGCTTTGAAAGATTTATCTTGCTTTACCATGAGGTGAAGCATTATTTACGCTTTGCAGTTGTTATATATTTTCTAAGAGATGACAATGAGCTCTAGCTCAAATGACACCTCCTCCATAAGTTACTGTTAACGTGGAGGGAATGTTGTGCATTCAAAACGCACTAGATTGTTGTAAGCTTACCAATCAAGTAAATATATTTTCTATGAGATTATGTACTAATTATTTGATAAAAAGAGCCGGTCTATTTTGAAAATAAAATAAATCCAAGCCACATGGTAAATGTAGTAGAGTAAGCAGGATAACAGAGGTAACTTAGAACCAAAAGACAAGATAATTATAAAAAAGATTACTAGGATATATATATATATATATATATATATATATAAAAACACACACACACACACACAAAGAGATTAATGAAAAGAAGAAATTTAAGAAAGAAAATAAAAAACATAATCTAGAAGTATAGAACAACGAGTACCTTTAAGAAGTGCTAGAGCAACGACCTCAAAGAGTAACGAAGCTATTACAGAGAACAAGATGAAGACCTGTATAGTGGGGCAGACAAATTTTAGAAACAAAAAGGCTAAAAGTTATTAGCATACCAAAGTGAAGAAGATTAATCTTTGTTATTTATTTATCTTCTTTTACCTTCTCTATTTCCATTTTTTGACAATTGAAAAATTGAAGGATTAACACATAATAAGTATACATGAATGAATATAACTTTAATAAGAAATTCCAGACATTAAAGAATATATAAACACAGTTAATCAAATTAAAGAAACTTCCATTTAAATTTGTTACCATTACCAGAGTAAAGTTTCTTAGATCACAAAAACACAGACCTGTAAAACTAAAATGGAGAAGCACTGAGTATCCAATAAATGTTACTCCTGTGATGTTAAGCTCATGATTATCTGTTGCATGTTCCAAACCCATGTAGGAAAGCCTAAGTGATGTAAATGAGAGCATTATAAAGCAAGGATTTTTGTCAAATTCAAACCCAAGTTTTTTAGAGGAAAACAAACCAAAAACTTCTTCAGGAAGCTGAAAACACTAGCATTCTTGTAGGAACTAACAGGCCAAAAAAAATATATTATTGACAATGCAGAATAATAGTCTTACATAATCTTATATTTATAGAAAACCAAATCCAAAAACCCTAGAAACAATCAATAATGACCCTTGATTTAGACTAATCCTCGTATATGGTAAAAATATATAATATGACTCAGTTTCTTAAACAATCTAAAATAGACAAGGCTGAGAAAGTAGTGCTAAAGCTTTCTCCATAGTATTTGTGAACATATCAGTAAACAAAGATTTTTTTTCCCCAGATCTTGTCCTGCATGAGTTCTTCCCGGGAATGGATAAAATAATCCTTGCATTTTTCTTCAACCTTCCAGGGTCTACTAGAATCCCAAATAATCCATTCCAGCCTTTTGCTCTATGATGCCTCACACAAAAGAACAATTTGCTCCTTTGCCCATATGCATTTGTAATAATCTTCTATATTGCCGAAAAATCAACATATTTCTCTTTATTTGAATATATGGGTTGTGTGCAAAGAAAATTTAGTAAAACTAGCATCGAATTTTTACCATGTCTGGAACAACATCACTTTTGCCTTACAATTTTTCAAATTAATTCCCAAGCTATAATGCCTTCCCAAACTTGATCATACATCACTTCTTCATTCTCAGGAAAGTGAAAGTTCTCACGATTCAATTCTATGACAATAGAAGAATTATTAAAGGACACACCTTTCCAGGTGAAAGAATCAATCATCACAAAATTGGTCACTCAAGAATTTCATCAACGTCAAACACTTGATTTTCATCACATTCTTGGATAGTTTCTTGACTATAACAGTGTAAAATTTTACCTCCACTATATCATCATCATCATCATCAGAGTAGATATCATAGCTTGGTGGAGAAACCCTATTCACAGAACAATCCTTCAACTTGTTCATCTTCCAATTCATCTCTTGCCGCATGTTCTACAAATCCAACATAATGCAAAGAGTTTTATTTCTCTAAATCTTAAATTTCAGTTCTCTATGGGCAACAAATACGCAAGGAGTTTTATTTTTCTAAATTTTAAATTTCATTCCCAAGGCCACATTCAGTATGTCCAAAGACTCATTTTTAACTTCCAAAATCTCATGAGCTTCCAATTCATCAAGCCACAACATCAACCTGCTGGAGTTGGAGTTTGATCTCTTTCAACTTTTATTATCTACTTTGTCACAAAGTGATGGATCTTCTTCTCTCTAATACCAACTAATGCAGTCAAAAGCACAATAAGACACAAATTTACTTCAATAGCCATCGGAATCTAACTTTCTGAGAAGGTAGGGTGTTTAAGTAACCAAAGCCTAGAGTTCTAGAACAAACGAACTAACAAGCACAAAGCAATTTTATTTACAGTAAAGAATAGTTGTGTTGCAGTATCTTAATCTTGTATTATAAGAAGACCAAACCCTTTTTTTTATAATTATAACCAAACCCCTTACAACAACAATGAAGCCTTTCCCCCAATATTTTATACATTTAGGCATGATTGTATTGAGCCACATAATACAGTTATACTGCCCAACAGAATGCGAATAATTTTAATTTGCTAAGGCCCAACCAAATTGAGCAGGTACAAGGAAAAATAATCAGGTAAGAATGGTGAGCTTTGTAAAGATGCTTTGAAAAAAAATTTCCCTTGCCTACATCCTTAGAAATTTGCATCATAGTGGAAATTCAGTACGTGTGATATAATTTCTGCAAAAGACATATATATTAATAATACATAAGTATTAAATTTGATCTCATAAGTAATTTAAGCTAGATGTTTACTCACTGAGTACTTATTGGAACCTATCTGCCTCTCAAAGACCCTGAAATAGTATAGCAGATAGAGTCCAAACAACAATTCTGGTGTAGATGAAAAGGCAAAAACTGATGCAATTAACTTCCAAATGCGAAGCTTCCCAAAAATATCCTGCCATTAAGATAAAATGATTTACACAATTGCTTACTCATAGTAAAGTTGAGCTCATGGCACCTTTCAAGAGGAGGAGAAAAAAAATGTAATCATATCTAACTTTAAGGTTACTAACGTTCACAACAGTGCTCCATTACAAGTGCATATTTAATGTGGCTTGCTAGAAAAACAGTCAGCACATGAAATATAATGTTTAGGGAGTAACTACATGGGAAGATATTTTACAGGAAAGCTTTGGAAATGCCTCTTCAAATATTGTATATATCTTTTTGTTTATTCATGCATCTATCTATCTATCTATCTCTTACATAAAAAGCTTTTAACGAATAAGAGAATATCTGGAAATTATTCTCCTATGGCAAACCATGCCATGGGGAAAACAAAAACATCAATTATATAAGTTGTGAGAGAGCAGATGTAAATGTTTATATATGAACAAAAGCAGATTTTTTTTTTTTTTTTGATTGGCACTAGGCGTCCACGACTTTGTCCCAACTAATCCAGGGGGTGCACAAGCCCTCGGCAAGGAGTTTCCCGCAAGTGCACCTCAGGTAATTCAAGAGGCAATTATTATTGCAAAAGCAAACTTATTATTGCATATTAGATAAATGATACACTACACACATACTCTTTCTTGAGTTTGTATTGTCGTTTGCGAAGGTTATCTGTTATTAAAATTACCTTAGAGAGCTCTTGGAGGAACCTTCGATTTACATGCCCAGAAATTCACTAATGTCATGCTGTTTCAGAAACTTTTCCAGTTTCTTGTGACAAGGCAACTATAAGAAAATGCATGCATGGGACATCATGCATGCATGTCTAACGATGCCAGTATAGACGTATGTATGTAGTACAAATATTCCTGTATATATAATTTGACTTATAAACCACCAAGCAGCAGTGCTTTTTATTTACCAATCATGAAGTACAATAGTCATCCTTTTGAAGAAAAAGAAAGCATTTATCTTATCATTGAACAAGCTCCATCGAATTTCAAGCCATTACATTTCAAATTCCATCAGGGCAAGGAAAAATGAACAATAAGAAAGTCAAACATATGGAACTTGGGCCTATACCACAAGGGCTATAATAATTACTACATAACTAACATTTGGAAACTACCAAATGAACACTGCCTATTCTGACTCCAATCAAAAAATTATCATAATGTCTGAGATCTTCATTAATCCATAATATGGTAAGCTGTATAGTAGGGGCATATTATAAGAAGGGTTCCAGCCACATCAACAGTAAGACATTTGCCAACACCTATATTGATGAAACATCAAAAGCCAATCTTGTGACACTTCTATGAATGCACTAAAACTTCTATTGTATCAAATAATGAAATTTATTTATGAGTTAATAGGGGGAACAGTAATATAATTCATGTACATGGGAAGTGTACAAAGGTCCTAGAAGTAAATTTAAAATTTAACGAACATGAAAATCTAAAAAAGAATATAGCACCTAGAGTTCATCTAATCATACAACAATTTCTAAACGTAGAGTTAAATGATATAAAATTGAAAATTGAACTATTTATTTCTCCCTAAATAGCCCACAAGCTAAGGCAAACCAGCATTCCAAATCCTACATTATGATGGCCAAGCCTTCCTTTCCAAAATGAAAGCAGCTCAACAACCATCTTAGGCATACATGTACATGAAGTGTCTTCTTTCAATGAAATGCTTCATTACTTATCAAACAACACAACCGCCTTAGGCATCATCTATTCAGCCTCAAAAGGATAACACAAGAAATCACACATCTCCCATGATCAGTCATCACTGTACACTACAGCAAGAGACAATCACCTGTCCGCCGCACTAGTTTTGCACATACAACAAAAATGTTCTCTTGATGAGGATTCCTACAATAAAAATGCTATGTGGGACCATTGCACTCTAGAAACTCTTCCTATGAAACACTACACTAGCATACATCACTGGATCCCCTCAGAGCGTCAAAAAAATAGAAAACCAAAAAATTCCCATTACGAATTAACCTCCAACATGTTTTATCCTCCCTCCACTTGAAGATGATTGCACAAAAGATCAAGTAAAGAAGCAACAGGCTTTAATTCTTATCTTGGATTGCTTACAAAAATTTGGGATTCCAACATTAAGCCTCATTACATACCAAAATACAAGTTACAAGAGCTTTCATTATCCCCAAGAGGAACAAATAAAGAAACAAATTCTTCGAATCAAACTCTCCATTTCTGCACCTTTTCTTAAGTACTAAGTTTCACATGCACCTGATAGGGTCTTCAACCCATTACCTAACCCTTCACCTTCAAGGTTAAGAGGTACCATAGGAGCTAGAACCCATTGGCCTCTCCACATCCAAACAACTCCAACCCTCCCAATGCCTTTGCACAAACTTGAGCCATGGGAGCCTTTCACCACACATACACACCATCCCTACTAATAACAGCCTATATTGCATCAATGATAATGAGGTAAAGCAGTCTTTCCTTAGAATTCGTCCCTGCTATAACTAATACACTAAAGATCAGAAACAACGGACCACTGAAGAACATCACGAGCATAATATCATTACAAAAAAGGGAAACGATAACTCAGAATTAGAGTTGTAATCCCCATCCAAGAATCTAAAAACAAAGAAGCCACTTTCCAATCAGGGGAAAAAACTGGTCTCAAATTAAGCCATCCCTACTCAGACTAACAAAATCCTTATCCCAACCAGAAACACAATAGTGCATCACTAAAACTTCAAATAATAGAAACGAAAAAACTGGACTTCAAAACTCAACAACAACAGAAACTCCATCTCCAATCACATGTTAAAAGCAACAGTACATCAGTTAAAGTGGTTTCTAATGATGATTAAAAAAAAGTAACCATAACCCACATCAGAAACAAGTTCAAAACACGATTGGCCCTGCATTTAGAACCATAACAGTAAGTCAACCTCAATTGAGCTATTTCTACAGAAAAGTACAAACCCCATTTACAATTTCACCTGAAAAGCAATAGTACATATGCTAAAAATCATTTCTGTTGTATGTTAATGAAAGATAAAAACGGCCCACAT
This sequence comes from Castanopsis chinensis, assembly GCA_032878915.1. Lineage (NCBI taxonomy): Eukaryota > Viridiplantae > Streptophyta > Magnoliopsida > Fagales > Fagaceae > Castanopsis > Castanopsis chinensis. The sequence goes on from JAVQMG010000109.1 coordinate 9,985,899, forward strand.
TAAAAAACATCAAAAATAAGATTAAAAACTACAACTTTAAGAACCAAATATCATCATTTCACATACAACAACAAAGGATACACAATCTATAATCCCCAATTCAAACTACTACCAGAAAAACAAAAGAAAAAATAAATAAATAAAATAAACCCACTTACAATTACATCTGAAAAGGCTATAAATTGATCGAAAATTATATGACCACTAAAAATTAAATCACAAACAAAAGATATATATATATATAAATAAAAAAAATAAAAAAGAGTACCAAATATGATAAACCGAGTTTAGCAGAACGGCCTTGGATCCCAAAGAAGACGGTGAAGAGAGCAGAGGCAATAATGAAGGCTCTTGTAACAGGAGCATTGTCTGCAACAACCCAAAAGAGAAAACCCAAAAATGTTTTGAAAATTAGAGAGGAATAGAGAAAAGGGTATTGCTTTTAATGTAATATTAATGGGAAAAGAAAGAGAGAGTGAGAGAAAATTTGTATTGTTTTGTACGCACTGAAACCAGATGGACCACCGTTCATCTTCTTCTTCTTCTTCTTCTTCTTCTTTCGTCTCAATGATCACCGCGAGAAAGAGAGAGAGAGATAGAGAGAGAAAAAGAAGAAGCTAGAGACGAGTCAGACGACTTCCTTTACAGCCCGTTTTTTTTGGGCTTCGATTTCTTTTCTGTTTATTTGGAAATGGAACTCTCTCTCTCTCTCTCTCTCTCTCTCTCCTTTTTTTTCTATTTACTTTTCTAAATTTTCTTTCTTTCGATTTTTTTTTTTTTGAAATTTTTTTTTCTTTAATTCCAAGGAGGTTGTTTATATATATATATATATATATATATATATATCTCTGCAATATATATATATATATATATCTCTGCAATAAATTATGTTAGGAAAGGCCAACCTTGACTGAAATTTACGCCCTACTTGGTATACTCATTTAAGTATATTTTTTTAGTTGTTAAACAATATTACACATATTTCTATAAATTTTTTCACTTATACGTGGTTTCACTCATATTTTCAAATATACATTTTCAATTTTTAAATACATGTATCAAACACTCTTTATTAATACTGTTATGTTTGTATTTGTCGATTCCAAACTCAAAAACAATTATCAATGGCCATAAAAATTCTCAAAAATGGTGCAGTATTTTCAGTTTTTTATTTTTAGAAGATATTAGGTATTTATTTTGAATTCAAATACTTGGTTCTTTTGTTTCTCAAATAAAATACGTGGTCCTTTTAAATTTAATTATTTTCGGTTAAAAAATAAAGTAATATTATTTGTATTTTTTTTGGCATGACAACTAATTGTTTTAATTCAATTGGAAAATTTATTGTACCATACCTAAGGCACTCTATCTAGGTTTTATCCTTTCACAATGCCTCATAAGATAAGTTGTTAATGATAAATGCTGTAATAAAGTATTTAGTAGTAGAATAAGAACCAATAAAAATCTTCCAACTCATATGTTATGAAAATTGTTTTGTTGTTTCTGAACAAAAAAAAAAATATTTGTAGCATTACTATTTTGAGTGATGCTAGGAAAAGTGGAAAACTACAAATTTTACTCCATGGATCCTATTCTTACAAACTAATATGTCATTAATTACAAGACATAATTCAAACACTTGTTGTTATCTTGTTGAAATTACATCAATCATAACCTTTATTACATCATTTTGGTGACAAGAAAATCTATCAAGCCTAGATCTTGAAACATACTTTCTAGAGTTATACAAAGTCAAAGTAACTCCTTTCAATGGTAAATCTATCAATCAAATATATCTATATACTTATAATAATAGGTGAAACTGAGAGAAACTCAAATTAAAATTTCAAATTAGAGTTTCAATTTTATGCCATATGTCCTAAATTATTTAAGATAAATTATTTATTCTTAAAAAGTTTTATTTCTTAATTTTAGATTAAAATGTGGGACCACATCATAAATATTCATCCAAGTGAGTTATTAAGTACAAAAATTAAAGAGTCTCGAATAAATGAATCGTAAAAAAAAAAAAGTGTTTTACAATAATTAAAAAAAATAACATGGATAATTTACATTTTATACCTAATAATATCATTACAAAAAAAATTTTAAAGAGTTAACAAAATATAAAAATTACTATCAATAGTATTTAAATTATATATATATATATATAGGAATTATATTATGCATCTTATTGTATATCTTTAAGTGTATCCATACATATGCATGGGGTTACAAGCTAGTATGAAATAAAATATGAGAACTAATGTATAATAAAAGTAAAATACTTTGTACCAAGGCACTCTAATGGAAACCTTACCAAATTGAAATCACCTTCCACACACCAAGACATATTCCAACAACTTCTTAGCCTAGTTTACTCCTCCCTTAACCAATTTTTAATTTTTTTATATAATTATTTGGTTCAACTAGTAACCCATTGGTTAAACTAGTGACTCATTAGTTAAATTAGTGACCTAATAACCCAACTCGTAAATTGGGTTATTAACTAAACCAAGGCATTTTGACGGAAACCTTACCACATTGAAATCAGCCCCCCACCCCTCGGGCCGCCGTCTTCACCACTGCTGCTGCACACTAAGGCACATATCAACAACTTCTTAGCCTAGTTAAATCCTCCCACAAAAACTTCTATCTCCATCAAAATTAGGCTCATACACCCCAATTAATGCCCGTTCAAAGTGATCTCCCACATTTTTTTTAAAATTTACACAAGACAGAAAAAGTTCTATTGCTTCCTCCACTTTATCTATTGTCCATCTATGATCTATCTCACATTACACCCCCCCCCCCCCCCCCAGGTACTGGCATTCCCACAAATTCTGCATCACTCCTCTTGTTATTGAATAAATTTTTGTTCCATCATTCCAGGTAAGAAAAGAATATTGAACTTCCAATTCCTAATCTAGAGCGCTTTGTCAATTTCATGCTGCCCCATAACATTCCATGATATATATATATATATATATATATAAAGTCAAACTGAAAGAAAATTCAATTAGAACTCAAATTGGAGTTTAATTTTATGTCATGTATCTCATTGAATTTTCTTCATTTGGCATAACTATTTACCACATTACAAAAATCAAGGAGTTTAATTTAATTTTCTTAAATTTTTGTGCTTAATGAGTTATTAGGTAATAAAAGTAAAACCATAGAATCAAAATTAATAAACTTTAAAAAAATTACCATCGTTGATTTATTATTATTATTATTATTATTATTATTATAAAAATAGTGGTTGGACAAATTAAATTTAAGAATTTTATGAATAATAATTTAAATATATTTTTTATTTGTTTCAAATAAATTTAAATATATTTTATCAATAGTTATTTTATATTTCCAAATACACAAACATTATAAATATTATGTCTCTACTATATATAAGAGGATTCCTCTCTTTCAATTAGACTTTTATGAGGTTCAAAAATACCCTCATTAATGAAAGGTAATTTTCTCATAAATGTCAAATAACAAATTGCATTTTGAATTCAAAAAGAAAACCTCTAAAATTTAGGATTTTTCTCTTCACATTCAAAAAAAAAATTACAATTACGGCTTATCTCTAAAGTTTATCATTTTTATTTGTTTGAAAAATAAAAATATATATTTCTAAATTATAATAGATGTAAATTATTAACTTTCTGAGAGTTTCTAAGCACGCATGAGTGCGTGCTAGAGGCTATATTCATATAATCATATGACTCTTTTTAATCCAAGCCCGGCTTAATGCAGGGTCAGCTGATAAGACCATTCTAGAGTTTTTCTTTTCTTTTCTTTTTCACCAAAAATTAGGCTTGGCATCTTCTTTTCTCTTTTTATTTTACCAGGCAAAAATTTAAGAGATTAGGGCATAAGCATCAAGAATTGTAAAAATATGTCATTTTAGCATACCAAAAAACTATTTTATTATTTTAGAATACAATTTTACAATTTACCCTACATCAGATCCTCTATTATTCAATTTAATACATTAAAATAATATATACAACAATAATAACACATTAAAATAATATTTAAAAAAAAACTCAGCTCAATGCAAGGCCACCATCCAACAATCAAACCGCTGCCACAACTAGCGGCCGCCAATAAAACAATCACCACATCCTCCAACAAATTAAAAAACCAAACAGCTACAAATAAAAGGAAAACCCACATCCTCCAACAAAAGAAAGATTAAAAGGGAGTGAGGAGTGTCACAGGTCGCCAGTTGTCGTCGTGGGTTGCCTTCTCAACAACCACCAGCCTAAAAATCAACCAACAACCAGACTAAAACCCCAACCCAATTGACCCATTGACTTCCTCAACCAACTAACCCAAAACCCCAACCCATTGGCTACCAAACTCAACCAATCACCAGCTTAAAACCCATAACGTCGCCACAACCAACCTTTACCCACAACCCACAATGCCACAAACTCAAAACCTCGGCCCACAATGCTATTGTAATTAACCTCAACCCACAACCTAAAAAACACACTTGATGCCGACCACAACGCTGCCGTTTGAAAAGAGTGAAGAAAAAAATTTATTTTAGTTGGATTTAAGGTGCAGAAAGTGAGAGTCGTTTGATGTTGAGGGTGAGGGATGGGCTGCAAATGTGATCTGAAGAAGAGTGAGGTAGAGAAGGAGAGAGAGAGAGAGACAACAAGTGGAGGTAAGAGAAATAAAGTTGAATAAAAAAGTTATAGCACATCTATCCGTACTGTTATATTATTAGAATGGTACTATAGCAAATGCCAAATTGATTTGATATTTGGCACATCTCATGAGAGTTACTTTTTGGTGTTTAGTGTGCCAAATGCTAAAAATATAACATTTGGTACACCTAATGCCAATGCTCTCACAAGATAAAATTTGGCATTTTTCTTGTTATTCTAACAACTATTAGGGACTTTCAAAAGGGTAGGAACCTTCAAAACTTCTTGCCAGCATCTTAGGGTCACCTCTAAGGGGTCCCTCCTTGTAATGCTGTGTGTAGGACGACGTACTATATACACTTGAGGAAATAATTAGATACTCAAAGAGATTTGAATACCTTTATTTTTTTTAAAAAAAAAAATTAGAAAACTATGATCTCCTTATCTTCTTTGTTATAATGAGTTCATCCATTATATTTATGAAAACTTTGTAGAAAGTACAAAATAAAGTTGGGAATCTTGTACCATACCAAGTAGTACGATAAGTATTTATTATGATCCAATACAATACTCTATAGACACCCCATTTTACAACCCACAATCAACCTCAATTTATGGCAAAATTATATTTTCACATCTCAAGGTAAAATCATAATTTTGACCATTAGATTTCTAAAATTTCCATGTAAAACAACTGTTGAAATCTTAAAGATGAAAGTGATGTGTCAAGAGTTCCAATTGGATCTCTGGATCAAAATTTGAGGCTAAATCAAGTTTTAACCTTTGATATGATTAGGTTTTTCTTTTTTTTTAGAGATAGTTTTTAACCTCCTGATGATTGCTCTTTACTATCAAACAAAGACACCAATTGGTTTTTGGTGTAGGCAGAGATCGAATCCTAAATCTCTTATTCAACGATAAGAGATTTTACTAATTAAGCTAATTGAAACTCACTATGATTAGAATTGGGAACAAGTGATTATGGTAAATTGATTATTATTTTGGTCTTCTAAATGATTAATTGTAATTAATGAGGAGTCATAATAAAATTGGTCTAGACTTAGGACAGGGTGTTCAATTGCACAAGGAACTATGTGATTGTAATAAATAGATGATCTTGATTTTAAATTGGAATTGGCTTAGGTCCAATGCATAGGCACTAGACCCATTGTATATATATATATACACATATATACTAGTGTGTAGTCTCGTGCATATGTACATGTATAATTAAAAACAATCACAATTATATATTTTTTTAGAAGAGATTCAAATTATACATAGTATTAGCTTACACTTTTTTAAAACTATACATTTCTTAAAAAAAAAATGTAATGGTTTCTCATTATTTTTATATATAATTTATAATTTAATTGGATTTAGACTCTTCGATTTTTTTACTTAATAGTTCACTTGCCACAGAAATTCAAAAAATAAATGGACATGTGGCAGAAAATTGAAATCCAATTTAGAATCTTTTTTGAAATCCAATTTAGAATCTAATTGAAATTGGACTCTTCGATTTTTACACTCAATAATTCACCTGGCATAAAATTAAAAATTAAATGAGACACATGGCACAAAATTGAAAATCCCATTAAAATCTACTTGGATTTTCTATAAGCTTTGGCTATTTATATATACTAATATGTAACCCATGTTACTGCATGGGAATGGATATAATTTAATAAACCAATAAATATATTGCATTTTATTATTTAAGTGATACTGTTGGTTTTGTTATTTATTTATTAATCATGAGTTTAGTCATGTTTAAAAGACTTAATTTATTTATGTTTAATAAAACTTAGTATTATGTAATTTTTTAACAAATATTTTTGTCATACAAAATTCTAATGAAAGAGTGCTACATAGACATATATATTCAAGGTTGATTCATTCACGGTACATATAATTATGATTAAGTTGCTTTATCACAAACCATTTTTAACAAAATATTTTAATCAATTAAATATGAATTTCATAACGTGCATCTCATAACAATATATAACAATAGAATAACATGAATCTCATAAAAAAAATTATCAATTAAAAATCACTAAAATTATAAGCATAAAACGTAAAGACAAACAAATAGGATAAATATTCATTCCTTAAAAGAAAACTTACAGTGAGTTGAAAAAACTACATAAATAATCTTTGATATTTGAAAAATAATGGGATTAAAACTTCCTTTTGAAATTGGGTAGAGACTTGTGCTGATAACGTGTTATGAAAAAGAAAAGAAATATGCAACATCAATGATAGGAAAACAAAACAATTTTATAATTAAACAACAAAAATTATTGACAAAAAGGAAAGAAAATATAGGCAGATGAAAGACAATAAGCATACAACATCAATCATAGGAAAACCACAAAATTATATAATTAAACAATAAAAAACTTACACAAAAAAGAACGACAGTATAGGTAGATGAAAGAAAGTAGTAATCAAATCTTAGGAATGGTTGGAATTTGTTTTGCAGAGCATAAACCAGGACCATGAAAATTGTAAAGACAAATACAATTGAAATATTTGGAGAACCTCTTCTTATATAAGATACAAAAATACTCAAATACATGCATCATTGATACCAAGAGATTCTTTTGAAATTCCATATGGAAAAGGTAGGTGAACCTGAAAATACGTGGGTGTGGAAAAGGGAGGTGAACCGAAAAAGGAAGGTGAATCGGAAAATAGAGGTGAACCTGAAAATATGTGGGTGTGGAAAAGGGGGGTGAACCTAAAAGAAAGGGAGGTGAAGTTGAAAATACATGGGTGTGAAAAAGGGAGGTAAACCTAAAAATACACGGGTGTAGAATAAAAAAAGAAAAAAAAGAAGCACATCGGAATTACAAATTAGACTCTAATTTCATATTTATATTGACACGTGGCACAATAATAGATTAGAATTCTAATTTAGAATTCCAATTGGAGTGTCTCTCTGCTTCACCTATTATATATATATATATATATATATATATATATAGATTAGTTTGTAACCCCATGCATATGCATGAGTACACTTAAAAATATTCAAAAATCTGCATAGTATAATTCCTATATAAATAATTTAAATGCTATTAATAGTCATTCTTATATTTTTTTAACTCTTTAAAAAATCTTGTAAAAATATTACTATCTATAAAATGTAAACTGTCCATTTTTTTTATTACTTCTTAATTTTGTTATTGTGAAACACTCTTTTTTTTACGATTCATTTATTCTAAATTTTTTGGTTTTTGTATTCAATAACTCATTTGGATAAATATTTATGATGTGATCTCACATTTGACTCTAAGATTATGAAATAAAACTATTTCTAAAAATAAACGCAATATTGGACTATAATTTGAAATTTTAATTGGATTTTCTCTAAGTTTAACCTATTAATATATATATATATATATATATATATATAGATGTATGTATAAAAAAGTTGTTACAATTTAAACATTTTATGAATTGTGTATACCTACTTAATTATGCACCGGCTGCACCTATGTGCATTAGTGCATTGTCTGAATTCTGTCCCTTCTAAAAATCAAATTTTAGCTTCATCACTAAATTGAAGCGTCACTGATATTGTTTTAATGGCTTGGCCAAATGATCACTCACCTATTACAAAAGCTCATCTATATAATTGAAAACACATAGATGTATTTGAGGTCATTAATTTATGCACTAATTTTACCTTAATCGAAAGGACACTTACCGAAAGTAAAAATCATATATACATATATACAACTATCATTATTTTAAAAAAATATCACACATTGTAATTCGATTTTTAGAAGAGAAGATATTATCAACCTACTTAGCCTATATGTGAAATCTGTCTATAATGGATGGGTGGATGTTTTATGTAACAAGTTACTGTTTTTAATTGGTCCAATGATGTGGTTAAAAGATTGTTACATACACATTATCCTATATTTTTTATTGAACATACGCGAAACAAATCTATTTACTTGAGGGGCCACTCATTTAATTAGAATAGTGACTCCTCATCACATAATACAATTATAATATATATATATATATATATATATTACTAATGTTGAGAAAAATTCTATATAACTGTAAATAAATTTCAGCAAGCACAGCAGAAGCACAACCACACAAGAGCACAAAGATTTATATAGAAACCTTTTTTTCTTGAAGGAAAAAATCACAGGACAAACTCTAAATAATTTCACTATATTAATTAGAAATTACAACACTTAGAGATACAAGTTGAGTAAAGGAAAAACTCTCTTTTTCTTTTCACCCACTGCTCTCCTCATTGTGTATTTTCTCTTACCCTCCCTCAATTTTTCTCTTCTTTTTTGCTTGCTCTCACTCATGCAAATCTTCAAGACTGCATCAGTCCCCGCACTCTGGAACTTCACTGCTTCTCCTCACTTCTTCAAATGACCGAATGGCCTCTCCTTGTATTTCTTCATCTTTTCATTCTTTTCTCTCTTTCACACTCTTCACATCTTAGTCACAATAAATGCAAATCACTTACCTTGACTTTGCTCCAACCAAAAATTCTTTTTTCAGCTCTCGCTTAGGCCGAATGACCGTTGCCTTTTGCTTCTTTCTTTTCTTTCTTCCTTCCAACGTGTCTCACAAGTTTAACATCGCATATTCGTTTATGTGGCTTGACATTTGTACCTCCCTTCTTAAATGTCACTGGACTTTTGTATATAATTATAGAGGAAAAGATAAACCCAATTCTTCTCTCTCGGACAAGCTGCAATCCCGTTTCACTTTGCTGACTTCTCAGCACTTGTCCAATAAGCTCATTTAATGAGTTAAGATAAAGTGCGGGCTGAACATGTTGCAGTGCACCCAATAACTAAAATATTATATACCACATAATCTATATCCCTGCTCCAATATTATATACCATTCTCCTCTTCATAATTCATTTCCATCTTTTCTCCTAGTTTATTCATCCCCTCCAACAAGAAATCAAATAATCCATTGAAGAAAGCTCTAGCTAACACCATGAATAGGGAACAAGAAGAGATGCAATTTCTCACTTTTGGTATCTACAACGAAGCTTGCAAGATCATGTACTCACGGAGGAGACTCTTAGGCCAAATCAGCTGGGTCTTAATCCTTCCTCTGTCCGTAATCTTCTTGGTTCATATGGAAGTATCTGATCTTTTATTCTCAAATAAGATCGTCGACATCGGAATTGTCTTGGATGATACCCAAGCTAAGTCTTCTACATTCAACATAGTTGCCAATGTTCTCTCTTCAGAATGGGCCACTTTTTGGCTTTTCAAAGCTGCATACTTCCCTATCCTCCTCATCCTTTCACTCCCCTCTACATCAGCTGTGGTTTACACCATTGCATGTATTTACACAGGCCGTGAAGTCGATTTCAAAAAGGCTATGAGTGTTGTCCCAAAGGTTTGGAAGAGGCTTATGGCCACGTTTTTGTGTTATTACCTATTCTTCTTCGTTTACATCATTCTGGCTATTGTGATCCCCTTTATTTGGATACCTGGATTTGGGTCAACCAAGGCTTTTGTTCCCATATTATTTGTTTTTATAATCATGTTCTTTGTGGGGTTTGTGTACATGACCATAGTTTGGCAATTGGCTAGCGTTGTGACCGTGTTAGAAGACACTTATGGATTTGGGGCCATGATTAAGAGCAAGGCACTTACACAGAGAAAGATGGGCGTGGCTGCTTGGGTATTTTTGAGGCTCTATACTTTATTCGCAATCATACTAGTTTTATTTACGAAACTGGTTGTGATGAATGGTGTATCATTGGGCGTAGTGAGTAGGGTAGGCTTTGGGGTTCTATGTTTGTTATTGCATTTCGTTTGGTTTCTCATTGGGCTTGTGGTTCAGACACTGCTCTATTTCGTTTGCAAGTCCTACCGGCTACCACTATGAAAATATAAACTAGTCAGCTCTCTGGGATCATCTGAAGTTTATCTAGGGTAGTATGTTCCTTTGAAGGCCAAGGATGTTCAGGTTGAGCAATATTATGTTTGATTGGGTCTAAAATGTTTTTGTACTCTAGTTTATGTAATAGCCTCGGGCATTATTATCAGTTTCAAATATTGCTGTTTTTTTTTTTTTGTAAATATATTATTAGGTTTCTTCTGTTTGCTATTTTTGCTTCTTTTGAATTGACAGCATTTTTGTTTTTAATTTATTTCCTGAATGAATTATTAGACGTTTTATTGGAATGGCCAATGACATATAATAGTGTTTGTTGGCTTTGGACCTTAGGTCTGCTGACCGAAAAAATGATAATTAGGAAACCAAATTTGCAAGTTCCTCCTTGTAATAACAATTATAAACTAGCTTGTAACTCTATGCATGTGTATGGATATACTTAAAAATATACAATAAGATATATAATATTGTAGTACCATTGAGCCCGAATTACACGCAGTGGGCCGGCCCAGAAACTCTCACAATGAAAGAAGCCCAACCTCACATCTGGAAATGGTCCGAGGACGTAATCCGTCCAATCTACAAAGACACGTGATAAGAAGGGGTGTCATGCATGATCAAAATACCAAGGAATACGACGTCCGAGGACAGCATAGTCCGAGGACAGCATAGTCCTCGGCAAGGGTTGCCGAGGATGACGTGACTGATTTAACAGTCCAACAGCTCCCCTAACGGAAGCCTGTGGTGCTGGAATTAATGAGATAAAGATAAAGATTAAAGGGGAGGGGTAGGAGAACATCCAGAAAAAAGCTGCTATCACCGCATTTAAAACTCTACACCTGCTTCTCTGGCCGCATTAATGAAGAAGTGACGCCTGAACGTTGGGTTTGAACCATATCTTCACCACCAAAGACCTGAGTAAAAAGGGATGATGAGACAAGTATCCAAAAGTGAAGAAGGTCAGGGTTACACGTGGAAGAAAGGAAAAAGGAGAGAGGCCTATAAAAGGTGGAGGAAGAAGACGTAAGAGGAGGGAGGAAAAAATCAGAGAAAGCGGGAAAGAGAGAGAAAGAGTGAGAACTTGTAAGGAAACTCAAGCATTTGTCTTCGGCAATAATATACAAAGTAATATTTCGTCCATGATTGATAAATATATATATATATATATATATATGTTCTGTGATCAAGCCAAACCTGGATGTTATTTATCGCCCAAATCCATGGATTAAAATCCTGCTCTCTATAAATTCATTGTTTAGGGCTCAGAGACTCAATCGAATATCAAGCTCGATCCGTGCCCTTACAATTGGCGCCGTCTGTGGGAATCCTTGAGTTTTTGGTGCAGATAGCATGATGGCGGGTTTGAATCCAGACCATGCTGAATCTCTCGGATCACAGCACGGGGATCCATTCCAACAGACAGAACATATAGAAGATCGAAAAGGCAGTGTGCACTCAGTGCGAACCGCCGGTAATCCTCAGGACAGAAGCAGGGGCCTTAATGAGGCAAATACTAGGGCCATGCAGAGGAAAATTGATCATCTGAAAAGGAAATTACGTCGGGTCAAACGTAAACGGACGCCTTCCATATCTGACCCTTCGTCAGATGATTCCCAGAGCAGTAGTTACAAGTAGAGGTCGGCAACTCCTCCTAGTGAGACCTTTTCTTACCAAGAAGGGAGTCCCCATGATATGGCGAGCAAAAAATCCCTTCCCAGGGGCTCGGGCAGCCACGCCATGGGGAAAGCGCTGCTCCAACTCTCCAAATCACCCTTCACACGACGTATTGAGAGGGGAAAGCTCCCCCGTCGGTTCACGCAGCCAAACTTCACCATCTATAATGGCAAAACAGACCCAGTGGAGCACGTGAGCCATTTTAATCAGCGCATGGCGGTCTATTCACAGAATGAAACCTTGATGTGTAAAGTTTTCCCCTCAAGTTTAGGGCCTGTCGCGATGAGGTGGTTCAACGGCTTAAAAGCGGACTCCATCGATTCCTATATGGAACTTACAATGGCGTTTGGGTCTCGTTTTGTTACATGCAGCAGGGTACCTCGGCCTTTAGACTCGTTACTGTCCATGGCCATGAGAAAGGGTGAGACGCTAAAAACCTACTCGGACAGGTACTGGGAAGCGTTTAACGAGATCGATGGCGATTTTGATGAAGTGGCCGTTAACACCTTTAAGGTTGGCCTTCCAGTTGAACATAATCTAAGGAAGTCCTTGACCAAGAAGCCGGTGAAAACAGTTCGTCGGCTCATGGATCGTATCGATGAATATAAGAGGGTTGAGGAGGATTAGCAGCAAAGTAAAGGGAAGATGAAAACTATCCCTCAGGAGAGTAGAGATTACAAGGCAGAGAGGTATAACAGCAAATGGCCGCGAAGAGATTTCACTAGCCAGACTAGATCGGCCCCGCCCCAGACAGTAAACACCGTATTTCGTGAGCCAGTGCAACAAGTGTTGGAGAAAATTTGCCGAGAACCGTACTTTAGATGGCCCAGTAGGATGATAGGAGACCCTACCAAACGTAACCAGAACCTCTATTGCAATTATCACCAAGATAAGGGCCACACCACAGAGAACTGCAGGAACCTGTGGAATTACTCGGATCAGTTGGTCAAGGAGGGGAGGTTAAGGCAATTTATGAATCGACCTAATGAACTAGGCACCCAATCGGGTTCCGTGAACCAGGGAAGCAACAATGTGAGGCCACCACTAGGCACGATCAATGTCATATTCGCAGCGCCAGGTCGGACAGGGTCATGTCCTACCAGAATAATGTCAGTACTGCGTCCCTCTGCAGACGACATCAACGCCGAGCCGAAGAGGCTTAAGAGGAGCCTCTTGCCTGTGTTGGGATTTTCAGAGGAGGATAAAGTGGGCACTATCCAACCGCATGATGATGCGTTGGTCATCACTTTAAGAATAGGGGGTTATGATGTGAAGAGAGTGATGGTTGACCAGGGTAGTGGGGCTGACATCATGTACCCAGATTTGTTCAAGGGGCTCAATTTGAGGCCTGAAGATCTCACAGCTTATGACTCCCCGTTGATAAGTTTTGAGGGGAAGGCGGTTATTCCAAAGGGATTAATCCGGCTACCCGTACAGTCGGGGCCGGTAGTGGTGGACGCGGATTTTATTGTAGTAGACGCCTACTCCCCTTACACAGCTATAGTGGCGAGACCATGGCTGCATACTCTAGGCGCTGTTTCGTCAACTCTACATGTTAAAGTAAAGTTCCCGTACGAGGATGGAGTTGAAGAAATACTAGGCAGTCAGTCCATGGCGAGGCAATGCATAACAGCAGCCATCATACATCAAACAACACAGGAGTCTCAAGCACTGGCCGAAAAGAATTTATAGCAGTTAGAATCCTCGGCTGAACCGAACAAGGCTGAGGTTGAAGGGTCCGATTGTGAAGATCTGGAGAAAGTGATTATTGCAGATGACACAGAGAAATTCTTCCAAGTAGGGAGTCAATTGCCATCCCGAGAAAAAGAAGAACTGGTTGCATTTCTGAAACGAAACATTGATGTATTTGCATGGGATGCCTACGAGGCTCCAGGGGTTGACCCAAACTTCATTTGTCACCACCTCAACGTCAGCCCAACAGCAGTACCGAGGAGGCAACCACCTCGACGCTCGTCTCAGGAGCATGCTGACGCTGTAAAGGAAAAGGTACTGAAACTTAAGAAGGCAGGGGCAATCAAGGAGGTATTCTACCCAGAATGGTTGGCACACACAGTGGTAGTGAAAAAGAAGAACGGAAAGTGGAGGGTATGTGTAGACTTTACAGACCTGAATAAGGCTTGTCCTAAGGACTCATTTCCAATGCCCCGCATAGACCAGTTGGTGGACGCTACTGCGGGTCATCCTCGGATGAGCTTCTTAGACGCTTTCCAAGGTTACCATCAAATACCCTTGGCCCCAGAAGACCAAGAGAAAACAGCCTTTGTCACACCCATGGGAAACTATCACTATAAGGTGATGCCTTTTGGCTTGAAAAATGCAGGGGCTACCTATCAGAGAATGATGACACGAATGTTTGAACCACAGCTAGGAAAAACGATCGAAGTGTACGTTGATGATATGGTGGTTAAGAGTAAAACCATCTCGGCCCATATACCAGACCTGGATAACACTTTCCAGACGCTGAGAGAGCACAAGTTACGACTCAATGCATCTAAGTGCTCCTTTGGTGTAGGGTCTGGAAAATTTCTGGGCTACCTAGTGACATATAGAGGCATCAAAATTAACCCCGCTCAGGTCAAGGCCATCAATAACCTGCAATCGCCCGGAATCCAAAGGAGGTGCAAAGGTTGACTGGGATGACCGCGGCCCTCAACCGATTTATCTCAAGATCTGCTGACCGGTGTAGGCCATTCTTTCAATTATTGAACAAGTGGAAAGGGTTTGAATGGACAGAAGAATGTGCTGTTGCTTTTCAAAAACTTAAGGAATATCTTTCTCATCCTCCTATCATGTCTCGGCCTGAAGTTGATGAAGTCCTATTTGCATACATTGCAGTGGCCGCCTACGCCGTTAGTCTGGTGCTGATAAAGGTCGACGGGGATATACAAAAGCCAGTTTACTATGTGAGTAAATCCCTGCATGAAGCGGAGATACGCTATTCACCATTAGAAAAGGCAATCCTAGCCATAGTGCATGGTACACGTAAGCTCCCCCATTATTTTCAGTCTCATACGGTGGTTATCCTGACCTAGCTTCCCCTCAAAGCCATACTCCGGAGCGCAGATTATACGAGCAGGATTGCAAAATGGGGGACTATCTTGGGCTCTTTTGATATAAAGTACATGCCGCGCACCTCAATAAAGGGTCAAGTATTGGCTGATTTGGTAGCAGAGTTTGCTGAGCCCACAATAGGAGATAGTGCTGATAATAGGGGCATTGATGGAAAATCAGTTGGTATGGTGGCGGGCAAGGGTCTTATGGGTTGGACCGTTTACATTGATGGAGCTGCCAATCAAAGGGGATCTGGAGTGGGTTTAGTAATCACGACCCCAGAAGGTCTCACATTGGAGAAGTCCTTAAGGCTGGGATTCTCGGCTACAAATAATGAGGCCGAGTATGAGGCTTTGCTAAAAGGGATGGAGATGGTTCATAAACTGGGAGGAAAGATCGTACAAATGTTCTCGGACTCGCAACTCGTCGTAGGCCAAATGGAGGGAAAGGTAGAGGCCAGAGATCCGAGGATGCAAGACTACTTGAGTCAAGCCAAGATAGTACAAAGTAAGTTCGAATCCTTTACCTTATCCCATGTTCCTAGAAATAACAATGCACATGCCGACTCCCTAGCAACTCTTGCTACGTCGTTGTCGCAAGGATTACCTCGGATTATCTTAGTTGAAGACTTACCCAAACCTTCAAGAAATATTGGAAATGTCATCCGCGTTCATCAGATCAGGGTGGGACCTAGCTGGATGGACCCCATCATATCCTTCCTCAAGGACGATGTTCTGCCCGAAGAAAGGGTCGAAGCGGACAAAATACGTAGGAAGGCCTCTCGATTTTGGCTGGCCGAGGACAATAAGCTTTATAAACGATCCTTCTCCGGCCCATATCTGCTATGCATACATCCAGAGGCGACTGAGCTGCTTCTGGAAGAGCTACACGAAGGGATTTGTGGGAGTCACACGGGGGGGAGGTCTTTGGCTCACAGAGCCCTCACACAAGGGTACTGGTGGCCCAACATGCAACGAGAAGCTCAAGCTTATGTGAAGAAATGTGATCAGTACCAAAGGTTCGCCCCAAACATTCACCAACCTGGGGGCGTTCTCAACCCCCTCACGAGCCCCTAGCCTTTTGCGCAATGGGGTCTGGACATCGTGGGTCCTTTCCCAAAGGCACCTGGGAACAGAAGGTATTTGATTGTGGCCACAGATTATTTTACTAAGTGGGTGGAAGCCGAGCCCCTGGCAAATATCAGGGATGTCGATGTGAAGAAATTCGTGTGGAAGAACATTGTTACCCGATTTGGTGTCCCTCGCACCCTCATCTCAGATAATGGTTTGCAGTTTGATAGCAAGATGTTTAGGCGATATTGTTGTGACCTCGGCATAGCCAACAGGTACTCCACACCGGCTTATCCGCAGGGGAACGGGCAGGCCGAGGCTGTCAACAAAGTTATAGTGAATGGGCTGAAGAAGAGACTGGAGGATGCCAAAGGAAGATGGGTGGAGGAATTGCCTCATGTCCTGTGGACGTATCGGACCACACCCCGCCAATCAACAGGAGAGACGCCATTCTCGATGACTTATGGCGCCGAGGCTGTTATACCTTTGGAAATTGGATTTCCAACGATAAGGACAAGTTCCTTCACCCCGGAGAGCAATGATAGGCTACTAGAAAAGGATCTGGATTTGGTTCAAGAAAGAAGAGAAGTTGCGATGATCCATCTGGCTCATTATCAACAAAAGCTGAAGAAGGGGTATGATTTGAACGTAAACCCGAGACCGTTTGCTCTTGGAGACTTACTGTTGAGGAAAGTAGTGGGTAATACCAAAAATCCAGTATGGGGAAAGCTCGGACCTAATTGGGAAGGACCGTATCGCATCACGGCAATAGCTGGAATAGGAGCTTACTACCTGGCAGATTTGGATGAAAAAGTTGTACCCCATCCTTGGAATGTAGGTAATTTGAAACGATATTATTATTAATGAAAAGTGTTGTTGTCATTTTATACACATCGTTTTTATACAATTCTGTTGTGCCTAAGGTTACGCCGGGTCCTCGGATCCTCTACCTTAGCTCTAATTCGATTAAGGTTACGCCGGATCATCAGATCCTCTATCCTAATTCAAAATAAAAAAGTAAGGTTATGCCGGGTCCTCGGATCCTCTACCTTAGCTCTAATTCGATTAAGGTTACGCCGGATCATCAGATCCTCTATCTTAATTCAAAATAAAAAAGTAAGGTTACGCCGGGTCCTCTGATCCTCTACCTTAGCTCTAATTCGATTAAGGTTACGCCGGATCATCAGATCCTCTATCTTAATTCAAAATAAAAAAGTAAGGTTACGCCGGGTCCTCGGATCCTCTACCTTAGCTCTAATTCGATTAAGGTTACGCCGGATCATCAGATCCTCTATCTTAATTCAAAACCAAAAGGTAAGGTTACGCCGGGTCCTCGGATCCTCTACCTTAGCTCTAATTCGATTAAGGTTACGTCAGATCATCAGATCCTCTATCTTAATTAAAAACCAAAAGGTAAGGTTATGCCGGGTCCTCGGATCCTCTACCTTAGCTCTAATCCGATTAAGGTTACGTCGGATCATTAGATCCTCTATCTTAATTCAAAATAAAAACGTAAGGTTACGCCGGGTCCTTAGATCCTCTGCCTTATTTCAAATTTAATTAAGGTCACGATAAATCAACAGATCCTCCGTCTTAATTCAAAGCAAAGAAAGGTTATCTCGAATCTTTTTCCTTGATGTAAAAACAACGTTGAAGTTACTAAGTGAACGGGTCTGTATTTGTTGTTAAAAATTAAGCACAAAGCTTGAGGGACAGTTAGTTCAGGTATGAAATATGTCAGTATGTTCCCTTTTAACATGTTGTCATGAAAATAGTTGTTAAGTAAGTTCTAACAGCAAAAGTTGGCAGTTATTACTTAAAACATTTGCACGCATATGGATGGCACAAATTTCCTTGAATAAGGGCCGAAAATTATAAGTACATACTGTGGATACAAGTTGTTGCATCGTCACATCACATGGGTAACAACAAAATAAGATCTCAACACCAAGTATGACACAAAATATCAGTTTAAAGTGAGAACTCTTTTCATTGAACAAAAGATTTATCAATACACTCATAGCTAAATTTGTCAAGTTACAAAGAAAAGAAGGTAAAAAAAAAAAAAAAACCGAAACTAAAAAATAAAAATACAAGGGCAAATACTAAAAATAGAGAAAGAACAGGTAGCGGCTAAGGCACGAGTGATCATGGCTTGGGCTGGGTCTGGTCTTTTGGATCAGCAGGAGGCACCACTAATGCCGAGGACCCATCAACCTTTTCCTTTGGCTTTATGGGCAAAGTCGCTAGGACTAGCTCCATAGTCCCGCTAACTTCGGGGTTGATGGGCAGCTCTTTGGGGGCAGGAGGAGGAGATGCATCTTTAGCTTGGGCAGTAGGGGCAGCATCATCGGCCACACTCTCCTCTACTTGCACCCCAGTTGAGGAAGGAGGGGAATCATCCTTGGCTGAACTAGAGGCAGCCATGCGGATTGCGGGGGGAATATAGGCATTCTCCACCTTCCATAGGGGAGAGGAAGCATCCACTCCGGCCTGAGAGAGAGCTTCCTTCCACACCTAGAGGCTGTAATCCCTACATACCCCCGGCACTTGGGCTTTGAATGTTTCTGTGGTTTCTGCCACGCCCATATCGTAGCCGCTCTGCTCAGCCTCGTCAACCATTGCCTCGGCTGCTTGTGCCTTAGTAAGCGCTTCTTCTTTAGCCTTGAGAGCTTCCTCCTTAGCCTCCTCGGACGCTGTAAGATCTTTCGCAAGGCCTTCTGCCAGCGTCCTGGTCGAGGCGAGATCCTCATTGGCGCGCTTAAGCAGCAACCTTTGATCCTCGACCTGCCTGGCGGTGCTCCTTAATTCGGCCTCCAGACCTGATTTCTCACTCGCCGCCTTGCTCAAGCTGGTGGTCACCTCTTGAAGCTTCTTATCTTTAAGCTCTAGTATTTTCTTAGTGTGGTTCAGCCTAACCACTTCGTCCCTTAGCGCTCTGTAAGAGCTGGCAGCGATCTCCTCTGCCCTATGGGCAGATTGGACAGCCTACATATAAGCATTGTTAGTGAAAGGCACACTACACAAAAAAAAGAGAGGGGGGTTTAAAGAAGAGCATAAGTACCGAGGATCGGCCAATTTGAATCCTTACCATAGCTAACTCCTTTTTGAGGGTCATAAAGACGTTATGATCCCTCATCCTGCGCAGCTCCCCCATGTCCTCAGGCAGTAGTAGCGCCTGCTCCAACGCGTCAGCGATACAAGCAGCGGTGCCCTTATCGGATCCCCTAATAGATGCATCGGCGGTGACCGCCTGATCGTCTACGTGCCTCTGAGGGGCCCAAATAGGCGCATGGAGGGCAGCCGGAGGATCACTTCGTCTTTCCGGCCTCGGATGGGCGTGGCGAGCATGTTTGCCACCCCTTTCCTGGTCCATCTCCTTGGTGGGGAGATCCTTACCACCTTCAACTATTTCCTTCCCCTTCGGCTGGTCTCTCTTTATTTTATGGTCAGCTGGGTCTGGATGTTGTTTTCGAGGGGAAGGGGGAAGAATAACCCTCACCGGGGGAAGTTTATTGGCTCCCTTATCCTTAGCCTTCTCCGGTGGCACCTTCGAAGGGTCCTGCGTTCCAACTTGCCCTTCTAAAACATCCTTCAGACTAGGCTTGGGTCGGCGCTGGATTCCCATTCTTATTAATGGTTGTTCGTCGTCGTCCGAAGAGGTAAAGGAGGGGGAGCCGACGACCGGTGATGGATGCCTGGGAGGAAAAAGCTGATCAAAAGCTTCGGACTCCTCGTCTGAATCCGATAGCTCAACGATTTCCTCTCCTTCTTTTTCTTCCTTTTCTTCTTCTTCTTCTTCTTCTTCTTCTTCTTCTTCTTCTTCTTCTTCTAGGGGTGGATGGGAAGATGAGCCTTCACCCAACTGGGGACGAGCCGAGGAAGTGGCAAGGTGAGTGGCTCCTGGAGCAACCCTGACAGGCTCAGTAACTAAAATGCCTTGAGGGATTGGAGCACCAGGAGGCAACAGAAAGCCTTCAACAGCTACGCTGATCCTCGGAAGTCGCGGATCTTTCTCCTTGATGACGCACTTGGTTTCTTGGAAGGCGGAGGAGATGGGTGTGTATCCGAGAATGCGGTGGGCGGCGCGGAGTTGACCGTCTGAATGTACAAAGACCTCGGCCTTCAAGATCTTGTTCAAACGGTCGAAGTTAACAAGATTGGCACGGGGTGTGAGCGCACGACGATCTGCACGTGTGTATCAAAAAATAGATTAGTACAAGCAAAATAGGGAAAACATAACCAACGAAAGAAACAGCAAATTTATCATTGAGCGAGGCCAACGCAACATGAGCACTCACCAGGCTCTCCCTCCGTCGTCGGACAGTGGAGACCGTCATACCATTCCCCGGATAATATAAGGTAGTTCTTGTCCAAACCCTTGTTGGAATGGGGAAGGCATTGGATCAATCTAACTTCAGGGTGTCTAAACTTCAAGTAGTAGGTATGCCCCCTCAATCAATGAAGGGTATACACCCAATTCACCTCGTGGTGAGTAAGACCTAACCCTAATCTCTCGTTCAGGACATCTGTGGCACCCAGGATCCTAAACATATTGGGAGCGCACTGTGTAGGGGACAACCTAGCGGTTCTAAGATAGTTCATAGTAATGGGCATCATAGGGATTCTCATCCCTCCCTCTATAAATGCTATCATGGGAATCGCTACCTCACCGGTTTTTCTCTTAGTGAGCCACTCTCCCGTCTTACAGTACCTAACGGACACTCCGGGTGGGATCTCATATTTGGCTTTAAAGGCTTCTATTTTCTCAGGGGTATCCACTAACGATGCGAACCTACCCATTTCTTAAAACTAGGGAGTAAACACAATAACAGAATCGGGAGATCTAAATGGCCGAGGACAGAAGAAATGGGACAATCAAAGGAGTAAACAACGATAATGAAAATAGAAGGTTGAAAAACTTACTTTTAAACAACTACGTCACCTCGGCTTAGAGATGAAGGGTGTGAAGACGCGTGCAAGTTGCAAGAAGGGCTAAGTTCAGTGTGCAAAGTCTGAAATGAACAGAAGACCTTTGAAGTGGCAGTATTTATTTCGTGGGAAAACGTAAAGCAAAAAATCTCCCGCTTATTTCCCCTTGAAGCACGCCCACTCGTTGGATGATCATCGCACGGTTAGACGTGGGGAACAGAGAGCCGCCAACATTTAATTGATGCACCGCTCATAGACTGAAACGTCAGAAAAGGATCATTCCACGCGCGTATATCGAAGCCCTCACTTCTTCTAATAAGATAGAACTAAGGGCTTCGAGGGGCTAATGTAGTACCATTGGGCCCGAATTACACGCAGTGGGCCGGCCCAGAAACTCTCACAATGAAAGAAGCCCAACCTCACATCTGGAAATGGTCCGAGGACGTAATCCGTCCAATCTACAAAGACACGTGATAAGAAGGGGTGTCATGCATGATCAAAATACCAAGGAATACGACGTCCGAGGACAGAATAGTCCTCGGCAAGGGTTGCCGAGGATGACGTGACTGATTTAACAGTCCAACAGCTCCCCTAACGGAAGCCTGTGGTGCTGGAATTAATGAGATAAAGATAAAGATTAAAGGGGAGGGGTAGGAGAACATCCAGAAAAAAGCTGCTATCACCGCATTTAAAGCTCTACACCTGCTTCTCTGGCCGCATTAATGAAGAAGTGACGCCTGAACGTTGGGTTTGAACCATATCTTCACCACCAGAGACCTGAGTAAAAAGGGATGATGGGACAAGTATCCAAAAGTGAAGAAGGTCAGGGTTACACGTGGAAGAAAGGAAAAAGGAGAGAGGCCTATAAAAGGTGGAGGAAGAAGACGTAAGGGGAGGGAGGAAAAAATCAGAGAAAGCGGGAAAGAGAGAGAAAGAGTGAGAACTTGTAAGGAAACTCAAGCATTTGTCTTCGGCAATAATATACAAATTAATATTTCGTCCATGATTGATAAATATATATATATATATATATATATATATGTTCTGTGATCAAGCCAAACCTGGATGTTATTTATCGCCCAAATCCATGGATTAAAATCCTGCTCTCTATAAATTCATTGTTTAGGGCTCAGAGACTCAATCGAATATCAAGCTCGATCCGTGCCCTTACAAATATAATTCCTATATGCATATAATTTAAATATTATTAATAGTCATTTTTATATTTTGTTAATTCTTTAAAAAAATTTGTAAGGATATTATTAGGTATAAAATGGTGTGCGCCTTTGTTTCTCCCGGCGCAGCTTCTTCCTCAGATGGTCAACCTTGTAAATTGTCCATTTTTTTTTAAATTATTGTGAAGCACTTTTTTTATTCATTTATTTTAAACGCTTTGGTTTTTGTACTTAATAACTTACTTAGATAAATATTTATGATGTGGTCCTACATTTTATTCTAAAATTAAGATATAAAACTCTTTAAGAATAAATAATTTAGGACACATGACACAAAATTGGAACTCTAATTTGGAATTCTAATTTGAATTTCTCTCAGTTTCACCTATTATTATATATATATATATATATGACTTATAAATTTAAATTGTTATTAGTTATACCAAAAAAAAAAAAAAACTCATAAATATAAAATCATTCAAACTCTCTCTTCCTCTAATTTTATATATATTACTAGATACATGATTATGTTTTTCATGATTTATTTATATTGGATTCTTCGTTTTCTACACTAAATTAATTCATTTGATACAAAAATTAAAAAACTTCGATTAGATGAGACATGTGCCGTAAAATCAAACTCTAATTGAAATATAATTTTTACACTGAATTAACTAATTTGGCACAAAAAGTTTAAAAATTTTGATTAGGTGAGACATGTGGCGCAAAATTAGACTCTGATTGAACTTCAATTTAAAATCTAATTAGATTTTCTCTCAGTTTTTCCTATTAATATATATACATAGTATAATTCTTACATATATAATTTAAATATTATTGATAGTTGTTCTTATATTTTTTTTAACTCTTTAAAAAATCTTGTAATAATATCATTAGGTAGAAAATGCAAATCGTTCATTTTTTTTTTAAATTATGTTTATTAATTCTAGACTCTTTAGTTTTTGTACGCAATAACTCATTTGAATAGATATTTATGATATCCCACATTTGACTCAAAAATTAAGAAATAAAACTCTCTTTAAAAATAAATAATTAATGACATATGACACAAAATTAGACTTTAATTATAGAATCTAATTAGATTTTCTTTAAGCTTTACCTATTAATTAATTAAATAATATATATATATATATATATATTTAAATTAGCGTCTAACCCGTGCATATGCACGACACAATTAAAAAAATTACAATTACACGCATATATGGATTCAAGTTGCTCTCTCTCTCTCTCTCTCTCTCTCTCTCTCTCTCTCTCTCTCTCTCTCTTATTTTATTTATTTTACTTTTCTTTTAGATATACACATGAGTTTGCTCTTTCTTCTTTTTTTTCCTTTTTTAATTGATTTTTTTTATAATTTACTTATATTAGACCCTTCGTCTTTTGCACCTCATTAACTCACCTAGAACAAAAATTAAAAGAACTTAAATAGAACACGTGGCACAAAATTAGTCAACAATTAGAATCCAATTTAAAACCTAATTGGATTTTCTCTTAGCTTTGCCTATATATATATATATATATTAATAGACAAATCTAAGAGAAAATTCAATTAGATTTCAAATTGAAATTCAATTAGAGTCTAATTTTGCACCATGTGTCTTATCTAATCTAATATTTTAAAATTTTGTGCTAAGTGTATTAATTCAGTGTAAAAATTGGATTTCAATTCGAATTTAATTTTGCGCCACATGTTCCATCTAATCTAAAAATTTTAAATTTTTGTGTCTAGTGAGTTAATTCAGTACAGAAAACGAAGAGTTCAATATAAATAAACCTAGGTAATATATATATATATATATATTTAAAACCAAAATGTAGAGAAAATTTGATTAGAATCAAAATTAAATTTTGCCTTTGTTAGCTTTTCATACAAATTAAATTGTTTAGATTTTTGTTGTTATTTTTTTTTTTTGAACTAATGAGTATATTTTTTATATTGTTTCTATTTAGATATTTTCTATGTGAAGATCTTGAACGTAATAAACTGTAATTGAACTAAACGATTCTATGCGCTTATTTCCATTTAATTTGAGAGATATTATTGAACTAATTTATTCTTTGATTTTGTATTATATATAGTACAATTTCACAGACAGTGATAGCAAATTAATATTGTATATGTAGTGTAAAATAGTGATTTTCAAAATTATATGTATAATAGTAGTGTACTGAGAAACTTGATATTACCAATATCATTAAAATTGCAAAAAAAAAAATCATTTTAGTTCCTCCGAATGTCCTGATCGAACTATGTAGGGAACTTTCATGAATTCTTAAACATGTGAGAAACAAAATATAGAGAAAACACACACCAAAGAAAAAGAATCACACACACAACACAGTATTTACGTGGTTCTGCAATTTGCCTACGTCCAAGGAGTTGCAGAGATTTCACTATTATCAGAGAAAATACAAATTGCGGCTACAGACTCTTTTTCTCCTCTTAAAACCAGCTACACCGAAACCCTAATTAAAAAACAATGTTTCCTACAAAAAAACCCGATTCACAATGGGCCAAAAAAATTTTCCCGAAGGTGTTGGCCTTGAACTCCCAAAAGGCTTATCCATGAACGCTCCGACTTGGGCCTGTCGACCCAAGCCTCCGTTTTATGAACTAAGCTTCAAAAAATTTTCCATTAAAAACCCTGCAGCATTATTCGAGTTAGGTCGGATCATCCACTGGATCAAACATAAATTAAACTCCACAAAACCCAACAAACTAATGTCTTATATATTTAATAACTCAAATAGATATCAATAATATCACTATAATTTGTCATTCTTACGTGTAAACACGGATTACATAGGGTCCGTTTGGATAGAGCTTATTTTTGCTGAACTGAAAATTGAAACTGAAATCACTGTAGCAAAATAATTTTTTAATGTGTGAATAGTATTACCATTTTTTATAAAAAATTGCTAAAAAAAAGTACATGAACAGTGCGTGAACAGTGCCAAACAGTGCATGAACAGTGCCAAACAGTGATTTTTGTCTCCCGCACAGTACCGCTACAGTAAAAAAGTGCATGAACAGTGCCGGTTACTGTTCATGCAGGTTGAAAAAAAAAAAAAAAAAAAAAAAAGAGAAAACGCAGAAACGGGAACGCCAGACGCATCAGCTGGATCCAAACCGGCCCATAGTATTATATATAAACGTGCTAAAAATTTAAACTGCATTAATTATGCTTATTTGTAAAAAATATATCTCATGGAGGTGACAAGCTGGTGATTATAATATTCATTGATGCAACCCATTTCTCCTACTGACAGTCCTTGGCTTTAGTTGCACCCCATTCTCAAAATTCTTTCCAAGCCAAGTGCTCAACAGTTTTTTCTTACTCCCAATTTCTTATGTTTTTTCTGCACTTTCTTCCAGCATCTGTTGTTACTCTTTTTTTTCCTTGCCTCTGCTCTATGGCTAAGAACAAACCCGTAGCCTCCTCCTCGTGACTCTCCAAAGAAGTACCAACAGATTTTGTTTGAAGGCTTTAATCTTTTTGGTTACCCAATTCGACAACTTATTAGGTTCCAACCTGATTCTGCTGATAACCAGTATTGTGTATAATGGTCCAAACTTTCATTCCTTCAAGATTTTTCATTCGAATTTGCCCATTCATTAGCTCTGATATGATATCTATAGTGAAGAACCAAGAGATGAGCATTTGAATGACCTCACAAACTGACCTCATGCCTGTTTTGGCATCAATTCTGTTCTTCCACTTTGATCATACAGTAAAGGGTACCAGTCTGGGTACACTGTTTTTTTCAGCTTCTATTACTACCCATTAGACATTGATATTTGTTTGTGCTATCTTGAGTATGGAAATCCCACTCCTAAGCTACCATTTTCCTTTCACTGTCAAGGACAAGAAATCTATGTTTCCTGGGTATTTTTTTTCATTTAGTAGGAGAAAATGGATAAACCCTTTTGATAGGATTAGGTGTTGTTCACTGGAAGTACAAGGGGTGCAGCAGCCATTGCTGAAGCCGAAACCGTCGAAAATTGATGTTGGGGAGAGGAAAGAGACGGTTTTGGAAGAACCCCAGATGAGAAAACATCCCAGTTCTGGGATTTGTAGTCAGATAGAGAAGTTGGTTTTAAATAAGAGGTATAGGGAGGCACTTGAGTTGTTTGAGATTTTGGAGTTTGAGGGTGGTTTTGAATTGAAATCTAGCACATATGATGCACTGATTAGCGCTTGCATAGGTTTGAAGTCGATTAGAGGGGTGAAAAGGGTGTTTAGTTATATGAGTAGTAATGGGTTTGAGTTGGATTTGTATATGAGGAACAGGGTGCTGCTTATGCATGTCAAATGTGGGATGATGATTGATGCGCGTAGGTTGTTTGTTGAAATGCCAGAGAAGAATTTGGTCTCCTGGAATATGATAATTGGGGGGCTTGTGGATTCTGGTGATTATGCTGAGGTGTTCCGGCTGTTTTTTATTATGTGGGAGGAGTCTTTAGATGGTGGGTCGCGCACATTTGCCATGATGATTCGGGCATCTGCTGGGTTGGGACACATTTTTGTGGGAAGACAGCTTCACACTTGTACTTTAAAGACGGGTGTTGCTGACAATATATTTGTGACTTGTGCTCTAATTGACATGTATAGTAAGTGTGGGAGCATTGAAGATGCTCAATGTGTATTTGATGAGATGCCGGAGAAGACAACAGTTGGGTGGAATTCCATTATTGCAGGTTATGCACTTCATGGCTATAGTGAAGAAGCTGTCAGTAAGTTCTATGAGATGCGTGATTCTGGTGTTGAAATGGACCATTTCACATTTTCAATGGTTTTAAGAATATGTACGAGGTTGGCTTCTTTAGAGCATGCCAAGCAAGCTCATGCGAGTTTAGTTCGTCATGGTTTTGGATTAGATATAGTAGCAAACACAGCACTTGTAGATTTCTATAGCAAATGGGGGAGAATGGAAGATGCCCGTCATGTCTTTGACAAGATGCCACAAAAGAATGTCATATCTTGGAATGCCTTAATTGCTGGATATGGTAATCATGGTCATGGAGAAGAAGCTATTGAGATGTTTGAGCAGATGCTTAAGGAAAAAATGATACCCGACCATGTCACCTTGCTTGCAGTTTTGTCTGCTTGTAGTTATTCAGGTTTATCAGAACGTGGGTGGGCGTATTTTAAATCAATGAGTAGGGATCACAAGATTAAAGCCCGTGCAATGCATTATGCATGTATGATTGAATTATTAGGTAAAGACGGTCTTTTAGATGAAGCCTTTGCACTGATAAAAAGTGCTCCATTTAAGCCTACAGCTAACATGTGGGCTGCCCTGCTGACAGCTTGTCGTGTCCATGAGAATTTAGAGATTGGAAAATTGGCTGCTGAGAAGCTTTATGGAATGGAGCCTGAAAAGCTTAGTAATTATTTTGTGCTTTTAAATATATACAACAGCTCTGGCGATTTGAAGGAAGCTGCTGCTGTTGTTCAGACCTTAAGAAGAAAGGGTATGAGAATGCTTCCGGCATGCAGTTGGATTGAAGTTAAAAAGCAGCCGTATTTTTTCCATTCTGGAGATAAAAGCCATGCCCAAATGAAAGGGATATACCAGAAATTGGACAACTTGATGCTAGAGATTTCAAAACACGGTTATGTCCCTGAGAGAAAATATTTGCTTCCCGATGTTGATGTTCAGGAAGAGCGGGTTATATTGTACCACAGTGAGAAACTGGCAACAGCTTTTGGGCTGATCAACACTCCAGGTTGGACACCACTGCAAATTGTGCAGAACCATCGGATTTGTGGTGACTGCCATAGTGCAATTAAGTTAATAGCCATGGTTACTGGACGTGAAATTGTTGTGAGGGACGCCAGTAGATTCCACCATTTTAGAGATGCCAGTTGTTCATGTGGGGATTATTGGTGATTACTAAATATGTTTGCATCAAAGGGATAAAACAAACAAATATTTTATTAACCAAAAAACACCATATCAGTCACACTAATTGGTGTCCTTATGTAGACGGTATAAGCACAGGCAAAGTCAATTTAGAACTGAGAGAGGTAAGAAATCTTCAATGCACGCCTGCAACAATACATTAAACCACCCACACAATTGGAACTAAAATAAGAAACAAACATCTCAGGAACCTAAATTACAAATTTACTTAAGTTTTTGCAAATAGAACTTTGGCTTCTATTCTCGTGTCTAAAAGTTACAACTACAATGTGTAGTTTACATTATCGTATCTGGCTCAGCCACCTGCACATTGGTGTTTACTTTCTGACAAGTTCCATTTCTTGGCTGCTCTCCCTCAATGCATATCCCTGCTACAACTCAAGACCTCAACCTATCCATCCCCTTCCCTCGTAAGAAGCACTGTTCTAGCTCTTTGGGAGATTTGAACCTGGCATTGATACCACCACTACCGCTAACAAATGCAGGTTCACATGATAACTAACGAATTAGAATCATGGATCCAGTTAGAGTACAAAGCTTTGATCCTCTTGGCAGAGATTGAAGCTTGAAGTTGAAAACTGCAAGAAGTGTGTGCTCATGACTCTTACATCTTCCTGGCTGGTTGATGAGGACTTTAATAGATTATCTTCTTGTATGGATTGTTCTGGAGCTCTATTTCACTATTGGCCATTTGCTCCAAATTCAGTTTCTGAGGTCCCCTTAGCCTGGACTCCGTATTTTATGGTTTAGCATTGCAAGTATGGTTAAAGGCCTCCGGAATGTGAATAATGGATAGTTTGATACAGCTTCTCATCGCATATTCAAAATCAGAAGGCTTAAATTCCTTCAACTTGATATATAGCTGAATTTAACCAATGCTATCAAGTAGCATCCAAACTTTTTTTTTTGTCCAAGATCAATAATTAGATTGATACTAATCATTAATCAACCAGGATTCATTATTTTTACTTTGAGCTAGGACTGTCCAGAGTATAAACTTCATAAAATGTTGGATTTATTGCTGTGGTGAGTATTCTATCTAGGCCTCTGGCAAACTATAGATAACCTGAAATTGGCTATCAATGGGAACCATATGAAAAGGGTGAGGAATGCATAGAAGCAAGAAACTGCGGCAGAAAAAAGAATATAAACAAAAAAAATACGAAGTTTCTAGATGAAATTAGAATGACTCTCAATATAACCGACAGTCTGCAGAATGAACATTTGGACCACTCAATAAATGAAGATTAAGATCTTTGATCTTTAAAATGATCTTCAATGAAATTTCAGACATCATTTATTTCATTTCTGTGCAGATTATTCACAGCAGATGAAAAGGTGCCATTATCTCACAAAAACCACTGAAATTTCAAAATCTTTACAATAGATGCACCTATGTTCTATCATCTATCACCTATATATCTAAACAGAAAAGGAAATGATTTCCCTGAAGATATGTAAAACACAAAGTACAAAACTAGTCAGGTTGGAAAATGCATATCATGGTATATATAGTATGGCCCTTTTTTTTTTTTTTTGCATCTGTTCAAGGCCTCGCTATGCCGAACAAAAATAATTAAGCTTAATCTTCATCTTCTTAGAATGATTTCTATGACTATGAGCTTTCTCATTCACAGCTTCAGAGAGAGAGAGAGAGAGAGGAAAAAAGAAAAGAAAAGAAAAAGAGGGGCCTATTTACAAAAGCACTCATGATACTAATCCAAGATTTGGGTTGGCCAAAGCCGTTTCCACCTTGCAATCTCCTCATCTTCGTAAAGCTTCCTAATTCCACCATAGAAGCCATCTACTTCATTGCCTTCCTCCCGGTGGCTCTTCCTGTTTATCATCACTCTTCTCCATTTTGAGTCAGGAGAATACTGGTTGAACTCCAATATCACTGAATCTGTCAGCAATAGCTCATGGTGAGAAACTTCCATTAAGTAGTCAACATAAGAGAAAGAAATGGATCCTAATCATGCTTCTACTCCATGCTTGAAGGATAGAAACATATTAGCAGAAGAAAATTCATCATACATGCTTATACTCGTATGTGGATTGGCAACTTCATTAAGTACTTAAGGGAAATAAATTCAATGAAGCACACACCCCAGAGGTGCCTAAAGATAGCTATTAAGAACAGATCATGTAAGTGCCAAAGTGTGGTGGAATTTTACATTCATGAATCAAGTCAAAATGAGAACCTGAAGGAAATACAAAGATTCAGTAGGACTGAAAAGAAGTATATGTGAACAGATAATTTGCCTTTTCAGGAAATTACAATCACTTGAGAACTCAAATTAGGGTGAGGGTTTGGAGATTAAGTAAGAATATGATTATAAACTACAACAACATCGACATCAACAGTAATAATAGGTGCTCCACACAAAAAAGGATGTACACTATACTGTGCTGATTATCATATTGTTCTGTAGATATCTGCATGAGACACTTTTATTCGTACTTGTGACCTTAACTATATGATATCATAATTTAGTTTCTAATACTATGCCAGAAGGAAGTTTTAAATTTCAACTCATCTAAATCCCTTTTATCCTATTCTCCATTTTAAAATCCCACCATATTAGATAATGATGTATTGAACCCCAACACCCTGGCCCACTCTTCTAGTTGCAGCAAATAAAGCCACATATGGGAAAAAAAAAATATACAAACAAATATAGCTATATAGTTTTATAACATACTTGTGTACATGTTTGAAGTTATACCAGCATCATATAACATGTCCTTGACTCAAAAAGCATTACATCTTAAGTGCAAAAGTGAACTATTTTTAATCTCCAATATGCGAACGCAGGGCTTATGATTAACAGGAAAAGTGCCCTACATACTCTAAACTGAGAGAGATCTTGTCACTGCTACCATAGATGTTTTTTACTTAGATAACAAACATAAACCCCACATATATTGAATAGAAATCCTCTGTCCCACATTATGCTCCATTAATTGCAATATACAATGTGTCTCATTTTTGTTTTCTATTTTCTATTTTGGTTATTTTATAAGGAAAGGAAAAAAAAAATAAAATAAAAAAGAGGTGAAAATAATACGTGGCAACTTGGGATTGGTGGAGCATAAAATGAAACACCAAAAATGGGATTAAAGATTTCTAATACACATATACCCTGTAACACAAACACACAAAAAAAAAAAAAAACCTTGATAACAACTACAGAATCTAAGATGATCTTCTCACCACTATAATGGCAGTGGCAGTGATTGTTATTCCTGTCACATGCTTCCAAGTGACCAATGATTCCATACCACCAACCTGCAATACATTCAGAAGAAATTACATTGTTATATAAAAGTAATGGAATAGAACATGACCAATTTTGTGGCAACATTATTTACTTCTGTTAGAGAAAAGTCTAATAGACACTGAACATTAACAATTCTGTAAAATTAAAGGTAAAGATCTTACAGATGCATGCTGATTCAGAAACATACCATAGGGGAATTCTCTGGCTTTTCTCCACTGGATCTCAATGTGATCACCAGGCTTTAAGTCATCTAAACAATCAGAGACATGAAGAACATTTGGAGGAGTTTCAACCGGTGGTGCTCTTAGCCTCTCCCATTGTATATTATCCTCTGTTGTCCGCCTGCCATGAGGCAAGTATCTGCAATAAAACATCCATTTTGAGTTCAAGGGTACCGCAATACAGATGAGACTAGCACATATAAATTCAATGTTGAGATTGATTACTTCCACTTACAAGGTGAAATATCTGTTTCAAATTTTTAGCAACGCAAAATTTATACAAGGAAAGATTGCCATCGGCTATAACTTAAAAATGCTGAAATTTTTTAAAATTTTAGAGATTGATCTAGTGTCAACATGGTCCAAATTTATTATGCAGAAGCCAACAATTCAGAATTTATATAATTGGCATATCTACTTGTTTCCTGAGCCTATGAAGACACAAACAAAAGTGAACCGACAAAAGTTCATGGACTCATTTTTTAAGGCCTCTCCTTTTTTTACCTTGCCTGAAAGGTGTCAGTCTTCGAGTCATAGCTAAGTTCAGCATCATAACATGACAGCATAAAACCAACATTACCATTCTGCAACAAAATCAAAATATAAAGGACTCATTATATTCTTCAATATTCAAAGGAGCAATCATAATACTACTGACCAAAATGAACATATAGAATACAAAATAGCATTCCAAAAATTAAAAAGGACCCATTAAAAGAATAAGCAGAGTTATTGGAATTAGTTAGATGCAGCACTCACCTCACGATTATAGACTTGAGATGGAAACCATAACTTGCCACTTTCAAGGGATTGATACCAAGCCTTGATTGAATCAACCGGTAAAGACCTCCTTGACTTGCTGCTGCTTTCTAAATTTGTACTAAACCATGAAAAAGGCCAATCCCCTAAAAGGGAGTTAAATAACCCTTTTCTCTTGCTTTGATCCAAAAGGGTTGGTCTTTTTCTTGAGACCACATGCATTTTCCATTCCCTATAAGTAGCATCACTAATCACTCTATCCCACTTGTGCTCCTTGTGTTTCTTCCATAAATGATCACTCCTACATCTATCCCTCAAAGAACTACACACTGCTGCCATACTACATAACCCGGCTGGCGAAAGCCGTTCAAGAATGCAGTCCAAGGCTAAGTCAGGCAAATCCAACAGAGAAACATCATCTTTCTCCTCCACATTCTCTACTTTTGAGCTATGTCCCATGTTCTTCGATGGAATGAATAATACAGGTACTTGAAAGAAACTAATAGCAGGCCTACTTTTCTTGAACCAAGACACAAGGAAAGTTGATAATTCACCCCAGAACAAAGGCGACAACAATTTCATCTCAGCCTCCCATGAAGGGAGTGGCTTGTGAGTGAAAGACTTGGAAAGGAAGATGAAGGAGAAGGATACACAAGAGATTAGGAAGTAAAGCATTGGACCAAGTTAAATTATCAAATGGGGTCTATAAGGCAAGGTTTGGCATCAAATGAAAAAGAAGATGGAAAGAAGGAACCAATTGCAAATGAAGCAATGGTGAAGCAACCATATAAATGAGCAGAGTGGCAAAGTGTAATAACAATTTTATACTATATTTTTTATTTTTCTTCCTTTTGAGGATGACAAGGAAAGATCCACCAATAAGAGTGAGTAAAGTGGCAGAAATGGACGGAGTTGTCAGAGTGTTGGCCCTTATTTAATACGTTTTAAATGAGGGAGACACCGTAACCGACAAGGTGTGGTAGTTATAACACCACAACACCACCACATTGAACAAGGAACAAGCATCGAGGCTGCTTCTTGAATGCATTGGCATCTGGCATCCACATACACTGAATTCCCATGAATGAGAACCAATTTGTACGGCCAGTGGGGGGCAGCTGTCAGTTCAAGATTGATAAATATAGTTTTTTTAAGAATAATATCTATGGCACAGTTTTCTGTTAGATTTAGGTGATGAGACAATTAGAACCCCACATGTCTAAATCTATGAGTTTAGCCAAATTTTATGGAAATGTAATAGAATACAGATATGGTTAGGTTGGTCATGGACCAACTAATTAAACCCTCTATACGACTTGTCAAACTCCAGAATTTTAGATGATTAAGGAATTTTGAACTTGGAATTTTTATTTTCTTATTGAAAATGGTTTTTTTTTTTTTTAAAGCAAAGTTTGAAGTAGACGCTGAGTGATTTACAAAGATGGGGATGAAGTTGAAGTGGGTCCTATAAGGTGCTCCAAATCTTTATCTTAACTCTCTCAAAAAGAAAAGGACTGTTATCTGATTGATGGGGTTTGTGGTAAAAGCAATTTAAGCGTTGGGGTACACTTTGCGTGGGCGTCACAAGACCAATACAGCAATACATTATACAGCCCATCTGATCCTTTGCCTAACCTCCACCAAACTTTTTATACTTTGTTTTGATGAGTAAATCTCCAACAGTAACATACCACAGCCACAGAAATTGCTGGACATATCATGCTCTATTAAAGAATGAGAATGCGACATTTTATATGGCTTTTTAAAAAATCAATTTAACACCATTGGTCATGGCCAGACTGTGCCTTGCTGGACATAGATAGTTCCCACGTACTACAAATCTTCAATGTTGTTTTTCTCTTCACTATGCCATGAGCATAAACATAATACACCCTTTTCTTTATTTACAATTACTACTTGTTCATTTTCCTAAATAACATTTCAAGGACTGAGCTGACAAGGTATATAAGCTTGCTATGTGTCATGCATATGTAGAGTAATGCCTTGTGCAAGGGGTATAGTAGTCGTATGTGGCAATTTCATTTAGGGTCCAACGAAATTTAGTAAATTTATTATTTAAGCTCTATTTGTTTCGTATAAAATGTTTTTTGTGTTTTTCCATTTTTGTGTGACTAAAAAGTCGGTTAACGAAGAATGCTTTATATAATCAACAAAAGAATATATATCAAAATGTTGCAATTTGATCATTTTTTGAAAAGTCATAACAAAAAAATTGTGACTTTGTTGTCACTACTCTTATCCCTTTCAACTTCTCTAAGCCGTCACTACAAACAATTATTGACCGCTAATTGCCACTCAGCCCTCCCGCTTCCCGACCACTATTGCCCGCCTATCATTAGCCATCACATTCACCGGCCACTTTGCTTGCGAGTTGCCATTGAATGTTGGTCACCATTACTAACACCACCCTCATTGTCATCTCATCATCTTCATTCTTGTATTTCAACTATAGTAGGGAATTTTTGGTATATCCAAAAGTTAGAAAATTACGTATTTTAAAAAATCACAATGAAACAGTTAAAACTACTTATTTCTCCGAAATCATTATTATCTATTAAAAATATCGTAAAACACTTTAAGCCGAAATAAGCATAACCTTACAAGAAGCTAGAATCTGCTACTATGTGTCGGTCATAGTTTCCTAACAAATGTTGGAAATCATGATGAACGAAGACAAACCGAAAAGGACAAACACACAATTAAACGTCACAAAGGGGTGGTAAGTGGCAACACATGCTAATAATACAAATGACACAACCCATAATTTCATCATGGCCCAACATGAGATGTCTTGTACCTCGGGATCTTGATGATGTACTTATTTTCACACCTAATTCTAATTTTTTTTTTTCATTTTTACTTTAAAGATTTAATTTTGCTCAACAACCCTACTTGGTAATAACCCACCATGAATATATTCATGAGTTAAATTAGATACAGTAACTTTCTCAATTGAATTCAAACACTAGATTTTATAGTAAAATAAAACATAAATAATGTTATCTTTTTCAAAGATAAATAGATTTAATTAGAAGGTCCCTCTTTTTTAAAATAGGTAGATATGAGGGAGGGGGTGATGGCCTTCAAACCATAACTGATGCCATCACCACTGGTTTTAAACATCAAGATATAACATTGATTTCCCTATCTTCAATTTTTGTACCATAGGTTTGACTTTTCTCTTTAAAGATGAGTTATAGATTAATTAATAAATAATATTAGATTAGTATGAAATTTAATATGCATATTAAAAATATATAAAACACTTAATTAAACAGTGATATTTTAAAACATAAATTTATTAGATAGTAAAATATTGCATAAAGTTATGTTTGGGTAACTTTGAATAGTATCCATATATATGTTACAAGAATTGAAATACTTCTAGAGGAGTGAAAGGTACCACAAATTAAATATTACTTCAAGATGGGATAGAGGTATGACTAATTCGTGGGGTGGCCATGAGTTGCCAACCATTGGTAATTTTGCCTTTCGCAGCCACTTATTAAGTTTCCATTATTCTAATGATCTATCAACAACTTTTCCTTAAACAAAAAGATATAAAAAAAAAAAAAAAGATCAATAAAAGGTGGAATTCCTACTTTTCAGAGAAGTTTAAATTCTTTCTTTTCTGTACGCATTAATTTTAACCGTAGATTGGAGGCATTAAATTTTGGACCCCTCTCGGTGCCACTTACCCTTTGCGTCCAACTATCAACAATAAATAATGTACTGGCTCCTATCAAAAAAAAAAAAAAAATAATGTACTGGCTGAATATGTTAAGGATGTTGCTAATTTTGTGACTTTAACAGGGAAAAATTTTAGCATGATCAAGTCCTTGTTGGCTCAAAATATATTGAATTTCTCTTATTCTT
Organism: Castanopsis chinensis; assembly: GCA_032878915.1. Classification (NCBI taxonomy): domain Eukaryota; kingdom Viridiplantae; phylum Streptophyta; class Magnoliopsida; order Fagales; family Fagaceae; genus Castanopsis; species Castanopsis chinensis. The sequence goes on from JAVQMG010000109.1 coordinate 10,022,509, forward strand.
AATGAAAGTTATGTATTTTTTATATAAAAAAAATAATGTGGGTTCTAATTAGCTTAACTGGTAAAGTTTTTAATAATTGAATAAGAGATTTAGGGTTTAATTCTCGCCTATACCAAAAACTAATTAATGTTTTAGCTTGAAGATAAAAAGCAACTCTCAAGAGCAGACAAGCATATTCATAAAAATTAAAATTTTTAAAAAAAAGTCTTAGCAGAAAAAAAAAAAAAAATCAACAATGAAGAGATGAGCTCAATTCTCTTCATAAGTTCACTATTTGCATCAAGGTTATTTTGCATAGGGGATGAATATTTTGATCAAATAATTGCAATTTCTTAATTGATTTTAGTTTAACTTTTCAGTATTAATTGTCTTTTTTTTTTTTTTTACAACTATTAATTATCTTGTCAATAGAAAGATTATTACTGTTTAGGCTGTATGATGCATGGTAAAGCATGTTTTTAAAAGCTAATTATGAAAACTTTTTAGCAAAAAGTTAACTAATGATATATAGAAAATAAAATACTAGGTAGACGTAGTTCAAATGAACTTTTGGGGACCAATTCTTCCTCCCCCACTTTAATAGAATTTTAGGATCAAAATTGTATCAAAATTAAGCAACAACCTTTCAAATCTTTTTATTTTGGAAAGGAACCTTATAAAATATTTGTTTAGAAGTTAATAGTTATTCCAAAAACATTTACTGGGCCTTGTAGCCTAGTGACACCTAGTATACAATAATACCTATAGCTCAGGGTTTCTATCCCCCTCATTTACCTAGCAAAAAAAAATATTTATTATTTCTTTAAACGCTTGTAACTTTGTAGCATTACTTTGATTCTTCTAGTTTCTTCTAGTAGGGGGAACACCCCCTCCCCACTTATTATTAAAAATATATATTAATTTTCGAAGTAATTGAAAAAGTTACAAATAGTTTTAGAGGAAATTAGGGATGTTTTAAGGAGGAAAGAGAATTAAAAAAATAAATAAATAAATAAATAAAAGGGGACATTCACGTTTTCTTTTGTTTAATATAGAAAAGTGGAAGGAAGGTTGGCATGTTTTTCACTCAATCTCACAGTTTTTGTCTTGCAAAAAAAAAAAAACCCTCATATTTTTTAACCTCATTGTCATCAATTTTCACCTTGTATTAAATATACAATAGGTTCAAATATATTCTTAAATATGATAAGGTATATGTTCAAATTTTATTATATCAATCAAAAAAATTGAAACTAAAATCATATTATCACCTTATATTACTTAAAAATATATCATTGCATTACTATTTTAAGTGAGATTTAAAAAAAAAATAAATAAATACAATTGCATTAGATAATAAATTACAGCAAGCTTATATATGCATTCGGAGTGTACTTTTTAAATTTTATTTATTTACTAGTAATATTCTCATGCGATACAAAACTTAATCAATAATCATATATAAACTAAAAAAAAAAAAAAATCAATACTATAATTAAATTGAATTATAAAACAGATTGTGAAAATAAGAACAAAATTTATTTATGTTGAATGACAAATGCACATCGTATAAGTCTAAATTATTATAAGAAACCAAAGTTTTATAATATATTATAAAAGAATTTAAAATAAATAGTGGAACTTATTAATTTTAATTATTTGAAAATTTTGATAATTAAGGTTTAAGCAAAGTAGTAAATTACTATTTTTAAATGGCAATAAATTTTCACTTAAAATAAAATATGTTAATATTTTAATGTATTTTGAATGAGTCGCATGACAAAATTATTTTATACAACTTGGATCATTTACACTGAGCTACATAGTCGATGTGCATGACAAAATTATTTTATACAACTTGGATCATTTACACTGAGCTACATAGTGTAAGCGCGATGTGTATAACCTAACTCTTACAATGTTTATAAAAAAAAACTCTTAAAATTAAAACAAAAAAATTATGCTAAATTATTAAATTAAATAATGAAATTTCTCACAATTATGCTAAATTATTAAATTAAATAATGAAATTTCTTTTTAAATTTCTAAAAACTCATAGGGGTATAATTTTAGTCAACTAGTATTTTTTAAACTTTGATAACAGTTTTTTCACTTAGAGTAAATATTTAGTTAATTTCAATATACTTATAGTAGAGTGTAGAATGACATAAGAATTAAAAATTTATAAATATAAATAAATAAGAAAGTTGTATGCTTGGTGCAATTGTAATGCGTAGAATGTAACTTTTATTATATAATATATAACATGACATGATTTGGATGTGAATTTATATTATATATAATATTATAGTGTACGTTAATTTTTGGTTACAATAACTAAATGAATGATTATTATATAATTTTAGAAACTCTTGTGTATTAGAAATCTTATATAGTTTTACATGGAATAATTTTTATGTTCAAATATGTTTCACCTAAGGCCTTGTAGCTGAATTGTCATATCTCCATGTACAAAGTGTTTAGCAGCTTAGGGGTGTTGGAGAGAAAGGGTTCGAGCTGCGAGATTAGCAGCATGTTGTAATTATTTCTCCAAAAAAAAAAAAAAGTTTCAGTTACAAGAGAGAGAGAGAATAATAAGATTTTTTTTTCTATTTAAGTATTTAATAAAGGCTTATCACTTGAGACAAGGAGAATAACCAATTTTTTATTTTATTTTATAGAGTTTCACAATCTATGGCGTCCGTTTCTAATAATATATAACTCTTTATCAACATACTAAGATACCAAACAATTTTTGGTGTACGCAAAGATTGAACTCCAGATCTCTTATTTATAGAAAGAAAATGAACACTTGGTATAACCACGACTTTTAATACCCAATTTCTATTATACAGTATATAATTTTATACTTCCTTTTATTGTAATAAAACTTTAAATACTTGATATTTTCAAAAGAAAAAATAGTGGGTTAATCTCACATTAGAAAATGAGTGTGAGTTAAAGAGGTTTAAAGTTTGTGCTGTATATTCAAGAGTTAGATCATTTTGGATATACACTACTGTCAGTTTCTTTAAGATATTCTCCCATCTCTTCATGTGTCAGTTAAAATACTTAATATTCTTAAAAAAAAAAAAAATGAATACTATAAAAAGGTAATGAAAAAACATTGCTTCCCATGTTATAAGGATATATTAGTAAATTGATACAAGTTTTTTTTTTTTTTTCTTATTTTTCTTCTCAACAAGGTTAGGAAAATCACACTGTTTTCTTCTGGAATTTTTTTATCCCTTCATTGTACAAACATGCCTTCTCAATCTTTCATTTCACTTTCTTGGTCGATTCACTTCTCCTTCATTCTTATCAAAGAGAACCTCATACAATTTCCAAAAGGTTTCAATGCTAGAGAATGTTACCTGCATATTCACTAGGTATATTAAAAATTAAAAACATATATGCCACCGATATCAAACACAGAAATCTTATGTGACAACACATGCCAAGTTTGTCAAACGCACAAATCTATATGTGACTACACATGTGCGCGCGCACACACACACAAAGAGAGAGAGAGAGAGAGAGAGAGAGAGAGAGAGAGAGAGAGAGAGAGAGAGAGAGAGAGAGAGAGAGAGAGAGAGAGAATAACAAGAATTTTTTTTCTTTTTCTATTCAAGTATTTAATAAAGGCTTTTCACTTGAGACAAGGAGAATAACCACTTTTTTATTTTATTTTATAAAGTTTCACAACCTATGGCGTCCGCTCCTAATGATATATAACTCTTTATCAATACACTAAGACACCAATTGGTTTTTTGTGTACGTAAGGATTGAATTCTAAATTTCTTATTTATAGAAAGAAAATTAACACTTGGTGTAACCACGACTTTTAATGCCCAATTTTTATTATACAGTATATAATTTTATACTTCTTTTTATTGTAACAAAACTTTAAATACTTAATATTTTCAAAAGAAAAAATAGTAGATTAATCTCACATTGGAAAATGAGTATGAATTGAAGAGGTTTAAAGTCTGTGCTATGTATCTAAAAGTTAGGTCATTTTGGATATATACTATTGTCAGTTTCTTTAAGATCTTCTTCCCTCTCCCCGTGTGTGTGTGTGTGTGTGTTAAAAAAGCTAGTATTCTTAAAATAAAAAAATAAAAAAATTAAAATTAAAAATTAAAACTTCGAATACTATAAAAAGGTAATGAAAAAACACTGCTTCCCATGTAATAAGGATATAGTAGTAAATTGATACAAGTTTTTTTTTTTTTTTTTTAAATTACTTGCTTATTATTCTTCTCAACAAGGTTAGGAAAATCACACTGATTTCTTCTGAGATTTTTTTATCCCTTCATTGTACAAACATGCCTTCTCAATCTTTCATTTCACTTTCTTGGTCGATTCACTTCTCCTTCATTCTTATCAAAGAGAACCTCATACAATTTCCAAAAGGTATCAATGCTAGAGAATGCTACCTGCATATTCACTAGGTATATTAAAAATTAAAAACATATATGCCACCGATATCAAACACAGAAATCTTATGTGACAACACATGCCAAGTTTGTCAAATGCACAAATCTATATGTGACTACACATGCACAGAGAGAGAGAGAGAGAGAGAGAGAGAGAGAGAGAGAGAGAGAGAGAGAGAGAGAGAGAGAGAGAGAGAGAGAGAGAGAGAGAGAGAGAGAGAGAGAGAGAGAGAGAGAGAGAGAGAATTTTTTTTTTCTATTCAAGTATTTAATAAAGGCTTATCACTTTAGACAAGGAGAATAACCACTTTTTTATTTTATTTTATAGAGTTTCACAACCTGTGGCGTCTGCTCCTAATGATATATAACTTTTTATCAACACACTAAGACACTAATCGGTCTTTTTATATATGCAAAGATTGAATTCCAGATTTCTTATTTATAGAAATAAAATGTATACTTGGTGTAACCATGACTTTTAATACCCAATTTTTATTATACTGTATATAATTTTATACTTCTTTTTATTGTAATAAAACTTTAAATACTTAATATCAAAAGAAAAAATATTAGGCTAATCTCACATTAGAAAATGAGTATAAATTAAAGAGGTTTAAAGCATGTACTGTGTATTCAAGAGTTAGGTTATTTGGATATGGAAAATTATTGTATCCCAGAATACCATAAGAGTCACATATGGTGGGTCCCACCATGAATTTTAGCGGGACCCACCATTTATGTGGATATACTGGGACACAATAATTTCCCATTTGGATATACACTACAGTCAATTTCTTTAATATCTTCTTCCCTCTCCCCGTGTGTGTATTAAAATACTTAGTATTCTTAAAAAAAAAAAAAAAAAAAAAAAAAAAAAAAAAAAAAAACTTTGAATACTATAAAAAGGTAATGAAAAAACATTGCTTCCCATGTTAATAAGGATATAGTAGTAAATTGATACAAGTTTTTTTTTTTTAATTTTATCTGCTTATTATTCTTCTCAACAAGGTTTGGAAAATCACACTGTTTTCTTCTGGGATTTTTTTTTATCCCTTCATTGTACAAACATGCCTTCTCAATCTTTCATTTCACTTTCTTGGTCGATTCACTTCTCCTTCATTCTTATCAAAGAGAACCTCATACAATTTCCAATAGGTTTCAATGCTAGAGAATGTTACCTGCACATTCACTAGGTATATTAAAAATTAAAAACATATATGCCACCGATGTCAGACACAGAAATCTTATGTGACAACACATGCCAAGTTTGTCAAACGCACGAATCTATATGTGACTACACATGCCAAGTTTGTCAAACAAACAAATCTATATGTGACCTCACATATACCAAGTTCCAAGTGCCTTATAAAAAGCACTTATGATGTGTCCTATAGCTCGCTACTCACGCTTGTACGATGTGAGTGCATAAATTTCAATGCAAGACAATGAACCTGCTTATTGGGTTACACATGAAGGACTGACTTAAACATTTAGGGTCCATGAATAACACGACACTCCTCTTTTTTGGTTTTTCAATTGAAGTATGGGGAGTGTATACCACTTTACCTACCAAGAAAGTGTAATGTTTTTTCCTTTTCGTTTTGGATTACTTTCTAAAAGTTATCTCAATGACACACTCCTTGGCAATAAAATAACATCACTACCTTAATGACACACTCTCTCTCTCTCTCTCTCTCTCTCTCTTTATATATGTACATATGTGGGTTAAATTCAGATTGTATTTAGTGTAATTTTTTATTAAGGGAGTACTTTTACAAATCAACCTATGGAATTTTATATCAAAGGCCTCTAGGATATTGTATTGAATTCCCTCTCAGTGCTGGTTAAAAGTTCGATTATTCGAAATCTGTCAGATTGTTTGTGCCCTAACAAAAAAAAAAGGGTTGTCCTATTGGATTTTCATTAGGATGAAGAATTTATAGATGAGGACCACAAAATATTTTCTATGTTGATGAGTGTTTTTTGAATAATATATTTGAACGGTCATGGGCTGAGAGAGAATCACTGCGTAAGAGACTGCCGTCATGGTGTTTTGGATTCAATGTTTAGTATGTAGAAGATATTGATAAAATTAAGAAAATCAAAAGAAGAATAAAGATAGAAAAGTTTCGTAAGAATAACAACAACAACCAAAAAAAAAAAAAAAAAGAAAGAAGAAGAAGAAAAAGAAGAAAAGGTTTGTGTGGTTTTTGGATGAAAGCAACAAAATTTATAAAACATAATATGAAGATTTTAGGAGAAAAACAAGGTGGGAAGAGTTGTATAATTATATTAACTTGGAAACAAATAATAATGTATGATAATTACAATACTAGCGACAGCAACAACAATGATGATAGAAATGGGATGCGGTGCATTATTGTGGCACAAAGTGTGAGACTTGTGATTCTAAGCAAAGTGAAATTGACTGTTGGATGCACTTTAGATCATGAAGAATAAAAATCAAGAGATGCAATTCATATGATTTTATATATTCAGGGAAAAAAATTTGATATTTTTTTATATGAGATTTTATTCTTTTTTTTTATAAAACAAAATTGACTAAGCTATATATATTTTTTGATTCAAAGGTTAGTAGCAATACTCAAATATTCTTGAAGAGTAGGAGATCATTTGCATAGTAATAATGCATAATAACAACAATAATATGCCCAACATGTGGTTGAGGATTTAGTACGGCTTGAGGAGGAACCTACTTTAATAAGAAAGGCAATGTTTAAAGATAGGTCTAGTTACAACAATTAAGTTTCATTGTGGCTGTATCAGTTGTTTAAGGCAATGTCACTACCCTTTTATATCATCACTATAAGTAAAATATTGTATAACCTTGTTACGAAATCAAGTTAGGTTACATACATCTCTAATGCAAAGCAGAAACAGTCGTAGTCCAAATCCTTTTTTTTTTTTTAATATATTTCTTTGAAAGATAATTACAACATACTACTATCCCACAGTTCAAATTCTTTTCCCTCTAAACTCCAAGCACTTTATAAATAAAGAGGTATCAATTCAGCTACAAAGTTTTTGCTAACTTTTCAATTACCAAGGTTCTAATTTCTCGTAGGCACATATATAGGTAGCTGAGCTAATGACAAATTGATTTGTAGTTTAAATTATCATTTTGGATCATTAGCCTCTGGCGTGGGAAGCATGCACTATTTTTTTAAGCTCCTAATCCATGAAAGGAAGACATCTTTTCCATTGTTAATTAAAAAAATTCCTTGTCAGATAAAACACCAAATATGAATTTTATAATATTCAAAGTTTGTAAGATGAATTAGAAGGTGGTGGGGGACCCTTTTAATGGAATCGTCGACAAAGAAGGCATTTGATGCTCCAAATCATAGATTCACTTTTATGGTTTGTAAAAGAACAAACTCATCAAGTAGACCATCATATCTCATATAAGCAACCCACCATTATTTAGGCTCAATATGGGTGTGTGTGATGTCAATGTAACTACATGGAATCCACAAAGGATGAAAGAGAAATTAAAAATAAAGCAAAGGGTGTCCAAAATGGACGGTTTCTTGTAAAGACATTAAAGTGGAGCTTTAGAATCAATCAATGAGGTCTTAAGTAGCCACACAAGCAAATGTATTGTAGGTATAGATTAATAATTAGAGCTATGAGGTTCTTGGTTTTGGGATTATGCGAGATTGTGGCTATTAAGCTTTTAAGGTTCACTTATTGTATTAAGATTCCATATATGTGGATGTTGGGGGCATGGTTCAATTCCCGAATATCCTCTCAATTTTCCTTCTCTTCCCTCTAATCTTTTCAGTCTTAAAATTATTTGGTCCTACTGAAATGAAATGATCAATATTTTCTAACCAGGAAAAAAAAAATCTTTTTTTAGATAGAATAGTATTTTAAATATGTTATGTTCATTCCATAATAATTGTTTTTTATCATTAAGTTAGGGCACTAATTGATTTTTAATCTAGGCAAGAATTTAAATCTCAAATTTCTTATATTATTTGGTCCTACATCACTAAAATGCTCAATCTTTTCTAACTTAATTAAATGATTTGGTCCTACTTCATTGTAATGTTCAATCTTTTATAACCAAAAAAGTTGGTGCTACATTCACTCTGGACAGTGAGGTGTGTGTAGATGGGCAGGGAAAAGAAACAGACTTCAAAGAGAAAAAGATAAGCTATAAATAAAAGACTTTTTAGCCTTTTTCTATTTCATATCCTTACAAAGTAGCCCACAATTTATCATCTTTTTGCATGAAGTGTAATGACTTTTTATAGTTTGGATTAAAGATTATTTAGAGTGGTTGCCTGGTTGGACTTGTACGGATTTGTACTTAATTCTTGAAGAGGATAGTGTTGATTGTGTGACACATTTTCAATATTAACGAAAATTTATTGTTTGAAAAAAAAAAAAAAAACTCTACAAGGAACTAAATAGAAAATAAAGGATAATTTTTATTTTTTTAATATATGTTAATCACCAAGTTGAGAATAACACCAAACTTAGGGCTAGATTCACTGTAAATTAAAGCATAATAATAGAACTTTGTTAATATCACCTATTTCTACAAGAAGAATGACATATTAACCCCTAAAAAATGCATATTATAAGTTGTTAAGCATATAGTTTCTACAAGAATTGCCAAAAAACACTAGCAAAATATATTTTATGGGCGAGTGTGATGCAGCTAATGTTCTCTTTCAATGAAATGTTCTGGTACTTGTGTGAGCAAACTAATGGAATGTTGATGTAGCAAAAAGTGTGTATATAACTATCTTCCAAATCTCTAGGCACTTGAGATTGTGCTCAAGTAAGGACTTCCTAACTATTCTCAAGTCTCAACTAGACCACCACCTCTGAAAGACCTACCACTATTGGAGCAAGGGATAGGCTTGAATGTCAATTTGTCAACATAAATATATGGGGTCTACCAAAGAAAGAAACAGATATAAACAAAGCAAATAGTTAAACGCTAGTATGGTAGGGGACTAGCTTGAAACAATGAACAAGGCATTGGTTTCAAGTGGGGTCTTAGGCTTTTAACAATCTAGCTTGGCAATAAGTGTGGTTATAGTTGGATCAAAATTAGTGGGGTTACAAAACAAGCCAATCCCCCCAATTCACTTTACTTGCAGTCCTTTTCTTTCTCTTTTATTGTGTGGAAAATTATGGGCACTAGCTAGCAGAATCCAAATCAAGAATTCAGTTGGATAATGGGAAAATGCTTGAGAACAGAAGCTACTTTCTATAGCAAGATAATCATTCTTTGTCTGATTGTTTGCCAGAGATTCTTCTTTATGTTTTAAAATTTTATATATGTGACAGACAGAAGAATCCCAACCTAGATAACTCGTGCTCAGATTAATTAGAATAGTTAATCTTTTTAGGGAAATAATGGCAAGAACCTATTGATTGAAAGCACTAATGCACCAAATGAAAGATAGTACAGCACATACAACAAGAATAAACAGATTCTTAGACCTAAAATTTTTGGGATCAGCTATGGATCCTAACATTTTTTTTTTTTTTTTGAGGTAAAGACGATAATGGATCCTAACATATTAATTAAGGTTGGTTATATGCATTCTTTGTCTCCATTCTACTTTATTTAAAGTCATATTCTTTGTTACTCTTTTAATTGACATGCCCATATTTATTACTTCTAATAATGTGATTTTTGGTATTTTTGTACCTTTTTTAATTCCCTCGACTTGTATAAACTCCATCTTTTTTGCTGATGCATTAGTCGCTTTACTCTACACATGACAGAACAATCTTAAGCTAGATGACATAGAAAATCTTTCATGAGAAAAACTAAATTCTACTTACTAAAAAACTGGAATTAATCCATAGAATATAATGAAATTTGTAGAAAAAAAATATAGATGAATATTGAATTTTCATTTTATAACATACTATGTCCATAGGGATTGATTTAAAGACTCCCAAAAACTTTATTTTCAGATTATAATATTCCTTCTTAATCTTCACAAATTTACAATGCCACATAGGAATTTGTCATGATTAGTAAAACCCTAAATATAATTAGAATTAACAAAATAAAATTACACACTTAAAATTCTGCAATTTAAAAAAAAAAAATTAGCATTGAAAATATTTTGATGATGACATGACATTCTAGGTTGATCGAGTAACCGATCGACCCATATTTTTTTACATGCAAAATATAATAATAATACCATGATTATATTGTTTTGTCTTTTTTCCTTAAAAAAAAAACAGAAAGACATGAATTCCTAAGATACACGATCCAAAGTTCACTGTCACCATAAAAGAACAACAATAATAATAATAATATAGTCGACCATAAAATATTTTTAAGTACGGTATATCATCATCATAAATATATATATATATATATATATATATTGATACAAGATAAAATCTCTACTCTAGTCTAATCTAAGTGTATATGTATGTAAAACTCCCTCTAAGAGATTTAAACTCCGACTCTTATCCCCAACACCTCACAAGTATTTATATTTGTAGAAAGATCACCGCACTAAGGGTGCGTAGTGGTTCATCGTTATGAATATTAAATATGCATGTGAAACAATTAAAGATGAATATTCTGTACTGTCTCATCTTAATATGATAATGTGGAGTGAAAAAAAAAAATCACCTTAAAAATAGGTTAGGTCGACTCATTTTTTAGTGCAAGTTGAGTCAGGTATTTTCTTTAGCTTTGGATCAAGTTATAGAGTCTAGGTCCAATTTTGCCAAGTTTATATATTATTATGGATTTTCCTGTATATCTTTAGACAAGGTCTAGTTTGTACTTCAGCCTTTATATCAAGCACCCCCACCTTGTCTAGCCCTGCACTTGTGAATCTAGTTTAATTCTTCTTTGGCCTATTTATATTTTATAATCGTTTGTGACCGTCTTAACTTCTTGGTACTTCGCTTACTTTGCAAGCTAAGTTAGTTTTTTTTTTTTTTTTAAAACAATAATCACAATATGCTACTAACCCACAGCTCAATCCATTTTCCCCAATTTCTTAAGCACTTTATGCATAGAGATGTGCCAATTCAACTATAAGACCTTTGGCTTGCAAGCTAATTAGTTAATTCATCAAAATTTAACCAAGTAAGTGGTTTACATAACACATCATTAGAAAATTTTCCCATCACATTTGACTTCTATGGCTTCTTATCTCTCAATAGTGTGTTCGCTCTCGTCCATTAAATTCTATTTGCCACTATTTGAGTACTAAGGAAAGGCTTTATAAAAAATTGTTCTTGAATCCATGTTTGGAAGTGCATCCAACATGAAAATCAATACTATAGTCTAATCTTAAAAGATTATTTGGTCAAAGAACCGTTTTACACCAAGTTTTACTTTAGATAATTAGATGGCATGAGTAATTTCATAGCATAATGAAATTGTTCCGAAACTTTGACTCAAGTTTTTGTTCTTGATTTTAGTTTTCGGGATCAAAACTTATTTCTATGCAAAAATTTTGTAAATTCTCTAAAATTATTTCCAATATGTTATTTGCATCAAAAATTTTGCCCAAAGTTGGCAATGTCATTTTTCTTCCTTCTCTATTATTGATCACATCAACCTTCTTAATTTTCTTCCCTTGGCTTTTGATTGGAACTTTTTCTATATCCCAAACATAAGTACATATAAATTCATTTGTATTCTTGGCATGCTCTTTATATTTGCTATTTTCTATTTTACCTTAGTTAACAAAAATATCCTCTGCAAGGGTGGAGATGCCAATGGCCTGCCACTGGCTTGGCAATGGCATATTCTTTTAAATGGAGAACCCTAATGTCAGCATATGCATTGGTGGTGCCTAAGATAAAATTATTGATTGGGGGCATACTTTACTCACTTTTGAAGGCACTTTCTTGTTTGGTTTTGAATAAATAAAGGAAATCTAATTACTCTTAACCTGTTAAGCATTTAAACTCTCACATTATCTCATATTTGTAATAATGTGGATTTCTTTATACGAGTGATCCCATTCTTATATGAGGAAAACGAGCATGTTACCCTCTTCTGATTTGCTCTCTAAATCTTTGTACTACGTCCGCTTTCTTTATCAGCAGTGGATGTATCATGTATATGTGCTGGCAAATCCATTTCAGGATATTTTCCAAGGATTCGTGATTCCACAGTTCCCATCTTCGAATATCAGAGAGCATATTGGCTTCCCTAGATCAAATACTGGGCATTTGGTTTGGAGAATCCACATTATTGATTATTCCCAGCATCTATTTATCCTTATGTTTGTTTAAAAATGTAATAACAACAATTCGGATGCATAGAAATGTAATTATCCTTATGTTTGTTTGATTAAGAATCTAATAAGATTATAAATGAATAATTTTCAAGTTATTCCCACATTCATTCAAGATATCTCAACTATAAATATTTTGGACAATCAATTTATTTATGATTTTCCAAATCAACAAAATGCATAATGGGTCTCAAAAAATATTCAAATTACGCTTGGTCAGAACTTATCTAACCCCAGAACAAACAGAAGAGAATTGTACGATGTGGAGTGTTTGTGTTCTCGTTGCAAGGCTCATTTTTAGTAATGGACTCATATAGAAGCTTGGGAAAAATGGACATTTGCTCGTTATTTACAAATTATGGAACAAAATGCTTTTGTTTTTAAACTATTTAGCAAAATGTCTTTGTTTTCTAATTTGTGTAAAAGTCAATATCCTCAAAATCGAGTTCTACATTTATTTTTAAGTGAAACTTGACATTAGCAATGTTAAGTTTTACTTAAACTTTCAAAAAACTGTAAGTGACAAAATATGCATAGAACTCGACATTGTTAATGTCAGGTTCTACCTGTAATTTAATTTTGTTAAAATCAAGTTTTAAAAATAAGGGCATTTGCTAATAGCAAGATTTAGATACAGTACTTAAGTGTTGTTCTTTAAATTCTCATTTTAAAATTCTGTTATGTGGACTTTTTTCTCATAGAATAGAAGTATATTTTTTAGTTAAGTAGCTACATGACTGAATTTTAAAAGAGGAACCTAAGAAGCAGCGCTTAAAGTACTGTATCTAAATTTTGTCCTATTTCTAAATAGTTTCAAAACATGAGTATTTTACTGCATAATTTGTAAATTAGAGACAAATGCCTATTTTTCCTACCAGCTTCAGCAGGCAACTTTATCTCATCAAGGGTTGGGAAAAAGAGAAATGAATCCATATAATTCTTGATGGCAAATTAGTAAATTATATACTTGCTCTATAATTTTAGAGCGACTTCAAATTAAATAATTCAAATGAAACACTAGTTTTCAAAATTGCTTCACTTCGCTTCATTAGTGTTAATCATTAACTAAAAGTAACAAAATAAATAAATAAATCAAGTAAACTACACATAATACTTATTGGCTACATAAAAAACACTGGTCACACGGACAGCGGATGGTAAGTTAACGATAATTAATATTTACATAAAAACAAAACACTAATTATCACATGTTCATTTAAACAGATTTGTCTGTAATGATTCATGCCAAAAATCAAACAAATTTGTCTATTTTGAATGATCATTTAGTCATCATATAGTCTGTTTTTGTGCCAAAATAACATGTGCGATTTACATTTCGGGAATTTTTGTCTGGTCAGGTTCTTATGTATAATTTATGCTTACTCTTTGTTTATTTCAGTAATAATGACTCATTGAAAGGGTAAATTGAACTAAATTTTTAAAATTTACCTAAAGAGCATTATAAAATTTACCTAATACTTATAGAGCCCCAAACCAAACTTTCGAGCTTGAAGGTTTAAACAGCCTGCAGGGCTGAGAATGAGGCCAAGAATGAATCTCACATGCATCAAGGTTGTAAAAGTGTCATATGACACTAACCTTTTGCTAATATCTGAAATATCCCAACAATAAAGCATATCCACACAAACATGCCACAAGTTTAAAATCACAAGAAGCATTACTCTTCCACAAGAGTATAACAAAATATTGCAAAGCACTGTATGAGTGCAGAAGAATCCATAGTAAATGCTTAAAGACCCAATCCCACAGTACGGCCATCCCTTCGTCGGAGTCCAGCAGTATATTGCTTCTCTAAATCCAGCTGAAGTTCTTTCTGCTTCTCGGCTCGGAGGACTTCGTTTCCTTCTTGGTTGTCGGGTTTCTGCTCCACCTTCACCTCGCCCTTCACACCCTACAAGTGGCCATAGGCACCAAGGCATCCTCAGACTCTAAAAAATGTGTTAGTAGGCGAACAAATTGAAATGGAATGAGTGAGCCATTCAGGACCAAGCAACGAAAGGTTCTATGTGATGTTGACAATGCCCACTAAAAAGGCAAAGAAACAATTAGAAGCAATGGAGACTTACCATGAGTTTGTTGAATTTTTCTTGTCGTTCACGATCAGAAAACAATGCTGTATCCCAACGGTGACCAGACTGTAGAAAATGAATATTTTAAAAGAAAAGGGGCATTAAAAATGTGAAAGAAACCCCAGGCTATAGTAACTACAGTAGCAGTTCATTAGTGGGCCTCAGACTAACCAATTTGTCATTAAGCATAAGCAGTAATACTAGAAACATAAAATGATGCACAGTGGGCAATACTAGAACTGTCATTATAGTAGGGGCCATATAAAACCTCCAACATTGCTAATACAACAACTTTATGTAAAGAAAAAAAGTTATTTAAATAGTCTAAAAGTATTTAAAAACAGAAATCCTCAATGATCTTCCATATAAAAAACTTAGATGAGACCAAACATTAATTTGGTATCAATGCCATCCCCATGCAACCTAAATTTCCTTATATGGTGCTTAGGGCATGAGTATCACAATGGTAAAATCACGTGTTAACCAAATGAAATGGTAACAAATCATCAGAAATACCTCTTCTGCAGGTGTGGTCTTTTTGCTCCCCCACAGAAGCTTCTTCTTTTGGTCTGCAGTCATGGAACTTCCAACTCCAACTCCAACAAGATTCCTGTTAACTGTGTCATGCCAAATAGCTTCCAAATGACCATGATGTCAAGGAGGTTCATGTTTATTAGTTATAATAATCTAGAATTCAGCTGGATTATTGTCCTAAGTCTAATTATTTGGCTAATATGTTTTTTTTTTTTTTTTTGATAGATTGTTATTTAGCTAATATGTTTGCAGTAACCGGTGGCAGATTAAACACAGAAATTGCTAAAAGTACCATAATCACAAGAGAAAGCAAGCAGTTTCAGCTTGAAACTGACTAAAGTAATTCCTGTCATTCAGAAAACAGATATTAAAAAAAAATAGAACATAGCTAAGGCAAATTTTACAATAATCCTCTTTTTTTTTTTTTTAGGCAATAAAAGTTTTATTGATAACAAAAATGCAATGTGTTTACGATTGTAAACACATGGCAAAGAAAGAATACAAACATATCAAATAGTAGATCTAATAGAAATAAGGAAATCAGACAAGGAAACACAATGCGTGAGGCCCCAAATACGAGACCACTCAAACAAAGTCCTAGCCAGCGATGTCTTCAACAGTTCGATAGGTCTCTCAATGTCCTCAAAAGTTCAGACATTGTGTTCCTTCCATACTAACCACATAAGACACACCGGTACCATATTCCAAACATCTGAAGAATAATTCTCCCCACCAATTTACAATAATCCTCATTTAATTAGTAAATGCACTTGAACGTCTAAGCTGTGTTCCAAAGTGGGTATTATACCAGATGTCTATAAACATCCTTTAATTACACTGACTGAAACCTTTGCGTAAACTTAGTGAGCATTTTAATTAATTAAAAAATCCAAATGGTCACAAGTAGGATACAACATTTAATACAGTTTGGAGGAATCTCCTCTAACCCCTTACAGCGATAAGATGTATTTAAACAAGTCACATGACTACCAAATAGGTCATGTGATTAAAATTACACAACGATAATCATTTAAATCACCACAAAATGGATTGTAGGAAAATTCTATCCTTTGCAAGAGAATATAATTAGCGACAACATAACAGCATCCTATTGATCATAAGAGATAGGAGGAAATTGAAAATGATGGGGAAATAAGAAAAAAAAAATTTTTAAAAAGCACAAAGAGAAGTTTGAGAACCATCATAATATCATATACATAATGTCCCAAGGAGCCAATTACATACCTAATTCAGCAGCTTTCATTGCAGCAACTTTTGCAGCATTTAGATCACTAGCAGCATCAGAATCATTGGCCTGGCCTTGTCCTGGAGTCACTTTGGCATCCTCAGCAACAGATGAGAACTTTGAAACAGGTTTAACTGTAATGGGATCATATAGTATTAAGCTATTAGGAAACAGTAGAGGAAAATATTAATAAAATAAAAAGGGAATGTAAAGAAAAGGTACCATCTTTCCTATAGTCAGTGTCCTTGTCCAAACCATACGGTTTTGATTTTTTTGCTGGAGATTCATGATTATCACTCACAGAATCAAATTTATCATCAACAAGCTCCCCTGGTTCTCTAATGTACTCATCCTTATCCCTGATAGTTTCTCGATCATTATATTTTTTCTTGTCCTCTTTGGAAAGTTTTTGACCATCCAGCTCCATTGGGTCACTCTTATAAGCATCTTTCAGGCGATGCTTACCACCGTCTCCTCCTGAACTTGTGCCATTTCGGTGCCCACGGGTCTCTTCATAGGAAAGTCGGTCACCTCTACGATAATCCCGCTTCTCATCTCGACCACCTCTGTCCCGCGTATATCTATCCCTCTCCAACTCTTCAGAAGGCACATGTCTCCTACCAGATCCAGCTCTATCAGATGACGAATCCTTATCTTTATATTTCTGGTATTCTAGTGATGAGACTTCTCTATCTTTATCCTTGCTTCTATGCCCATCATAATCATCTCGGGAATATTTGTCCACATGTCTCGAATAATCTCTTGACCTAATGTGCTCACTTTCTTTTCCTGTAAGCTCAGAATGAGCACCACCCCTTGACTCTCGACCAGAACGGGAGGATAACCTCTTATAGTTTCTGTCTTCTTCATCTGTATGCTTGTCATGTATGTAATCATCGTGCCTAGAGTAGCCATGGGAGCCCCTGGATGACTGTCGATCAGAGTGCCTATAAGAATCATTACTTCTACCATAATGACTTCTGCTAGAATCCCTATAGAATTCCCTTTCATCATCCCTCCTTCTTGGTCGATATTCAGAGACTCTTACAGGGTCATCCCTCGACACGTTTGGGCTAGAGCCCTGGTCCTGCTTAGGAATTTCTGCAAAAACACAAAGGTGAATATAAGCAATCAGGAAACTGATGAACCAGACAGCCTGTAAACTTTTCTGAGGTCCAATAAAATGAAAGAGAAAGACAGTATACAACGGAAGAATTCTTATTCACACTTCTGTCTATAGCTTATAACAATAATAGGACTATAAGAGGGTAATCCGGCAGAGATTTTTCTTCAATCCCCAGGTCTATAACACCATTCCACATCCAAGCAACTAGGTTATTTTATAGGGCTCCAATTTTCTTGAATGAAAAACATAAGTAACATGGATAGTATCTTCAAATAACTTAAATTCTGAGTTATGTATGGAAACCAACAAAAATAAAACATGAGTTGAGCATAACTCATGGATATACAACATTAATTTTCTTCTAGGTTTGAATTCCATCGGTCTTCCTCTACTTTCTTCTCAATTGTGGTAATGACTTCACTTCCTATTGTTAGGATGAATGACAATACAGAAAGGAAAAGAAGTTTAAAAGATGAAAACTAGTAAAATTGTATGATTATATTGGGCTAGTTTTCATCTTTAAAACTTAATTTTGAAAAATGAAAATTAAATTTTAGATTAAAATTGAAACACATGTAAAATTTTAGTTTTCATTCTTTCATCTACATTAACTTTCTTCTTGGTTTGAACTTCATTGCTCTTCCTATGCAAATGTTTCGACAATATTGCATCTCATTTTGCAAAATTTTATCTTCTACTATGAAAATAAGTTGCTAACATGAAGTTTTTCCAAATTATTTTCAAATGGTAGAAAAATGGTACTGCACATCTATAAACCAAAAGCATTATCATGGACATAACGAGAAGAAACTACAATCACCCCCTATTGACAACACAATAGGCACACTATGGGTTTTGAATGCACCAACTCATCCACTTATCAAAAAAAGCATCAAGCGCACAAAGCGTCAACACGTGCATTATTGAAATAAAGCACATTTTTCAAATATAGTGTAAAATAACCTTTAATAAAAGGATTCATAACATACAATAAGAAAGAGACCTATTTTTGGTAGGTAATTGTGGGGGACAGAACCCCAATATAGGACCACAAACAACAAATGTGAGCCTGGGTGCTCACTAGACTAAAAAGAGTCAATAAATTAAAAACAGTAATATGTTTTGCCTATTAGCTCAGATGGGTAGCGCAATTGCACAAAGTTTGTAAATTCAAACTTAAATAAATTATTTCGATTTTTTAAATTATTTATATAATGAATTTCAAATTATCAATAAATAATACGATAATCATTTAGTGATATAAATTTTAAACATAATATTTTCTATATATTTCTCTTGTACTTTATAAACATACATAACTATGATAGCAAAGACCAAAAAACACAAGAATTGTAAATTAACCTTGATTGTGTCTTTTGATATGAAAACAAACAACTGTTTGTGGTACATCACTTAAAAATAATATTTGTAAAATAAATTAATAATTCATCTCATTTCATTCAAGATTGAGTGGTTAATTTTTGACTCATTATATAGCAAAAAACAAAAAGTACCTAGGTAGAATCACTCTTATAAAGAGAACTTTGTCTAGCTCTAGGAAGCTCCTGCACGGATATAGGCACAGGTATGGGTATTGATAAGGTACAGCAAAATGGCAATTTTTGAAAAAGTAGCATACCTGTATGGCGGGGATACAAATATTAACTAATTAATTAATTAATTATTCAATAAAAGGAGTAACTTGCAGATGATATTTACTTGGAAATAGGAGTGGAGAAAGGCACACAAAACAAAGAAAGTAAAAGAAATAGGCCAAAATGCAAAACTCACCCTCTAATTCACAACTTATTATTTATTTCTTAATTTAAAAAAAAAAATTAATTAAAAAAAAAAAACCAGAATTTAAAATTTGAAATAACTCAGAACACACAAGAATAGAAACCCTACATCCCCGCCACTAGCCTAACCCGGTATTTGTGAGGGAGAAAGAGAAATTGGGAATGAGAACAAGAGATTGAGAGGGAGAAACAGATCAAGAGGGAGAAGGAGTTCGAGGGACTGAGAGGGAGAGACAAATCGAGAGGGGGAGGAAGAGGAGATCGGCATGAGAAGAAGAAGAAGAAGAAGAAGAAGAAGAAGTGGAAGTGGAAGAGATCAAGACCATCAGGTTAGGATTTTTATCTTCTTCTTTTTTCCCTCTCCTTGCTGTGTCCGATTATTAAAATAAAATAATAAAAAAATATAAAAACGAGAACATGCGTGCGGCCATGTCTCAGGCGTACATCATGTCCCGTAGGCATACGACACAGGCACAGCAGGCAAATTGCCATGTCCGTGCTTTCCAGGTAAAATTTATTTCTTTTTCCAGTTCCAATCAGTGTTGCCAACCAATTTGAGAAACTACAACATGGGAGGCTTAGAAGATGAAGTCAAATGTCATATGGTTAATTGGAAGGCAGTGTGTCATATGGTTAATTGGAAGGCACCCTTGTTTGGAAGTTTTTTGTTTCAACTCCCTTTAACCCCTCATTTTTAATTCTCCCAAATTGGAGAGATTTGGAAGGAGGGTGGAAGATAAAAATGTTTGACCAAATGAATTACCAAATTTGCCCTTACTATATTAACAAAATTACAAATGAAACGACTAATTACTCCCCTCCCTCTTACTTAATTTTAAAAACATCCAAACAAGGTGGAGGATAATCATTCCACTCTACTCTCCTTCCCACTACTCTCCTCCCCTCTACTCCCTTCTACGGGCCCTCTCTAAATAAAGTCCTGCATTACCGATCAAAAGAAAAAAAGTATCTAGGTATGCTTTATATTTCTTCAAAAAGCACTAGAAAAGTGCCAACAGTGGTTTGCATTTGCCAAATGATGCAGTTAGACCTTGGGGCCCTGAATTTTGAGCTTTAAGCATGTGTAGGCACACTTTTAACAACATAGTCTTTCCTCTTACAAAGAAAGAAGGTGATATTTGATGTAGAGCTCATTAGCAAAATGCCATAAATCACATAATTATATTATACAGTATAAAAAACCAAGACAGTATGTAAACCTTATCAAGCGATTTTTGCTGTGAATCAACATGCAAAGAACATTGTAAGGCTTGAAAATGAAAGCTCAAATTTTATTTAAAAATTTAAAAAAGAAAAAGAAAAACTAACCATCAGGTGAAGATGACCCACTAACAGGAGAATGACGCCGATACTTCCTGTTTGTTGCATCTGTAGATGGCTTCCGAAATGCTGCTTTTGCATCAGCATTATCTGGGGGTAGGGACTGCAAGTCCGCATCCATGATGACTGGCACACAGGAACAGCACCAATTTCACAAGACTAAGCATACAAAAGAATAACGCAAAGGTTAATAATTTAGGATTAAGACATTTTGGAGGCATCCATGACATTTTAAAAATAATAACACCAATTAATTGTTAATTAATAAATTCCAGAGATTTAAATAAAAAGAATGAGATATGTACGTGTAAAAAAAATTAATCATCATAAAGGTACACTACACTATTCATTACATGATTACAGTGCTTAAAAATCAAACCTCAATGACTCAGAATTTCTTTCCAAAAAAAAAAGCTCCAAACTAGGTGAAAAAAGAAACTTGAACAGTGCCCAATTCACATTCTCATCCCTACATTTAGTTGCCCAGGAACAATGGAAGCAATAAATAAATAAATAAATAATGCACATACACAGATATACTGCATAGTTTATTGATTTTTCATAAATGGGATATTACAAAATTCACACACACACACAGCTACAACTAATGAGCCTCATAAATGGGGTTTTTTGCTTTTTTCTGGTTTTGGAAATAAAAAAGAAATGAAATAATAAAATAGTAAACCCTAAATTTCAGAGGTTTTGATAATTTCGCTAAAATTCGAGCATCTAAAAAAAAAAACCCACCCGTTTGGTTGCCGAGAAATTTCACCAACACACCAGAAAACAAACCAAAAGACTAAAAAAAAAAATTGTTTCTTTCCTACATATTCTCAACAGCCAAACAGACCAAATCGAGCAGCGAATCTAGGGTTTCGAGAATGAAGCGTGAAATTGAAGTGAAACAATTTTGTTTTTTTTGTTTTTTTAAACTAAGGAAACAAAAAAATGGGAAGAGAAATGAAAGACTGGTACGTACCTAGGTGGAATTGGAATTGAATTGAAGATTCGCTCTCTGTGAAAGTAATTGAAAAAGTGTTTGAATAGAGGGAATTTTGGATTTAGGGTTGGTGTGGTGGACTGAGGCTGAGGCTGAGGCTGAGTCTGAGACTGAGTCGTGGCTTAAAGGCTAAGCCAACAGGCAAATGGGAAAGGAAAGCAAAGGAAAACCTATAGCTGATTGGAGGAGGCCGATAACACACTGCACTCTCTATGTGTCAAACATTTTTGTACAGGCTTAGGTGCACTTTGGTAAAGTGCTTTAAGCAACCATTTTCAGCGCTTAAACAATATTACATGCATTTTTACACACTTACTTATATATATTTTAAAAAAATATAAATAACGTTACTATTACCAAACGGCCCTTAGTTTCACTTAGCATCACCAAGAATACACTTTTTTAATATACACACACACATATAAATGATACATGTCATATTTTTATTAGTGGTTGGATGGAGTCATGTAAAGTTGTTTTACAACTATATTTTATATTGGCTTTATTCCATAACAAAAAGTATTGTAATTACTTTAATTTTGTTCCTTGTATTTTGTGAGTTTTTATTGTATTGGGTTTAATATTAAGTTGATAAAGAATCAAGCATAAAATGAAGAATCAATGGATTTCGCGAGTGTCTCGTTAGAAGCTAACCCGCGAAAGAGCCACATGAGAAGCACGTGCCGAAAGCTAAAGAGTCATGTCTGCCTAGAGGATTTTGCAAGTGTCTCGCGAGTAAGGTCTTCTCACGAGATACCTGTGAAACTCTTTGCCTGGAGAATTTTTAAGTGTGACTTACCCTTCACCCATTCTATATATACCCTTACCCACAAATGTAAAGGAGGCCATTCGGTGAGGAAAAACCCTAAATAGGTTTTCAACAATACACACACCCATTCTTTTAGAGAGAAAGCTACTAATCCTTAGTGAGAAATCATTGTAGTCTCTTCTCCTTCCTTCTTCCATTATCATACCTTGAGAGGAAATTTGTATCCAAATACAACCCACACCTATTTAGAGTGTAGAGAGTGTTTTGGAGTTTGGAAAGTTTTAGGGATTTTTAAAAAGAAGCCGGTGAGGCTTGGCGGATGCAATCGGGCGTATTGTCGGATCCGGAAAGTTAGACAAGACACGGTTTTGAGAAGCCTTGTTAGAGTATGAGCTTGGAGGACTTAGGTTCATTAGATAGATTAGGCTTGGAGGGTCTCTTGCTATTTGTGTATCCCAACTTATTATCTAGTGGATAAATTTACCTCTTAGAACGAGGCGGAAAGGTTTTTCCTAGAGTTCTTTGGTTTCCTCTTCGATAACACATCAGCGTGTTATCTTGTGTTTGCATATTTCTTCTCTTACGCTTGTGCTTTACTTTTATTGTTTGTTGTTCATGTTTATGCACTAGAGCAGTTATTGGTTTATTGCACCTCATTTACTCTTATTCCGCACTTAGATAAGTTAAAGTAAAATCAACCAAGTCGTAATTTTTTTTTTGGGTCTAAACAAGCTCTTGTGTATTCACACAAATCCGAGCTTCAAGTCAAATCTCCTTTTATTAAAAAAAAAAAAAATTGTAGTTAGTTCTAACTTCTAAGTGATAAAGTCTTTTGTTTTTGAATAAAAAATTTAGGATTCGATCTCATCAAGAACCAATTGATGTCTTGGACTTGATGATAAATAATTATCTTCTCAACAACAACAACAACAACAACAAAAATTGCGCCTTTAAGTTAGTGTTTTTCCACCCAAAAAAAAAAAAAACCTTACACTTTTGTTTAGGAGTCCATAGAGGAATGAAATGATATTGAATGAATAAATCATAAACAAATGGAGTAGAATGAAAATTTTTTAAGTAATGGAAATGAATAGAAAATAAAATAACAAATGAATGAAATGAGATTTTGTAATCTTGTTTCACCATGTTGCCTTTAAATATTAAAAAAAAAAAAAAGAGTTTGATTCCAAATCCAATCACCAAGAATACACTTTTTTAATATACACACACACACACATAAAATGATACATGTCATCTTTTTATTAGTGGTTGGATGGGGTCAAATCTTCTTTTATTAAAAAAAAAATTAGTCATATTTTCCATCAAAAATTGTTTTTAAAAAAGTTGTAGTTAGTTCTAACTTCTAAGTGATAAAGTCTTTTGTTCTTGAATAAAAAATTTAGGATTCGATCTCATCAAGAACCAATTGATGTCTTGGACTTGATGATAAATAATTATCTTTTCGAAAAAAGAATAAAATATTGCGCCTTTAAGTTAGTGTTTTTCCACCCAAAATAAAAAACTTACACTTTTTTTTAGGAGTTCACAGAGGAATGAAATGAAATTGAATGAGTAAATCATAAACAAATGGAATAGAATGAAATGTTTCTAAGTAATGGAAATGAATAGAAAATAAAATAATAAATGAATGAAATGGAATTTCGTAATTTTGTTTGGATGTTTTTTAAATAAAGAAATTGAAAGAAATAGAAGGTAAATAATCTTATTTGAGAGTAACATAAAAGAAAATGAATTGAATCATATTATGATGATATTACTATTATACTCTTATTTTAAAATAAAATGCTAAATATATAGAAGTATTTTAATTTTAGAAGTTTTAGTGAAATTTTTCCTCCATTAAACCGCCAAAACAAGAAAATGAAAGGAATATTCTAAAATAATTCATTTCATTCCATTCATTTTCCTCCTCCAAAACGAAGTGTTAATATTATACTACAGTTAAAATATTTAGGGCTCAAATCCCTCTTTTTTTATTATAATTATTGAATTATCAAGAAAAAAGTTTATGTTGTTTTCCTTTTGGTCTGGTGAGTTTTTTATTTTTTATGTTAGTCCCTCTCATTTGGGCCTTTTATTTTGTGCTAAATATTACCCTTTTTGCAAATTATAATACTGAAAAGCTCCTATCGCAAGTTATTTACACTCTATTTGTTTCAAAGTTATTTACGTTTTATTTGTATGTGAATTATGTGATGGACCATGCCAGTGAATTGGATTTCATTACTTCGTCAATACTTTTGACCATCATTATGCATGTCCAGTTACCAAATCAAAACAAAATAATCACAACACAAAGAAAATAATGTCACACAGCCAAACACACACACACACACACACCCCACACCAACCCCTCCCCCCCCCCCTCGGGGTGGGGGGGCGCGCATCCCAAAAGAAAAAAACTAGATTTGAAACATAAATAATAAACTAGTATTTAATAATAATTTCAACACACAAATATCATAATGGCACACATAACTAAAACCCCAAAAAAAAAAATGAAAATCATAAACTTACCAATAACAACCTACTATTCAAGTCTCATGTAAAAATGTTGTGAACATAATATTCCTCTCAAAGGCGGAGCTATGTATATGAGTGCGGGCCCAAAATTTTGAAATTTTCCTATATATATATATATATATAATTATTTTAATGTTCTCAAAATTTACCCTTCAAAAATAAGAGTTGGTCTCCCTAAATATTTAAGAATTTCACTATGAAAATGGTAAAAATGAATTTTATTTTATGAAAAATCACCATCAAACTTAATTTTGTTTGAAAATGCTAGGCTTTTTGTGTGTGTGTGTGTGTGTGTGTGTGTGTGTGTATAACTTATCAAATAAAAAAGTGTATGTATATAATTAAAAAGTTTTCTATATATATATGTGTGTGGAGATTGTCTTAATAAATATATTAGTGCTGCAACTTAGCCCCTCAAATAAAAATTTATGGTTCCGCTTGATTTCTCCACATTTTTATGTGGAAATAGTCTATGTATCTCGTTTTATTGTCTAACACTCGTTGCAATGCTTATCCATTATGTATTTGAATTTTGACGTGATAAAATAAAGTTGATTAAATTCATTAAAAAAAATAGAGTTAATTAAGGATGAGGACAGCCTTGTAATTTTGGGTGGGGCCCAAAATTTTGAAATTTTCCTATATATATAATTATTTTAATGTTTTCAAAATTTACCCTTCAAAAATAAGAGTTGGTCCCCCTAAATATTTGAATTAGTCCAATGATACTTTAAAAAACTAAATTAGGCTCATAGTCATAGAGACATAACTTTATTTTTTTGTAATTTTTTATTATTGTAAAATGTGCTCTTATATACGTTAAATATTTGATAAAGTTTGACATCAAACATGTTTGAATCTATCATTTTTAACCTGTTATATGGCGATTAATTAGTCATTAACTCATTAAAAAGACCTTGTCACTAAAACTACACATAAAATGTCTCTTTAGTTGCCACATAATGGGTTAGTGCAAGATAATTTCAAATGTGTTTGAGGCTTAACTTATTCCTCCAAGTTTTGGATAATTTATATTTTTTAAAATTTTATTAGTTTAATTGAGAGATTTTTTTACTTACGTTAGTAAAAATTTTGATAATTTGTATTAAAAATGAAACTTTTTAAGAATTTCACTATGAAAATGGTAAAAATGAATTTTATTTTAAGAAAAATCACAATCAAACATAATTTTGTTTGAAAATACTAAGCTATTTTTTTTTGGGGTGTGTGTATATTTATAACTTATCAAATAAAAAAATGTATGTATATTGTAAGAGCACGAAATCTGGATTACCCAAGCCCATTTAGAATAGTGAGATTGATGTTCCCAAACCTGGCCCAAATCAATAAATATTTATAAAGAGAGTGGAATAAACAAGTTTTGGCTTTGCCCCAAAACACAAATCGAGTAGGAGGAATCAGAAATCTAAGATTTAAATGTATAGATGGATCTTTACAAACTTGCTCGAGGACGATGTTCTTGGTTGTTACGTACACTGTTCACTCTCTTTTTCTCAGTTACTGTTCTAGCTCTGACCTCTTTTTCTTGATTCTTTTTGGATCCCTTTTATCTGAAAGTCTCTTTCCTTTATATACTTCATGGCCTTTTGCATTCTAACCCTCCATCCCCAATCCTCCTAAATACCCTTAGGACACTTGTCCCATTAGACTTCTAGTGAAGGTGGTAGAAGGAACTACTGAACTGTGGATCTACTGTTCAGGTCAATTCCTCATTAATGCAGCTAGTAAAACTGTTGTCAGCCATTTATTGTGGAGGAGTAGGCGAGACCTTATAAGAAACCTCCCACAAATATCTTGTTTACCTCCTAAGGTGCCCACCTTCACATTTTATATCCCCCAATAACGCTCTGTCACTTCCCACTCTCTCCTCGGACCACCTCACTCCTCGGGTCATGAATGCTCTTTCATGAGGAACAACTGGAGGCTACAACGGTTCTTCCAATTTTTGGTCCTCGGGCCGCCACATATGTAATAAAAAAGTGTGTCTGTATATATATGTGTGGAGATTATCTTGATAAATATATTAATGCTGCAACTTTGCCCCTCAAATAAAAATTTCTGGTTCCACTTGATTTCTCCACATTTTTACGTGGAAATAGTCTATGTATCTCGTTTTATTGTCTAACACTCGTTGCAATGCTTATCCATTATGTATTTGAATTTTGAAGTGATAAAATAAAGTTGATTAAATTCATGAAATAAAATAGAGTTGATTAAGGATGAGGACAGCCTTGTAAAGAAGAAATAATACAATCTAAACAAACTAATGATGATAGGACCCTCATAAATCCCACATGCAATCCACCAAGAAAATTCCACATATATAAATCCAAAGGTAATGCTTCCCAATATTATACAACTATTAAATATCCAATATGGCATGATCGTCAAATACCAATCATCATCAAATTATGTAAAATTTTCACTTCACACATTATGAATATATATTAACGGTATTTTAATTTTACCTTTGCATGAATTTATTGTAAAAATAAGTTTTTTTTTGACAAATCATGTTACTGTTACTTTTATTATGTATATTTGCAGATGTAAATAATAAAAATCTTGGTATTCTTCATGTTTAATATTTAAGCTTATTTGCCAAGAGTTTTATAACTTAATTAATTAGCAACTTTGGTGTTTCTTGCAAGACATCCAATGTTCAAATCTTCTCACTCTATTATAAATATGGAATTATAATTTTTTTTTTTTTAAATATCTAAGTTCATTAAGATATTGGAGGTAAACAAAATTAAACATAATTTTTAAAATTAGATGCAAACAATTGCAAGAACCAAATAATAGGAGACCTTACTAGTGAAAGGAATCTAAATGAGTTGCACGAGTAGGATTATATTCAATGTAGCAATTCAAAAGAGTGCTCAATATATATTAAGCAGAATATTATATATTATATATTTATTAATATTTCTTTATATTCAATATTCCAAAAATAAAGTGAGAAAAAAATTGTTATGAAAAAAAGAGTGTAGTTGATGACGTGGAGCAATAGTAACTTAGCAAAATTAAATAATGCTTTTTTAATAAGTAATGTTACACCACTTAATAGAGTCCAATATTGACAAATCCACCGTTAGATTACATTATCTTCGTATATTCTTCATGTTTGCAAAATTTCAAGGTGATCAAAGATTAATAGCCATGTCATCGATCAATTATTAAAATTCAAATTTTTATAGTTTAAAATAATGCATAAAAGATGAGTTTATAGATCAAATGGTAAATAGTATCCGATTGATATGAAAATTGGCGTGCATGTTAAGAACATATAAAACATGTAATTTAATGATAGGATTTTCAAAATATTAATTCAATAACAACTTATTAGGTGGTGTAACATTGCTTAGAGTTGCATCAGGTGTAACTTGAACCTAACCCAATTAAATAATGCCTTTTTGTTATATATAGTCCAATTTTAGCGAGCGCCTGCCGCTTGGTTTTCCAAGGGGAGCACAAGATTGGAATCCAATATCGGGATTGGCCTGCTTAAATTCCAAGGAAGCATGCAGCCTGAGAAATTGAAGGGATGTTTGATTGTTATGAAGTTCAAGACTCCAAGAATGTGAAGATGGTGTCAATCAAGATTAGGCCTTCAAGTCCAAAGGTTAGAAGAGGCAAACGAAAGTTCCAATGTAGGCACACCTGCATCATACTTCCCTTTAAGGCTTTGTTTGGTTCAATTGCAAACATTTGGCAGAAATACCATTTTCATCCTTACATTTTTACCTTATTCCCGTTTTGGTTCCTACTTTTTTATTTTACCGTTTTTAGCCCCTGAATGAAAAAATGTTCCATTTTGGTCCCGACCGGTACTCACTTAACGAAAATGTCCTATGCGGTAAACGGAATGCACTGTTTGTGTACGTGTAAGTTAAATTTGAGCTTATATATGGAAGTGAAATAAGTTATCTAACAGTACATCTACATGAGAAAGCTCGAAAAGATGCAAGATTTGACATGACACTCAAACAAGAGATAAAGAAAGTGATGGTAGGACATGAAAATGACACACGTCTAAACAAGAAGAAGAAACTGACTACTAAAACAACACAGGATGTACGTGAAAAACCCTCGAAAATGGATAAAAAAACCACGGTTTGAGCAAGAACCCCACATTCTTGTTGTACTCAGCTTATATTATATGTGAAAGAGATTAGTTTATAATGAGGCTGTCTTTCTTTCTTACCAACTCTCCAGTTTCATCTCAAAATATTTACTTGGGTTCTTGCTTTAATAGCACAACTGCATGTTACTCTTATACACTGAGGAATATGGTTGAATACAAGGATATGTGTCAAGTCATCATTTTCTCTTTTAGATCTTTTCATAGTTGTGATATTATCTGCTAACTAAGGGATAAGAACTGCACCAACGTGGCATTGGGACCTGTAAGAAGGTAGCTTTGCCACTGCTTAGAAAACAAGTCTTGGTCATCAAGTGGAACATCAAAAGCATTGTGATTGGTACACGTGTCTCTGAGGTAACTCATTGTGCATTCAACCACTAAGGGATGTCCTCATAGCCTTTGACCTTGAAAAGTCACTATATCCTTTTTTGGTGAGTGCTTGAGTACCGTGTCAGGTGTAAATCTCATTTCCTTCTCAAGGCAATCAAGCCTTTAGCATAGACCAAGAGAAAATCTCTTAGCCAATACTTTCCCTTTCCTCACAGCTGTTCCACGCGTAGAGTCTAGATTCAACCACTTATGCATTCTCTCAGGCCTTAGTGGTGTTATATACAGTTTGCATAGTAAATACTGACATGACTAATAAAAATAATAATAAAAATACCACATCAACCTCCCATTTAAAAAAAAAAAAACAAATTAATTTATCAATGTTAACAAAATAACAAAATTAAAAAGAAAAAACAAGATTACAATCCAAAAAATACATGAATTTAGATGTGTTCATCTTCAATAAGAACTCTAAAGAACACAAACCGAAATTTAAACATAAGAACACGTGCATAAATTTTCTAGCATTTTCTTGCCCTTTCTTGTCAACCAAACACAAAAATATATACACAAACCGATTCCAACAAGAACACGAATACAAACACAAACCCAACAACAAATCTTTCTCGTCAACCACACAGAAAAACAACAAAAACAAACCCAAACATCAGCAAGAATACAAACACAAACCCAAATCTAGCCCCACCCACCACCAGAACTAGCCGATCACCAAGCCACTACCTTTCTCTGTTCACAACCACCAACAACCCTTAATTAAACCGATCTCTAGTAAATCCAAAAGATTCAGAATACACACAAGAAAAACAAACCAAAAAATACATCAATCATCAAATCTCAAAGCCCAAAAATTTCAACACCAAACCAAAAAATTCAACCCAGCAACAACCCAATTCACTTACCTCCAGATCAAAATGAAGAGTTGTGTGTGTGAAGGACTCAGCAGGGAGAGCGAAATTGAAGCGTTGGCCACCACTACCACCATCAAAGAGCGGCAACAACGTGGTGGAGCCTCCTTGCTCCGCTGTGAAGACGTTAGCTACCACCACCACTATCTCTCTTTATGATTTGTTTGGATAGAGGGAGGAAGGAGGGGGAGTGGAGGGGAGTAGAGTAGAGTAGAGTTGGCTAAAAATAAGCTTATTTTGTGCTAAATCTACTCCACTCTATTCCCCCTCCCTCTCCCTTAATCCAAATGGACCATTAATTTCTAAGATCAAGACAAAAAGCTGTGTGTGTTCGTGGGTATGGGTTGGTTTCAAAAGAATTTATAGGTGTCTAAGCGGGTTTTAAGTGCTTGCTATGGGAATGGGTTTACAAAGGAGTTTTGGTTTTTAGCTTAAGTTTGAAAATGAAAGGATGTATGAGAATTTTATGAGACTCTTTCTTTGGGTTTTGCTAAAAAAGTTTGGATTTTCAAAGAGAAGCAACAAAGTGAAAGGGGTTTTTTCTTTATTTAATTTTTGTGCTTAAAGATTGGCAAATTTAAATTTTGTGATGTTGTGTTTAAATATTGGTCAATTTAATTTTTGTGGGTTTGTATTCTTGTCATTGAATTTTCTAGATTTCTGTTCTATTGTATTTATGTTTAAGATCCAAATTAATGTGTATTTTGGTTCTAATTCTGTCATTTAATTATCTTTTATTTTCTTAAAATGGATAAATTAATTTTTTTTAGAATCAAAGGTATACATGGATGCCTATGTATCTTTTTTAATTATTATTTTATGTTGACATGGAATTTTTTAATGCCAAGTAATTTTTTTAAATATTATTATATTGGCTACATCAGCATTTCGTTTGCCACATAGAATATTTCTGTTGAGTTAGTAACTGTAGGGACCAAAATGGAACGTTTTTTTCATTAGAGACTAAAAGTGGTAAATAGAAAAGTAGGGACCAAAACGGAAATATGGTCAAAATATAAGGACGAAAATGGTATTTCTGCCAAAACATTTTAATACCTTACTACTATTTGGGTGGTCTAAAAAACCAGGTCAACTTAAAACCATTTTTCCTTTGATTGTAAAATAGGAACAATTTTGGTGTAAAATGAAATACACTTCTATTTTCTTATATTTCAATTTTGGTCTCAGAACCAAATAGATAAGAAATAAGAGCTTGAACACTTACAATGGAGTACAAAGAGAATAAAGAGGAGCCACTAGAAAATAGATCAGGTCACCGCGACCCAATCGAGCAACCCCCTAAGCTAATTGGACTAGTGTGAGTGACCCTCCCCTAAGCCCATCAGACTAGTGTGAGCGACCTACCCCTAGATCTCTTCGATATTGTTGCCGCCACCATTAGATCAAACCACCATGTCCATGCTGTCACCACCAAGCCACTACTGTTGCTGCCAGCAACCACCCATGAACCAATCTCTCTCTCTCTCTCTCTCTCTCTCTCTCACGATCAATCAAATTTTGATTCTCTTTTTTTTTTTTTTTCTTTGGATTTTTATACTGGAATTTTTTCTATTATAAGTTCTGAAAAAATGTGAGAAATTAATAGAGAATGTGTTTTCTAAATCATTTTAAAGAACTGAACCAAATACCTAAAAATAATTTTTAGAGCATTTTTCAGAGTGCAACCAAATGCCTAAAAATATTTTCTTTTCTAAATAATGTTTTCACTTGAAAATATTTTATAGCCGGAAAACATTTTATATCAAACCAAACACAGCCTAAAGGAAAACTTGTCCTTAAAGTTTTAGCATGGTGCGCTTGAATTTTGACTTGAATATCCTCCATGACTGTTGGCTTTGAACTCAACTTCTCGTTCATCAGCTGGAAAAATAATTTGTAGAATATCTTTGCGAGGCTTCTCATTATTGATAGTCTGATGTCCAAATGCCCATCCAAGAGGATTATAGGAAGCATGCATTTGGATGTAACATGATGTGGGATGCCTTTGGAAAATTAGAGCAACGTTGCTGTCCACGAACCAATGAAGCTCGTATGGTATGGAAAATTCTTCCGTCACAAAGTGCATCTTAGGGATAATTCCCATAGAAACCATATTAGCATAACTTCCTCTATCCATCATAGGATTGTTATTGATTGTGTCAGTAGAACAGAAAACTTAGGTACTGGACCAATCTTTCTTGGTTTCATTTTTTCGGCTAAAAAATATTTGGCATAAATGCACTTTCAGTCCTTATATTTTAACTTTTTTTCATTTTGATCCATACATTTTATTTTTACCACTTTTAGTTCTTAAACCAATTAGTATGTCTCATTTTAGTCATTTCCATTAGCCAACTACCAGAAAAGGTTGATGTGGCTGACGGAGTGCATTGCTGGCATATTAAACCTTCACGTGGCCATTAAAAAATTTTAATTGGCATTTAAAATATGCCACTTTAGCATTTTAATTTTTTTTTTTAAAACCACATCAAATAAAAATAATAAAAAAACTTCAAACCGAAAATAGTTAAATTAATTTTTTTTCTTTATTTTTGGGAAGAGCACGAAGATCAAAACATGTGTTCTTCATTTTCTTCCCCAACAATAGAAAGTGCTTGTTCTTCTTCTTCTTTAGCCAGTGATCGGAGATTGAAAGCTCTGGCAAGATAGGATGGGTGGGTGGGTGGGGTTAGATTTGGGTTTGTGTTTGGTTGCTTTGTTTGGATTTAAGTTTTCTGGGTTTGCTGAAAATGGATTGTTGGGTTTGTGTTTGTATTCTTGCTTATGTTTGGGTTTGTGGTTGTTGTTTTTGTTTTTGGTTGACAAGAAATGGCAAGAAAATGCTAGAAAATCTGGGCTCTGTTCACAACCACCAACAACCCACAATTAAAATGATCTCCAGCAAACCCAAAAGATCCAGAATACCCACAAGAAAAACAAACCAAAAAACTCATCAATCATCAGATCTCAAAGGCCAAAAATTCCAAAACCAAATCTGAAAATTCAACCCAGCAACAATCTGATTCTCTCGACCAGCAACAACCCAATTCAACCGATCTCTAGCAAATCCAAAAGATCCAGAATACCCACAAGAAAAACAAACCAAAAAACTCATCAATCATCAGATCTCAAAGGTCAAAAATTCCAAAACCAAATCTGAAAATTCAACTCAGCAACAAACTGATTCACTTAACTAGCAACAACCCAATTTGCTTACCTCCAGATCGAAACGAAAAGTTGTGTGAGTGAAGGACTTGGCAAAGAGGAAATTAGAGAGGACTCGTCGGCGTGGTCGATGTTGTGAAGCCTCATTACTCCGCCGCGAAAACGCTGGCCACCACCACCACTATCTCTCTCTCTAATTTCTCAAATCAACATGAAGAGTCATGTGCTTTTGTGGGTATGGTTTGGTTTCATGTTGGAGAAGAAAATGAAGAACACATGTTCTGATCTTCGTGCTCTTCCCAAAAATAAAGAAAAAATAATAATTTAACTATTTTCGGTTTGAAGTTTTTTTATTATTTTTATTTGATGTGGCTTTTTTTTTAATTAAAATGATGAAGTGGCATATTTTAAATGCCAATTAAATTTTTTTAATATTTTTTTAATGACCATGTTAGCGTTTAATGTGCCAGCAATGCACTCTATCGCCATGTCAACCTTTTCCACTAGTTGATTGATGAAAATGACTAAAATGATATGCGCTAATTGGTTTAGAAACTAAAAGTGGTAAAAATAATATGTAAGAACCAAAATGAAAAAAAAAATCAAAATGTAAAATCTAAAAGTACATTTATACCAAAATATTTTTAGTAAGTGCTAGACCTTCTACGTCTGCACCCAAATGATGAATATATCTTGAATGTTTGAGACCAAAACTAAAAGTATGCAAATATTATTGGAGATGAATGGCCCAATGGACTTGATAAAATAAACCTAAATTGACCAACCCATACATATGTAAATGAGTCATCATAGGTTGGTTTGGATCGATTCTATAAAGATTTGGGTCCACTGCAATATTTAGGACTATTGCATCATGTCGGATCTCAATCCGTTATTTAACCATGCAGATTAGTTTGGGTCAATCGTTTTTCTGGCCGATGAGGTTAGCTTGGATTGAAATATATTCAAAACCAAAGCAAACCAACCTATGCACAATTGATGTTTGAAGCACACACTTATCCGCCATACAGCAACTTGAAATAGTAAAATTAACCGATAGATTACAAGTCTTCCTAAATAAAGCGAACTTCATTACTAGATGTTCAGATCAGTGATTTCTCCTGTCAAAAACATGTCCAAGGACTGCATGCCTATCAAACTGGCAAACATACAAAGCAACTCTCTCTCCCTTTCTATCTCCCTCTCCTGACTAAATGGTTAAGTACTTCTTGATAAAGCAGGGTGCCGCTCAAACTCACCCTTACTGAAAAAGGTTACAAGGTAGAAGTTGCATATCTCCAGCCAAGCACAACTTCAACAAACTCCTCCAAGTTCATCACATTGACATGACCGCCATCTCTAACTGCAACCAGCACAGATGTTGCAACCCCAGAAACAATGCCTGCAGTGTAACTTGGCAAATATGAGTTGTTCTTAACTCACCAGACATACTATCAATTTTTGGAGAGGGTAGAAAAAAAGGAGCGAGATTGCAAATCTAATACGAAAACCATTTTCCACCCTGGATAAAAAGAAGAGGAAGGGGCAGAAAGAGATATTGATATTTTGAAGCATTATTGAAGAATGATTTTTGTTGCAGCATTACCAATTAAACATTGCACTCAATTTGTCTCTGTCAAAAATCAGCATGGATGCATAACTATGAGCCCTTACATATAGAATCTTCCAGAAATATACAAGTATCTTATGATAACCAGACAATAAAAATAAAAATAAAATGATCCATGAGTTTTGATTGTTCTAACTCGTATTATGAAAAAATAAAATGGGATCATTCGATACTGGGTTCAAATTGTATATTAGGATAGCAAATAAATAGAAAATAAATTAAAATTTTAATGCTCAAAAAACCGATTGGCATCTTAGCCTAATAATAAAAGCAATCATTATGGAGTGGATGCCATAGATTGATATTTTATCTTATCTATAAATAAATATATAAGCAAATAAAATGTTCAAATCAGATGCTTGTAATGTGGACAATTTCTGAGAGAGGTGAATAGTAGGAATTTTTAGTATTTAGCAAATTTGGCATTTGCTATTCCTCTTTTTTGAGTGTATTGATTACACATTTTTTTTAGATCTTTTGAATTTGAGATTGTAATTCTTTCAAAGTAGCTAGAAAACAATCCTGAGGTATTTAAAATTTGCTTCCCCATTTATTTAAGTTGCTTTATTATTAAAATAAAGTTACATATGCACCCAAATATGTCTTGAACCCACCTTCATCCCATAATTATAAGAGGAAGTGCCATTTGAACCAGTGCTTATTGGTCCAAAAAAGGTACATATTAGATGCTTGTAATCATCCAATCATATATATATTTCAAGCAGCATAAGAGATTGCCTTGTCGTCCTACATGGTAGGCAAGAAATCTAGCCAACATATCAAAGATTTAAGAAGGATGCATGTTACCACCAAATCTGTTAGCTCTAGTGGTACCGGTACCTCTGCCTATTGAAACAGTGCAAATTTGAGCCTCGGGGTTATTGTCCCCTTAAAATATATTTTGTTGATATTAAAAAAAAAAAGCCACAATGCATGTTAGTTAAATAAAAGGTCATTTGTGAGATTCAAGCCACAAGCAATTGGATGAATATGCATATGATGTAATACAGAGAACATATTCTAAGAATATGCAAAAAATGGAACGCAAGTTGATTCTTACCATTATCAACTACACCCGGTATCACATTGATGTTCTTCTCAAGCTCAGCTGGGTTCTGTATCCCATTAGGGAAGCTGATGAGGTAGCAAGAACTCAAGTTAACAACATTAGTCAGTATTCTTAAACCACAACAACCTTAAACATATTGAAGCAAGTTGGTTTCTGGGCCAATTCTGGGAAGCAGGAATCAATCACACAAGGGTTTGCTATAGCATAAAAGATAAAAATAAAGAAACGAACAAACAAACCAAGGATGAGCTGATCTTTCAACTAGAGCATCAGTTAATATTTGATTTAGATCAGTATCTAACGTTCAATAAGAAAACAATTGCCTCTTTTACCATATCACCTCCAGAAGACAATGACAAATTAGCATCCTTGTAGTCAGGAATGCAATTCAATTCCTTGTTCAGGCCAATTTATCAGGTGGTAAAGGAGTGAGGTGGTCCAAGAAACAGCCAACTGCTGCATGGTGAAGCAGGCTTTAGACAATATGTAGTTGCAGCCTTCCAAATCTAGCCCTCAAAACTAATTCCGCATTTAATAAAGGCAGAAACTGAAAGGATGGATTCCAGGTAAGGGTACCACATGACACTAAAATGTATATTTAAGATATCCAACCGTCCTTTCTCTTCCATCCTCCCAGGAACAAACTCAACATAACTCAAAAAGCTTAATCCCACTCAACTTGGGGTCAGATTTATAAATATTTCTTGCCATCCAGCTCTATGTAGAAAAATTCCTGGTAAAAATATTCCTTAGGCTTTAGCCATCTAGACCATGTAAGACCAAAACTATTATAGTTCTATTCCAAATTCCACATTAAACTGTCCTGACTTAGCCTACTAGCCTCACAACTAATAGTTGATATAAATTGTTTTCAGTTATCAAATTTTCTGAATAAAAAAATTTGTAATAAGTCATGCGAACAGGCAAGTCTACTTTTTAAGTTTCTCCTATTCGAAAAACTTCTGATTCACGTTTGCAATGTATTAGCCTGTGAAAATACCAAGCTTACATTTTTCAAAACAAGAGCTTTTATTCTAAAATTTGTGACTTAAAAATTAAAAATTAAAAAAGAAAAGAATAGAAATACAGATGTCCACTTTAAAAGCATATCTACAACTGCTGGTTAGTTTGCAGCCAAGACAACAAAATCAAAAGAGGAATTTAACCAGTACAGTTCTAAAACACAACACATGGACAAAACTATTACACCAGTCCAAAAATAGACTAAGACTTTGAGGATCCTTGTTCATAAAGTTCTGTACCAAAGTTTCATTTGGGGAAAACAAAGAGAGGAAATAGCAATAAGAATATACCTCACATCTATAATCATATTCCCAAGATCTGTGATAACTGGACCATCCTTCCTTAGGGCAGATCGAATTTCAGGAACTGTAACATTCACAGGAAATGCAGTAAGCAAGGGCCCGTTTGTTGCCATTATTTAAACAGCAGTTTCTAGTGTTTAAATAACATTACACATATTTTCACATTTTTCACCCACACGTATTTCCAAGAAATACAAGCAACGTTACTAGAAATCTATTACCAAACGGGCCATAAATGAAATAACTCCCTCTTCCCCCCACCCCGACCAAAGAATATTCAAAATATATATCTACAAATAAATAATAATAGAGTCATCCAGTCTCGAATAAAAAGCATGAAAATACCCTCTGGGAACTGACAAAAGGAAATTAAAACAGACAATCCTGTCATTACAACTTCCCAATGTAATTAAAGAGGGTACAAATAAACAACCCTAAAGGGGGAAAAAAAAAACCCTCAAAGAAAAGTCAAATGCAATTGTATGATTTATAAACAGATAATACAGAGATGCATCATTTAATTTGTATTTGGAATGGCACAGTGAAAACTAACCTCCTCCAAGAGCAATGAGCCGCCTTGAAACAGGTGATGTGGCCAGTGGGAGAACTTCAACCTAAAACACATCTCGTCAACTTTTTGGACATGTTGCATGAGATCAATATGAACAATCAATTTGAAATCCTATTGAATTATTCCAAATCTCTTAAGATGAGTGTGAATGAAAATCATAACATCATCATTCTCTACAGCAAAGTCTCTCAAATGGTACCAACTAAATTAGGGTCCTTACCCAGACATCAAGCCATAAATAAATAAATAAATAAATAAAAGGTTCTTCTATAGGACTGAGTTCTCCTGCTCAATATTTTCTATTATTAATCAATGCAAATGAGAAAAATATATAACCAAACATGTCTATGATTAACAATATCAACTATGAAGAACTCAAAGTACAGAAACAAAATAACTGATTAAGCACAAAGGGAAGTTACTAACCGCGACTGGAAACTTGCTACCAAGCCGATGAACAACCTTTGTGTGTTCAGCTAATATTATGCACACATTTGCCATGGAATAAACAACCTGATTTAGGAAAAGAAAAATTATCAGAATAAAAAATAAGTTGGATCAATATTGTAACTTTAATCTGGATGCCAGGTACTCAAGTGGAGATCCATAACTTTTGTTACCCCCCCCCCCCCCCCCCCTCCAATTCAATTTTAGGTTTAAATATGTGTGTGTGTGTGTGTGTTATTTTCACTTCTAGAGCTTCCTTTGTGTGCATAGGGATGACTCCTATTTGAAGAAATGATGGGGGAGGGTCACTTAAGATGCTGTGGTGATATGCAATGAAGAACAATTAATGCATTGGTGCAAAGGTGATATAATGAAGATAATAACTGGACTGCTGCAGTCACGAAGTCAAGAAATTAAGATAACCCACATGAGACATGCTTATTATGAAGATAATAATTTCTTAAATAAACTTTATGCAATAATAATAAGGACAAAGTTTAATTACAAAACTGGTTGTAACTGATTGTAGCCTACATTTCTCAATAAAATAAACATTACTTGAAAATCTAACCGTTGAATTGCATATTCTTTACGCTCTTGATACACATTGTCAATTTTTGTGTTAATCAAATATTATTTACTATATGATCTATAAATTTATATATTATGCATAATTTTAAACTACAAAAATTTGCAATTTAAACAATTTATTGATGACATAGATATTGATATTTAATTTTCTAGAAATTTTGCAAGCATGAAAGATATAAGAAGAAGATGTAATTCAATGGTGGATTTTTCAAAATGAGCCTCAAATAAAAAGATATTGAGTAAGGTTGTAGCCTTAAGCTACAAACTTAAGCTACAACCAGTTTTGTAACTAAACTTTGTCCTAACAATAATTAGGCCTTTATATAAGTCAGTATCAAACACTATCTGAAACCAAGGTTCAAATATCAAATTGAAACCAATAAAATACCAAAGAAGCCAAGAATTTAAAAGAACTAAGCAGAAAACTATGAACTGCCAGCAGCTGGCACATGCAATATAACTGCTAAGACTTGATTTAGACACAGCTGTGTCACTGGAAGTGATGAAAAAACTTTTACTAATTCCTGAATTATTAAAATATTGCCATTAATAACAGGAATCCCGTTGTCTAGCAGAGAGAAAACACCCATTTTCCCAATGAATTATATCATCAAGACAATTCAGTGGAAAATAACAATTAGTTTAAATTTCACACACCTTCTGAACAGTATGAGCAGCTTCCCCTCCCTGGCAAACAAAAAATAGCAGTAAATCTAATTAGACATCAGAATATTAAAATACAAAAACCAAAAAGAACCAACACACCCAAAAAAAAATGCCATGAGGAATCTTAAACCTTTAACAGGTTTTTATTGAAGTCCACTTCATCTACCCCGTCAAACACAATGTCAATGTTATCAACATCATTCAAATCAACCTGAATTGGCAGCAAAAACACTATGGAGATGAAAACATATGTCAGAAATATAGAAAATTAAATATGTCATCTAGAAAGGTTACCCAAAATATTAAGAATACCCGATAAAACTTACCGTTCTCAAACCAAACTGTTTAGCTAGAAGTCGTGAATGGTAGTTTGCTCCAACTGCAACAATGTCTTTCAACTGGAAGAACATTTGAAATGGCTAATCAAAACCCATTGACAAGAATACAAATACCAAATTTTGTAACATGGATGAGCCAGTAATTACAATTACGATT
The DNA here is from genome assembly GCA_032878915.1 of Castanopsis chinensis. Taxonomy (NCBI): domain Eukaryota; kingdom Viridiplantae; phylum Streptophyta; class Magnoliopsida; order Fagales; family Fagaceae; genus Castanopsis; species Castanopsis chinensis. The sequence goes on from JAVQMG010000109.1 coordinate 10,063,032, forward strand.
TGCTTTGATCATAAGAATACTTCAACAAACCAGACCTACACTTCATAGTTCATGATCAAAAGTGGAAAATGGACATTTACTTCTGTGTGTTTTATTGTGCAACCTTCCCTTTTCTAGGGAATTATTAAATGACCATTAAAAAAAAAGATTTCATATGAAGCATGAATTTAAACAAAATCCTCACTTATATCTTTGTGTTATAATGCTTCAAATCTGCGCTTTAGTGATGTTACGAGTCTCTAAATATTCAATTGTAAGGAAAAAGAGAATCACAGTCTGTATCCTCTTATGTGTAAAGATGGCAATGGTTTGCAAATGAGCTTTAGCTCAAATGGCACATCCTACCCCTTCTAAGAGCAAGGTGGAGGGTGAAGTTGTGAGTTCAAGACCCACTAGATGTGTGTGTTACTAATGGGTATGGTTTTTTTTTTTTTTTTTTTTTTTTTATGTACACTACTATTACAAATGAGGAAATAGATCAAGAAAATAATTGGCCTACTCCTAAATAATTACAATCTCAAATTCATAAGATCTATAATGCATAAACTCAAGAAAAGAAGTTGACAGGGATGCTACTCAAAACAGTAAACCCCTCATACAGGGATCTCAATAAGTACATGTACAGGCCATTCAACATCATATAAAATTCCAAAGAGAGTAAACACAAAAGACCACATGTTATTGCCAAGGAACAATGTAAAAGATGGCAAGCAACAAACTCTCCATCACTCTTGCAAGTGCAATACTAGTCAACAGTCATAAATTAGGTAGAGTTTTCAGAGATTATCGACAGTCAAAATTTTGTCAAATTTTGTCAAAATGGCCTTAGGAATACTAATCATCGAAGAAATTATCCACTGCTTCCAACTGAGGGTTCAGGATATGTCCAGCACCCAATTAAGAAGCCATAGAAGCACCTTCATCCATGGCCACTCAAGGAACAAATCCCTAAGAAAAACTTCAGCACACCAAAATAACAGCATAAAATATGTAAAAGAGAGGATAAAGTGCTGTTATTAAGAGCACTCTTTTCTCACTGATAAGAAACGAGAGTGCTCTTAATAAAAGTGATCTTCCCCCTATTTTGCAAGATACAATCTCTTCCAGCTAGCAAGCCTATTCTCCATCTTTTCGACAATCAAATTCCAAAACGCTCACACCTAATGGGAGATTCCAGTGGTAAGCCTAAATATATTACAGGAAGTTAACCCAACTTGCAACCCAAAATTGTTGCCTAGTCCGTAGCTTTGTTCACCCCACTGGTACAAGCTCACTTTTATTTCAAATTGATACAACTTTAAAAAGAAGGATACATCTAAGGAAACCAGGATGCTAATCATTTTCCTTACAAAACAATATTATATCATCCACAAAGAGAAGGTGCACGATTTTTCCATGCTCACATATTTCACCCTTCAACTTTAAATCCAAGCAATTGAAGCACCATCAACAAATCTATACAACGTCCTACTCACGATCTCCATCATTAAGATAAACAATAATGGAGATAAAGGATTCCTTGTCTCAATCCTCTAGAAATACCAAAGAAACCATTGATCATGATTGAGAATTGAGTAGTAGATACACAAAAACGTATTCACTCCAGCCATTTCACTGCAAAACTGTATTTCTTAAAACAAGAACAGCAAGCAATCCCAATTCATGATCATAATCAGTCTTGACATCTAGCTTATAAAAACCACTGGGCTTCCACTTCGCCTGTCCAAGCACTGAATCAAGGATCTGCCCAGTTGGTATTGAACTCACAACATCATCCTCCACCCTGTTCTATATGGGGAGGAAGTGTCATTTGAGTTGCATCTAATTGGTAAGTAGAATGAAAATAGTATGAAATCCTATTTAATTTCTAAGAGGGAGAACAAAATCTACGGAATCTAACTCACATGAAAACCATAGTCAATTCTTTTGCAGTACAAGTGGTAGTTAATACAGAAGGAAAAACTATCAAAAATTCATTGGAACCACACCTTTCCTTCACCAATTAGTTTTCCAAGCTCTTCAATGACGAGAGATGTGCCTCCTGTTCCCAGTCCAATCACCATTCCAGATTTCACAAGTTCCACAGCCCTCTTAGCAAGGGCAAGCTTAAAAACATCTTGTGCTGCAAGAGTATTATTGAAAAATTATATGAAGTCCATTCAAATATGTAGAAAAAGAAAGGGTAAGAGATGTGGAAAGTAAACTAGACTGCACTACATAAACATATAAAAAGTTTGAACTAGTGCCTCCAATATGCTAGAGTACAATCCACAAGAGAAAAGAATGTACAAAAATAACAGGAAAGATTAATTGCTTAATCAGGCCATGAAGTAACACACCATGCCATTGTTGACATACAAATCAGTGATAGATGTCCTTGTCCCATAAACACATTCACAAGCAATTACAAACAGATTTACATAAGTACCTACAAAATATGAATATAGGAGCAATGCATGAATTCATGGGCCTAAAGGACTCACAGCACATAGAATCTGATGTCCAGATTTCAAGGCTAGATTATAAGCTGCTCTTTTTTTCCCACATGCAACAAACATGAGGTGGTGCATAACCTGCTCATACATTAACCCCCATACTCATATGTGTCACAGCCATTAATATTTTCTACTGGAAATGAAAGCAAAATCCAATACTTCAAAGACCACCAAATGAAGCTCTGCATTTCCACTATAAAACTAAAATTTGAAAAAAAAAAATGCTAATATGGATCTTTGAACTTACAGTTTTGGGAGTTTTCAAGGGCTGAACTTCTTCTCTTTAGATGATTGAGCGTGCTTTCAGATGTAGGATGGCCAGTATTTGGAAATAGGTGATGCTTGTCACCATTTGCTGACTGTTTAGTAACATTGACTCCTTCCACTGCAGAATAAACTATTTTTAAGAATTTTTGTTGTTACAAAGCCATATAAATGAGCAAAACGCAGCAGATGACTCTGAAAGTTTATGATTCAGTTCAAACTGACCATTCATAATGACCTATGCTTAACATAGGCAGTTGCACAAAATCACAAATGATAATTCCCACCTGATGGTAAAATTTCACAGCTTGCAGCTACACCAACAAGAGAAGGATAATCTTGGTGCACTATTGCTTCCGCTGGATCTTTTGCTTTACTTCTCCTTTGTGCCCGAGGACCCCCACTTTTTTTGCATCTATTACTATGAAACATCCCTGGACTCAGTTCATGATTATGTTCAAGAATGACATGACACAGATGGAACTTCCCATCAGAGCCAAGTGCAACATTAACTTTGGCTTTGCAATTCGTTTTAGGAGACTGTCTCAATGAAAACTTTTTCTTTGCCGTGCTTTCCCGCTTTCCAGCTCTTGCACATGCAAGAGTAAAGTAATTTAACTTGCCATCATCCCTACACCTTGAACTTCTTCGGTATATACCAAAGCCTTCACGCTGAGCAAACTTGCTATAGTAATTACGAACCTCTTCCGGAGAGGCAAACACCATCCCGGCCCTGGGTGTTTCTACTTCTTCATTCCCTAACCCTCCTACATTGTGTTCCTCTACTTTGTCACCATCAACTCTCTCCTTATCACAAGAAGACCCTTGATTATTATTCTCCAATGTCACATTTACCACAGAATCACCTTCCATCTCCTAATAAAATAACCCAAAAAAAAAAAAAAAATGTGGCCTCAATACTTGATTAATTGAATAAAACAGATTAGAAATGGCACAAAATGCTACAATTGAGGCTTATAGCAATCTAGAAAGTTGCCAAACAGGAATCTTTAACCAACCAAACAGTATCAATGATCCAAATTATTCAGCCCCACAATGATCTCAATAAGTTCCTAGTAAATCCCACCAAAATTCAAGAAAGAATCACTGAGAGTTTATTTACTTCAAATCCCAATCCAAAAATTTCCAGAGATTTAATGGCTGAATGTTGCATCCCAATTCTAATACAAGGGCCCTTTAAACATTGATCAGAAAAATTACCCAACGCCAAAAAATAAAATAATAAATAATAATAACAATAACAGAGCAGATAACCCATAACCCAAAAAACTTCTTGTACAACTGCAAGAAACAGATTTTTGTGAGGACCCATTTGGTTGCTCAGAAAATTAAGGCAAGGAAAACAAAACCCAGAAGTTTAATTCAATATTTTTCCACGATTTGGAGCCTATTAAGCCTCATTTGATTTAGTTATGCTAAAATTTTCACTTTCCTAAAACTAAAAAAAAAAATTAAAAGAAGTAGAATTCTAAGAGATTTTGAGTATTATTAAAAGTGTGCAATAGTTTATATTCTGGACAAACAAAGAGAGCATAGAAAGAAACAGTTACAATACAAGTAATGAGAGTCTTACGAATAGAGAGAGTCTGGGACTGAACTGAGGCTTCGCCAGAGAACACAGTGTTGGGTTGGTGGGATGAACAACACCACATACCCAAGAAGTGCAGCCAACACAAAAAAAGCACCAACTCCCTTTGAAAATCAAACGACCGGTCACCTAAACACTTTGATTTTCAACTGTAGCCAACACTTATGGCATGTATAATGAAATATGTGTTTTTTTTTTTTAATTATTATTTATTTATAACCATGAAATCTGTATTTATTATTTATTTTTTTGTGAATAAGTATAAGGTAGTTTGGCTGTAATTTTATAACAGGAAAGAGTTTTTTTTTTTTTGAGGAATGGAAAGAGTTTTTTTTTTTTTTTGACAGATTTGACAATTATTACTTAGGTATACTTATTTCCTATCTAAATTTGTAATATAATATAACAGTAATTATTTTATAATATATTATAATTGTCATGTAACTTATAATAATTTTTTTCTTTAATTTTATGTCTATTTTATTATTCAATACTTATTATATTATTTATCTCATCCCCCTTCCTCTATATATATATATATATATATATATATATATGTGTGTGTATGTGTTTCTCAAAAAAAAGATATTCAGTATTGTTGAGTTGTTCTACATCGGTAAGGTGTGATATTGAGAAAAGATTTATCACTTGCTCTGCGACAACTGCCGCATGCAGTTTTGGTGTTGGCAAGTATTATATGTGTGTATGTGTTTCTCAAAAAAAAAAACAAAAAAAATACTTATTATATTATTGATATATTTTTTATATTAAATCAAATTAAATATATCAATAACATAACAAGTATTGAATAATAAAATAGACATAAAATTAAAGAACAAAACTATTATAAGTTACATGATACATATAAATTGTGCAAGTCCAAGTTTTAACTAAAAAAATTATAATATATTATAAAATAATTTAAAATCAATAATGAAACACCTTTTAAGTTTTAAATATATTGAATTTTTTTTTTATATAATTGAAGTAGTATTTTAAAATTTTGATAATATAGTTTCAAGTAAATTATGTTAGAAATTTGGCTAAATTACAAATTACAGTCTTTAAGTTTTCCTTTTCAATTTTTTCTATAAAGTATCATTTTCTCTTTTCAATTTTATCCCATAACTTTCATTTGTTAGTTTGGCTCTTCCATATGGTACTTTTATATAATATAAAACATATAGAAACTTATTAATTTTTTAAAAAAAATATTGAAATAATTAAAATTATGTAAAATATAATATAAAAATTCAAGATAATTAAAAATAAAAGAATAATTTTTATTTTTTAAATAAATAAAACTAAATAATGATTTTTTTCTCAAAATAATAATAATAATAATAATAATAATAATAATAATAATAATAATAATAATAATAATAATAATAATAATGAACCTTTTATATGCATACTTCTTTTTATTAAAAGTGGCTGAAAATATATATATGAAAAGTTAACAGATGTCCTAAGTGCATTGATTTAGAAAATATTTTTAAAAATTTGTTATGAGAAAAAAATTTAATTAAAATTTTGACAACTTTTTATATTTTCTCTATATTTATGTATTAACATAATAGTAATGTTAAGTCCACAATATTTTCATAACAAATGACAAATCCTAGGTAGCAAACTGTTAGCAAGTAAAGTGATGTTAGTGATATGCCTAGATTAGAACCAATAACATTTAGGCACTTAAGAATTATTGTGAAAATATTGAGGATGTAACATTATTTATTGATATAAATAAAACAACTTTAATTTGCCTTTTTAAAGTATTAATAAAAAACAACTAAAACCAACCTAAATATTTATATTTTTTAGGCAACACATTCGAGTTCCAATAACATATTAAATATTAGGCATAACACATTTGTGAGGGTCAAAACGCAAAAGCTAGAGGGCACTATTGGTATTTTTGATCTACACAACTAATTTATGAGAAATGTAAGGCAAAAATCCGCAATGGGAGAATTAAATATACGATTAGTGAGAGAAGAAATTGAATCAAGACTTGTTATGGGCGAATATTGTTTTCCCAAGGGGTAGACAAGGATAAAGGAAGTATAGTACTACTTAGAGCTCTCCTTAGTCTCTCTCTCTCCTAGCTCCTTTTATAGTCCCTCCCCTCCTCTAGTTGTCTTGTTCTCTAGTTGGATTTTTGGGGTGGGGTCTGTCCCATCAACACACCTTACTGCCATTTTGTGATCATGAGAGCAACTTTTAGGACTGTCCTCCCTATTCATGCCAGTTAATCAGTAATAACTGCGGTTGTTATTAGGTGAGAGAGCATTAAATGCAGAGGTGATTATTGTGTTGGGCTCTGCGTTTTTTCGGATGCATTCCCGTGGTAACTCAACGACGAGAAGCATGCGTTCCTGTAGTAACCTGACGAAGCAAAGCCCTTTTCGTAACACGGGAGGCATCCCTCGGTAATATCTCACCTCAATGTGAACTCGATCTGCACAAGATTTTCGGACGTAGTTTGCGGCTTACCTCCTTCAAACCACAGGCCTCGCCATATCCCCATGGGTCTCCATGTAAACACCTTACCATGGAAGGGACTCCCTAACTTTCAATCCTCGAGCTAAGGCCTTCATGGTGAGCTCAAGCATACTCCCCCACAACATTAAATTTCCTATTAACACATTCAATATACCTATAACCCATTCAAGTTCTAAAAATCTACATAATCATGATTCTAAGTTCAAAATACATATTTTCCTTAAAAAAAAAAAATTTAAATACATAACTACATATTAATTAGACATGACATGGTTCCATCCATGATCCATGTTCAAAATGCTTGATTATACTACCATTCAAGTTCAATTCTTTGACATGGTTGTGTGTAGTTAACTTGCTCCATCCTTCCTCAAAAGTCACCATAGCTTTTAAGTGGAATTTGTGGTTTATCTTTGTGTTAGAATCATTTTCTCTCTTTCTTGTGTGTGTACTTGTTTCTCAACAAAAAAAAAAGAGAGGTGCTACATCCACAACATTTTTACAATATTTTTACAACAAATCATAGGTGGTTAGTTATTACTGGTTTAAATTTGAATCTAATACTAAAGTTACTTTTTTGCCCCAACAATAACAACCAGTAATAACTTGCCACTTATGATTTGTTGTAAAAATATTGTAAAAATGTTATGGACATATCATTTCTCAAAAAAAAAACAAAAGGTTCATGTTTGTAATAAATATGCATTAGTTATTACTTTTAATGTCCATTATCTTTTTTGGGGGAAAAAAATGCCCAACAAAAGTTTTTAAAGCTTATCATTTCTAGCCAAAAAGAAAAAAAAGAAAAAAAAAAAGAAAATAGAAGAAGAAGACATTGTAGTCTTTTCATCATAAACAGAATAAGCTAATATAATAACAAACGATAAGTTTCATACCACTACTTCATCGTAGTATGTTTTTCTATCACAAGCATTCATCTTCACATTATCATCCCATCTAAAATCATTTTTTCTCACGAATATCTTGAATGGTATTCCATATGCTCGATCTTAACATAAGATAACAAAACATAATTGTCCTTACAAAAATAGATAGAATTACATTGATATTACATTATCAACCATATTAAAAATAAATAAATTAAACACACAAATTTACTCATTTTCTCTAGTTATATAATTATCCCACAGTGAGTGACATATCATTCCTTTTGATGTTCCATTCTTTAATTTCTTCTTGAAGTTTCTGTTATGCTTGTTGGACATGCATTATCTTGCTAGCGAAAATTCTTAAGAATTACTCCTAAGAATTATCTTGCTAGGTACATCTTCCATAAATGAGTCATTAGAATCAATCCTAATAATATGATTGTGAACGAGATAACATACCAAATATTTCGAATGACCCAAATGGTTTTGCATCAATACATAAAAAAGAGTTTCCAGAATCCAAACCCTTTCTCAATATAGTAGCTCACAATGAAGATTAACAAAGGTTAGATAATTCACATGCATTTTCAACTGAGTCACCACTAAAACTCTTTCAAATAGTATCAGACACTTAGATAAGGAGACACATACCATTTTTATTACCATATTCAACAAATTGTTTTTACAAAAAAAACACTAATAGTAGAAATTAATCTTACACCCAAAAAGATTAAAAAATAAAAAAGAAAAAAAAAATTGTTCTTTTCCTATAATCCCTTTGGGGACTTTAGATGCGTAGGTAGTATTTTCATGGAATGGAGAAAAATTAGAGTTTATAAAAGTGAATATATAGGTAAATAGAAAAGGTCGATTTTATTAAAATTTGGCCAAAAATATGAATGAAATTCAGCCGTTGATTAAGCGGGAAAAAAAACCACTGCTCGGTAAAGTTTTTATGTTAAAGGTCAGTACCACTGTACACGTTTTTCTCATTTTTTGTCTGTTTCTATGTGTCTCTTTTTAAATATTCTTGGGTTTAATGGTCAAAATAATATTAGGAGGAAGAACCCTACTTGTTTTCCCACCCTGATACACACACAGACGTGTCTCCAGATTGGTCTGAATATCATCTCATAAGATTGCATAGTTTCGTAGGGTTCTAAACAGACTTTCTTTCTTGGCTTTGTCTGTTTCTTCGGTGACTTTTTTCTTTCTTTGGTTTCAATTATCAAAATACTCTTACAGATGAAAACCCTACTTACTTTCCTGAATTTCTTGTAGATCTCTTTCAAAACTCAGAGTTTCACACGAAGAAATTCGGTGTTTAGAGGTAAGGGTTTTCCCCTAGCTAGCTCAGCTAGCCCTTTTGTTCGGCTTGTTTTGATGCTTTTCAAATTTTCATCAGTCATGCATATAGAGTAACACATTCCATTAATCCATCATGAGGTCAGTCAGTTCTTTGCTCGACATCTTTAAAATCTGTGTCTATTTTCAAGTGGCTATCTTCATCACTCTCATTCGTGGTTATGTCATTTCTTCTTCAAGTTTTCGCTTAACTTTGTTTGTATCCTTGTTGGTCCTTACATTTCTATCCCCTGCTCATCATACTGAAAAAGACAAGTCTTTGACTGAGTTTTTCTTCACCATCTTAACTAGCGCTTCATCTTTTGTCATTAGCGAATCCCCATTAATTGTGATTCTTATCCTCACTGATCCATCATTTATAGCTACAATTCAACCTCGGTTGCAAAGATTTATAGCTAATCGTCATTCTTCTTCTCCTTCCAACAATATTGATTGGTCCCTTCTCCCCCTAGATCTCGTTCAACTAATTGTAGATGGAATGACTACTTTCAAAAATTATATAGCGGCTAATGGGGTTAGCCGAGATTGGCGATCTGTTTTTTCAAGCATTGGTAGAGGACCTCAGCTTCCTCTCCCTGTGCTGATGCTTTCCGAGCCACTATTAACTGACATGCGAACTTTATTTAGCCTCTATGACCACAGTCGTCATAGATTACAACTATCTGAAGTCCGCAGAAAACGCATTTGGGGATCTCAACATGGCTGGGTTGTAACCTTGGGCTCTCGTTATGTAACCCAACTTGTGCACCTTATGACAGGAAAGCGAATTAATCTTCCACAAGTGGACACAATTCGAAAACGGGCTCCTAGAGAAGAGTGGTTTCGCCTTCTACAAAAATTCATTCTTTTAAAGGAACTTTCCGATGAGTCAACATTCCTGGTCATCGCAATTTTCGGCCCTATGAATAGTTTGGCTTTTAGTAGAGTGAGACTAGGAGCTGCATTGAACAGAAGAGGAGAAGGTGAGTGGGTTGTTGTTGCCAATCCAGAGAATTTGAAATTCAAGGATGTTGTACATTTTAATGGTCAAATATATGCACTCTGTGACAATGGCAAGCTGGTTCGCTTTGAACCTGTTGCTCCTTTTGCAAATATGGTCCAAGTTATTGCTGATCATCCACAAGATGTAGGGGCACACCTAAAAATATATTTGGTGGAGTCATTGGGAAATCTTTATGGGGTTTTTCGTAACGGATTTCTTATTCCTTCAGAGAGGAGGTTTAAGACTACATCTTTTTTTGTCTACAAGTTCAACTTCAATGCATCAGCTTGGGAGGAAGTGACACAGTTGGAAGGTCAAACTTTTTTTGTTGGTGATGGCAACTCCTTCTCCTGGCGCTTTCCTACAAGCACTAGCCCTTGCAGAATTGATTGCATCTACTTTACCGATGACCATTGGGTTTGGCGAAAGTTCCCTAGGAAGGCATATGGAGGCCATGATGTGGGTCTGTTTGACGTGGCAACCAGGGATATCCTACCCCTGAAATTTGGTAAGGAAAAACCTCGTTTTTATTCTCGACCTATTTTTGTTACGCGTAATGACAAACTTTAGTTGACTTTGTTTTCTCTAATACCCTTTGCTTAGTTGAAAGAAATGGGTAGAATTGGTGTTTAGACTTATTTGGTGGCCAAATACAATTTGGTATTCTGGTTTGTAAGCACATACAAACTAATTTCTAGGATATTTATGCTTGTGATGCTGTGATTTAAGTTACTGTGAATCTATTTATCTTTTGTTCTGGATTTGATTACAAAATCTGAAAATGCAGTTTAGATTGTTCAGAGAGAGCTTCAAAAAAGAGTAAATTAGTATAGCATGCTCATTGCCAACAAGCTTTTGGACTGGTTTGCTATGTTGCTTCAGAATGCAACTCTGGACTAAATCGTATGCAGTTTCTTCTTCTTTATAACAAAAACCAATCTTCCTCCTCCTAACATCATCTCTAATGGCTTCTATCTTACTGATGAATGCCTTCTATCTTGACATTGCTATTATGAATCTTTGTGTTTCTTTGCAGCCATATACAGTGGATTGTAGCAGCCCAAGCAATTTTGCATAGCTTCATTTGAAAACTTCTTCCCTTGATCTCCTAGTGAAAGAACACAATTTTGAAACTTTTTGCCATAATGGTTTCTTCTCTTAATTTGGCTTCTGCAGAAGGCACACAATTTTCCCTTTCAATCCCTATTTTGCAACTCTAGTTGAAATCATTACAATTTCAGAATTTGGACTTATCCACGATAACCAAAAGGCCAAGGTATTGGTCTATTTGTGAGGAGGCTTGGGCTCCCACTAGACCCCCAAATCCCTAATATCCATTTTCTCACATTCCTTTCTGTGTACTAAAGAATATGGTTGTCTTATCTCTATAAACTTTCTGCCCCAATGCTTGCTTGTAGGTATCAAGACTGTAACACAACTAATTAGCATGCTATATTATTTACATCGAAGTTCAATTTTTAACACACCATTAGATTGTTTGGAGAGAACCCTAAAACTGAGTAAAAAATATAGCATGCTAATTGCTATCAAACATTTGGATTGGTTTGCTTTTGCTTCAAAATGCAACTCAAAGCAAAGGAGATGCAATTTCTTATTGTTTTTAACAAAAGCCAACCCTCCTCCTAACATAATCTCTTATGGCTTGAAAAAGCCTAACATATATTTTGTAGGTATATATGGTAGATTGAAGCAGCCCATAGCTTCATTTGAAACCTTCTTCCCTTAATCTTCTAGTGAAAACACAATATCAAAACTACTTGTCTTAATGTCCTAGTGAAAAAACAGTAAAAAAAAAAACAAATTGTTTCTATACTTAGTTTGGCTTCTGCAGAAACCACACAAGAATTCTCCCGTAAGTTAGCAAGTTTTTATCGAGTAGAGAGTCTGTTATTAACATAAAAGTTAGTGATGAATGAATGCCAGGAATAGCATCAGGGAACCAAATCAATTTTCTCCATTCATGATTCATCCTAAGGTTTTGTTGTACAAAGCTCATTCCAAGTTGAACTACGAGTGTACTGACCTGTCTTAGAAGGAGTCCGATGCATAAAACATTCCTCCTCAGGTTTACTTGATATTTTAAATTTTGCTGTTTCAGTCACCATAAATTTACTTTTCTTGCGTTCTGGATTTGAATTACAAAATATGAAAACTAAGTTTAGATGAAACTGGCAAGCCCCCAAAACTGAGTAAATAAGTTGACTACTAAATATTTTTTTATATATATAAATAAACAAACCAGAATATCAAAAATCTTTCCTCCAAACAGAAATAACAACAGGAGGAAGACAAGGTACAGAAAATACGTACAAAGAGCTATATATATATATATATATATATAGTTTACAGCCCATTAATAAAGAAAGTGAGCTATTAGAAATTACAACTTACAGCCCATTTACAATGACATTCATTGCGTTAATGCAAAAATGTTGAATCTCTCTCCACTTGGATTCTTGGAGGTTTCTCTTAGCTCTTTGCCTCTTGCCTCAGTCAACAGTACTACTTGATTATATTGAAAACGGAAGCACAGAATTGAAAAGCAGCTAAGGACTAAAGACTGAAATGGAAAACGGAGAGTAAAGAAAAGGAAACAGAGCAATAGAAAATGAAGTAGAACTAAGAGTTTTTGAGAGCAATTTTACGGACTTTCCCATTGAGAGAACAAAAACAATTATCCTTTTATAGAGAATATTTGTAATTTGCTACTGTGCACTAGCCGTTGGAGAGGTTACTGGTTGGACTATCACATAATTATATCTCGCGAGTTACATCTTTCATAATTGATTCATTAGAATCAATCCTTGTAATGTGATTGTGAATGACATAACATGCCACATCCACTTGTGTTTCAAACGACCAAAATAGTTCTGCATCCGGCACATAAAAAGAACTCTTCAAGAATCCAAACAACCCCCCCCCCCCCCCCCCCCCCCCCCCCCTCCCCTTCACTCAATAGTAGTTCACAAGGAAGAGTGATGAAAGTTAGATATTTATGTACATTTTCAAGAGGATCCCCACTAAACTCTTTCAAACAGCATCAAACACTTCAATAAGGAGACAACATTCAATTTCTATTACCATAATCAACGTCATAAAATAATATTTACCTACAAACTGTTTTTACAAAAATTACAAATAGTAAAACTAATCTCACACCCAAAAAAAAAAAAAAAAAAAACCTTGATCCATTGCTAGTTTGAGGTGCAAAGTGTAAATACCTCATAGTTTAGGGTAAATTTGTGTAATGGATTAACCATAATTATATATATATATATATATATATAATATAGATACATAATAGTTTAAAGCTTGGGTCACAAAAATTAAACCTAGCTCTCCCCAAGAATTAAGTGTTTTTTTTTTTTTTTGGTTAAATATCATACAATTTTAACCTATGACACTTACTCTATAATAATTGTTCTTTTTTATTAAGTCAAGACACCAATTGACTTTTTATGTAGACGGAATTTGAAGTGCAAATCACTTATTCGACGATAAAAGTTTTTACCTAAGAATTAAGAGTTGGCCCAAAGATTAATTCCAAAAAATAAAATGGTTTGCTAGACCAAATTTAGTCCCTTAAAAAAAAAAACAATTTATCTATATCAAATCTCCAAAATTTGCTTGTCACTAAAATCTTAAAACAAAGAAGATCAAAAGAATAACTACCTCCATTTTATAGGTGTTGTGGGTGATGATTGCTGCCATCTCCTCCAAATTTGACCACCAGCCATTGACCTCAAGGCAGTGCAGGGACAACTGGACGATGGGGCACCCCACCCCCTCCCCCCCTTAAAAAAAAAAATCTGATTTTTTTTAACAGTAATTTGAATGTATTTTCTTATCTTTTTTTTTTTTTTTTTTTTTTTTAACAGTAATTTGAATGTATTTTCTTATCTTGATATAGTTACTATGGGAAAAAAAAAACCTTAAATGCAACCTTAGAATTATCAACTGGTATATATTATTACAACGTCAAAAGGAAAAAAAAAAAAAATCTTCAATGATATTTTTTTAAAAATTCCCATAAACCCACCATTTAATAGTTGAAAATGAAATCTAAGATGGACTGAATAAACATTGATGATTTTAAATTAACTTAAAAATAAAAACGGCATACAGTATCTTTAAAAAAAAATCAAGGTGTAGATAGAACATTTTAAAAATTCCAAATATATTATCATACTTTTAAGTCAATTTATTTGTTCGCTTTGCTTTAATTAAGAACTGAAATGATTTTAACCAAAAAAAAAAGAACTGAAATGACTTGTTTGAATGTTTTATATTAGGTTAAGTTTTAACTTTATATGCCACAGATTGATTATTTTTATTTTTATCTTTTACTGTTTCAAATAGATATATTTATTTTCATCTTAGAGTATGAAGTACCATAAGTATAATAAACAATGCTTATACTAAGTATCAACTCCTTTCTATAATATAAAAATAAAATACTGATGATGCCAAAAAATCTTCAGTAAGTCACACGGTCCTTATGTACTTGATACTAGACTTGCGCAACACATAAAAAGAAGAAGACCTTACAAAGCATACTGGTGTGTTACCAGCCAAATACCTTCCAAAGGTTAAGTTAGAGAACTCTTCACAACTCTAGAATGCTGGAGCTGAGGTAAATTATGTGTACCTTGGTCTGTGAGGGTTTTGAGATTTTTATAGTAGCGTAGAGTTAATATCTGTTTCTTGGTGGAAAAGGTCTTTTCTTATAGAGAAGATCTTTATTAGTACGCGTATATCGCCGGATACTTTCCTTGTAGGGATCCCTATGATTAGGGTTAATCGTGGGGTGCAAGGTGTTTCCTTATATACATATTCTTGGAGGCCAAGTATAGCCATACTAGACCCGTCATTATTTCCTTTCTTGCCTTCAACTGTCTCCCCGTCAGCTTCTCATCTCGTCCAGGCGTAGATGCTGTTAGGTAGTGAGATGAAGTCATCGGCTTTGAGACTGATGGCTTCACCTTGTGTGAAGTCGTCAACATTGAGGCTAACGACTTCATCTTGCATGAAGTCATCAGCATGTATAATAGAGTTGACGGGTTCTTGGAGAAATACAGCTTCTTTAATTTTACCAATTAAAATCACCCCTATCAATACACGTATTTTGCGGGATCTTTTCCTTGTAGAGATTCCTTTGATTAATATCAATCATGGGGTACAAGATATTTCTTTGTATAGACATTCGTGGGGATTAAGTTTAGCCTACGCTGAATATGTTGGCCTCTTCGAACCTGTTGGTCTCTTGCTTCCCTTAAAGGTGCCCGTTGTCTTAAGCAGATGCCTGTTAGGTGCCGTGGGGCCGTTAGCCTTCATGGTGTTGTTGCTTTGATTCCCGTTTGCTAATGGGAAGCAGACGGGTTAAGAGGAATCACTGCCTTCCTTGTGTGTTGTGCCTTGAATCTTATTAGCGAGAACACCTTTATCAGCCAAGTCCTACCAATAGAGGCACAAACCTTGACGGGTCAGTGGTGGAGTATTCCATCTTGATGGGTCAAAGTGCTCAAAGGACTTTGTTGGACGAAAATACCCTTACTAGTGTGCAAGTTGATTTGTTGATTGGACGAGTATAGTGGATCGTCTACCAAAAGTGTCTCATTGATTTAGATGAGTTAGTGTCAATGAGTAAGGTACCTGACGACCCCTTGATACGTAACGATCGTCAAGGTGGAGGTTGTCGGGCGGTGTCAAGGAAGGTACCTGACGACCACTGGGTCCCTAATGACCCCTATGTACTTGACAACCCATTGATATGTGACGACCGTCAAGGCGAAGTGTGCCGCGTAGTGTTAAGGAAGATATATGATGACCGTTGGGTCCCTGATGACCCCTAGGTACTTGACAACCCATTGATATGTGACAACTGTCAAGGCGAAGCGTGCCGCGTAGTGTTAAGAAAGGTACATGATGACCGTTGGGTCCCTGACGACCCCTTAGTACCTGACGACCCATTGATACGTGACGACCATTGGGGCGGAGCGCGTCATACAGTGTCATGCTTCCTTTGTGACCAACTATACTTTCGGTGAGCTCATGATGCTCTTGGTGACCGAAAACTCTAAGGTGTTGGAAAATTTTTTTGTAATTGATGAAAATATTCCCTATCAAATACCAACCCTAACACTAAGTACAAAAAAATATTATTTAAAAAAAATATAAAAAAATAATTATAATTTATCTTCACATTATTTTTTTCCTATGTCAACCAAATATTTCGTGTAATTAGTTAGGTACTTATTAGTGATATTAATTAGTTTGGCTTTCAACATTTTATTTGAATCATGATTCATGCACCATATGGACTGAAATCCAGACTCTACCACCTCTGCATGTGCATGGGCCATTAGTCCATTACTCTATCCCTCCACCTTCACAGTTTCTCTATTTTTTAAATTAACTTATAATTGCCTAGTTGTGTCTAAGACTACGTGAAACATATTAGAGTTACTATGGATTTAATTACAAAACTTTTGCAAATTGATGTCTTTCTTCTCATGGAAGATACCATGTCGTCTTCCTTGCCATGTAAAATATTTTGTGAGAGAAATTTAAAACAACAAAAGAAATTGAAATATACCTCATGTCGTTGTTGCTCAAGTTATATGTAGAAATAAAAAATAAATAAATAAAAGAGAGTTATATATATATTTTTCTTTTATAAATTCAATAGTTACAATTAATGTGGATGGGGATATGAATCCTTGGCATCTCCATTGGAAACACTATGTTGTGCAAGTTGAATAAGAGTACTCTTGACAAAGAAAGTTCTTCAATTCTATTTTTTTAGAATAAAGAAATTATAAGATGAATACAAAGAAATGTGAAAAATAAATCTATACCAATATAATAATAGAAGCATCGAATTTAATTTTCGAAACCTCCTATTGCGCCATATCATCTACGATATTTTCTAGCAAATATTCCTCTTTTTTGTTTTTGTTTTTTCTTTTCCTTGTCAAATTCATTCTCTAATGCCTTATTCAAATGTCTCCATCATGTTTCTTATATTCTACCATTACATTTGTTTAACCTTCCTCTCCTTACCCTCACTCTTCTTCCTTCATAATTTCTTACTCTAACCTTCTTTTTCTTTTTCTTTTTTTGCAATCCTTATTGTTTTCTATATAAATTTCTTAATTCTCCGTTCGCACCTCCCCATCTATTACATGTTTTGCCAACAACCAAAAAAAAAAGTGCTTATAATCTCTCTATTTCTTTTATTTTACTTTCACTTTTGGTGAATTGTTTAAATATTTTTTCAATAATGGTAGTTTTTGTTAAATTTTGTCGCAACAAATTTGCATGTTAGGATATCGTGTTATCAAAGTAATATAATGTTGTATTATGCTAATCAATTCAATTTTGTTTTGGAATTGTGTATTTTATTGTATTTGACAGATATTTATTGGTGTATCCGTTTGTGTACAATTTTTTTTTTTTTTTTGATAAACCCTTTTTGTGTACAGTAATAGATGATTGTAATATTATTTTTCATGAATCGTATACATCACTCAGTTTTACTAGGGGTAGTAACAAAAAATTGCCGAAATAAGTACAAATCAGCCTGAAGACCCAAACAATGTACAACACAAATCAGCCAAATTTCTTTTTCTTTAAATAAAATTAGTCGCTAACTTGTGCTATGCACGGGAACCTACCTATTTGTGAGGTATATTAAAATAATTTTATAAAATCTTAAATTAATTAAGAAACTACACTGTTACATGATTTGCTCTTGTATGACTTTAATTTGTATTACAATTTGATTAGGAGTCGTTGCTAGAATGTGTAATGGCTTACAAAAAATTTGTCAGATAATTTCATATACTGCAAAAAATAACTTAAAAGTTTAGATGTTAAAACTTCTGAAAGATCAAAAAATATTAAAGAATCAAATGATTCACAGCTTAAAATTATTGAAACAAAACAAAATATATATGACTAAGAAATAAAAAAATATAATTAAATTGATTAAGAAACTACACTATTACATGATTTGCTCTTTTATGACTTCAATTTGTGTTACAATTTGATTAGGAGCCATTGCTTGAACGTGTACTGGCTTACAAAAAATTTGTCAGACAATTTCAGATACTGCAAAAAATAATTTAAAAATTTAGATATTAAAACTTCTAAAAGATCAAAAAATATTAAAGAATCAAATCATTTACAGCTTAGAAATTATTGAAACAAAACAAAATATATATGACTAAGAAATAGAAAAATATAAGAAAAAGATTGGGTTATATTCAAAAGAATAATCCATTGCTATAAGTTTGCATCCTATCATAAAATATCACGTTAGTGAAGTAGAGAGATGATAATAATAATAATAATAATAATATCAATGTTTGAATTTGAGTTTAAGTTGGACTTGTTAGAGAGATAGTGTTTCACTCATTATTAAATTTGGACTAAACAAATAATATTTTATTTAAATAAAATGATAATTTTATTTAAATATTGTGCTAACGTGAAAAATTGTGAGAGTTTCAGAGACTTCGATTATAAATATATATAGATAAGAAAGATAGAGTTTCACTCTTTATTAAGTTTGGACTAAACAAAAATAATTTTATTTAAATGAAATGATAATTTTATTTAAATATTGTGCTGACATGGAAAATTGTGAACAAAAATAATTTTGTTTTTATTAAGTTTGGACTAAACAAAAATAATTTTATTTAAATATTGTACTGACGTGAAAAATTGTGAGAGTTTCAGAGATTTCAGTTTTATACATATATATATATATATATATATATACCAACAGGGGGTAAGTTACAGACTATGTGCGGAAGGGCCTGCTGAGGCCATGTGGTTACAAAATAAAAGTCCGACTGAGGCAATCTGATTACAAAAGTAAAAATCGGCTAAGGTATTACAAATGTAAACTAGGTTTGCCATCTATTACAATACTAAGGGTTGTAAAGAGGAGGCAAAGCTGAGTGAGGCGTCTGAGGTATTCTGGAACACTTCCTAGAATAAGGCCTGCTGAAGAATGAGTTCTTAGCTACCTTATATAGATTGGAGGGAGCCTTGGAGTCTTATGCTGATTGTTGGAATCACGGAGGGTGAAATGCTTTTACTGAGGTGAAACTCTTTTCCACCGAAAGCAAACAGTGATTCTGAATTATTGTGTCGGGTACTGTTCAGTGAATAGTAACTGTTACTGTTCATGAATAGTAATCTGTCCCCATGTTTTTCTGGCTGGTACTGTAGGTGAACAGTGACTTGTCTGTCTGGTGCGGGTACTGTTGAAACAGTGACTGGTACAGTTTGAATAGTAACCGAATTGGAATCTTATCCTGAACAGTGGCTGGTGCTGGTCAGAACAATTTAGTCTTCGTCTAGATTATAACCACTGTAAGGATCCTGTGAATCCTGGTACGGGTCAATAGGTTCTCTGTTTACTGAAGCTTCTGATGAGGTAGGAGAAACCTTTTCTTCTTACTCCAGCTGTTTTGCTTGATGGATCAGCTGCTGAGCAAGATCTTTAAGCTCCTTACTAGATTTTTCGTTGATCTGGACAAAGTCTAGGCTAGATTGGGATCTCGTTCTATGAGCAATGGGTTGTGGGACATAAGGAGGAAATTCTTTGTAAACCTGGGTGATGATCTGTTCATACCTAAGGCTGTCCCACCATTTTACAGAAAATTCTCTGTTTAAGAGATTGTTCCTGATCTTGTAGTTCCATTTGCAAATCCAGTGGACTCTGTACCTTAAGGAAAAGTGCAGGATTGCTGGAAACCGAGAGTGGTGGCTTGAAGTCCTATACTTTGTATCAAAATACCTTAGGGCTTCTTGCAGAGGTTCTGGGAAAATTTGCGGCATTGATCCAAGCATTTCCCACCACTTGAGGAACCACGAGGGAATCTGCCCAAAGAATTCTTTGCTGAACATTAAGAACCATGAATGGTCATAATTCTTGTTTTGATAGAAGAGAACCATCTCAAAGGCGTCCATATAATCATAATAACTATAATGGAGTTTTGAACCTGTGAGAGATTTGTAGTTTTTAAGGACTTTCAACTGTGAGGGGTGTTCTCCCCAATCCTTGCAGCTGACAAAACCTGTGATGATGAACTTATGATAGAGGACTAATGAGGGGTCCCCTTTGTTCAGGATATTTTCTATATGAGTAGACTTTTCCTAGATGAGGATGCTCCTATAGAACTTGATGTTCTTTTCTGGATGCTTTGGCAAGAAATGCCAACCTTGTGGTAAGATTTCCATGGCTAGGGCAAGGGCATTTGTTATATGAACTAAGTGTGGTTCAATATAAGAGATATGCTGGGTAAAAGTTTTCGTGATATAAGGGGTTCTTTCCCTTTTAGGTGGGTAGAAAGCAGGTCCTTGGGTTTGGATAGGACCAAAAGGTTCTTCTACTGAATATGGGTTAATGGCTTTGGGTGCTGAGGCTGCTAAGGCTGAGCTATAGGTGGGTTGACCATAGGGTGGCCTTTCATAATTTGGTTTAGGGATTGTGGAAACCAAATAACGATTGGCAATGGCTGAAGGGGAAGTTGGGCGGTGGCCAGGGTTCTTTGCCTGGTTTAGGGAGAAATGTACTAACTGGCTGGGGGTTATTGGTACTAGTTTACCAGGGTTCTTTGCCTGACTAGTACTACCTGATGTCTGTTGTTTAGACATTTTTGGAGGTTGGGGTCGTACGGGTTTCTTCCTGGACATCCTGATTATGACTCTGCAAAAATTCACGGGTTAGGAAATCAGGAATACTGTTTTGGTTTCCTTCTATGAATTCTATATCAAAGTCGAAAATTGAAAGGATAGCTTGCCACCGTGCAAAAATCTGTTTTGATGCAATGTTTTTAACATCTTTTTCTAAAACATGTTTTGCAGATTTACAATCAATCCTGATTAAAAACTTTTGATTTAAAAGATCACTTTGAAATTTTGAGATGCATAATACAATGGATAATATTTCCTTTTTAATAGTACTATAGTTAAGCTGGGTGGGAGTCCAAATTCTTGAATGAAAACAAACTATCTGTTTAGGAGAAGTAGGACTAACACACTGAAGAAGAATGCCACCATAACCTATGTTAGAGGCATCAGTTTGGATAATCTTGAAGGAATTTGATGAGGGAATTCCTAAACAAGGAAGTGTCTTGACATATTTTTTGATTTCTTGGACAACTACTGTATGGTTTGGAGTCCAAGGAGATGGATTTGTATGAAGCCTATCAAAAAGAGGTTTGCACTGTTGCCTAAGATTTTGATAGAAATCAGAAATATAGTTGAGAGATCCTAAAAACCTTTGAAGTTGGGTTTTATCTAGGATTTCATCTGGAAACTTGCCCGCAAACTGGATAGCTCTATCTATGGGTTTGATCACTCCTTGATGAATATCAAAACCTAAGAATCCTCTGCTTGGCCACCTTATCGACGGGCTTAGGAGCTGACGATGGTGTCGCCACCCCTTTGACTTTCTCCTCTTCTTTCTTCTTGGCAGCAGTGGCAGCACGAATTCTCTGCTTGGTTGTCTCCATTTCTATTAAGGATAAAAAGTGAGGGGAAGAAAACAATGTAAGAAAAATGACGAAAGTGATTAGGAGATACTCACGCCGATGAGAAAAATCGTTCAGCCTCCGAGCTTCCTCCGTCGGCTCCGGACCACCGCAATACCAGTGTAGGGCATCGAGAGTAATCAAGTCCCGACAGTTCCTCTCATCTAAAGGGATGGACGTCACCCATCAGACAAACATGTAAAGCAGAAAAAACAGACGGGGTTAACCTGAATCCCTGACGTATGCCCAAGTGTTGTCAAAAAAGTCATGAGGCATTGCCTCCCACTCTTCCTGACGGCATACCTAGTTAGTCCCTTCTACAAAAAAGTATCTGTCTTTCCACTTTCTGTTAGAGTCAGGCATGTCCGACACCAATTTCAACTTTTTCTTCCTCACTGAAAAATGGTAAATCCCCTTTGACGAGGAGATATGTTGAGGACGGTAGCACCAAAAGAACTCATCCAACGTTAGTTGACGGTGCCCGCCGCTTAAGTGACCCCACAAGATCTCGGCACCAATAAACGTTCGCCAGGCGTTAGGGGCAATTTGGCTGACGAAGATACCCAAAAAGTTGGCTAGCTGACATTGCAATGCCGTCAGCGGTAATCTCAACCCCGCAGCAAACATGGCATCGTACATGCCAACGTCTGCGGTTTACCCTGAATAACACCTCTCATCCTCCTCGGGGAGACGGATTGAGATATCGTTTGGAATCTGGTAACGGGACCGTAAGTTGTTAAAAACATTCTCTGACATCGTGGGCAAGAAGCCGTTGACAGACCATTCCAAGGGGAGGATGAAAGGATGGTCGTCACCAAGGGGCTCCCAAGGTGCTCTCTAAGGTCTCTTCATCACTTTCATCCTCATTCCCGTCACCTGTTCTCTCCTGTTTCTCCCCACTGTCCCCGTCCTCGTTCACCTCACCTTCTCTACTTCCTCTTTGTCAGAAGAATAGGCTGATGTGTCCCTTTCTGACGACCAGGATAAGCCCTCCTTGGGCTCACGACTTGATGGAAAGACCTCGTCGTAACCCGCTCCCTCACGGACTGACGATTGTTCACTCGACATTTGACTACCTACAAATGACGGTTTTATTCTAAGAACCTAAGCCGATGACCTCACTAAAGGGTACTAGGTAGAAGATAAAAAGAGTACAAGAAGAGAACTCATTTGACGTGAGATGACGATCCCAAAAGGTTGACGGTTGCGGAATGGACGAAGCTAGCAAGTGGACGGATAGGAGTCGTGGGCGTGACGCTTTGGCTCTCAAAAAAGCAGCTAATGTTGGAAAAGTTTGAAATGAGGGGAGTGGGATATATATATATATATATAGGGAAAAAGAGCACGGAAGACGAAGCGACATGCTCGTCAAAAGATCGAGGCAAATCGGTTTAAGCCAAGTGTCCTAGCATTTAATAGGGGCCATCCGTAGGCGTCGTAACTTCTTTAAAATATGCACTCCATAACCCGTAAGGAAATACTGACGAGGCTATGAAATAGGGGGCAGCTGATAAGGATAATTTCGATAATCCTAAAAAAGCTGACGAGCCCAAGGCTGACGACTCTAGAGCTGACGACCCTAGAGCTGACGACCCTAATGCTGGTTAATTATGGAGCTGACAACCTCAACCTATAAGCCAACAACCTTAGAAATATGTGGAGTCAGGCTGATGGGAGAAGGCTGAAGAAGTCAGTTTTGGTCCCGTCCACAACCTTGACCACCACGTATACGTACGTAAGAAGGATTCTTGCACTACACGTTTAGCTTAAATTAAGAAGACTCCTATAAGGACAAGGATTCAAAGGGATACGTAAAATCCAAGAGTTACTCTCCTAGAAGGAAAGGATTTTTTGACCAAGGCATGAATTTTGGCCCTATGCTACTATAAATACCCCAAAGCCCTCTCAAGGCAAGGTATGCATAATTCACCTTAGCTCTAGCACTTTAGAGTTGTGAACAAGAGATTTCTCTAACTTGACCGTCGGAAGGTATTTGGCCGGTACCACACCGGTGCCCTTCCTAAGGTTTTCAGCTTTTGTATTGTGTAGGTACGTCATCAGGAGCACGTGAGGACTGTGTAGCTTACTGACGATTTTGAGCATCATCATATAGTGTTGCAAATAACACCTACAATGGGAACTTAGTAGAAATAGAAGTTATTTGATTTAGATAAGAATTTAAACTCTTTTTTCAGAAATTATGAAACATTCAAATATTCTGCAGATTAAATGACTTCCATAGCCAAGTTAAAACAAAAATTAGAAGTAAGCACGTACATTAACAAAAAAAACTTCAAATTTATAAAAGTTCATGCCTTAAACTATGAGCATGACCAAAAAAATTTTGTTGGAAATCATTCTTTTGCATTTCAGAAAAGAAAATTGTGATATGTCCAAAAGATAGTGAACCCCAAATCTTCTTGCCAACCAAAAAAAAAAAAAAAAAAAAAAGAAAAAAAAATCAGAATATGCATTAGGAAATAACAAAATGATTTCAAATATTTTTAATTAATCTCTGAAGGATAACAATTATGCAATACTTGAATTAAGAATAAGAATTATTTTGAGTGATCAATATAATCAAAAGTAGCAATAGCATAATCAATGAGGCATTGTACATAGTGCAAATCTAAAGTCCTTACTGAATTGTTTTTACCAAAAATTTAGGAAGATACCTATGTACACAATAAGGGGCCATTTGGTAACGTTATTTTAGTAACGTTGTTTATATTTTTTAGAAATACATGTGGGTGAAAAAGAGTATGAAAATACGTGTAATGTTGTTTAAAAACTGAAAACATGTGTTTAAACAAGTACCAAACAGCCCCTAAATGGTTTGAGTCTTGATTGCATTTGTCAATCTCAATTCCAGACACTGTCAAATGTGTCCTTGACATCAAATCCATCTAAGTCATCAATTAGTTGCTAATTAAAATAGAAGAGCTTCTGAGCACACACTCATACTAGTAACTAATAACCAAACTGGATTGAAGTCCGATTCACGATTGAACTGGCTGGTCCAATCCGGTTTATAAAATCATGGTTTAATCTTTAAATTTCTTTTCTTAAAAAAAAATAATAATAATAAGAAGTTCAACCAAAAGGTCTCTCAACCATAGATCTGTGTGTTCCAAAACATCAGGGTGGTATGGACTTTAAACTACTTAAGGAGTTTAATTTATCTTTACTAGCTAAACAAGGTTGGAAGCTTCAGACATAAACTAATTCCCTTGCATATAAATTCTTAAAGCTAAATATTTTCCTGATCGTGAGTTGGTGGAAGCTACTGTTGGAAGGCGTCCATCTTATTTGTGGTGGAGTATAATGGCTGCACAACATATTGTTGGGAATGGAGCAAGATGGTGGGTTGGAAATGGATAGAAGGTTTGAATTTGGTCTGATAAATGGCTGCCAATCCCATCAACCTTTAAAGTGATATCACCACCAAAATTATTGGGTTGTGAAGCTCTTGTTTCTGATTTGATTAATAGTGAGAATGGGGAGTGGATGGTTGATTTAATTCATCAGATTTTCTTACCACATGAAGGTGAGATCATTCTTAGTTTGCCACTAAGTTCAACTTTTCCTGGTGATGTTTTGATATGGAGTGCAACCCCAAATGAGATATTCTCAGTGAAGAGTGCCTACAAAATTGCAATGGAGACTAGAGATTAAGCTGCTTCGGGATCAAGTTCAGACCAAGCAATACGACGTCACTTTGGAAGGTGTTGTGGGGTTTGCAAATTCCAAATAAGGTGAAACATTTTGCGTGGAGAGCGTGAAAAAACATTCTACCAACATTTTCTAACCTTAAAAGGAGAGGTATCGTTGAAAATGATTTATGTGAAGAATGTAGGATGGGCTTTGAATCATCAGGACATGTGTTTTTGGAGTTGTTTCTGTGCTTCTAATAATTGGGCCCTTACATCGATTTTCTGCAGGCAGCAAGATCTATATTTTAATGACTTTATGGAATTGTTTTGGTT
The DNA here is from genome assembly GCA_032878915.1 of Castanopsis chinensis. Lineage (NCBI taxonomy): Eukaryota > Viridiplantae > Streptophyta > Magnoliopsida > Fagales > Fagaceae > Castanopsis > Castanopsis chinensis. The sequence goes on from JAVQMG010000109.1 coordinate 10,088,698, forward strand.
TTTGGTGCATGTTCAGAAAAGTGATAATGATGTGCTCTCATTGGCTGTGACCATTGCTCAGGCTTTGTGGACTAGGTGGAATGAGAAAAGACATGCGGGAAGTTTATGACAGGATTGGAGTTGGTCAATTGGTGTGGAAGATATATTGACTCATTTAAAGCAGAAAATTCTGTAGATTAAACAAATTCTCCAAGTGCAGCACCTAATTTTGCAAATTCAGCAAGCTCTCCAAGTGCAGCACCTTCTGCATTAGTCTCGTCAACACATTGCAAACAGGTTTGGTCACCTCCAGCGGGTTTTGTTTTTAAAGTAAATGTTGATGGGGCTGTCTTTACGCAACAAAGAAAGTCAGGGGTCGGAGTTGTAATTCGTAATTGTGAATGATTGCTTATGGGAGCTTTGTTAATGAAGCTAAATTAGCAGCTGGGTTCTTTGGAGGCTGAAGCAAATGCTTATGAATTGGGGATTTTGTTTGCTAGAGATATGGGCTTTCATGAGATTGCTCTTAAGGGCGATTCTGTCATGGTTTCAAATGCAATTGCTGGCATTTTTCCTCCTCCATCTTCGATAGCATCAGTTGTGCGTGGCATTAGTTCTCTTTTAAGTGCTTTTCATAGTTTTTCTATTTCACATATTGGAGTAAAATGTCCTTGAATGATAGAGAGGGGGGTAGTGTCTGCTTGACTGAAGAAAAATCAAGGACTGAGGTCATTCCTGCAGCTAATTTTTTGACAAAGTAGGTGTTGAATGTTGATGCTATAGTAAAAACCTTGCCCCATTATGGAGATTGGTAAATAGTTTTCAGGTGAGAAGTGCTGGAGATCATATCTTACTGTTTGTGTTCGATAACAAAGAAGATGTTGAAAGAATTTTAGCTAACGAGCTGTGGAGCTTTGATAAGCACTTGGTGTTGTTGCAACACTATGAGAAGGATACTCCCATTAGGGAGCTAAAGTTTGATCAAGTGGCAGTCTGGGTGCAAGTCCATGATATCCCGATCTGATTTATGAATCGTAAGGTGGTCGAGGAATTGTGTGAGGTTGTTGGATAAGTGGACAGGTCGACAAAGGATAGTGAAATAGATGGAGGCAGTTTTATGAGGGTGTGAGTAATCTTGGATATCACTATTCCATTATGTCGAGGGAGAGTCATCTTTTTAGGCAATGGGGATAAAGGGTGGGTGGTGTTCAAATATGAACGTCTACCCAATATTTGCTATTGGTATGGTTGTCTAAATCATGTCGATAGAGATTGTGACCTGTGGCTGGACACTGGACAGTGAAAGGACACTTGCAAAAGAACATTAGGAGTATGGAGCTTGGATTCGCGCCATGCCTTTCACAAAAACAAAAAGGTCTGTGGTGAATGTGCCAGGTTTCTACGATAGGAAGAAGGGAAGTAAGGCCACTGGAAAAAAGGATAGTCAAACCTCCATGCTAGCAGAGGTTAAGGGGCAGAGCATGACAGATCCACTAGTGCAAATTCTGAACTTGAAAAAAATGGATTCAATGGAGAAATTAAATGTGGAATTAATGCTGGATGGGAAGTTAAAGGTGAGGAAAGGAATGAACATGGAAACAGATGGATTTAATGGGGTGGATACGTTGGATGGTAACCTACTGGAGGTTGATTGCGAATTAATAGGGGGGGATAATAAGGAAGGCGAGAAAAAAGGGGGAATTGAAGTCTCAGATAAGGTAAAAGACTTTACTCCAAATAAGGCTCAGCTGACCGACTCTCTACCATGTGATATACCCCTACTCACCTCACGTGACTTGATTAATCCACCAAACCTTATCACTTGAGCCCCTTAAGCAATTCAGAGAGAGCAAATCAAACTTGTGGGGAGGAAGAAGTTAGTGCTGAAACATGTAGAAAGTGGAAGCGAATTCCAAGGGAAAATTCAAAGGTGGTCAAGGGGAGAATTGAAGTTCCCGTGACAAAGAGATTGGCTTCGGAATTAGAGGGTTGGGTGGTATCAAGTAATAGAAGATTGGTTGTACAGAATGAAAAGAGCAGCAACAATTCAGTGATAGAGGCTGGTGGTCAGCCCCGCCAATACCAATGAATCTTCTATGTTGGAACTGTCAGGGGCTTAGGAACCCCTAGACAGAACAAGAGTTCGGTGATATAATATGGGCACAAGGTCCCTCAGTTGTGTTTGTGGCCGAGACATGGCTGAAAAAAGCAAGGCTAGTACAAATCCGGGAAAAATTCAAGTTTATGGCAAACTTGATACAAATAATCACCATGTGTCTTGGGCAACTTTAAGAAGATTGAAAGCAAGGCACTCAATTCCTTGGGTGTGTGCAGGAGATTTTAACGAAATCAAAAGGGCACACGAGAAGTTGGGGGGTAGAATGAGGCCGTAGAGACAGATGCAAGAGTTTTGAGATGTGCTTGACGAATGTGGGTTTTAAGATTTGGGATTTGAAGAGGGAAGATTTACGTGGTGGAATGGGCATGGAGATGGAACATCAGTTTGGGGGAGACTTGACAGGGCAGTAGCTACGGTGGATTGGCTATACATGTTCCTTGCAACAAAAGTTGTCCATTTGGAGAGCAGAACCTCAGACCATTAACCACTATTAATTCATCTTGAAGGTATACAAAAAAGGATGAATAAACCATGGAGATTTGAACAGATGTGGATGGAAGAGGAGGGGTGTGGTCAAGTGGTTGAAGATGCATGGATGAGTGAAATTTCTGGTTGTCCTATGGCTCGGGTGGAGGGGAAAATTTGGAGATGTCAACAAAATCTAAAGTGGTGGAGCTGTGAAAATTTTGGTAATGTCACACGTGTATTAAAGGAGAAGAAAGAACTCCTTAGGAAAGCCAAGGATGCTGCTATTCAGGGTGGCAATATGGTTCGGGTGCAATGGCTGAAAAAAGACATCAATGAACTGTTGGCTAAGGAAGAAAAATTATGGAGACAATGGTCACGCGCCCTATGGTTGCATGACGGAGATCAGAATACCCGTTACTTTCACAGCCGAGCCACTCACAGGTTCCGAAGAAACAAAATTGATCACTTGGAGGATGAGAATGGCGAGATGTGTATTGATGAAGAAGGAGCGACAGGGATTCTTACTTCCTACTATCAGTAGCTATTCTCCTCATCAAACCTAATTTCAATTAATGATGCTGTGGCTGCTATATCAAACTCTGTGGATGTCAAGATGAATAGGTACCTTATAACCGAATACACAAGAGCAAAGGTGGAGTGGGCTGTGAATCAAATGGAGCCTTTAAAGGCACCAGGACTGGAAGGGCTTCCTCCAGTATTTTTTCAAAAATACTGGCAAGTTATTGGTGATAATGTTGTAGTATCAATACTAAGTTGTCTACAATCAGGTGCTATTCCCCCTTCCATCAACTACACCTTCATCACTCTCATTCCCTAGGTAAAAAGTTCCTACAAAAGTCACTGATTATCGCCCCATATCTCTATGTAATATCTTATATAAAATTGTATCTAAGGTTATTGCAAATAGGCTCAAGTGTATTCTACCTAATATCATTTCTAAGTCGCAGAGTGCTTTTCAGAATAGCAAAGCTATAGCAGACAACATTCTTGTAGCCTTTGAAACCTTGCACCATATGAAGAATCAAAAGTCCACAAAATTAGGTTTTATGGCATTAAAGCTTGATATGAGCAAGGCATATGACCGTGTGGAGTGGCTATTCTTACAACAAACCATGGAGATGATGGGTTTTTGTCAGCAATGGATTCAATTAGTCATGAATTGTATAAGCACAACTTCATATTCAATCCTAGTAAATAGGGAGCCAAAGGGTGATATTAGGCCATCTAGGGGTATAAGGCAAGGGGATCCTTTGTCTCCCTACTTATTTCTAATTTGTTCAGAAGGGTTGAATCGACAAATTTAGAAAGCAGCCATGGATAATTTGATTAGAGGCTTTTCGTTGTACAGAAGTGGGCCAAAGATTACCCACCTTTTCTTTGTTGATGACACTTTACTTTTTTGCCGAGCGGAGATGGGGGATTTGCAGGTTATTCAAGACTTGTTACAGCTCTATGAAAAAGCTTCGGGTAAAAAAATAAATAGGAATAAAACCACGGTCTTTTTTAGCAAAGCCACCAACGAGGGAAGGAAGGAGGAGATTAAAGATTTTTCGGGGGTGAGTGAAACAGGGGAATATGAGAGGTACCTTGGCTTGCCAGCTATAGTGGAAAAAAATAAGAAAGCAAGTCTAAATTATATAAAGGAAAGGGTGTGGAATAAACTGCAAGGTTGGAAGGAAAAATTGTTGTCACAAGCAGGAAGGGAGGTTTTACTTAAGGCCATGGTACAAGCAATCCCAACTTTTGCCGTGGGATGTTTCCTACTCCCCGTTGGTCTTATTCATGATATTGAAATGATGATTTGGAAGTTTTGGTGTGGCAAAGGGGTGAGCAAAGAAAAATTCATTGGAAGAAATGGGATATTTTATGCAAACCAACAAATATGGGTGGAATAGGCTTTAAGGACTTGGTGAAGTTTAATGAAGCTATGCTCGTAAAGCAAGTGTGGAGGTTATTAACTGATCACTCATCCTTGTTTTATAGGGTGTTTAAGGCGAAGTATTTCCCTAATAGTTCAATTTTTGAGCAAAAGTGGCATCGGGCTCCTATGCATGGAGAAGCATCTTGAAAGCTAGGGATCTGATCAAGAGGGGTATGTTATGGCAAGTGGGTGATGGTACAAATATTAACGTCTATGCAAATAGGTGGTTGCCTGGTGAAGGGTCTGCAAAAATTATTTCCCCACAGTTGGATATGGCAAAAGAATGGATAGTAGCTCGGCTGATTGACTCAAATGAAGGAGGTTGGAATGACCACCTAATTGATTCCCTTTTCCTTTAGTTCGAGGCACAACGAATTAAAGGCATTCCTTTATGTTTGTTATGGCAAGAGGAATGTATCATTTGGTCAAGATGTAAATCGGGTACATACTCAGTAAAGTCGGGTTATCAAGTGTTATGTGCGCTGAAAAGTACTGAAGAGGTCTCGACTTCATCTGATGAAAAATCCAGGAGTTTTTGGAGGAATATATGGCAGTTGAGAGTCCCAAACAAGGTTAAGATTTTTCTTTGGCGTGCATGTACAGATGCCTTGCCTACCAAAGTAAACCTGCAGAAGGGGAGAGTGTTAGACAACTTAGTTTGTAGCCTATGTTAGAAAGCTTCAGAGGATACTTTCCATGCTGTGTGGGGTTGTGATACAATTCAACCTGTTTGGCAGTCCAGTTTTGCTTGGCTTCAAAGGCAGATCAATCAGTTGAAGACAATCTCGGACTTGGTAGGTATTGTGCAGTCCGTTTCAGCTTGGCTTGACGTGTTTGCAATGGTGGCTTAGTCTGTCTGGTGTTGCAAGAACAAAATAAGGTGCAATGAGTAGACTGTGCCAGTTAATAAAGTCTTTGATGCTGTTGTGGCGATGCCGACCGAGTTTTAACAGAAATTCCCTAGCCATGGACCAAAAATGAAGAAATCCCCAGCTAGATGGAAGCCTCCAGCAGCAAAGGAGCTAAAAGCAAACTTTGATAGGGTAGTGTTTGCTGACATGGGTGAAGCTGGTATTGGGGTGGTAATCCAGAATGAATTTGGGAAGTTATGGCAGCGCTATCTGAAAAAATTGCCCTTCCGTCTTTGGTGGAAATTTTAGAGTTGTTAGCAGTAGCCGTGTTTGCAGTGGAGCTTGGCTCACAGCAAATCAGTTTTGAAGGAGATGCTGAAGGGGTGATAAAAGCTTTGTCACAGAAGGATGTAACACATTCACCAGTTGGCCATTTAGTAAAAGACTTCCGGTCTATAGCAAGTTCACTAGGAACTATCTTAGTCTCCCATACTAGGAGGCAGGGGACTAATGTTGTTCATGTCTTAGCACGGAGAGCTCGTTTTTCTTTTCCTTTGTTGGTTTGGATGGAAAATGTCCCACCAAACATTTTACATTATGTTATTGATGATTTTCCTAGTTGATAATAAGCCCTCGCAGTCTTGATTCTCAAAAAAAAAAAAAAAAAGGTCGCTCACTTGTTAGCAAAATATACTTGAGGTGTTGAGCAATTTATTACTTAGATTGAGAAGAGTCCTTGTTTCTTAAAACATGCTATCTCAATAGATATAGTTCATTCTCGGTAATGTTAATGGAATTTTAGTTTTTATCCCAAAAAAAAAAAAAAAAAAAAAAAAAGACCCATAGATCTGAAATAAGGGGAATTTTGCAAGCTAACAAATGAAAAAGAAAGAATATAATAAGTTAACGTAGGAAACTAAGAAATAAGGAAACTAACATCTCGAGTTTCTAAAACTCGAGATGCAACCAAATCCTAAACCCTTCAGGTCCGTTTTCAAGGTGCTGATGTGGAAAAACTCCACGTAGATCTCGAGTTTCAAAAACTCGAGTTCTTTGCAAAGCAGAAATCGAGTTTAAGAAACTCGATTTCTGCGTGACACTTTTTTTGACAGATGGATCTCGAGTCTTAGAGACTCGAGTTTTACTGGGCACTTTTTCACTCTATATCAGATCACTCACGCACGGAAATAGCTTGTATCAGTCCACACCCACTTATATCAGTCCACACCATCTCCGTTTGCTCTCACTGCCTCACTCACACTCAACCTCACTTAGAACTCTCTCACCCACACTCAACCTCACCTCCTCACTGAACACATTGTCTCCTCCCTCTCAACAAATTCATCTCACTGAACACATTGTCTCCTTCCTCTCAAGAAATTCATATATCAGGTATGGGGTTCATTTTAGTTGCCTATTTATTGTTGGGTATTATTTGTAGATAATTAACATAACTTACTTTTAAGAAACCTTGCTTTGTTGGACCCATTTTTGGATTGTTAAATTTCTTGTTGTTTGTTGTTGGGTGAGACAACCTATTTTAGTGAAGGAAAATTTCAAAATAAATATGTTGCTTTTGAAGTAGAGTTAATGTACTTTATGAATGGTATGTTTTGTAGATCATCAAATTACAAACATTGGTTAGTAAACTGCCTCCATTATTAACCTAATGGAGTAGGTAAGGTTAAATGTTTATTTGATTTTGGTTAATTAGGCTGTTTTTAACATATTGTGGTTTGATGATATAGTTTGTTTTTTGAAGTTAAAATTCTTGTACCTTTCCTAAAAAACGTTTGCATAGTTAACTGAGCAGTATATAATTATGTTAGTTCTTGCTTTAATATGAGCTTTGCTAATTGGTCTAGTCACTTTTAGTGCAAACGACTATGTAGGATTCAGCTTTGTAATCTTGTTCTAGACAAATGGAAGTAGGAAGATCACTAATTTAATGTTATTATTGAGGGTGTTGATATGGGCAATGCTCTTGGTAAATCTGTCAAGTATTCTTTGGGTGTTTGTGTTTCTCTTGGGCTCAATGCATGCATGTTTCGATAGTGTGTGTATTACAAATAATGTGAAGATCCCTACTTTTTACTTGTGTAAGCTGCACTCTACTTCTCTTGGATTATGATTTAGGATCTTATATAAATAACAGATTTAGAGAGAACAAAGCCAGCAAAGCATGCCTCAGCAATGTATACAACTGCTTTGGCAAGTGAACTAGAAAGTAACTATAGCAAAATAAATTCCTCTCAATTCCTTTCACTCTAGAAATATTCCAAGAAGGAAAAAGATGGCTAAGCATCCAACACCATACCTATTTTGCCACACCAAAGGTGATTGTTGATAACAATGCATAAGGAGTGTATTAGATTCATTTTAATGTTTTATAGTGGTGTTTGGGTTTACTTACTTTTGCAGGAATTATTTTATTTCTGGCCTTATGTATTAGTTGATGCACCCAGAATAATGTCGGAACTAATTTTTTTTGATGTATGTGAGGTTGATAACTTGCTTTGTTTTTTAACTAACATAGTAACTTGACTTAAACAGGTGCACAATGACTGGAATTGATATAGTCCTATACCATGGTGGTCCGCTTGAGAACGCCGATTCGGAGCAGGGATTGCCATTTGCAGGGCCGGGTATAAACATGGAGTTCACCCAAATTGATCGTAGGTTGAAGACCCTTGATGAATTGAAGAAGATAGTTCTGGAGGAACTGGGTGTGAATCCTGCTATGCACAACATACGAATTACTTATCGTATGCCAAGTGAAATCTTTAAGGAGAAGATTAATTACAAGTATATGGCGATAAAAGCCGATAAACATGTAAGGATGATGTTTGACAAGTTTGAGGGAACAGCCGAAGTGAGTACAATTGAGTTGTACATACAGTTGGAGCCGCGTGCAGAAGTTGGTATAGAGGAATTCCAACAAACAACCACAAGTCATCAGGTTATAGTTCCGGATGCTCAATATGAGTATTCTACACAGTACGAGGATAATGTGAATGATGATGAAAATGAAGATGAAGATGAAGATGATGATGATGATGAAGATGATGATGAAGACTATGTTGATGAGAATATTGCCATTAACGGTGAAGATTTTGTCGATAGAGATGAGTTTGAAGAGATGATTGAACAAAGAGACTTTCGGGGCTTTCAGAGGGACATTGATCACGATGACACATTGGATGGTATTGAACCTGATGCAGACAATGTTATTAGTGTGGAAAACATTACGAACACAAATCCTGCCTACGGACCTCTTGCCTTGTCATTTACTGCAAATACTTGGGACAATATGGTTGATCCTTCACATATTGAGATACCATTCGTGTCTAGTTGGAGACAGGGGATGAATTTGTGCAAAGGGTTGACTTTTGCCAATAAAGTGGAGGTGCAGCGCGTATTAACAACTTGTGCCCTCAATGAAAACAGACATTTTATGATCAGTAGGTCGACGAAGAAAAAACTTTCTGCGAAATGTGTGGATGAGTCATGCAAGTGGTATGTTTGTGCAGTTATGAAGCCCAATCTCCATGGACTATGGATGGTGACCGTGTATGCCGGTCCTCACACGTGTATACCGATTGGGGTGCGAAATGATGGTAGAATGATGACTTCTAATTTTATTGCATCCGACATCTTTAAGAAGATAAGTGAGGATCACACTACCCAAATTAAACATCTCATATCTATGATAGAGGCGAAATATGAGGGTCATAAGCCTTCTTACTACAAGGTATGGGATGCAAAACAAAAAGCGATTGCGAAGATGTTTGGGAATTGGGAAGAGTCTTACCAGATGTTGCAAAAGTTGCTAATGGCATATGTTGATCAGGATCCGACTACTCAGGTGTTCTTTCATACCACAGACCCCGATGAAGATGACACCGTAATGTTGCGATATGTGTTTTGGTCTTTCGGTCCGTGCATTGATGGATTCAAATATTGCAAGCCGGTGATCAGTATTGATGGGACACATCTGTATGGTAAATACCAGGGAAAGTTGTTGGTCGCAATGGCAACCGACGCTAACAACAAGGTATTCCCTCTTGCCTTTGCTGTTGTGGATTGTGAGTCAGGGTCCAGCTAGGGGTGGTTTTTACGATGCCTCAGAGATACGATTAGCCACATGATACCTAAGGAAGGCATTTGCATAATTTCTGACCGACATCTCGGTATAAAAAATGCCATTGCAAAGTGGCCTAGAGGGGATGATGGAGAAACACGGGTATTTCATAGATATTGCCTTCAACACGTTACTAGCAACTTCGATACACATTTTCAGAACTCGACTCTAAAGTCAGCGGCGATGAAAGCGGGATATGCTACTCAAAAAGAAAAATTTGATACCATAATGGAGTCCATTAAGCAGGTGGAAATTGAGGCCATTAGGAATAAGAAGAAGGTGATGGGGAAGGATGGCAAGGAAAAGAATCAAGATTATTGTCCATACACATACCTAATGAAAGAGTCTATGGATATGTGGACCCAGTCACATGATGGTGGAAGACGTTTTGGGGCAATGACAACCAATATATCAGAGTGCTTCAATGGTGTACTGAAAGGTGCACGGGGTCTTCCTATTTCCGCAATGGTTGAGTTCACTTGGGAGAAACTTGTTCAATATTTTCACGACCGACACAAGGTGTATAGTCATGAAATAGCGGAGCATAAGAAATGGAGTACATATGCATTCTCCACGTGGTCGGAAAATAGGCGTAAATCTGAGAAGCACTATCTCAGGGAATTTAGCAATGAACGTTTGGTATATCAAATAGTGACTTCATTCAACATGTGTAGCAGAGGAGGAGGAAACCACAGTTATGAAGTTCGGTTATTGGAAAGAACATACAGTTGTGGGAAATGGCAAAACATAGCCATCCCGTGTTCACATGCAATTAGAGTCTTTGACTATCTAAAAATTGATTCGACCACACATATTCACCCATGTTATAGTTTGGAGTATGCCCTTGCAACTTACTCACATGCATTTGTGGTTCCTAAGTCACGGTCATTGTGGAGGGAGCCCACAGGGCCAAAGTGGTTGCCTAATCCAGAATTGTTGCGGGCCAAAGGTCGACCAGTGAAGTCAAGAATAAGGAACGAGATGGATGGAGTGAGGAATAAGGATCGAGAACCGGGATGGCGGAGGGAGGACACAGATTTGATAGAGAGTCAACCCAAGCAGGCATGTGGACTGTGTCATGCTTCCGGGCATAACGGCAGAAAATGTCCGCAGTCCGGTGGCGCTTCCACAAGCGGTCATGTTCCAAACTAAGTAGGTGACAGATGGCAAAAAGTTATAGACCAGGTTGTTCATTCTATGTTTACCTACTGTTTAGTAGCTTCTCTCCTAACCTCTTGTTTACGTTTTTTAGGTATGCTTCCATGGACGATGTTTTTGTAGTGCGAACCGCTAATCTTACCACTTCTCACTGCGTTGTATTGGCACAATTAATGTTTTAGTTTTTGTTGAATGTACTTGTATTATACCAAATACTAATGGAGGTAGCCCATCCCGATACATGTAGATCATATCTGTAAAGTTTAATTCATTCATCAGTTCAGCATGACTTAGGAGTTAGGAAACTATGCACCACAACTGAACACATCTAAAATAAATAAAAAAGTAATCTTTCTAACAGTTTGGGAAGGAGACCGACTTCCTTTCATATGTAGCATTACTATGGAGTATTAATTTGCTATAAGTAATGGCAAATAGTTTCCACTAAACATGTTTATCTGTATCGAAAGGTCAAGTTAAATAAGAAGATACAACATTCATTCTATAAAAGCTTACAAAGTTAATGCAGCTCTAAGGTCACATACATTTATCACATTGTATTCTTGAAGTATTTCACATTTACTAATAAAATTTCATGCTAAGTTACCAAAAAGGCAACTATCACAGTCTTCACCAAACCCACTTGTTGATCGATAATGAGACAAGTCACCTAACATGCTAAATCCACCTGTATGGAGAAAATTTTCATTACAAAAACACAAGCCAGTTATAGCTATAACCAAATTTGGCAAATGAACTCAACAAAAGAAGCAGAACCCAGTTTAAATTTCATCAAGAAATTTACATTCCTATAATCACCAAAAACCCACAATCATGAAATTCGAAAATCTAAAATTGGAGAGAGAGAGAGAGAGTATTGAATAGAGAGAGAGTACCTCGGCATGGTGGGTCAACGGCGGCGGCGGCGGACTGGCGAAGTGCTCTTCGGCACGGTGTGTCAACGGCGGCGGCGGCGGACTAGAGAGTATTGAGTAGAGAGTGAGAGTGAGAGTGAGAGCGAGAGCGAGAGCGAGAGCGAGAGTGAGTGTGATCGGCGGCGGTGATCGTGAGTGTGATCGGCGGCGGTGATCGTGAGTGTGATCGGCGGCAGTGATCGTCAGTGTGAACGTGAGAGTGAGAGTGAGTGAGAGTGAGTGAGAGTGACTGGTGAGAGTGAGAGTCACGAGTGAGGGCTGGAAATAGTTAGGTTTGAAGTGGTAAAAACCGTGTTCCTCAAACTCGGTTTCAGTCAAAAACTGAATCCAAAATCGAGTTTATAAAACTCGATTTATAAATTGAGTTTTATAAACTCGATATACACGTGGAAATATTTTAAACCACGTCAACATATTGGCTACTTGGGTCTCGAGTTTTTAAAACTCGAGTTCTATATGAATCTCGAGTTTTAAAAACTCGAGATGTTAGTTTTCCAATTTATTTTTCAACCGGACAATTAACTATATTCTTACAAAATTAACGGTAAATGGAAAAAAAATTCTCTGAAATAATTCGTCTTTTCCACTAGTCTTACTCTGACAAAGATGTGGGCCCTTTACGTATGATGCAGATGCCGGTACCTTTCTTCTGTCTTTAAAATGTGAAAGCCACGTCTTGTGATGTGGGCCGTTTAAGTGTTTGTTTGTTTGTTTGTTTATTTTTATTTTTTTTTTCTTAATGGAACTTGAAAACGACGTTATTTTTCACTTTTCCATTCAATAGTTGGGATGAAAGGATATGGAAGGATTGAAAACTTTCAATCTTAACCATCTATTTGATGGCCTTATTATCGCCTCACTGGCCTAATTTCTCTTCTATATATAGCTCTCTTCTCATCGGAGTAAAGCATAAATCCAGAAAAGAAATCAAGGGAGATCAACAACAACTATTGTGTCCAATCTCAGATCAGATCACGGCGAAGGGTAGTCTAAAACTTCTTTCTCCCTCTTTATTATCATTTATCGTTTTATTTTTTATAAATGACTTTTATTTTGATTGTGCGAGCGTTTGGCAACATCAAAAATCAAAGGCAAGCAATCACAACCGACAGATAATCAGACATGAAGAAACCAGCAGTGGAAACCTTGACAAAGCAGAAAAGAAAAGAGAGGAAGGTACAACAGAATAATAGTGAGTCATTCATCATCCATTAGCCATGTTGAACAAAGCACGCACAAATAGTTATAACCCATCAGATCCATGATCTCAACAATCTCCAATTCATGGATCTTCCATTTACACCACCTATATGCCCAAAACCTTCACTTACCAACGATCTAGGCACCAAGAGAGGAGCTATGATAGAATTCCGTAGAGAGACAATCAGCCGCTTCAGCGATGGCGGCTGTGTGGAGAGGGAGAGAGAGAGAGAGAGAGAGAGAGAGATGGCATCCCCACCAAGGAACGGCAGCGTTGGGCGGTGAGAGGTGGATATGGAGAGGATGTCCGAGAGAGGGTTGAGTGGTAATCTGTGTGGGTCGGGTCGGTCGCTGAAATGGTGCCCCAACCCGGCTGGAAGTGGACCAGGGTTGGGGCCGGGTAAGCCCCAACCCGGTCTATCATTTGTTTGTAATCAAAGCCCAAGTTGATCAGTTCATAAATCACACAAACACACCTTGGTCCATGAATCACAGGCCCACAGCCTTGGAAAACAAACAACAGGGCCACAGCCTTAGAATTCCTTTCCCTCTCTTTCTCTCTCTCGTGTCTGCGTTTGTTTCTCAAAAAAATAAAAATAAAAAAAATGACACGCAAGCGGGTGCGGCAATTCATTTCTTCTTCTTCTTCGTCTGGCCTTGCCTCACTTCTGTCTTCTCCGATCTATTAGCTTCTTCATACACAGCTCACCTAGCCAGCATGATGAGTTCAGTAAATGTTTCACTTGTCGACTTTTTAAAATTCGGTGTCCATTTCCAAGTTGCCATTTTTCTCACTCTCATCCATGGTTACTTTATTTCCACTTCAAGCTTTCGAGTAGCTTTGTCTGTAATTTTATTGGTCCTTTAAACTGTCCCCAGTTGAAGCTGAAAAAGAAGTGTCCTTGTTTGATTTTACTCTAAAGGTTGTAACCACCATTTCATGTTTTGCCGTTAAATAATTTCATTCAATTTTGTTTGGTATCGTAGCTGATCGATCACTCACTTTTATTATTCAACTTCGAATAGATAGAATTTTTCTGGATGATCGATCTCCTCTGGTTACCTGAAACAGTTTGTTACAATCCAATCAACACCATCCTCCAAACTGGTCCAATCTTCTTGCTGATATGATTTGCGAAATCGTAGATAAATTACCTAATTTCAAAGATATTAGAGCGATTTCAGCTGTTTGCAACCCTTGGCGTGATGCTTGTTTGGAAATGACAACTAAAAGCCCTACGTGGCCATGGCTGATGTTTTCCGACACAATAGATATCGGCCCACGACGCTTTTTAAATATGCGTGACAGCAGACATTATCAGTTAGTATTACCTTCAATTCGCGAAAGACGCTGTTGGGGGTCTCCACATGGTTGTGTTGTAGCCGTGAGTTCTGATTATGAAATCCGCATCGAACACCTGATTAAAAGAGTAGGGATTGCTCTTCCGCCACTAGACACAATTCGAAGACTGGCCCCTAGAGAAGAGTGGTTTCGCCTTGTACACAATTTCAATCTTTTCAAGGACCCTTCTCATAAGTTCTCATTTCTTGTCACTGCTATCTTTGGCCCAATGAATCAATTGGCTTTTGCCAGAGTGGCTTCCAATAGAGGTGGAGAAGGAGAGGCTTTGAGTAGAAGAGGACATGGTAAGTGGGCTATTGTCAACAATCCAAACAATTTCAAATTCGAGGATGTTATACATTTTAAAGATCAAGTTCTTGTACTTTGTGATAATGGCATGCTGGTGCGCCTTGTTCTTGATGCTCCTGGGTCAGGTGAAGTACAAGTTATTGCTTCCAAATCACAAGATGTTAAAAAACCCCAAAAATTATATTTGATGGAGTCATCGGAAAATCTTTTTGTAGTTTTTCGATACACACATCGTTTTCCTTTGAAGATGAACCACAAGACTGTATGTTTTTTGGTCTACAAGCTCAAAATCAATGAGAGGGCTTGGGAGGAAGTAAGCAACTTGGAAGATCATATTATTTTTGTTGGTGATGGAAATTCCTGGTGCATTCCTACGAGGAATATCAATGTCAGAAGTAACAGAATCTACTTCACCGATGACAATTGGGAGTACCAAACGCACCCAGGAGTAGCTTATGGAGGCCGTGATGTGGGCGTGTTTGACATGACAACTGGGGTAATTCAACAACTTCCATTTGGTAAGGACAAGCCTCTCTATTATTCTCGACCAATTTGGGTTACACATACTATGCGTTTGGATTAGCTTTTGACCATCAGTTTTTCCCCACTTATATTATGTACAATATTTTACGCACATTATTTATAGGTATGATTGTATGTTTCCCAACTGTCAGCATAAAGCTAATCCACACACTCACACTTAGTTTACTTTATTTCTCTAATACCATAAATTGGTATTCTGGTTTGTAAGCTGGACGCATTCTTGAGCTAGTATCTAGTATATTTATGGTTGTGATGCTGTGACTCTATTTGTCTTATGTTCTGGAGCTGAAATAAAATCTGAAAATGCGGTTTAGATGATATTGGTCGGTAAATTGTTCAGAGAAAACCGTAACACTGAGTAAATTAGTATAGCATATTGCCAACAAGCTGTTGGATTGATTTGCTTTCTTGCTTGAACATGAAACTCTGGACTAAAGCAGATGTAATTTGCTCTTCTTTTTAACAAAAACCAACCATCCTCATAACATCTTCTCTAATGGCTTGCAAAAGCCTTCTATCTTGATAGTGCCACCACGAATCCTCGTCATTCTTTGCAGTCATATATGGTATATAGTAGCAGCCCAAGCAATCTCACATAGATTCATTTGGAACCTTCTTCCCTTAATCTCCGAGTGAAAGAACACAATTTGAAAACTTGTTGCCATTATGTCCTACTGAAAACACTTAAAAGCATATGGTTTCTACTCTTAATTTGGCTTCTGCAGAAAACACACGTATCCCACTTATCCCTAGTTAGCAACTCTGTATAGAGTGGATGGTCTATCATTAACAGGCAACATACTGATAAATGAATGCTGGGAATATCATCAGGCAACCAAACCATTTTGTTACCAAAACTGACAACTTTTATTTTATTTTTTTGGTTTTGTTTCGTATATAATATATAAAGAGAGAGGTAGACTTAAAAGACCAGTTTCTGATTTAAATAACTGACTACTTGGGTTTCTTTTTTGGATACACATAAAGAGATAGATCAGAATATTATTTAACTGAATCAGAAGAACAAAAAATCTTTCCTCCAAGCAGAAATAACAGCAGGAGGAAGACAAGCTAAGGAAAACACAAACACTGTAAATTTAACAGCCCATTTACAACGACAGTGACCTATTAGAAATTACAACGTACAAAAGACCTTGCTAATTCCTTTGCATCTGCCTCCAGAACTGCAATTTCTGAATGCAAAATTCTTAAATCTCCCTCCACTTGAATGCTTTGAAGTTTCTCTTCCTTAGCTATTGGCCTATTTCCTCAACCACTGTGACTACTTGTTTTTAGTCCATATAATATATAAATTAGTGAGCCATGTTAATTGCCAACAAGCTTTTGGATGGAGCCTGCTGTAGCTTATCAGGCATTCCATTTATAGTGATGGCACCAGACCACAGGTTTGATCCCCTAGGTATTATGATTGTAAGCAGGACACAATCTTGAGCTAATTTCTAGAATATTTATTCTTGTGATGCTGTGAATTTAATTACTGTGAACCTATTCGACTTTAGTCATGGATTTGAAATGCAAAATCCAAAAATTCAATTTAGATGATATTGAAAATTAGATTGTTCAAAGAAATTAGATTGTATAGCATGGTAATTGCCAACAAGCTTTTTGATTGTTTTGCTCTCTTGCTTCAAAATGTAACTTTGATTAAAAGAGATGCAATTTCTTCTCCTTTTTAACAAAAACAACCCTCCTTCTAACATCAACTTTAATGGGTCGAAAATGCCTCCTATCTTGAAATTGCCATTATGAATCCTTGTGTTTCTTTGCAGCCATATGTGGTGGATTGTAGCAGCCCAAGGAATCTTACATAGCTTCATTCTAGATCTTCTTCCCTTGATCTCCTAGTGAAAGAGCACAATTTTGAAACTTGTTGCCAAAATCCTAGTGAAAAAATAACACAAACGGATGGTTTCTACTCTTGATTTGGCTTCTGCACAAAACACACGTCTCCCTGATATTTCCAGTTAGCACCTCTGTATCTAGAGGAGAGTCTATAATTTACAGGCAACATATTGATGAATGCATATGCTAGAAATGTCATCAGGCAACCTTACCATTTTGCACCTTTCATCCAAGTTGTACAAATCTTATTCCAAGTTGAACTACAAGTGCACTGACCTGTCTTAGAAGGAATCCAATTTATAACACCATCTTCCCCATGTTTACCTGATATTGTGAATTTTGTTGTTTAAGTTACTGTGAATGTATTTATCTTGTGTTCTGGATTTGAATTACAAATTATGAAACTAAGGTTAGATGGAACTGGTAATAAGGTTGCCCCCACAAGTGAGTAAATTAGAAACTGTTGAATGACACGTTGTATTAATTAGGCTGGAACCAATTGTAGTTAGCCAACGTCTATTACGAGTCAAATCTAGGCCTATAAATAGCACACCCTCTATGTATGTAAGTCACTCTAATTGTAATAGAATCTATGTTAGTCATTACTTTGTTAGTCTTTTTTCTATTACATTTTTGTCCTCTTCATACTTCATATTGTGAATTTTGTTGTTTCAGTTACTGTGAATCTTTTTTTCTTGTGTTCTGGGTTTGAATTACAAAATGTGCAAGCCAAGTTTAGATGAAAGTGGTAACAAGGTTGCCCCACAAAGTGAGTAAATTAGTTGATTCCTTGTTTTATATAAATAAATAAATAAACCAGAGTGTCATTTAACAGAATCAAAAGAACAGAAAAATTCGTTTTGCCAAGAAAGGAAATCCAGCAGGAGGAATAAAAGCTAAGGCAAACACAAAAGCTATACATTTTTCAGCCCATTTAAAAAGATAGTGGGCTGTTAGAAATTACAACTTAACAGAAGACATTGCCAACTCTTTTGCATCCACCACCAGGACTGTAATTTCCCACGCAGCTGTATCGATCTCAGCATTGATTGCATCAACGCAACTTTTCCAAATATCCAATTTTTTTTATCTAAAATATAATAAATAAAATTGGGGCATCACAACTAAATAATTACACTAGAAGTTAGGGGTGTGCAAAAAACCGACGAACCGAAAAAACCGCTTCAAACCGACCGAACCGATGCAAAATTTTCTGTTTGGTTTCGGTTCGGTTCGGTTTCGGTTTTTTATACAATAAAACCGAAAATTTCGGTTCGGTTGTCGGTGGCAAATTTTAATGCACCGAACCGACCGAACCGAACCGATATATATTTTATATAAGGATATATATGTATATTATATATATATATTTATATAACATTAAGTCACATGAGAGTTTGCAGCTTGGTGGTAGGCTGTGGCTTTAAGGACTAAGCCTTCCTGGGTTCGAGCTCTCGCGCATGCGTTTTTTATTTTTTTGTTTTTTTAAAACCATTTAAACATAAAACCCTAGCTCTCATTTTCCCTCACGCCTCCCTCATCTCCCTCTTTTCTTTCCAGCCGCATCTCCATCTCCCTCTTGTCTTTCCAGCCGCCATCTCCATCTCCCTCACGCCTCCATCTCCCTCTTTTCTTTCCAGCCGCCATCTCCATCTCCCTCACGCCTCCATCTCCTCCATTTTACCCTTTTAATTTCCAGCCGCCATCTCCCTCATCCTTATCTCCCTTACGCCTCCATCCTCCATCTCCCTCAAGCATCACGCCTCCATCTCCCTCACGCCTCATTCCTCTAGGCTCCATCTCCCTCATGTCCCTCACGCCTCATGCCTCATGCCTCCAGCCTCCATCTCCTTCATCACCCTCACGTCTCAAGCCGCTGCTGCCGCCTCCACATGGTGGCCTTCACACGCCGGCCTCCCCACGCGGCTCGATCTTTTTTTTCTCACGGTGACCTTCGAAGTCTCTTTTTAATTTCTTGATAACTCTCTCTCTTTTTTGTATTTTGTATTTTGTTTAATACTGAATCAATGCTAGTTTTTGTGAATGTGATGTTGAGCTGTTATTTTCTTATTGAAAAAAATGTGATGTTGAGTTTTTTTTTTCTTTTTGTGACTGAAATTCTGTGACGTTCATTGAAACCGAACACCGACAACACCGACCGAAACTGAAACAAACCGAAACCAACGGTGTTTCAATTTTTTCGGTCGGTTTCGGTTGACAAATTTGGAAACCGATAATTTCGGTTTCGGTTGGCCAGTTCAAAAAAAACCGACCGAAACCGAACCGAAACACCCCTACTAGAAGTAATGCAGACTAGTGATCTAAATTACTAACAAGAAAGTTAGTGAAAATTATAGAACACTACGGGAGTGAGAATGTGTACTCTATTATCTTATATAAATAATGGATTCTATTAATTATAAATTTAATTAGTGGGATTTATTATTATGTTGTGAGATAGAAATAACAAAATTAGATAGAATTGAACCCAGAATATTTTCTCCATAGCAAAACATGTGACCAATTTGGTTCTCGTTAGCGTTATGAAATGTTTTGCTTAAGTCACAACGTTCATTAAATTTCCACAATTAACAAGTATTTTCTTTGAACACAAATTTGAGCACGATCAAGTCAGTTGAACTATTTTTTTCTTTTATCAAATTTTATAAAAATTTTGAATCAGTAATTTTTTTTTTTTTTGAAATAGTTTTGAAGGAAAAGGAAAGGGAAAACGTCAAATTTAAAACAAAAAATTTGGTGAGTGGCGAGATGATAATTGTAGGCAGAAATGCCTTTGAATTTTATCCTTGTATTATGCGGGTACATTCAATTTGGTTATCATATTTTATAAGCGTTGAATTTAGTTCTTATATTTTTTAACTTCTACTCAATCTAGTCTCTACTGTTATTTTACTTATGAAAAATACTTATGTGGCAAATAATGTGAACTACTTGCAAGCGTTTTATTCATAGATTAATTGATGTTGCTGAAGTGTCTAAATTTTAATTGCCACATAAATCTACCGAAATGAGACCCATGCTACTCACATGTGACTAACTGACCCAAGCTTGCATCTGATCCATTATGCTCAAATAAAAAACAAAGTTTCTCTCCAAACTAGTTTGGAGGAAAACTCTTCAAACTTCTCATATATATATATATATATATATATATATATTTGTGTGAATTTTGAAAATCTAACCGTTCAATTTCATGTCCCATATGTTCTTAATATGCATATCAAATTTCGTTCAAATTAGATAATAGACTCTATGTACTATTTAATTAATTAACTTATTTTTTATATATAATTTTAGATTACAAAAATTTAAAATTATAACATTTATTTGATGACATAGCAATTGATCTTTGATGTTCTTGAAATTTTGTAAGCAATAAAGATGTAATAAGAATATGCAATCCAACGGTTAGATTTTCAAAATTCACACTCATTATAAATATATATATATTGAGTTTGTTGGGTTTCTCTCCAAACTAGTTTGGAAAGAAACTTTGTTCTCAAATAAAATGCTCAAATTAAAAATGAAATCCTTTTGGGATCAATAGAAATAACATCTTTCATATTCTATCAATGTTTTTTGAGCTTAAAAAGTTTTAAAAAGAAAATTAACAATAGAAAAATTCGCAAAATATTTACAAATTGATATCTTCGTTCAAATGGAAGATACCATGTCATATAGTCCTTGTCATGTCAAATATTTTATGTGAGAAATTTAAAATAATTGAAGAAATTATAATATACCTCATGTGAGTCATGTCATTGTTGCTCTAGTTATATGTAGAGAAAAACAAAAAATAAGAGAGACTGGAAACACCACGTGGTATAACCGTATAAATTGAATTACAAAATTCTTGATAAAGAGACCTCTTCTATCTTTGTAAAATAAAAAAATTATAAAATAAAGACAAAAAAATATGAAGAATAAATCTATACCACATATAATATGGAAGCATCACGTTTACTTTTCCAAGCCTCTTGTTATGCCACATCATCAACCATATTTTCAAGAAATTTTCATTTTTTTTGTTTTTTTTTCCTTGTCAAATTCATTCTCTATTGCCTTATTCAATTCTCTCTATGTCCTTTTTATATACATGTGTGTGTATGTTATAGTTATATATATATATATATATATATATATATTCTTCCCTTACATTTTGATTAACCTTCCACTTCTCCATCCATCCCCATGTTTTATGGCCTACCAAAAAACAGGCTTGTATTCTCTCTATTTATTTATTTTATTTATTTTTATAGATCTATTCTTCTTTTTTTTTTTCACTTTGGTGGATTTTTTTTTAAAAATTTCACTATTGATTTCTTTTGTTAATGTTCATTTAATTATTTTATCAAAATAATTTGTTTTCCCAAAAATGTAAACAATTTTTAAAATTATTTTCTTTTATTTATCTCAAAAAATATAGGGTAAATTACACTAAACTACCCCGAGGTTTGAAGAAATACCAAGCACATCTACAACTTATTAAAAATGGCCAATTTAATCCTTCAAGACAAACGGTTTTCATCCACCGTTAATAACAAAGTTATCTCTCTCCCTCTCTCTTCTTTTCTTTTTCCTAATTGTCTCACCGTCCTCTCTTTCTCTCTCAATATTTGTTTTCTACTTTTCTCCAAATCTGATATCTTTCTCCTTTCTCTCTTTCTTTCTCTTTTCTTTTTTCCCAATCTCATCACACACTCTCTTTCTCTCTCAATTTTCTTTGCCTTTGGTTGTCTGAATCTTACCCATGAAGGATGAAGGGTCTGCTTTCTTCTCATCTCTCTATTTCAGTGTGGAGATCTTGCGGTGATGGACTGGATTTGGGTTTGGCTAACATGGGTATTAGGAGTATGATGTTTGCTTGGTGGTTGATGGCCATTTGTGGTGGAGTTTGGACTTTGGATGGTGTGATTGGGTTTTATGGGTTTCTTTGAGAAGGAGAAAAGGGATTTTTTTTTTTCTCTCAGCTGCCAAACACTACATGGAGGAGATGAGACTTTTCTATGGCTTTTCCTTTTGATTTTCTCAACTACCAAACACAAAGTAGAAAGGAATTAGCTTTTTTGTTAAATTTTATTTTAAGAAAAAAGAACCAAAGAAAACCACTGCTATGTTGTTGATTTTAAATAGAAAAGGGGAGGAAATTTCAGAGAATAAATCTTTTGAGTCCATAAACGGACTATACAAAATTTTAGATTTGGATAACCAATGAAAAAGAAGACTAAGATTATGAAAAGAAAAAGAGAGAGAAAGTCAAATCTGGGTTTCATATTTTTTTAGGAAAACTTTGTTATTAACGGCAAATATTAACACCGTTTGTGTTAAGGATTTTTTTTTTTTTTGGATAGATAAGAAGAGTTTTATTTATGAAAAAGAACAATGTGTTTACGATTGTAAACTCACTGCCCTTGAAACAAAAACAAACAAATCATGAGGAAAGTCTAATAGAGATAAGGAAATCAGACAGGGAACTAAAATGCGTAAGTCCCCAAATACGAGACCACTCAAACAAAGTCCTAGCAAGCAAGTTCTTCAACATATCTATAGGTCTCTCAACGTCCTTAAAAGTTCGGGCATTGCGTTACTTTCATACTAACCACATAAGGCATGCTAGTACCATATTCCAAACCTTGGAAGAGTAAGTTCCCAACCAATTCCGCCAAGCAAAAAGAAGAGACACAATAGTATCCGTCATCACCCACTGAACCCCAAACATAATAAGAACCTCACTCCACAAAGCAGATGCAAACTGACAATGAAGCAAAATGTGATCCACAGTTTCCTCATCACATCTACAAAGACAACACCAATTAACAAGGGGCAAATTCTTCTTAACAAGGTTATCTATTGTAAGAATCCCACCCCTAGCAGCAGTCCATAAAAAGAAAGATACCCTCTTAGGTACTTTTACACACCAAATGCTCTGCCAAGGGAAAGAAATAGAGGGGGCTTTCATAAAGCAATATAAAAGGACCACACATCAAAAACACCACTACGATTCAGCTGCCAAACCAAGATATCCTCACCCTTCCCGTTAGGTATCCTAGCAGAGACATGCTCATAGAAAGAATAAAATCTCCTCAACTCCCGTTCATTAAAGTTACGACGAAAAAGGAAGTTCCAACTCCTTCCTCCCCCGTCTGGTGCAGAAATAACCATGTCAGAAATCAGAGCTTCCTGAACCACAGTACAGGCAAACAATTTCGGGTATAATTCTTTCAAAGGAATAGGGCCACTCCAAGGATCGTACCAAAACCGAATACGATTGCCTTCTCCCGCTGCATACACCACATGACCGAAAAAATTGTCTACACCTTTCCTCATATTCTTCCATAATCCACAACCATGAGTCCCTCTCACAACTCTAGTGCACCAACCTCCATTACTTTCTCCATATTTGGTGGCTATTACCTGACGCCATAAATGGGTAGCTTCCTTCCCAAATCGCCAAAGCCACTTCCCAAGTAGAGCTTGGTTAAAAAGCCCAATCTTTTGAATCCCCAAATCACCTACCTCTACCAGCCAAAACAACCTTATCCTAAGCTACAAGCGGATATCTGAAAACTTCATTAGAATTCCCCCAAAGGAAATTCCTCTGAATCCTCTCTAGTCTGTCTGCTATATGTTGTGGGATTGTAAACAACGATAGATAATAATTTGGGAGACTCGACAAAGTACTCTTCAATAAAGTAAGCCTTCCTCCTTTTGACAAATACAACCGCTTCCAACCAGAGAGCTTTTTCTCCACCCTTTCTAAGGTAGGATTCCAAATCGAAGCATCCTTAAAGTGAGCCCCAAGTAGCATTCCCAAATAAGACAGGCAAACGACCAACCTTACAACATAAAATACGAGCCAAAACATCCAAATTTCCAACCTCACCAACTGGCACAATTTCACTCTTGCCAACATTTACTTTTAAGCCTGTAATAGCTTCAAAAAAGATCAACACCATCCGTATATATAATAACTGTTCCCTAGATGCATCACAGAAAAGAATAGTATCATCAGCAAACAGAAGATGAGAAATATGCAACCCTCCTTGCGCATTGGGGCTTGCCTGTAACCCCCTAAGAAAGTTACCCTCTTCTGTCTTCTTCAATAACCTAGTCAGCACCTCCATCACCAACAAGAACAAAAGTGGAGATAAATGATCTCCTTGACGAACACCTCATGAACTACCAAAAAAGCCAGCCGGGGACCCATTAATAAGCACTGAAAAACGAACTGTAGTGATACAGGCCTTCATCCACCTCCCCCACTTCTCCCCAAAACCCATCCTCTCCATAAGGTAAAACAAAGCATTCCAATTTACATGATCATAAGCCTTCTCGATATCCAACTTAATAATCACACCCGGAACACCACTTTTCACTCTACTATCCAAGCATTCGTTTGCTATGAGAACCGAGTCAAGAATCTATCTTCCCCTAACAAAAGTATTCTGGGAGTTGGATATAAGTTTATCCAATACACTTCGAAGCCTATAGGCCAACACCTTTGACAAAAGTTTGTACAAACTTCCCACAAGGCTAATAGGCCGAAAATCTCTAATATTGAC
This sequence comes from Castanopsis chinensis, assembly GCA_032878915.1. NCBI lineage: Eukaryota > Viridiplantae > Streptophyta > Magnoliopsida > Fagales > Fagaceae > Castanopsis > Castanopsis chinensis. The sequence goes on from JAVQMG010000109.1 coordinate 10,113,131, forward strand.
AGCATTAATCTTCTTAGGTATCAAACACAGAAAAGTAGCATTTAGAGATTTCTCAAAGATGCATTGGCTATGGAAGTCTGCAAAAAAAGCCATAACATCCTCTTCAATCACACACCAACACTTTTGAAAGAAAGCTATGGTAAAGCCATCAGGACCAGGAGCCTTATCACCATTGGCCTCCCGAAGAGCCGCAATGATCTCTTCCCTTTCAAACTCCCTTTCAAGAGAAAACCTATCAGACTCATCCAAACTAGCAAAATCTAACCCATCAATAGTGGGCCTCCAATCTTCAGATTCCTGATAAAGACTTTTATAAAACCCCACCACCTGATCCTGAATATTTGATTCAGCTTCATACAGAATGCCATCAACCTCCACATCCCTCAAGGTATTAGCATGTCTATGTGAATTAGCAAGCCTGTGGAAAAACCTAGTATTATTGTCCCCTTCTTTTAAGAACAGAGCCCTTGATTTCTGCCTCCAAGAAATCTCCTCCAAAGAAGCTAAAAACTCAATCTCTGCCTTAATCTCTATTTTCCTTGCTTTATTTGCCGTAGTCAGCAGTTGCATCCCTTCTTTCAAATCAAAATCCAACAACTCAGACAACAAGCATTTTTTCCTGAAATGCACATCCCCATAAACATGTTTATTCCAACACTTCAAGTCTTTTTTAAGAGCCTTGAATTTACATGCTAGAACATAACTAGGGGATCCCTCAAAATGATAACCATTCCACCAGCATCTAACTCGATCCACAAAACCCTCCACTTTAAGTCACATATTCTCAAATTTAAAGGGACTTTTCCCCCTCGCCGTGCCTCCTGCCTCCACTAGAATAGGACAATGATCCGAAACCACACGAGGGAAAGGCCTTTGTATCAGTCTATATTTTGATAAATTATGTTATTGTGCGTTATATTTTCCTAATTTGTTTTTCTTGTACAACTAAACTATTTGAGTTTCAAATATATTATTCAAAATTTTCATTCTCTTAAAAAGAGATTATTATATTTATAATTTTTCTTATTGGTGTAGTAGCTACAAACTTTTGGTTGAATTTTGTTTACTAACATAGATACATGAGATTGGAACTAAATATTTCTTAGACATTCCTAAGAGATTATACCATATTATAAATTTAATGTTTAAAATAATATGTAAGAAAAAAGTAGACTTTATGTCTAAAATTGAACACTTCACCTATCGAAATGAAAGAAAATAATCTGTATAAAAACATAAAGAGAACATGATTAAAATGATTTTTTTTTTTTTACATATACTTTTATTTATTAAGATTTAATTGCTTTAACAGGATCTTCATATCGTATTTTTGTTATTACACTCTTGTTGAGTCTTGTCATCCATCATATTATTGGCCACATCATTATTCTTTTTATTATTTATTTTTTACTTTTAATTTTTTGAAATTATTAAATATATAAATATATTGACTTTAGAATTCATCTTAGGCAGTTTTAACTTTACATATTCATTTACTTTAATTTTGATGTTATTACTAAATAATAAATCAATGAAAAGTTAAAATTAAAATATTGTCTATACATATTCATCTTATGCGGTTAATTTAATAGTTGATAGACACATTCAAATACATAGCCAACATTGTATTTTGATAAAAATTCAAAATCTTACTTCCAAAATAACTAAGTATTATGTAAAAAAAAAAAATCAAACAAAAGCTAAAAGAGGGAGAGAGAAGAGTTGTGACCTAGAAGTTAAAAAATCAAACAAACTACTAAATCATATCATGCTAGTTAATAACAGTATTTTTGTAAGAGTCTGAATTTGATAAGCGCTTGTGGGTGATCATGCTAATTAGTAACAGTAATTTTGTAAGAGTCTGAATTTGATAAGCGCTTGTGGGTGCCCCTCTTAGAAGCTTATGTGCCTCTCTTGGCGAAGAGTGATTTCAGGCTCGACATGTCTTCTTCTTCCTCGGAGTTATCGTCCACTCAGGCAACTATCAGGCCTTTAATAATGGAACTCCTGTCCGAATGGCTTTCTTCGTCCGAGATGTCGACCATATGACCCTTCAAAGGTCTTTCGGCCTCCACTAGACGGAATCAATCTATTTCCTCGTCAAGGGACGAGGGCAAGGCCCTGGTTTCTGCTAGGACAACCTTTGTCTCGACCTTCACTGGAGCGGAGGTAACCTTGAGTGGGCCTGTGTAGAGGATGACAGATGGATCATCCGCTAGATCGAATGGGGTAAGGAAGCCGGGCTTCGAGACGTCTATTCTTCTACATCTTTTGTCACCCGCGACGATCTCGTTGCCAACCTCCTAGTAGGCGGTGGACAGAGGATCGTATCCCAATATGAGATGAGCAGCCCTCACTTGCAAGTCTTCGTTTACAAACACCTCAGACCTCAAGACTCTGTTAAACTCCGAAATGCTGGCTTCGCTCAAACAGGGTGATGTGTGCTCTTTGTCTACAAAGGAAATACCTGAGAAACCACATATGGTTAGATTCAGAACAAGCGTTATGCCAAGAGAATATTGAAAGTGCGGTGAATCTAAGTGACGAAGTCAAAGGAACTGAAGCTCAGACCGAAGGTTCTAAATCCTAAGGAGTCACACCTGGTTTTCCCTCTTTGATGGGACAGTGAGGACCGTTGTACCATCTCCCAGAGGCGATTAGGTAGTCATCCTTCATGCCTTTGTTAGATTTAGAAAGGCAAGATATAAGTCTAACGACGTTAGACCTCAACTTGAGGTAATAACCTACGTCTTTCAATCAGTGGCACTCATATAAGTGGACGACATCACGCCATGTGAGATGTAAACCCATCTGCTCGTTTAGAGCGTCGACACAACCTAAGACCCTAAACATATTGGGTGTACACCGTTCGGGACACAATCTATGGTTGCGGAGGTATTCACTAGTAACTTTTTTCATGGGAAGTGTCATCCCACCCTCTAAGAAGGAGATTATGGGAATGACAACTTGCCCCTCTTTTGTAGAGTCAACGACAGCTTCTGGGGGGCAGTACTTTAAACCCACTTCCGGAGGAATGTGGTATTTGGTTCGGAAACCTTCCATGCCAGAGTCGGTATCTACTAGACACTTGAATCTACCCATTTGGTCAAAGTAAGAATGGAGATTTCAAAAGAAAAAACGGTAGAAGCTAACAGCTAAGGACTACAGCCGAGGAGAAAAGGTTTAGCAAAATGAAAACTTACTAGAGAAAAGTGTACAACTTGTTGAAAGCTTCTTGAAAGAAAATGAAGATAGATACTTCCAGGATGTGATTGCTTTTTGGAATAATGGCTGATTTCGTGATTTCCAAAATGTTTTGAATGCTTGGGAGGCGGCGATTCATGAGAGATATCGCGCACAAATTTTCGGGAAAAAACCCGAGCCATTGGATTTGCATCTCACCATTGAATGTGGGCGACATGGAGTTACTTGGAGCAATTAATGAGGGCATTATAGGTTACGAAGCGTCAGGAGCCATTTCAGAAGGTAAAGGTGGATTTCTCACTTGCAGTAGTTTGGGAAGCGCGTGGAGGCTGTGTTTTCGAGTCAAAAATTCATTTTTCTCCTCAGATTGGAGTAAAATAAATTTTTGAGGGGCTATTATGGGGGCAGAAGTATCAAAGCACGCCTTTGGGCCTTAGGCCTGATCCAAGAGCATCAACTTGTCCGAGGATTGTAGGGCGACAACAAGGGCACCGAACTGAAAGGCCCATAAGCCCACCGTTGGGCTAAAGGCTATTTAGAATGGTCCGAGGAGGGATGCATCCTCGACCAACTGAGGCAAGGGTCATAAGATACGCCATGACGTTTATAAGGAGCTAGAAAGCTCAATGAGTGAAGACATGCTCTAGAGGAAGATTTCAAACTAATGTTGGGCATATAAGTAATTTCCCATCTTAAGCCTACTTTCTCCTTTATTTTTTCCAAATTTGGGGAGAAAATTCACTCTTCACAAAATGTCGGCTTGACGAGAAAATTGTTTTCTCCCCCATTTTCCATCCCTTTAACCATGCGCACACACGCATTAGGTTTTTCTATGATTTTATGTGTTTGTGTTCATGTTCAAGATAACTTTGATAAAAATTAATGTTTTTTTTTTGTTTAATTATGTTTCTTTTGAGGTTAAAATTGAATAATTAATTTTTTTAATGCCAAATAATTTATTTTATTTTATTTTATTTTAATGATCATGTTAGCATTTAACATATTAGCTATGCATTTTGTGTGCCACATAAGTAATTTATGTAAGTGAGATAATGGTATGACTAAATTGAAAACAATTTTCGAATTATAAGGACTAGAATAGGAGCTTAAAATATATAAAAACCAAAGTAAAAAATAACTCAAAATGTTGGAACAAAAAAAATATTTTCACTTATACTTTTTATCATAAGGAAAAAGAAAAAAAAAAAACTACTTTGCTATCACTTATCACAATGGGCGCACACAAATTGTGGGTTTCAGAAAGCGTTCTAATGGTAAAGTCTCGGATGGTTGAAAAAGATATCTAGAGTTCAATCTTCACTTACATTTGACTGATATCTTGATCTAATAATAAAAGAACTATCATCAAGAGCATAAGTCATAGATTAAAATTATCTCATAAAAAAAAAAAAAAGGGTGGTGGGGGGGGGGGGGGGGGGGGAAAGGCCGCACACAAATGGTGACTTAATTTGATACTTCATTATTAAACAGTGATTTAATTTGATTATTCCACGGGCACACACAATTGGTGATTTCCTCCTCCGAAGCCGAAGGGCCCACACAAATTGTTCGTCGTGTGATTTCCAGATTTCCTCCTCTAAGGGCCCGCACAAATGGTTTGTTGTGTGATTTCCAGATTTCCTCCTCCACGGGTCCACACAAATGTTTGTGTGGGCCCTTGGTGATATTGAAAAGAAAACTATGAAGTATCAAATTAAGTAACTCTTTTCTTCTTTGAAAAAACAAGAAATAAAAAAAAATAAAGTAATTCTTTTTGATTAATGAAAATTATGCCTTTATAGTTTTGATTTTTTTACCCTTAATATTTTTTATGGGACAGCCGGCTAAACTCTTTTTTAATATAGCATTTACCACTCTCACAAATTCATCTTTCTCACGTCTTTGTCAAACTTGTCTGTGTCTGGCGTTTAGAAGTAGCTTATTAACCTTATTTGTCGCCGAAGAGAGCTAAGAGAACCGGAAAATCACATTAAAAACCACCCCCCCCCTCCCCAAAAAACTTATTATTTATGTTGTTATGAGTGGACAAAACAGATAATTTAAATTGTGAATTCAAATTATAATCAATAATTTATCACCTATAATCTGTTGTGAAAATATAATGAAAATAACACTTCTGATGGAAGAAATATCAGCAAAAACTCATCCACTGAAAGTAAAAAGCTCAGAGCCTGCCGTAGAGAAGAGAAGCTAGAAAATCTAGCAATAAGACGAGAAGATCATGACCAACAAAGAGAAGCTATCAGATCACTGCAAAGGGTAATCTAAAACTTCTCTCTTTCTTTGTGTCCATACCAACTGCTCATTTCTTTTTTTTTTTTACTTGTTGGTTGGCTGTGTACATGAACTTTTGGCAAAACAAAAATAAAAGGCAAAGCAATCACAAATGACAAATAATCAGACAATAAAAAAAATCAGCAGGGCCGACCATGGGCTTAGGCCACTTAGGTCAACGCTTAGGGCCCTATTAGAGAAAGGCTTCAAATTTTAAGGTAAAAATTGAAATATATATATATATATATATATATATAGTGTGAGATATAAGAAAAAAAATTAGTTTCACATTTTTCTTCTACTTTTAAGAAGTCCCAAAGAATTTAAAAATATTAGAGATAATACAATTTTAAATACATATAACTTACAAATATGTAGGAGTGTCAATTTGAGTTAGCGTGTCGGGTTCATGTCATGTCAAGGTAAAGGTATTCGACTAAATGGCTCAACCCTAACTCGACCCATTTAATAATTGTGTTATGATCCTTCGACTCTAACCCAACCTGTTAATAAGGCGGGTTGAACTGACTCAACCCATTTGATACGCTTAATAAACAAGTTGTGTTGGGTTGACATGAATGTAACACAACGCATTTCAACCTGCATAATATTTAATATAACATTCATCTACAAATTTTTTTTTTACATCTCAAACGTAGTGTATACACTTCAAGTCTTCAATCCATATTCAAAATAGTATAGTTCAACAAAATTAAAACATTCATCTAGAAATAAATTCTTTACACTCTAAAAGAAGTGCATATGTTTTAACCCAAATTCAAAATAACATAGTTTAACAAAAATATAATATCCTTAGAACTCGCTAAATGCTAAGTATCAATATTGAAAAAAATGGAGCAAACAATAGACTAATCCTGATTATGACTACGATTATCATCCTTAAAGAGAGAGAGAGAGAGAGAGAGAAAGCAATAACCGGTTCGAGACCTTATGTTTAAGAATTGCGCATGAGACTATAAGATAGTAGAGTGAATAGTACGGCTGAAATAAAAATATAAAATTAAATATTTATAAGAAGGTTTAGAGATTTAGGGTTTGTAAGGTTTAGAGAGAGGTTTGTAAAGTTTCAATTTCCAATTATATCCCTTATAAGTTTTTATAATTACTCACTTTTCCTTTAAATTTAAAATATATGTTGGATATAAAAGGTATTTGACAAATCTAAAATATAATGAATATTTATTTGTTATATGAGTTAAACAGGTTGTGTTAAGTGGGTCATTTCGGGTTGACATAAATAAATTGGCGTGTCAGATGTGTCTATTGTAGGTTATGCGGGTTTATAACACGTTCCTTATCTTGTCGATTTCAGGTTGACCTGTTTATGACCAAACATATTAAGGCACAATCCTAACCCGCAAAAACCCGTGTGGGTTCGTGTCGTGTTTGTGGGTTGGGTCGAATATTGACACATCTACAAATATGCGTCACTAATCACAAGAAATAATTCGGGTAGGAAAATGCTAGCAATACTATAAATTTTACTTCAAAACCTTTACAAATTGATATGACAATTAATATAATTTGTGGACATCAACAACATATTAAATGTATTTTTAAATTATTTTTTGTGATTGGTGATTGATTATACATCTGTATAAGCCTCATGTTGTAAAATTTATAATATCTCTAACATCATTCATTCAAATGCTTGTTTATTATTTTCTTGAAGTGTCACTAATCACATTTATAGATACATCATTTGTAAATTTCTTGTAGTTAAATTTGTTATAACTTTAGTATTTCTTCAGCCAAAAAAAAAAAAAATCATATTACAAGATAAAAACTTATAATATCTCTAACATCATTCATTCAAATACTTATTTATTATTTTCTTGAAATGTCACTAATCACATTTATGGATACATCACTTGTAAATTTTTTGCAGTTAAATTTGTTATAACTTTAGTATTTCTTCGGCAAAAAAAAAAAAAAAATTCATATTACAAGATAAAGAGAAAAGATTATTGTTTATAAAAAAATTATATTATTAAAAATTATTTAAATAATAATTAAAAAACTCATTTAAATATATCAGACCTTAAAATTTGTTGCACCGGCCTGGGAACCAACGGTGGACCTATAGACAAAGCAAAAAAGTCAAGAGAGAAGACGATGGAGGCAAATACAAGAGGATAATACAAAAAAAAACATCTTTGTTGTCGCAGTAAATGGCGGGGTTTGAAAATTTTCAAGGGCAATTTTGTCTAAGAACGTTGTCAATTTTTAATTGGAGTGAAAAATACAAACATGGTGCTGAGTTATTATTCCTAAAATAACATATACTTTCTCTATCTCGCTCAAGACCTTGCTTAAAAAAGAGTGGTTGAGAATGTGACGTGATAAATGATATAATTATTATTTTTAATTTTTTAAAAATAAAAAAATACTATATGCATAATATTTTTAAAAATTTTAAATAATAAATTGTTTTTAGTTAGGCAAAAAAAATTTAATTTAAATTATAAATTAAAAAAATTTGAAACTAATTCAAATTAAAACTTAAAAAAAAAAAAAAACAACGACAACGACAACAACAAAGAGGTATCCAGATTTTTCATTCCAAGAAAAAGCTGTCTTGTGGGACAGAGGTGCAATATACGCCGCAAGGTGGAGTTCCATCTAACAAGCAAAAGGACTAGCTAGCCGAGCATGACGTGACACTGCGACACTGACAGCGTGAATTTTCTTTTGAAGAATTTAAAAAAAAAAAAATTAAATAAAAAAATTAAAATTAAAAATATTATAACAAAATAAATAATTTTTAAATGTATTAATAATACTACAAAATTTATTTTTAATAAAAATGTGCGTAATCATTACGTGGAGTCAGTGGATAATCTAAAACGTTGCAGAAAAAAAAAAAAAAAGAAGAAGAAGAAGAAGAAGGCTGAAACACAATTTCACAAAACGTGGAGGCGTTTAGCCTTATCCAAACATTCACAAAGTAAGTAGTTTTGAGTCGGGATTGGCTCACCTCCCTTTAGTAAGTAGTTTTCAAACAGATTTGAGACACCTGTCAAATAATAAATCGAATGGTTAAACATAAAACCACGTGAACCCCACCTTATTCATCATAAACTTCCTCCCTCTGCGACACCACCGCTGCCAAATCGAAGATCTACTAGAAACCCAAACATCAATAAAATTCCAGCAAACCTATGAAAGTGAAGCTTATAAAACAAAATTAGGATCAAAGATCTCTGGGTCAAGTTCCATCTATTAGCTTCTGAGTTTTTTAAGGATAGGTAAATGGCAGTGGAAAGATCTCCACTAGATTGTGTCTTCTTATGCTCTTTGTCGCTGAAAGGTCTCTCCTTTCCAGTGATGGTGTCGCAGCAATAATGTTGCAAAGGGAGAAAGTTTGAGACAAAAAATGAGTAGATTCGTGATAAATAAAGTGGGGTTGACGTGGTTTTGTTTTTGACTTAGATTTATTATTTGACAAGTGTCTCGTATCTATTTTAAAACAGGAGGTAACAGTAACAGGAGGTTTCTCAGCCTATTTCAGGATTTAAAATTTTTTAACATTTATCATTTTAAAAATTAAATTTATAGTATTTGACACGTCATTTTATGATTCATTTTTAGGATTTTGTTATTGTGTGTCCTTAGGGCACACAATAAGCAAACATTTTTAGAAATATTTTCTCGGGAATTGAAAAAGTATTGACAGCTTTTTCAATTCTCTAGAAAATATTTCTAAAAATGGATTGCTTAATGTATGCCCTTAGGACACACATTAACCGGACCCTTCATTTTATACCAAAATGTCTACTTTTTTACTATTTTATTTAAATATTATTTATTTATTATTTTTTACTCATTTTTTATTCGGTCTCTCTCTCTGCCTCTCTCTTCCTAAGTTAAAACCCACTATCTGTATAAGACTAGAACCTTCTCCCTTTCTCTGATTTGCTCTCAAACCTGTGCTCCATGTCTCTGATTTGCTCTCAAACCCGTGCTCCATGGCTGAGAACCAAGCTTCGTCAGCCTAAAACACTTCTCACTCTCTCTATCAGCCTAAAACACTCCTCACCCTCACCCCTTTGAGCTCTTTCTCTAAAGCTGAGCTCTCCTTCTAAACCTCCATGGTCGGAGTTTTTCAAGCTCATCACCTTCAACCACAACACTCAACAACCTCATTCTCTTCTCTATCTCTGAATTCAAACCCGATCCGAGCGTATCTAGACTTCAATCCCTTCGATCCAAACAAGGCAAAGCCTCCCTGTTCCACCACTGAACCCAACCAATGCCAACGCCAACCATTGCACAAGATCTTAGTAGTGGATTTGCAATGAGATTTTGAGGATTTTTTAGTGGTTTGATGCTGGGTTTTGTGGTTATTTTTGGTGGTGCGTACAGAGGGAGTTTTAGGATTGATTTTCTGGGTTTCGGAAGTTGTTTTTCTGTGTTTTTTTTTTTTTTTGGTATTTTTCTAGGTATTTTCAATGAGGTTTTGGGTATTTTTTGTGCCGATTTTCTGGTTTTTTGGTTGGGCTTGTGTGATTGCAGTAAGGTTCTTTCTGGTTTCTGTATGATTGCAGCAAGGTTCTTTCTGATAGGGCTGTGCAAACCAATACCGGAGCCCGCATGACCGATCGGCGCCGACCTTCCCGCATAGCCACTGCAACTGACCGACGGAGCCGATGCCAGCAAACGGAATGTGAAGAGAGTTTCGACTCCGGTGCGGTGCAGTAATCGGAGCAGCAAATTCAGAACCGAAACCTCGCCGAACTGAACCGACCCCTGTTTCAGATGTTTGGAACTTCGGATACGGCGTCGTTTCACCGAGATTTTGTCTTTAAAAAAGCAAAAAATAAATAAAAAAAATACAAACCCATCAATGGTCTCCACCATGCTGCATGCCGTCGTTCTTCTTCTTCCTCTTCTTCTCTTCTTCGTTTGGCACTAATTCCTCTTTGTTCTGCAGTGCACTGGTCTGGTATTTTATTACACTTGTAATTTCAAGTTTCGATTGTCTTCTAGAGAGATTGGTACTCTTTTAAAGTTTTAAGTTTCAACTTTTATGACCCCATGTGTGTCTAGCTTTGAAAATGGCAAAAGAAAAGTTAAAAAAAAAAGTCTAGTATCAGATTAGATATTACTCTATTTTCCTACCACTCTGTAGGTCCACTGTTTAGGTATAATGGTGTGCAATACTATTTATTTATACTTTAAAAAAAAAAGGATGGATCATTATTAATGATAGGTTTATAATATTTTAACAATAGAAACTATAAACTAGTAAAGATAGGAGTTATAAACTGTAAACTTAGTAATATTTATCATTTTTTTAGTAAAATATAATTTATCAATTTTTCAGCACTTGTTTGGACTTTGCAATGTTACATTGTTACCTTAGTGTTACATTGTTACTTTAGTCCCATTGAATATTGAATAGGTTGAAAGGATTTTTTTTAATAAAAAAAATATATAATTTTTAATGTTTCAAACTAACCAAACTGATTAAACCAAGCAAACCAAATCGCACTGCTATAGGTCGAAAAACAGACCCTAATCGGTATGAATCTGTTTTAATTATAAGAAAACCTATCCCTATTGATTTGGTAACAATTTTGAGAAAAAAAACGAGTCAACCGAACTGTGCACATCTCTACTTTTTGGTATTTTTTGGGTATTTTTTGGATTGCAGTTGTGAAAGAGTTGGTTGAGATGGTGAGAGGGAGAGGAAGAAGTTTGGGTGAGATGGTGTGACAAAGGAGAAGTGATAGAGGAGAGAGAAGAGACTTGGGAAGGAGACAAGCAAGGAAGAGAGAGAGAAATAAATTAATAAAAAATGATAGCATATTGCTACAATGCGGTCGAAAAAATGAGAGTGCACTGTAGCGGCAAATTTTTTAGCATATGACATCTTTGATGGAGTAGGCTTTGGGGTTATAAATGTTAAAAATAGCATTTTAGCATTTATAATACCATTGATGACAATGCTTTTAGAGCATGCTCATCAGGTATGTTAAATGCTATATTTTTAGTATTTAACACTTCAAACACCAAAATACTTGATTAATGAGCTGTGTCAAATGCTAAAAGAAATGACATTGTGCTACAATGAAATTCTAAACTTGGCACTGTATGGACAAAAATGGTAAAATATTTATTATTATTTTACCAATATTTTCTCTCTCCTCACCTATTTATCTCTTCTCGTTAGACTCTTTTTTGCCCCCTCTCTCTCTCTCTTCCTCAGCCCACCACTACTGCCACAACTCCTAGCCGCTGCCTTTGCCGCGTCGTTCTCCACGCCACGTCGTTGACCTTGACATGTCTTCCTCTAGCCATGCCGCCGACCTTGCCATGTCTTCCTCCAACCACACCAACAAACTTCCCACATCACTGGACCTCTCACCATCGTATCTTTGTTAATCGGCTTGCATCGGTGGGTTTTGCTTTTGGATTTGTTTGATTTGGGATGAGTTTTGAGGTTTGTGAATGTGATGGGTTGTGAATTAGTTGTGACAGTGGTATTGTGGTTGTGGCGGCAATTTAGTGGTTGTGGTGGTTATTTTTTGGGTTGTTGTGATTTTTTTTTTTCGAGGTGGTTGTGGTGTTTTTGATTTGGAATTTTTGATATTTCCAATTTGGTGTTTCCAATTTGGTATTTTTTTAGGTTAGGGTTTCTGATCTAGTGTTGGTGAGCTATGGTTTTTTTTTTTAATTGTATTTTTGGGTTTTTTTTTTTTTTTTAATTGTATTTTTGGGTTGTGGAGGATAAGTGGTGGTATTTGTGTCAACTTGAAATAACACAATTAACACAACCCATTTAACTCGTATAACAAATAAATATTTATTTTATTTTAGATTTATCAAATACCTTTTATATCCAAACATGTACTTTAAATTTAAAAAGAAAAGTGAGTAATTACAAAAATTGACAAGGGATATAATTGAAAAGCAGTGGTTTTCCTTTATTTTTCTCTTAATGAGTTTTAGTTATATGTTATTTTAATGTGTTATATATACTCCAGGGTTAAGGTTGAGCCATTTAGTCGAATACCCCTACCTCAACACGACAGTTTATTTGTTTTCCTTTATTTCTCTTGATGAGTTTTAGTTATATGTTATTTTAATGTGTTATATATACTCCATTCGTCCCAGTTTATTTGTCTTCTATTCCATTTTAGGATGTCCCAAAATATTGTCCAGATTCTAAAAATAAAAGCCATTAATTTACTAATATTCCTATTTTACTCTTACTTTATTTTCAAAACTATTTGAAAAGGAAACTAACAAATATTTTAAAAATCAATCTAATTGGGACTCATTTTTAGTTGCTTCATTAAGAATAACTCTTTTAAAAAAAACTGATAAATTTATTTAAGAGTAGTTTTGTAAATTTATACATTTTTATAAGGCAGATAAGACAATATATGATATTTTCTTAAAAAGTTTAACATTTCAAACATGACAAACAAATTGGGAAGTAAGGAGTATTATTTTAATGTATCAAATAGAAGAATAAAACATGTGATGAAACGTATATTGTAAAATGATGTGCTAAAATAATAAAGTAAGTTTTTTAAAGTGTCAAAATAACATTTTTATAAAATAGCAGATTGTAATGCTCTTAATGGGAGGTGAGTTGGCCCTTTTTGAGCCTTTTCATTCTCATTGGCTTGTTGAAAAACATATGAATTGCACTACCCAATTCCAAATTTACTTTTATGTATTCTAAATTAGCATTTTAACGATTTAGGGTCTGTTTAGGATTTATTTGTTTTACTGAAACTAACAACTTTTTGTTGAGAGTACTGTAGATAAAGGTAAACGTTAGTTAAAATAGTGTAATGAGACTCATAAATAGTACCAAAAAGTGCAGTAAGACCATAAATAATAGCAAAAATAAGTTAAATGGTAAAATAAATTGACAAAAATAATTTTTGCCAAATATGCACCTACTCTACGTTTCGTTTTATTATTTTTTCAATTCATCATATTTCATATTAAAATAAGGGTCTGGTTAATGTGTGCTCTAAGGGTACACATTAACCCATCTATTTTTGGAAAAATTTTCTCGAAAATTGAAAAAACTATCAAAACTTTTTTAATTTCTGAAAAAAACTTAAAATAATATAAAAATAATATATTAGTTTCATCACATGTTAATTAGGACACACATTAGTAAAATCCTGAAAATAATATAAAAATAACTATTTTTTTAGGCTGTCTTGTGGAGTCAGATTTCTAGATTTGTGCCAACAGATTTGGATTTGTGCATAGGGTATTGCACCGAGTGCGATTATATCCAGCCCCTCTCACATTAATTTCTACCATTCCATTTTTTAACTTAAATTTTTTAACACTTTTTAATTATTTTTTAAATTTTACTAACGTGTGTCTTAAGGGCATACAATAGTATCTTATTTTTTGAAAATATTTTATTGGAAATTAAAAACAACTTTTTCAATTTTCCATAAAATATTTCTAAAAATAAATGGCATAATGTACACCCTAAGAGCACACATTAACTAGATCATTTTTCTTTAAATTTAATAATTGAGTTTGAAATTTACTTTTTTTTCAACTTTTAATTTTAGCCATTAAGGGTCCGTTTGGATAGAGCTGTTTTTCTGAATTTTAAAACTGAAAGAAAAACACTGAAAAACAGCAAATAATTTTTTTTAATATGTTATATCACAAATAATCATTCAAAACTAAAGCATATTTTTAATAAAAAAATTGTCAAAAAAAAAAAGTACTACAACAACAATAAGTTTATAACAGTGAATGGTATGTAAAATTTCATTTAATTGAACAGGTCAGACGGGTCAAACAGTGATTTTTGAACTCTGCAACCCGTTTATCAAACGGGTTGTCTACAGTGACACTAAAAACCCATGCACCTGCTAACAGTACTGGTTACTGTTCATGCACCCTGAAAAAAAAAAAAAAGGGAAACTAGATCATTTTTCTTTAAATTTAATAATTGAGTTTGAAATTTACTTTTTTTTCGACTTTCAATTTTAGCCATTAAATGCTATTGCACCAGCTGCGGTAATCTAGGTATTACACCTGATTTCACTCCTGTGCCAGCCTCTTGTTTGACAAAGAATCTGCCCCTCCTTGGCGCAAGTCCATCATTTCTAATGCTTGGGCTTTCTTGATTGTTTCCCCAAGCATCTTTGTTTTCTGGTTGAATAGACAATGTAATTATGCTTCTCACTCTCTAGCTAGATGGTCTTTAGATTGTAATTTTTTTTGGTTCTTTTAACGTAGGCAACAACCTCCCTTATTTTGTTTCCGCTATGAGGGGTGAAGCTGGCCTGTCACTGTAGCTTGTGTTTTTGTTAATAAATTTTTTTGGCCATTAAACTTTTTTTTTTTTTTTTTAAATACCGTAAACAAAATAAACCTCCCTTAACCCCTTCTTAACCTCCGCTTCACCACCCTACCAATCAAGTTCAACCCTCGCACCAAGGTTATTACTCGTTGCTATTGGTGGACAAAAATGTAAATTCAATGATGAATTCAACTTAAAACAAATAACAACTTATTACCTTTGATAAAAACAAACCATACCCAAAGAATAAGATGATTCGCAAACTACATAGAGCTTTATTTAGTAAAAAAGAAAAAGAAAAAGAAAAAAAGGTAGACAAGCTCTGTCATCCTTTGTCCCCTCACTTTTTCTCGACGAAACAAAAAGAAAATTTTATCTCTCTACTTTTTCATACCAGCTAAACCTACACAAAGAAAAAACTAAATTTTTTATATTCCTAACTAAATAAAGCCCACTAATTTACAATTTTTTTTTTTTATAATTGATAGTGAACCAAAAATTGCGCCATCTCCAGTTTGTCCATAGTGTTGTCCAAGTCCAGAAAAGTTAACCCAATAGTTTCTCAAAAAAAAAAAAAAAAAATGTTAACCCAATAAAAGAATTTCGTCCAATATCAGGAGGTCGTCTAAGGATATGAAGGTCGTCCATCATGGAAACAGATGGACGACCCCTCAACACTTGAAAAATTCTCAGAATGAATTGAAGTATGAGCAAAATTCTTGTTTATCGCTCTAACTTCCCACTAAATTCTTAACTTCTCATGACAGTTGTAGAAGATAATGTTAAATCTTCTAACTTCTAGAGCAGTTATGGAAGTTAAGTTTGAACTGTCTGGCTTCCATACACGTGGAGGAAGTTACGAAATAGGTAACCACTCCAAACTCACTATATAAGGACTTATTCACATCAAATGAAGGTAAGTTTCCACTACTCCTAAAGTTAGAATCCTTGAGTTTTAGAGGAAAAACTAACTTAAGTATCAGAGAGTTCTAGGCCTGTTCATCCCGGTCACCTTTGATATCTTATTTCTTTATTTTCAGGCCTTTCAAGCAATTACTAACCCATTAAAGCCCGAAACATTTACCCTATTGACTATATATTATATAAGAATAAAGATTAAGGTGTTTTATACTCAGCAGATTCAAATTACTTGAATTCATTTTTTCTAAAAAGAAAAAAATTACCCACATTCATTTATTTTTATCTAACTTATTTTCTAACATAAGAATTCAAGGTTGAAAATTTTCTACCTCAACTATTAAACTACAAAAAGAAAATATTTTACAAAATTTAATTCCAATTATCCTTAAATTATGAGGTTTAAAGTGAAATTTATCCCCAAAAAAATTGAAAGATAAAAAAAATGTTTCGATTCAAAAGATCTCAACCGTTGATTTAAGTATACAGTTATTTTTCTTAAATCAATGGTTGAGATCATTTGGAAAAAGTAAACGGTGATTGTCCGAACTATTTCTTTTTTTTTTTTTTGGTTGAAATTGTCCGAACTATTTCGATGCCTTTGATTTCTTTTCTTCCCCAGTCACAGTCACACGTCACACGTCACACGTCACAGTCACAGAGTGTCGAGACAATACGATCCTTGGTACCTACTTTAAATTTATTTTCTTTAAAAAAAAAAAAAAAACGGAAGTTCAACCAAAAGATCTCGACCATTGATCTGAAATAATTCGTCGTTTATATGTGAAAGCGACGTTTTTTTAATTTCTTGTGAAGCGTGAAAACGACGTTAGGTCATACTTTTAACTTTTATTCCATGGTTGAGATTGAAAGACGATTTTTCAATTTTCAATCTCGACCATCTATCGGAACTACATATAAAGGCACTTGCAAGGCTCGCATGGTTTTGCTTCTGAACTTTTCGTGGTTTTGCTTCTTGATTCTTGGTTTGCTCCTTTATTACTCGCTTCATCAGCTCTCTTGAGAACCCGGAAAGGAAAACATAAATCCAGAAAAGAAATCTCAGAGAAAGGAAAATCCAAGCAAACATGCAGTAGTGAAAGGGATCTAAGAAGATCAACAACAACTATTGTGTCCGATCTCAGATCAGATCATGGCGAAGGGTAGTCTAAAACTTCTTTCTCCCTCTTTATTATCATTTTATCGTTTTATGTTTTAAAAATGATTTTTATTTTGATTGTGCGAGCGTTTGGCAACACCAAAAATCAAAGGCAAGCAATCACAACCGACAGATAATCAGGCATAGAGAAACCAGCAGTGGAAGCCTTGACAAAGCAGAAAAGCATAGAGAGGCAGGTACAACAGAATAATAGCCGTGATACAAAACACACACACATATAGGCATCAGATCCAGGATCTCAACAATCTCCAATTCATGGATCTTCCATTTACACCACCTATATGCCCAAAACCTTCACTTACCAACGATCTAGGCACCGAGAGAGGAGCTATGATAGAACTCCGTAGGGAGACAATCAGCGCTTCGGCTATGGCGGCTGTGTGGAGAGAAAGAGAGCGGGTTTACTTTAGATGCAGATGCACCGATTTGAGAGAGAGAGAGAGATGGCATCCACACCAAAGGAGCGGCAGCGCTGGCCGGTGAGAGGTGGATATGGTGGATGTGGGAGAGAGGGGGGGGGGCAGTACCGATGTGGGTCGGGTCGGTCGCTGTAATCTTGCCCCAACCCGGTTGGATGTGGACCAGGGTTGGGGCCGGGTAAGCCCCAACCCGGTCTATCATTTGTTTGTAATCAAAGCCCAAGTCGATCATTCCATAAATCACACAAACACACCTTGGTCCATAAATCACAGGCTCACAGGCTTGGGAAAAACAACTTGGTCCAAGACCCACAGCCTTAGAACCCCTTTCCCTCTCTCTCTCTCTCTCTTGTGTTCGCGTTTGTTTCTAAAAAGAAAAAAAATTAAAGAAAATGACACGCAGGTGGGTGCACAAGAGTATTTCTTCTTCTCTGTCTGCCCTTTCTTCACTTCTGTCTTCTCCGATCTATTAGCTTCTTCATACACAGCTCACCTAGCCAGCATCATGAGGTCAGTAAGTGATTTACCTGACGACTTCTTAAAATTCGGTGTCCATTTCCAAGTTGCATGTTTTATTACTCTTATCCGCGGTTACTTGATTTACTCTTCAAGCTTTCGAGTAGCTTTGTTTGTAACTTTATTGGTCCTTTCAACTCCTTCCCCAGTTCAAGTTGAAAAAGAAGTGTCCTTGTTTGATTTTATTGTAAAGGTTGTAACCACCACTTCATGTTTTGTCGTTAAAGAATTTCCTTCAATTTTGTTTGTTATCGTAGCTGATCGATCAGTCACTTTTATTATTCAACTTCGAATAGATAGAATTTTTCTAGATGATCGATCTTCTCCTCTGGTTACCTCGAACAATCTGTTACAATCCAATCAACACCAGCCTCCTAACTGGTCCAATCTTCCCGCTGATACGATCAGCAAAATCTCAGATCGATTACCTAATTTCAAAGATATTAGAGCGATTTCAGCTGTTTGCAAGGCTTGGCGTCATGCTTGTTTAGAAATGACAACTAAAAGACCTACGTGGCCATGGCTGATGCTTTCTGACACAATAGATATCCGCCCACGACGCTTTTTAAATATGTGTGACGGAGGACATTATCAGTTTGAATTACCTACAATCCACGAAAGACGCTCTTGGGGGTCTCAACATGGTTGTGTTGTAGCCGTGAGTTCTGATTATGAAATCCGCATCAAACACCTGATTGAAAGAGTGGGGATTGCTCTTCCACCTCTAGACTCAATTCGAAGACTGGCTCCTAGAGAAGAGTGGTTTTGCCTTGTAGACAATTTCAATCTTTTCAAGGACCCTTCCCATAATTTCTCATTTCTTGTCACTGCTATTTTTGACCGAATGAATCAATTGGCTTTTACCAGAGTGGCTTCCAATAGAGGTGGAGAAGGAGAGGCTTTGGGTAAAAGAGGACATGGTGAGTGGGCTATTGTCAACAATCCAAAAAATTTCAAATTCAAGGATGTTGTACATTTTAAAGGTCAAATTTTTGGACTTTGTGATAATGGCACGCTGGTGTGCTTAGCTCTTGATGCTCCTGGATCAGCTGAAGTACGAGTTATTGCTTCCCAACCCCATTATGATGAGGAACCCCAAAAAGTATATTTGATTGAGTCATTGGAAAATCTTTTTGTGGTTTTTCGTTACACAAGTTCTTCAGAGACGAGGCACAAGGGGCACAACACTGTAAAATTTTTGGTCTACAAGTTCAAAATCAATGAGAGCGCTTGGGAGGAAGTAAGCGACCTGGAAGATCATATTATTTTTGTTGGTGATGGCAATTCCTGGTGCATTTCTACAAGGAATATCAATTTCAGAAGTAACAAGATCTACTTCACCGATGACAATTGGGAGGACCAAACGCTCCCAGGAGTAGCATATGGAGGCCGTGATGTGGGTGTGTTTGACATGACAAATGGGGTAATTCAACTACTTCCATTTGGTAAGGACAACCCTCTCTATTATTCTCGACCAATTTGGGTTACACATACTATGCGTCTGGATTAGCTTTTTACCATTAGTTTTTCCCCACTTATATTATGTACATTATTTTACGCACATTATTTATAGGTATGATTGTCTGTTTCCCAACTTTCAGCAAAAAGCTAATCCAAACGCTCACACTTAGTATACCTTACTTCTCTGATAACTTTGGTATTCTGGTTTGTAAGCTGGACACATTCTTGAGTTAGTATCTAGTGTATATATATGGTTGTGATGCTGTAAATCTATTTGTCTTGTGTTCTGGCTTTCAAATAATAAATCTGAAAATTCAATTTAGATTATATTTGTAAGTAGATTGTTTAAACAGAGCCCTAAAACTGAGTCAATTAGTGTTGCATGCTGATTGCCAACAACTTTTGTCTTGGTTCCCCCCCCCCCCCCCCCCCCCCCACAAAAAAAAAAAGCGACTCTGGAACTAAAAGCAGACACAATTTCTTCTTTTTAACAAAAACCAACCCTCCTCCTAACATCGTCACTAACCGCTCAAAAATGCCTTCTATATTGATATTGCCACTATGAATCCATTTGTTTCTTTGCAGCCATAAGTGGTAGATTGTAGCAGGACAACCAATCTTACAAGTTTCGTTTGAAACCTTTTTTTACACAATTTGGAAATTTGTTGCCATAAACGGATGATTTCTACTCTTAATTTTGCTTCCGCGGGAAACACACAACAATTATTCCTTGTTCCCTGATTAGCAACTCTGTATAGAGTGGAGAGTCTACATACTGATGTATGAATGCCAGGAATATCATCAGGAAACCTAACTATCTGCATCTTTCATTCCATGTTTTTCTTGTGTATATCTCATTTCAAGTTGAACTATGAAGTGTACTGGCCTGCCTTAGAAGGAATTCAATTCATATATAAAACCTTCCTCCCCAGGTCACTTGATGTTGTGAATTTTTGTTGTTTCTGTTACTGTGAATCTATTTGTCTTGTGTTCTGGATTTGAATTAGAAAATATTAAATCTAAGTTTAGTTGAAATTGGTGACAAGGTTGCGCCCAAAAACTGAGTCAATTAACTGACTACTTGTTTTTCTTTTGTTTTTGGATGTTTGTAAAGAAATAAACCAGAATATTACTTAGCTTAATCAAAAGAAGAACGTAAATCTTTTCGCAAAGCAGAAATAACAGGAGGAAGACCAGCCAAGGAAAACACAAAAGATATGTAACTTACAGCCCATTTTTGAAGACTGAGATATTAGTCAAATTACAACTTCCAAAGGCCTTGCTAACTCCTTTAAATCCGCCACTAGGACTGCTATTTCTCACGCTACAGTATCCATAATAGCATTGATTGCATCAAAGAAAAATTTTGAATATCCCTCCCCTTGATTGAATCATTTGAATGCTTTGAAGTTTCTCTTCTTTAGCAATTTGCCTTTGCCTCTACCACCAATTTCAATAGTGTTGGTCTAGACAATAAAGTATCATCTACTCCATTATTCTAGACAATGAGGCCACGACCAGTTTAATCATCCTGGATCCCGAGAATACAATTCTCCTGAGCATATATAAATACCGATTTGAAGCGAATTTGACGGTGATGAAATAAGCCAAAAGAAAAAAAGGTTCTCGTTACTGTTAAAATTGGGTTTAATTGGAAATGTTGTACTTAAGTAATAATGGTTATTGAATTTCAAAAATTAATCTGCATTTTCTTGTAATGCCAATTTGAGTATGATCAGCTCAACTGAACCTCTTTGTTTTTTATAATTTTATTGAACGCTTAAAAAAAAAAAAAAAAAAAATCTGAGTCGTATTAGACGGGAAATCAAAGACCCCAAATCAAAAACAAAATTGCTGCTGTTGATGAATGGTGACTACATAATTGATCAAGTGCCTATTTTCGGCAAGTTTCTTCCGCCCCCATTAGCTTTCATTCACGCATAGCAGACCTGGCTCCATGCAGATTGGTGTGAATTTTCAATTCCATTAATGAGGCCAGGTGGTGCTTTACTTCACCTTCTTATCATTTCCTCAAGTTTAAGTACGTTTTTGGCCAGTTCGTTGCCCTGGGCAATGCACTTCCCTATTCGTGCTGCTGGAACCAAGTCCGTCATGCATGTTCTGTGTGAATGCAAAAAGACAAGGGAGGTGTGGAGCTTTAGTAAGTTGTGCCATGTGGTTAAGGGGCAAATAGAGTTTACAGATATTCTCTAGAACATTGTCTTGAACCCCATTACTGATTCTGGCCTGCTTGAGATCATACTAATGATTGCCTAGTGTATATGGAAAAATAGGAATGAGTTGAGGCATGGGAGGAGGAAACAAACACATGCAGAGATATACATGAAAGCCATTACTCTTCTAGAGGAGTATAAGATAGCCCAGCACAGCCCAACAGCTCGAGAGGAAGGGCCTTTGACAAGAGCTAGGTGGAATCCGCCCCCACATGGGTGGTATAAGGTGAACACAGATGGGGCTACTTTTGGGAAAGAAGGGTAGTCTAGTATAGGCATAATAGTAAGGGGATGATCATGGGCTAGTGGTGGCAGCAATGAGTAGAAGGCTGTAATACCCTTTGGGTCCACTAGAGATCGAAGCAAATGCTGTCGAAGCTGCTGTGATCTTTGCTAAGAATATTGGCATTCAGGAGGCAGTGTTTGAAAGTGACTTGATGATGGTCTACTCGGCTCTACAGAGATTGACAGAGCCACCTTCAAGTATCGAGAATGTGGTTATAGTGACACTAAGGCAACTTCATTTCTTACGCCAAATTGCTTTCAGACATACACACTGGGAAGGAAATAGAGCAACTCATGGGTTGGACAAGTATGCTCATTTTATTGAGGATTTTGTAACATGGATGGAGGACACTTCGCCAGTAATAGCCTCTGAAGTATCTTCAAGTGTAAACCAAATCTCTTGATTTATAAAAGCAAATTGCAACCCAAAATATAATTCTAAAGAAGTCATAAATACATCAATCTAAATTAGAGATACAAAAAATAAAAAATTCATACCAAAATAAACATGAGAGAGAGGGAGAGAGAGAAGAGAGAGAGAAATAATCACCTTTTTCATGTGAGAAATATGTATAAAATGGGAGAGAAAATGTCATATTTATAGTAGTAGAATAGGGATAAGAATAGTCAAAATAAAATGGAGAGGATGAGATAGATAAAGAGTGATATGAGAGTAGCGGAGAGATGAAAAGGTAAAAGAGAACTTATGGTTGGAAGTAGTGGAGGGAAATGGAGAATTGATAGATGATGTGGTTGTTGATGTGGCTCAACGGGAGCGTAACAACAATAATACCAAACTTCAACTTTTATATATATATATATATATATATATATATACACACACACATATACTTGGTTTATATTTGGTTTCCTTTCTTTGTTATTATTATTCTTTCCATATTATTATCTTATCTCATCATATCTTATCTTTTCTTTTATTTTTAATCTTTTCTTTTCTTTTCTTTTTTAATCTTTTCTTTTCTTTTATTTGGTCAATTTGATGAGTGTTTAATATTTTCTGTAATTAATGAGTAATTTTAGAGTGAGAATGATATATATTTGTCTTTTTTTTGGTGGTTATTGGGTTTGACTCATTATTTTAGTGTATGTGTTCTAAGTGTTGCTCTCTCTTTTTCCTATAATTGTATACATGCATATTGGATGAATTCGGGTGAGCAAAGTGCTAGTCAAATTATCAAATAATTGTTAACGACCATTTTTGTAAATATCCTACCATATGAAATTTAATATTGTCCTTTGTTGTGCCTTTCAATGCACATTTGATGATTCCGTAAGCAACTGCTATATACGTAAATTTGCAAAAATAAAAATGATACTAGGTGAAGTTATCTTTAAAGATAAGATTTAAAAATTGTGGAGAAATCTACTTTTAAATAATAAACTAACTTTTAGGGGTAAAAACCTAAAACATAGGTTCTCTCTCTCTCTCTCTCTCTCTCTCTCTTCTTTAAAGATAAAATTATAAAATCATAGAGAAAATTGCTTTTAAATAATAGCCAAAATTTTAGGAATAAAAATACGTAGGTAAAAACCTAAAATGTGTGTTTTATTTTTTTCCTATTTTCTTTAAAGATAAAATTATGGAAAAAATTGCTTCTAAATAATAAACAAACTTTTAGGAATATAAATATCTAAAACATGGGTCTTTTTTTTTTTTTTTTTTGCTTAAAATTGTAAAAAAATATCAAAGCAACGTTCGAGGATTCACAATTCATTAATTGAAACAATAAAATAATGGATATTATTTTTCTGCAAAACTATATTGAACACTATTATCCTTAAACAAAGCAAATTATCCTTAACTAGCCTTTGACCACTCGCTCACATGTGTGCTTAAAATCTTTTCTATTTTTTTTGGAAAAAAGTTAATAATTTGCATCCATTATAATTTAGGATTGATATATTTTTCAATCACAATAAAACTTAGAGATGTGATGAGTGTTAAGTATTTGTGGGTGATCATGCTAGTTAATAATAGTATTTTCGTAAGAGTCCGAATTTGATAAGGACGGGGTGTAAAACCCTTGATTTACACATCCAATAATAGATTGCCAAGTTTTAATTTTTCTTGATTTCATCTTTTTCCCAAATGGATTTGGAGATTTCCCAATCATTGGCTCAACCGAATGCTGCTGAGATTTCTTGGTACAAACTGATACTAATTGAATTACGTCATTAAGCCTATTCAATTACACATTGGAACTTCGTAAAAGACAAGATCCTATATTAAGAGCAACTATCAATATTTCAAAATATGGAACAAAAAACAAGATTCCAGCGACTATCAATAAAAGGCAGGATTCTATGGAACAAAAAACACGGTCCTTGCCTAACTAAGGATCAAAAACAAAATTCTATGTTACTGTGCAAACCCATACAGTCAAGATATGCAAACACACTTTCGTCACCTAGTAAGACCCAATAACAAATATGGCAAAATAGACAGAGGAGCTGAGGAGGGAGATGAGATTTTAGGGATTCTCTTTCACATCAGGTAACGTGAAATAGGTTTTTATTTTTTTTTATAAGATGTTATTAAGTGTATTAGGATGTATTGATTTTACAATAAGTTTCAAGTAAAAAGTTGATATGGCATGTCCATATTGGTTGGTGTAAACTAAATGATTTACATCCCGTCCTTATTGAATTTATTTTCCTTTTGTAATTATGCTACAAATTTTAAGATAATTATATGCTAAGGTAGGGCCTCATCAATAAAATCCTAAACCTTATTTTCTTTCTTCTCTCCTATCTTTCTATTTTTCTCTTCTACTTACCTCTCTCTTAACCGTAATTCTCATAATTTACAATTAACTTTCACCTACACCTTTACCAAATTTCACAAGATTCCACCTAAACCATTACCAAATTTCCCTTCTGTGTATATTTTGTAGCCAAAAATAGAAACTACTCACCCCCAATCCTCATTAAATTCCCAATTATCAAATTTATGAGAAGTAGTTAGTGGCTACATAATATAGTCCACGAAAAAAAATACTAAAATTACACAACGAATATACGAAGACCCAAAACAATTGCAATTCATAGATGCCACTATACCGAGGAGGGTTAGCTTATATGAGGATCATATGTTGCAAAGAATGCCCACAAAATTTCAGAATATTTCAATAATATTTAGTTCCAAGCACTATAGCTAGGAACAAAATTTGTATGACAAATAGAGCTTAGGAGTTGAAACTACTATCTCTCATGAGTTATGACTAGTTAATTATTTGGATGGTGGAATCCACTGATCTCCTTGAATGAAATTTGCAACGGAATATGTGTCAATGTGTTGTGCAGGAAGTTGGTTACTCCAAGTTACCCTTTGGGACGGAGTAAAACCCGGTCCAGAATTCCCAGATTCCGCATAATAAAGCGTTTTCAAAGCAAAATCACCACTCCATGGCAGCCAGCCTAGTGGTGAAATAAGAGCTTCTAAGTTGCACTGTATGAAAACTGTCCTAGAGTACTCCTTCCACGGCCTCCCCAAGAAATTCTTGTGTACTGTGGGATTGCTATAGTACAATTTCATATATTCCTCGGTGCCATTAATCAAACAATTTTGAAAAACAAAACCTGTTGATTGGGCAGGATCCAGTCTGCCATGTGCAGTAACGGTATTAGTCTCGCCTTTTTCTGGATCAACTAGGCGAGGAGCGAGTAAGATGTGGCAGTCTTGGAAAAAAGACGCTGAGCCTCCAAAAATAAAATCCACATTTCCTTGAATGCGGCATGATTTGTAGAATTGGCGGAGTGACTGAGCAAAAAGAGTATCCTGATTGCCTAGGAATTCACAGTTTTCAATGACAGACAAATCACTGCTTGATCTGAAGGCTACTGCTTGGTGGGCATTAGGACCGGCTGTGTTCTGGATTGTGAGACCACTAGCCATGAATCCATCGCCAAGAACAGCTGCCCCAGCCAGGCCCAGGAATAATAAAACATTAGAACAGATAGCAAGTTCTGTAAAGCCCAAATTCAAAGTAAAAACATTACCTACCAACTGTAGCACTGGTAGAGGTAGAAATCCCAGGCTGGCCCACATTCAAAGACCCAGTAATGACCGTTTTACCCATTCCATCTCCTAAAAACACCACATTCCTCTTCTCCAGCGGAACTTTCACCGTCTCCTCATACACCCCTTCCTTTATTCTTATCACAAACCTCTTTCCACCGCCATTCTCCGGCGCTGCATTCACCGCTTCCTGCACCGTCTTATAAGACCCACTGCTTCCGTCCTTACTCACCGTCACGTCCGCCTCCAAGCCCGCCGGGACCCCACCTTTAAATCCACTGCCGGACTTCTTCACCGCCTCCCAAAATCCGTCACGCTCGGTCCTCGGCGGAGCCCACGAAGCGGTGTCGTTTCCGAAATTATCGTACGAAAACAACAGGCTCAGCGCGTTGCTTGTCAAGTTTGTTATCGATCCCAAAAACGACATTGTCTCGATCGTCAGCCTCGTGTCGTTTGCTCTACTGAGAGCTGAAAAGCAGTCGTATTGGCTAAGAAGAGAAGCGCCCATCCAAATTCTAGCGTTTTTAAGGTTGCCACGTGGGAGAGCGTCATTGGTGGTAATAGACATCCGGTACTGTGAAATGTGGAGATATTCGAGACAGTTGGTCGCGGCGATTGTGCGGTTTTGATTACCTGCGGAGGAGGCTAGGATGGACTTCACCATTGATTGAGCTTTACGGAGATTGTGAGAGGAGACAGAGATTGATGAGTAGACGAACTGGAGAGGAGTTGGGTTTGGAGGGAGATGTTTGGATTTGGATAAGGAGCTCACGCATTGGTCAGGGAAGCGAGTGGCTTTACAGACTTGTTGGATCGAAGTGGTGGTGGGTGTGGTGTTGGAGGAAGAATGGTCATGGGGGTGGTGAGAGGCGGAGGAGAGAGAGAGGAGGGAAATGAAGAAGAAGAAGAAGAAGAGACTAGTGGACATGGTCATGATGGTCATGGTCATGGTCATAGTGGGTGATATATGAGAAGTAGTTATTAATTAAGGTTGATGATAGAGTATGGGTGATGTTGGATGATTTGGATCGATGTGGAATTGGGGTAATAAAGAGATGGTAGGTATTTAACAGTTGAATAATTCTCTTCTACACGAAATAGGTGGAAACGAAACTATTTGGAGTTTTAGGAGAGATTAGAATAAAGGACAGACAGACTTCATAGAAACTTTCAAACAATTATACAACTAAAATATAGAAACTTCCTAACAATTATAGAAAGCCAAGG
Source organism: Castanopsis chinensis (assembly GCA_032878915.1). Lineage (NCBI taxonomy): Eukaryota > Viridiplantae > Streptophyta > Magnoliopsida > Fagales > Fagaceae > Castanopsis > Castanopsis chinensis. The sequence continues at coordinate 10,140,231 of JAVQMG010000109.1, forward strand.
CCAAGAATTTTGGCTTATCAGCTACGGTGCACAGCCAAAGATGGCCGTGCACTGTAACTCAAAAGTAAATAAATAAATAAATAAATATATATATATATATATTATTTTATATTATATTCACATTGCTCATAATATTTTATTTTATTTTTCCTCCTTTCTTATTTGTGCCTGTTGCTCCTCTCGTTCCACTCTTCACTTCTCCACTCATCGGGTCTTGCACTCATATTTTTTTTCTTTCTCCACCTTGCCTCATTAGCCTAACTCGCCTGCCTAGTACCGACCTCATCAGTCACAATTAAAATACAAACTCAAATCACAATCATAAAACTAATCAAATGAGAACAATAAAAAAGAAAAAAGAAAAAAAAGACAACAAATCTGACCCACCTGGGCCGCGCTATAGGAGGAGAACGAGCGGCGGTGGAGCAGACGAGGCGAAATGATGAATGTCGATTTAAAAGGATAACTCTCTCTAACCTTTGTTATTTGCAGATCTCAGAGAGAGAGAGAGAGAGAGAGAGAGAGAGAGAGAGAGAGAGAGAGAGAGAGAGAGAGAGAGAGAGAGAGAGAGAGAGAGAGAGCTGAAGTAGAAAAACAAAAATGAAAAAAAATGAAGATAGAGTGAAGATAAGGAAGTATACGTGTGTGGAGGAGAGTGAAGAGGAAGAATACATGTGGGGAGGTGAAAAATGGAGGAAAAAAGAAAAGAAGAAAGTAAAAAATCATGTATGGATGAAAGCAAATAAAGAGATAAAGAGAAAAATAATATAAAGAATAATAAGAAATTAAAATTAAGAAATGCTACCATAATATTTTCACAATAAATCTTAAGTGGTAGGTTATTACTAGCTAATATTGGTAAGAAGAAAAATTATTTTGGGAAAGAGAAAAAAATAATTTCAGTAGTGTATTCAAATTATTTGCTATTATGTAGCGGTGATGGTTGCGATTGCAGTGGCTGTGGCAATGACGGTGGTTGTGATTATTGTTTATTGTAGTAAATATATTATTTTATTATAATATATATATATATATATATATATATATTATTTTATTGCGTTGAAAGCTAAAATAAAACTACTGATATTAGATGTTTTGTAAAGTGAAAAGGTAAAATAGATAGAGTAACTTTTTGTGGTACCAAATTGCTAAATTTATGACTCCACCAATATGGATGCTTTTAGAAAAGTTATGCGACTAAAATTACTCATGAATAGTCTATTCTGTTGCTACATAATAGGTTGAAGTAATATAGTTTCAAATATATTTGAAGTAAAACTTGTTCCAACTAGAAATCAAGACAATCGGTTAATTTGAAAATTTACATTTCTTTAATAAAATAATAGCATAACTGCAAAAACATCTTCTAGGTTTTGGGTTAGTTACAAAAACACTCCTTCAAGTTTTAATTCTTCTCTTTAAATATAGAGTTTTCATATTTGCAAATTTACCTCTAGGTCTTACTTCTAGGCCATTAGCATTTATGGACAGAAAAATCATGTGACCATCACATAACATAAATCAATTGATAAATCTTTTTAAAGTGGTCATGTGATAGTCACATAATTTTTTGTCCATTGAAGTTAACAAAAATTAGTCTTAGGGTCGATTTAGTTGATATGGAAATCTTAAGAAGTTATAAAAAATAAATTGAAATTCTAAAGGGGTGTTTTTGCGTTCTAGCTTAAAATAATTATTTAAATTAGCATGATTATGAAGCTATTTAAGATCTAATATATTTCTTTAAATTATGTTTCAAAAACACAATTTCAACATAAAAATGTTACTATTTTACACCTCAAGATGACACTATTTTAACTCTTAAAATTTCAATTTTCCATACACAACTTTAATAAAAAAAATTCCCAAATAACATCAATATAATGCTAATTAATTTATTATTATTATTATTATTATTATTATTATTATTATTATTATTATTATTATTATTATTATTATTATTATTATTGTTGTTGTAAGGACGCGATTTGCACCTAAACCCAATAGTGCGAAGGGAGTCGGCCCAAAAAGCTCAATACAATGAGATTTATAGAGAGTGAGCTTAAGAATTAAGTTCTTTGGATATTGGATAACACAAATGATGGGATAGATCCCCAACTCACATGTAACAAGATATTTATGTAACTGAAATTCACCTCAGACTTGTGCCAAGGACGATTTAGCTTGCTGTTCTTTGTTATAAAAATGAATTACACTTGAAGGTGATGTGTACCCTCCTCCCTCTTTTTCTCCCTCGATCTCTCTTTTATATTCTTGCCCTCATTCTCTTCATCGTCCACGTATGGATTACATCATTAATACATAGACTTGTTCCATTCACTGCCCTCGTCTTCCCATAGTAGCTGTAAGGCTGATCACCATTATTTCAGATGTCACTTCCTCATTAATGCGGCCAAAGAGGTTGGTATAGTCTTAAATGCGGTGGTAGTAGCTTTCCATAAGATATTTCCCATCTATTCTTCCTCTCTGTGCTCTGGTGGAATACATTTTCACCCACGAGACCTTCACCTCATCAGGCCGAGGAAACCACTCCTTCTCGGACTAGTTCCCCTAGCTTCTCCCGCAACAATTTGCTCATGAGATTTTAACCTTAATAACGTTGTTACCATCAAACCCACCTCAGACAGGATGGTTCGTTCAGATCAGGCCCAAGGCCCAAGAATACACATTGCACCTTTTGCCCTCACAATAGCCCCTAAAAACTTCATATTTCTTCTCCACCCGAGGAGAAAATTGAGGTTTTGATCCAATGCCTCAATTCATTCACACTCCTTTAATTATTACACGTGGAAACGTCATTTCGTTCCCTTAAAACTACTTTTGACACTTCGAAGTCCACAACACCCCTATTAATTATTCTAGGCGACATACTGTCTCCCACATCCAACGGTGAGATGTGCATCCTATGATCCAGATTTATCCTTGAATTTTTGAGTGGACTAACTCCCACGTGATGTCATCTTTCATATAAAACGCTTGGGAAATCACAACTTTCCCATTACACCAGAAATCAATCAACGCCAAAGAATTTTTCACCTTTTCAACTCTCAATAAGTTTTTGAAGAACTGCTAACTCTTTTTCCCGTAAGCTCTCACGCTTGTAAGTTCTCTTTTCTCCTCGGACATAGTCCTTGACTACTAACTGTACCCCCTTTCCTTCTAAATTTTCACTTTTACTCCAACCAAATGGGTAGATTCAAATACTTAGTAGACACTGATGTTGGTATGGAGGGTTTCTGAGCCAAATACCACATTCCCCAGGATGTGGGTTTGAAGTATTGTTCCCCAGAAGCCGTAGCAAGCGCTAGGAAAGAAAGAGAAGTTGTCATCCCTATAATAGCATTTTTAGAGGGGCGAAATGACACTTCCTATAAAGAATGTAATCAGTAAATACCTTTGTAATCATAGGTTATGTCCAGATTAATATACACGCAACATGTTTAGAGTTTTAAGTTGTGTTGACGCTCTCAACGAGCAAATGGGCTTGAACCTCACATGGCGTGATGTTGTTCATATGTATGAGTGTCACAAACTTAGAGGCGTAGGTTGCTACCTTAAGTCTAGGTCTAACATTGTTAGACTCATATCATGCCTTCCCAAATATAACAAATGCATGAAGGATGACTACTTAATCGCCTCCGGGAGATGGTACAACGGTTCTCACTATCCGGTCAGAGAGGGAACACCAGGTGTGATTTCGTAGAGTTTAGGTTCCCCAACAGTTCTTCTACTTGTATAATTGAAATTCACATTGCATTCTTACTTTCCCATTGTTTAATATCTATTGTTGGTCTAACCATGTTTGGCTTTTCAGACATCTTTGCAGATAAATAGCACGTGTCTCTCCTTTTAAGCCTGTCGAGCATTACAGACCTCAATAGAGTCTTGAGATCCGAGGTATTTGTGAGTGAAGACGGGCAAGTGAGAACAGCCCATCTCATTTTGGGGTATGAAGCGCTATTAACTGCTTTCCAAGAGAATGACAAGGCAATTGTTGCAAGCGATCAGAGACGTAGGAGGATAGACGTCTCAAAAATAGGATTCCTCGCCCCTTATGACTTACCAGACGACCCCTCCACCATTCTCCACATAAGCCCGATAACAGCAATTCCCCCACCCATATAATCCGTAGCAAAAGCCGCCCAAGAAGTATTTACGTCTTTCACATTTATCCCTTGAAGAAGAAATAGACCAGTTCCGCCTCGAAGAAGCGGAAAAATCTACCGAGGGCCCAATTATTACCCTTTCAGACGAAGAGAATAGATCCAACGAGCACTCTGGTATAAAAGGCCTAGTAATCGCATGCATAGATAGTAGCTTAGAGGAAGAGGAAGAAGATATGTCAAGTTGGAGAATCTTCTTGCCAAGAAAGGCAAGAAAGCCCTCCAGAAGGGTGCTTCAGGATCCCACCCTCCTGCTAACCTTCCACCTCCTCCCCTTCCTCCAAGCTCTCACCTTCCCACAACCAATCTCAAGAAGAAGAAAAGAGTGGACGAGGTAGAAGAAAAGGAAGTGGCCCAAAAGAAAAGGCTAAAGCAACAAAAAGTGGGAAAGGGCTAAATTCGAGCCTCCGCTGTGTAGAGTAGGGATAGTCATGAGTTGGCCGAGGTAAACTACCCTCAATCCCAATGGTCTCCTCGATTGGAGTTAGATGGGGCTTCTATTCCTCGCCATTCCATCATAAGAGAGTTTAAAAAGGGGCACGTCCACTACCTAGCCAAGGCTCTAAAGAAGCCCATCCTGCTACCCAAGGACATGGATGCCTTGGAAAAAATGAACCAACCACAACTCTTCCTCTCTTTAAAAAGGGACTTGGCTCTGGTACATGTCACCTAGCTATCATTATTTTGTTATTTTTACTGTTTGTTTATATAAAATTTTTCATACGTATTTTTCTGTTACTCCAGCCATAATGTACTTATTCTTCATTTTCGCGCAAGCCATCTAAGAGGTCTTTGTAGCTGAGAAGTGGGTTGAAGATGCTCAGAACAAAGCTAAAGCTGAGTTCAATGTCCGAGTCGAGACTGAGAAAGCTCTGGGCTATGCCAAGAAAGAGAAAAATGAGCTGGCCCAAAAATTGGCAGAGGAGAAGGACGACAGAAAAAGTACCGAGGTTAGACTCAAAACTACTGAGGCCCAAGTGGAGGGGCAACGTAAATTACTGCGCCAAAAAGAACTAGAACTGGCCATAGCTCAGCAGGAGACTCTAGACCTAAAAAAGGAGATTGCTCAAGTTAAAAAGGAGGCCCAGACAGCCCAAGAGGCCATGGAGGCTACATCTATGGCCTCCTTCAACAAGTGGGTTGAAGAAACGAAGGCCTGGCCAGCCGAAGAGCTAGCTGAAGTATGCAGGGAATACTGCCAACAAGTATGGGCAGAAGCCCTTAATGTGGTAAGAATTCTTGCTACTTTAGAATGGAGAAAGGCTGAAAACATATGGATTCCCCCAGACATTAGTATGATTGAAGCCTTACCCCTTCCTTCAACAGCTCCTAAGTTAGTGCCTCCAACGCAACCACCCTCAGTCCAAGAGCAAGATGAGGAGACTGAGAAAAGTATGGGTGAGAAAGCTATATAGAATGTTCCTCCTCTAGTGGTAACGGATAAAGGAAAGCACATCATGACCTCGTCCGAGGCCAAACCTTCGAGTGCTCCCTTAGGCATCAAAGAATTGGATCCCAAATGCAAAGAAATTGGGCCGAAGCAAAAGAGGGAGGGGAATAAAACAAAAGAGGCCGAAACAAAATCCACAGAAGACCCTCCACAGCAGATGAAGACATAGCAGCTTAAAATTTCATCTTTAGTTTGTGCATGTCTTTAAGATAGTTTTTTTTTTTTTTTTTTTTTTTTTTAACTTTACTTCCATCGCTTATATTGCATTTTTATTTCCAATGTAATCAGATACAATTATAAGAACAAGTTTAAGATTTTAATCTTTAATTCCTAGTAAATTTCTCTTATAGAGAATGTTTGACTTCTTATCTTAACATCATTTATATTTATAATATGAATATTTTGGTGTGCAAATGAACAAGATAGGTCTCAATAATGCCATATGTAGTATCAATAATTTATCATGGAAATATTTTTCTTATACTAATCTTAACCTTCAATGGGTAACCTCTATATTGGAATTGTATTATATTGCGTGTAACAACGAATTGTTAAACATGTAAAAATGTATATGAACCCAAAACGAAAGAAATATGGTCTGAAATTAGACTTTACATGAAACTCAAGCACGAAGTAAATTATCAACCTTACCAAAGTACGTGGTTTAAGAGCTGAACATATCCAAAGCTCTGGTTGATCCTCAGAAAGGTGGACGGAAGTGTTAATTTTTTCAAAGTAGATGGTCAGAGGACCAGACGTAACTAAGGTTCTGTTTAACACTCAAAGAGGTATCAATTTTCACAAGGCATGTGGTCCGAGGAGCCAGCCATGACCATGTTTCTGTTTGATAATTTAGAAAAACAAATTGAAGTGTTAATTTTCTCAAAGTAGAGGATCTGAGGATCAGACGTAACTAAGGTTCTATTTAACACTTAATAAATACCAATTTCCACAAGGTATGTGGTCCGAGGAGCTAGGCATAACCAAGTTTCTGTTTGATACTTAATAAAACTAATAGTCAATGCAACACAATGATAACAGAACTAAAATGACAGAAATGTCTTTCATCAATAATAGTACCTTCGCAGGTTATTTACATTCCAGGAACGTTGTACAATATTTTCATCTAAATCGGCAAGATAATACGCTCCTATGCTAGCTACTGAAGTAATATGATAAGGTCTTTTCCAATTAGGTCCCAAATTTTCCCATGCCGGGTTCTTGGCAGTACCTGAGACCTTTCTTAGTACCAAATCTCCAAGGGCCAGCGGCCGTAACTTCACATGAGAATCATATCCTTGTTTGAGTTTTTGTTGGTAGTAAGCTAGCTGAACCATAGTATTCTCTCGCCGTTCCTCAACTAGATCTAAACTTTTTTCCAATAAGCTGTCATTACTGCTGGGGATGAAGGAACTTGTTCTTAGTGTCGGAAACCATTTTCCAAAGGAATTACAACTTCAACTCCATAAGTCATAGAAATGGGTGTCTCTCCAGTGGATCTTCGAGGCGTAGTTCAATACGTCCACAAAACGTGTAACAATTCTTCCACCCACCTCCTTTTAGCATTATCTAGTTTCTTCTTTAGCCCACTAACTATAACTTTGTTTACTGCCTTGACCTGCCTGTTCCCTTGCGGATAAGCTGGAGTGGAATATCTATTCGTGATGTCTAGATCACAGCAATACCTTCTGAAGGCTTTACTATCAAATTGCAAGCCATTATCAGAAATAAGAGTATGAGGGATTCCAAACCTGGTGACAATATTTTTCCAGACAAACTTCTTCGCATCTACATCCCTAGTATTTGACAATGGCTCAGTTTCAACCCACTTGGTGAAATAATTTGTTCTAACGAGCAACCACTTCCTATTCCTTAATACTTTTAGGAAAGGCCTTACGATGTCCAAGCCCTATTAGGTAAATGGCCAAGGACTAGACAAAAGATTAAGGACACCTTTTGGTTGATGGATGTTGGGAGCGTACCTCTAACATTGGTCATACGTTTTTGCATAATCTTGTGCCTTTCTCTACATATTGGGCCACCAATACCCCTGGGTAAGAGCTCTATGAGCTAAAGACCTTCCTCCTGTATGGCTTTCACAAATTCCTTCATGTAACTCTTCCAAAAGTAATTCTGTTGCTTCTAGGTGTATACACAGTAAATATAGTCCTGAAAAGGAGCGTTTGTACAACTTTTGATCCTCAGATAACCAAAACCAAGGTGCTTTTCTATGTATTTTATCTGCCTCAGATTTTTCCTCAGGCAAGACATCATTTTTAAGGAAGGACACTATAGGATCCATCCAATTAGGTCCTACCCTTATTTGATGAACCTGAATGGTATCAACATCTATTCCAGAGGGCTTACACAAGTTTTTAATAAGGATGACTCGTGGTAAGCTTTGTGCCAAGGACGTTGCAAGGGTAGCCAGGAAATCAGCGTGAGTATTCATACTTCTGAAGACATATAACAAAGTAAAAGATTCAAACTTTGATTGTAAATACCTGGTTCGGGTTAAATACTCTTGCATTCTTGTATCTCAAACCTTTAGCGTCCCTTCTACTTGGCCCACGACTAATTGTGAATCCGAGAACATTTGCGCTGTTTTTCCCCCCCATTTTCTAAACCATATCCATTCTGACTAATAAAACTTCATATTTTGCTTCATTGTTAGTGGCCGAGAATCCCAATCTCAAGGACTTCTCAAAAGTAAGTCCCTCAGGGGACACTAAGACCAATCCCACACAAGATCCTCTTTGATTTGCTGCCTCATCAACATACACTTTCCATGTTAGAGGCTCGTTGCACAAGATCATACCAACTGATTTTTCATCCATGTCCAACCTCTTAACATTCTCTTCTAATGAAGGCTCAGCAAACTCCGTAACCAAATCAGCAAGCACTTGACCCTTTATGGAGGTGTGAGGCATATACTTGATGTCAAAAGCCCCTAAGATGATGCCCCACTTAGCAATCTTGCTCGTGTAATCAGCATTTTGAAGTATAGATTTAAGAGGAAGTTGAGTTAGAACCATAACTGTATGAGATTGAAAATAATGGGGAAACTTACGAGTAGCGTGCACCATAGCTACGATTGCCTTTTACAACGTTAAATAATGTACCTCGGCCACTTGTAAAGATTTGCTTACGTAGTAAACTGGCCTCTGTACATTGTTATCAACCCGTATTAGAACCAGGCTAACAGCATGATCAACCACAATAATATATGCGAACAAAACTTCATCAACCTCTGATCGTGACATGATGGGTGATCGCGAAAGATACTCTTTAAGCTGTTGAAAAGCTAAAGCACATTCCTTAGTCCATTCAAACCCCTTCCACTTATTCAACAACCAGAAGAAAGGCCTACACCTATTTGCAGACTGGGAAATAAACCAGTTGAGGGCAGTAGTCATCCCTGTCAACCTTTGAACTTCTTTAGGATTTTGAGGTGGTTGTAAGCTATTAATTGCCTTGACCTGCGCAGGGTTAACTTCAATTCCCCTGTGGATTACCATATAACCCAGGAACTTACCAAATCCCACCCCAAAAGAACACTTTGAAGCATTAAGGAGCAACTTGTACTTCCTTAGTGTTTAAAAAGTATCATTCAAATTCGATACATGCAGGGACACTATTTTGCTCTTCACCACCATATCATCTACATACACTTCAATAGTCTTTCTCAACTGCGGTTCAAACATCCTGGTCATCATCTTTTGATAAGTAGCTCCTGCATTCTTCAAACCAAAAGACATCACCTTATAATGGTAGTTCTTCGTAGGAGTGGCAAAGGCTATTTTCTCTTGATCACCCCAAATTAAGGGTATTTGATGATATCCCTGAAAAGCATCCAAAAAACTCATTTGAGGATGCCCAATAGTACCGTCCACCAATTGATTTATCCGAGTCATTGGGAATGGGTCTTTAGGACAAGCTTTGTTCAAATCTGTGAAGTCTACACATACTTTCCATTTCTCATTTTTTTTCTTCACTACCACTGTATAAGCCAACCATTATGGATAAAACACTTCTTTAATCGCACCAGCCTTCTTGAGCTTGAGTATTTCTTCCTTGATGGCCTCAGCATGCTCTTTAGATGAGTGTCGAGGTGATTGCTTCCTCTGTACCACAGCCGAATTCACATTCAAATGGTGACAAATGAAACTCGGATCAACCTCCGGGGCCTCATAAGCGTTCCACGCAAATACATCAACATTCTTTTTCAAAAACATAACCAGCTCTGCCTTCTCTTGAGGTGGCAACTAAATTCCCACCTGAAAGAACTTTTCAGGATCGTCGTCGATAAGAACCTCCTCTAACTCCTCACACTCGGGTTCTTTTACTTCTTCCACCTGGGGTGTGGCCGAAGACAGTGATTACTATGAGCCCCCCTCAGCTGAGGCCGATGACTCTTGCCCAGGCTGATGTATGATTGTAGCTGCCATGCATTGTCTGGCCATGGACTGACTCCCAACTATCACCTCAATTTGATCTCCATAAGGAAATTTTACCTTCAGATACAAAGTTGAAGAAACTGCACCTAAAGCATGAAGCCAAGGTCTTGCAACAATGGTTGTATAGGGCGAATAAGTGTTTACTACAATGAAATCTACTTCCACAACCTCAGAACCTGATTGGACAGGCAATCTAATCTGGCCCATTGGTATAAAGTCTTCCCTTCAAAACTGATCAACGGTGAATCATAAGACGCCAAATCCTCTAGCTTTAACTTCAGCCCCTTGTATAAGTCGGGATACATAATATCCGCACCACTGCCCTGCTCCACCATTACCCTCTTTACATCGTAGCCTCCTATACTCAGCATGATTACCAAATCATCATTATGGGGTTGGATAGTTCTAATCTTATCTTCTTCCGAGAAGCTTAGAGTAGGTGGGACATTCCCTGTAATCCTCTTCGGCTCAAAGTTAGACTCTTCGGCAAGGGTTCGTGCCAGACATCACCCTGAAAGGAGGGGAGCCAGTCCTGCCTAGAGCAGCAAAAATAACATTGATCATACCTAAAGGAGGCCTTGAAACATTATTTCCTTGATTTACTGAACCTAAATGATCTCTCTACCCATTGGGCCGATATAAAAACTGCTTTAACCTTCCCTCCTTAACCAACTGCTCTAAATAACTCCATAGGGTTCTGCTTGATTTACCGAACCTAAATGATCTCTCTACCCATTGGGCCGATATAGAAACTGTTTTAACCTTCCCTCCTTAACCAACTGCTCCAAATGACTCCACAGGGTTCTGCAATTCTTAGTGGTTTGACCCCTCTCTTGATGATAATGGCAATGAAGATTTTGATTATGCTTCATGGGGTCCCTTGCCATCTTGTTGGGCCACATGGGGTCCCTTGCCATCTTGTTGGGCCACTTGAAGTATGGTTCATGCCGGATTTTCTCCAACATCTGTTGTACAGGTTCTCGAAATAAAGTATTAATTACCTACCGAGGAGGGGTTGAACTAGGTTGTCCAGCAAAATCTCTCCAAGGCCTGTGGCCTGTTGTTATTGTATCTGTCCGACCTAAAATCCCTCATCTCATAAGGGATAACCTTCGCCTTCCCCTTACTTTGCTGTTGATCCTCCTTAACCCGTTTGTATTCATCAATGCAATCCATGAGTCGACGTACACTCCTTACAGGCTTTTTAGTCAGAGATTTCCTTAAGTCGTGCCTAGTTGGAAGGCCAACCTTGAAAGCGTTGATTGCCACTTCGTCAAAATCACTATCGATCTCATTAAACATCTCCCAGTACCTGTCGGAGTATGTTTTCAGAGTTTCCCCTTCCCTTATGACCATGGACAATAATGAATCCAGAGGCCGAGGAACTCTACTGCAGGTGATGAAACGAGACCCAAAGGCCTTAGTGAGTTCCATGTAGGAATCGTTAGAACCTGCCTTTAGGCCATTAAACCATCTTATCGCAACAGGTCCTGGACTAGAAGGAAAGACTTTGCACATTAATGTTTTATTTTTCGAGTGTACTGCCATCCTCTGATTGAAATGACTCACATGCTCCACTGGGTCTATTCATCCATTGTAAATGGTAAACATGGGTTGGGTGAATCGCGGTAAAAGCTTCCCCTTCTCCACCCTGCTTGTGAAAGATGACTTAGAAAGCTGGTGCAAGGCTTTGCCCATGGCATCATTTCCCAAGCCCCTGGAGAAGGGCTTCTTACCCTTACGATCATGAAGATAATCCTCCTCGGAGGTGAAAGATTCACTAGGAGGAGTTCATGACCTGGGTCTATAATTGCTACTATGGGAGTCTTCAGACGAAGAAGAATCACAAGAAAAGGGAGTTTGCCTTCGTTTCTCATTACGCAACTTCTTTTTCAGATGATCAATCTTCTTTTGCATAGCCTTCGCATTTTTCTCCTGAGAGATCCTGCTTCCCCCACGTGAATGATTCTTGACGGTATGCGCTGTGTGCACACTACCCTCCTGATCTCTTTCGTGCTCTAGACGTACGAAATGATTCTCATGCTGGGACCCCATTAACTCAGCATGGTGTGAACCTGAACCTACCATAATGCTACACAACCTAGAGCACAAGGTTCCCATAGACGGCGTTAATTGTAAGGATGCGATTTGCACTCAAACCCAATAGTGCGAAGGAAGTCGGCCCAAAAAGCCCAATATAATGAGATTTATAGAGAGTAGGCTTAAGACCTAGGTTCTTTGGATATTGGATAACACAAATGATGGGCTAGATCCCCAACTCACATGTAACAAGATATTTATGTAACTGAAATTCACCTCGGACTTATGCCGAGGATGATTTAGCTTGCTGTTCTTTGTTATAAAAATGGATTACACTTGAAGGTGATGTGTACCCTTCTCCCTCTTGTTCTCCCTCCATCTCTCTTTTATATTCTTGCTCTCCTTCTCTCCATCGTCCACTTATGGATTACATCATTAATATAGATATTTGTCTTATCCACCGCCCTCTTGAAGTCTTCCCATAGTAGCTGTAAGGCTGATCACCATTATTTCAGATGTCACTTCCTCATTAATGTGGCCAAAGAGATTGGTACAGAGTCTTAAATGCGGTGTTAGCAGCTTTTCATAAGATATTTCCTATCTGTTCTTCCTCTCTGTGCTTTGGTGGAATACTTTTTCACCCACGAGACCTTCACCTCATCAGGTCAAGGAGACACTCCTTCTCGGACTAGTTCCCCTAGCTTCTCCCGCAACAATTTGCTCGTGGGCTTTTAACCTTAATAATGTTGTTACCATCAAACCCACCTCAGACAGGCTAGTTCATTCAAATCAGGCCCAAGGTCCAAGAATACACATTGGACCTTTTGCCCTCACAATTATTATTTCCCAAAATTTGCGATTAGTAACTTAAAAAAATAAATAAAAGGTAGATATCCTATCTTAGAATTTATGGTAAATTTTCTAAAATTTATCCCAATATAATTAAATATAAATATTCCCCTTTGTTTTTTGTGGTTACTTTTTAGATTTTCTAAATTATATCTTAACTTTCCTACAACAATTTTTTTTTTGACAAACTCTTTTTTATTTTTTATTATTTTAATAAATCATAGTTAGGGGTTGGAGAGATTTGAACATGAATGTTTCAATCAAAAACAACAGAAGATGCCAATTACTTGAGTTATAAAATTCTCTACTTTTTTGAAATACCTAACTATTTAATAGTTGAATATATTTTATTAAGTGCATTTGAAATTAAAATTTTAATTGTACCTATAGAAGTTTTTCTTTAATGGCTACTGTGGGATATAGAAATTTAATATGATAATAGTGTCACGTGTTATACCTGATGCCTAGGAGGTCGGTGTAGTTCTGAGAAGGCCATATCCTCGGACAGCAAGGCCAGGGAGGTGAGCCATGGCAACGTTAATGGCACATCACCAGAGGAGGCCTCACTATAGAGGAAGAACTTTAAAGAAGGAATTAGCCCTGACATGACTAGAGGGATGGTAGCTGTCACCACATTTAATACACCCCACCAAACCCTCTGACCGCATGTATGTGAAAAAAGCCCCTAAACAGTGTTGTCTTGGTTGCTGTAACTCACAAAAGATCTGGGAAGGGTGCCTGATGGGATAAACACTTGAATAGCGTCCTACACAATCAACAAGTGGAAGACCAAGATTAGCTGAAAGAGGCTATATAATGTACTAAATCCTCTAGGGAAGAGTATCATCTGAAAAAGGGTAGAAGAAGACACTGTAGCAACCAAGAACTGAAATTGTAATCAAGTCTAAAAAAATATATTAAAAAATTACTCTCCTCAGCAAAGGAGGGATTTTCTTTGCACGCAGTTTAATCTTCTTTGCTTTCTTACTATTTTTAATCCATTGTATTTGCTCAATCCATTGAAACCTAGTTTTTAAGCCCACTTTCTACAAATTTATTGTGTTGGGCTCTTTGGGCCATAATCCTGTCACTTAGGCTTAGGACACAAAACTCGCCCTTATAGCTAGCTATGAAGTATTTTACTCATTTGCATTGGAATGGTTTTTTTTTTTTTTTAATAATTCAAGAGTGTTTTATTTTTTATTTTTTTAATATTAAAGTTTAATTTAATTTTATATTCACAAACGAATGGTGAAAATTTAAAAAACCAAGTAATACATAGTTTTGATCATGGTGGGTATCATATCCTTAAAAAAAACAAATAGAAGATTTTTTTTTTATATAAATTTCAAAATAATTTTTAAAGTAGTATATATTTTAATATTGATGATTTTATAAATTTAAAAATAGTTAAATTAACTATAAATCAATTAAGGTAGTGAAGAATCTTATAATTCAATTAGCACCTTTTAGTATTTTCATCGCAAACGTTCAGAGTTCAAATTATCCATACCTAAGTATCAAACTATCAAGAAATAAATAGATTGATTAAGATTTGACTAGTATTAGTTATCATAAATTGTCAGAGTGTCATTGACATCAACATTAGTAATTATACTTTAGTAATTGACATCCATAGGGGAAGCAATTTCGCAAGGTGTGGATTTTCTTGTCTTGAAGAGAGGGATTGGGTGGTGTCTGATCTAATGATCTTGCCTAACTCACTCCATTTCGCCTTACCCTCCCAAAATGTACGTGTGCGTTGACACACGCAAATATATAATAAAGCTCCAAAACACCTACGTAATACTTTCAATGTTATTACTTCTCATTCTCTTTTATACATATTTTTAAGGCAAAAATGCAAACTATTTGTTGATATTGAATTTTGCTTTCCTCTATTTGCTTGCCAAGATCTCATTTTCATCAAACACACACGCTCACATAGGCATAGCATAAGCTCGAGCTCTTTGATCTCTCTCTCTAAATCAGTGATTGATTTATTGTGATTTTGTTCGTACTATTGCCGGAGGAGCTCGTCCTCCTCCTCCTCCTCCTCTTCGCCGAAAGGAATCTTTTTGATGCCTGGGTCCGAAATACCGAAATGGGTGGCTAGAGAGAATTTTCAAATTTTTTGTAGATGTATAATCTGTTTGGTTGGAGAGAAAGTTAGGAAAGTGAAACATACTATTTTTTTTTTTTTTAATGTTTATGGTTATTTGTAATTTGTTTGGTTGTTGAGAAGGTGTTGAAAAATTTATGGGTTTGTGTTCTTTGATATGAGATTATGTTCTTGTTGTTCTTGTTCAAGACACATTTAGATCCCAATTTATGTGGTTTTTTGTTTTTATTTCTGTTTTTAATTTTTTTTATTTAGTTAAAATTAATAAATTAATTTTTTTAATTTATATGCTAACGTGGACATTATTTTAATATTTTAAGTTTTGCCGTTTACTACATGGGTAATTTCTGTCTCTGATGTAACGGCAGAGACAAAAATGAGACGCGTTTTCCAGGATAGGGACTAAAAGTGGTGGAAAAAAAAGTTAAGGACCAAAGTGGGAATCGCGTGAAAATTTAGGGACTAAAATGAGTTTTTCGCCTAAAAAAAAAATCTTTCATATTTTATCAATGTTTCTTTGAGTTTTATGGGTTTTAGTTAGTTCAACTAGTAAAGTCTCTGATGGTTGAATAAGAGATCTAAAGTTCAATCTCTGCCTATACCTAAAACCGATTGGTGTCTTGATCTGATGATAAAGAGTTATTATCAAAGTGGACACCATAGATTGAAACTCTCTAAAAAAAATTTAGTTTGAAGAGCTATTATTAGGATTGAATACCATAGGTTGAAACTCTCTAAAGAAAATATTGTTACCTTTCAAAAGTGTCAAAAAATTAAAGTATATATATATATATATATATATATATATATAATTTACGGTTTTCATAAAAAAGAGTTAGTAATAAACTTAGAAGCAAATTATTTAAACAACTCCATTATTTGATTTTGTTTGCAAGTTAGACTCTAAAAGTTTAGATGCCAAAATATTTATATGGTTTTGATATAACTAATCATTTTATGGATTTTACAATAAATTTTATTTGAGGAAAAGCAATATTAAGAATCATAAGTGAAATTTTGACTATGAAAAATTACAATTAAATCATTTTATGAATTTTCCAACACTAAAATATTGTTAAATATTCACACAAGTGCCATTCTATTGTGAAATTTTGCTCGTGTAAAGTGTGTGTGTGTATTTACATATATGTCTATGGTGTATTGAGAAATAGATAAGTTAGTTATAAATCTGCTCCTTGAAGTCAAACCTTGACTCCTCTGCCATTATTAACATATTGGTTTTTATTATTTTTAATATTCTACTTAGAAATAATTTGCACTCAAACATCCTACATTTTTTCATTGAAGTCCAAAAAAAAAAAAAAATAATGGCAATTCTAAAAATAACAAGATTTTCACAATATCTTTTTTTATAATTTATTAAGGTAGTAAATTATAATTGGAGCAATATTACATTTACAACATGACATGTCAAAAATTCTAAATAATATTATATCACTAGATTTATCAGGAAAAAAACTATTGAGAGGATTGAGAGGGGATGAATGGTCTAGCTTGAATCATGGTTTATAGTGGCGCTGACCATGATAATTGGGGGGAGAAGAATGGTCTAGCTGGAATTAGGGATTTTTGATGTTTAAGTGTTTTTAAAATCTCTTTGAATTCTTAAAATTACAATTTGACATGTAAATCTAGTTTTTACTAGCTGATGCCTTGTTAGTTTATAAATATCTTCTAGTAAAATTTGTAGGAATTTTAGTTTGTAACCTAGGTATTTGTAGTACCCTTAACATTATTCGTCTAATATATGTATGGATATTATGTCAGCATAGGGGATCCTTTTTCAATTCGTTTTTGGACAACCTGGTTTGACCAACTTGATCATTGTGACAATTTAAGTTGGAAAATGCTAGAACCACTTCATAATGCTTATAAATTGATGAGATAATGAATATGATTGATGACACCTCAATATTAGTATTTTTTTAAGGTAATTTTGACCTATGACTATACTCTTGATAATTGCTATTTATTATTAGACCAAGACATCAATTGATTTTTGGGGTAGTGATTAAACCTCAAATCTTTTATTTGATGGTAAGAAACTTTACCAATTGAGCTAACTAAAACCCATTAATATTAGTAAATAAATGTGTTGATTACATTTCTATAATTGATAGCACATAAGTTTCTAAGGTTTTTTTTTTTTTTTTTTTTTTTTTTTTTTTTTTTTAATCTTAATTCTCGTAATAAAGAAGAACAAATTATGCCACTTAGTTATAAGACTCTTAAGATCAATTTATAATATTTATATAATGAAATTTGTTGTATCCCAATTCAAGCCACGCATTAAGGAGGAAATGAAGTGGCTCACAAGTTAGGCCATGGCCTCTTAAGTCTATAGCTTTGGATAATCTATGTCCTAAAAAGGTGCATGTGTGTGTGTGATGTGGCAATTTAGAAAAAAGAAAAAGATTGTAATTATTAACGCTTTTTTTTTGTTTCAGCAATGATGTTTTCTAGAAAATGAGTAATTTTGCAAGAAATATTTTCTATAAAACAATCTCATTTTCCAATGTTTGGTAACAACTTTAAATGAGTTGAAAAACAACCTCCTAACTTCCCTTATTTAGCTTACTATAAGATATAGTTGTTTTCCAAAAAAATTTAATGGAAAACAATCTCTTAAAATAAGTCATACTTTTTATGTTGACTAAAGATAGTTTTCCTTTGACTCATCTTTTTTTATGCGACCAAACACTAGAAAACATAGAAAACTATTATTACATAAAGTTTTCCATCAAAACAAACGGAGCGTAACTGGTTCCTACTTCCTAAAGTTTGTCTTGTGTGTCAAAATCTTTCATAATAGTTCAAATGTATTAGTTTAATTAGTTCCTAATCTTTTATAACTATTTTGACAAATCACCAAGAGGTTATAGACTAAACTAACACATTTGAAATATTAAAGATAATTTTGATACATATGACAAACTTTAGGAACTAAAATGATGATTTGAATATTAAAAAAAAAAAAATTGTTCCGTAAAGTACCCTTCAATTTGTTCAATGTTACCAAGATATTTAAAAATGTTGCACAAAAAAAAGATATTTAAAAATGAATAATAATAAAATCCCCATATTGTGGGGGTTATGATATACTATATTTTCTATTATAATATTTGTGCCTCTATCTAGAATAATAACATTAATGAGAGGTATTTTTACAACAAATCATAGGTGGTCAATTGTTATTGGTTCAAATTTGAATCTATCACTGAAATTATTTTTTTCCCAACAATAACAACTACTAATAACCTGAGACTTAGGATTTATTGCAAAAATATTATGAATATTGCATTTCTCTATCAGTAATTAATGGGGGCAAATCTTAAAAAAAAAAAAAAAATCTATGCCAGTGAATTTTTTTATTTTGATTCCCTTGAAACCTTAGGAATGAAGAAAAAACCTAGAGCATGATTCTTCTGAATTGTGATTGGCTGGATGACATATATAGGACAGACAATGGCAAACACATAAGTCTATGAGCATTTAGTATCCGGGGATTGGATATATACCAATTTCTATTTTACAACATAAAATACAACTTTATCTATTTTATTACTTATTTTACAACTTATTCAATGTCTCAGTTTTTTTTTTTTAAGCGTAAATGCACTTTTAGTCTCTACATTTTGACCCGATTTTTATTTTGGTCCTTACATTTTATTTTTACCATTTTTAGTCCTTAAATTAATTAACGCGTGACATTTAAGTCCTTGCCGTCACTCAACTAACAAAAAATGCTAACGTGGCAAACAAAGTTTACTGTTGGGCTGATGTGGTCAATAAAATAATATTTAAAAATACCATGTCAGCATAAAATAATAATTAAAAAAGACATGTCAGCATTTACTAATTTTTTGATTTTTTTAAAATTAATATATCAATTTAAAGAAAAAAAAAATGAAACAAAAAACAAAAAAACAAAATTAGAATCTAGAATACACTAACCCCACAAACCCAGACACAGCACAATCATGAACCATACTTCTCGACGACTGTTACTACTAGAAACCGGAAATCTACCACCCGATGCAGTGGAGGCACATCGATCTCAGCGGCCACAAAGTCACCTATGCCCCATTCGGCGGTCCGGTCGTTCTCATCCACGACGATTCCAAGATCGTCCAGCTCTACTCCGAGTCTACGCTCCGAAAGCTCTGCCTCTTCAACTTCGCCGGCGTTTCCCTCTTCGACGTTGTTTGGAAGAAGCTCGGCGGTCGCTTGATCCAAAAGTTTTGCCTTTTGTTATGATTTGAAACAAGGCGTAGGTTGCTGTTATTGAAGAAAAATGGTAGATCCGAAATGTAGGGTTCGAAAACGGAGCGGATTCGAGCGTAGATGACGCAAACGATTCGAGCCATGTGTCCGACGCTTTTGTCGAAGCCTTTACTCCACAGCGAGGTTTCTTTGTAGTGTTGCACCTGTTTTTCTCTTAACCCCGATTTTCTACTTTATGTATTCCAAGTTCGAAATCTGTTTGGGACCGATAGTGTTTTTCCACCGCTCTATTTTTCATTCCGATGCTTCCAATTCTTCTAAAGATTCCAACACCGTGTATAGATTAGCGATGGCGGAAATGGATTTCTCCATTCTTTCGATGATTTTAAGGACTTGTTTCGTGTTGTATTCGTTGTTGAAGATCAACCCAGATCTAAATTTATGTATTGAATTTTAATTCTGTTGTTTTCTTTTTTAATTTGTTGAATTTGATTGATTAATTTTTAAAAAAAAATTAGATGTGTTACGCCTAATTTTGGGGTCTAATCTTGTTTTGTTTTTTGTTTATTTTTTTTTTCATTTTTCATTTTGTTTAAATTGATAAATTAATTTTTAAAAAATTAAAAAATTAGTGGATGCTGACATGTCTTTTTTAATTATTATTTTATGTTGACGTGGCATTTTTAAATATTATTTTATTGACCACGTCAGTCCAACAGTAAACTCTGTTTGCCATGTCAGCATTTTCTGTTAGTTGGGTGACGGTAAAGACTTAAATGTCACCCGTTAATTGGTTTAGGGACTAAAAGTGATAAAAATAAAATATAGGAGCCAAAATAAAAATCGAGTCAAAATGTAAGGACTAAAAGTGCATTTACGCCTTTTTTTTACACACAACTTATTAATATAATATAGGCGAAAACCATATTTTAGTCCCTACATTTTCACACGATTCTCATTTTGGTCCCTACATTTTTTTTTCACCACTTTTAGTCATTGTCCTGAAAAACGCCTTTCGTTTTTGTCCCTATCGTTACTTCTTTGACAGAAATAGTCTACGTGGCAAACGGAAGGCATTGCTGGCACACGTCAGCATTAAAATAATAATATAATATTTTATTTTACATTAAAATAATAAATAAAAATGCCACCTCAGAAAATTAAAAATCAAATAATGAAATAAATTTAAAAAACAAAACTTGAATAAAAGAAAAGAATTAAATTATTTTATTTTTTTGAAGAACACGAAGAATGAACATGAAGAACCAGATCTACGCGGTCAATCATCCAACCTTGCCCAGAAGATTAAAGAATCAAAAAAAAAATTTCTCCTTTCTTACATTTCAAACCCATAAAATCACTCAGATTTACAAAACACAACAAAGAAAATTAAAAATCAAATAATGAAATAAATTTAAAGACCTTCAACAATTACTCAGTCGATTCTTTCACATTCTCATTACAAACATAAAGACCTTCAAAGTTTCAAATCACAAAGACCTTCAACAAACACAAAGACCTTCAAAGTTTCATCCAAATTTACAAACCCAACAAAGCAGACCCATTGCGCCAAGAGGGAGACCCATTGCGCCAACAACGCAGACCCATTGCGCCAACAAACAAAGCAGACCTTTAGTAGTGCTCAAGAGGGAGAGATCGATCTTAGCATTTCGCTAGTCTTCCATTGCGCCGCCACCAACCATGGCCGTCACTGGTTTTGTGTTGCGCCGCTGCCGCCAGCAACTAATCTTAGCATCTCTCTCTAACCCGACTTAAACCGATCCCAGCCTCTCTCTATCTCTAACCCAGATCAAACCAAGATCCAAAAACCTTAGAGAGAAAAAGTTTCAGTCGACAGAGATATGTATACCAAAACCGATCTCAGCTTTGAGGGAATTAATTTTGGCTGGGGCTAATTTGGCCGCAATTTGAGGCTTTGAATTTGTTTTTGTGTGATTAGGTTAGATGGAGTGGTTTGTGAGGTTTTGAATTTCTTTTTGTGTGTTTAGGTTAGACGGAGTGGTTTGTGAGGTTTAGATCTGGTAGTGTTTTTTGTTTTTGTGAGTTTTTTTTTTTTTTTTTCTTCTTCTTTTATTCAGGTTTTGTTTTTTAAATTTATTTCATTATTTGATTTTTAATTTTCTGAGGTGGCATTTTTATTTATTATTTTAATGTAAAATAAAATATTATATTATTATTTTAATGCTGACGTGTGCCAGCGATGCCCTCCGTTTGCCACGTAGACTGTTTTTGTCAAAGAAGTAACGGTAGGGACAAAAACGAAAGGCGTTTTTCAGGACAGGAACTAAAAGTGGTGAAAAAAAAATGTAGGGATCAAAATGAAAATCGTGTGAAAATGTAGGGACTAAAATGTGGTTTTCGCCTATAATATAAACTACAATATTAAATAATATAAACAATTAAAAGGAGAGAGAGAGGTGGGAGAGAAGAGGAGATATTTTTAAATAAAACAATATGTATTTTTTACATCCTAAGCTACAGTAAAAAGAAAACACACCCACCCTGGATGTGTATGTTTTTTTTGCTTGTTGGTTGCTAAAATAGTAACTGTGGAGTTTTTACAACCCAATTCTAGTCCTCTAATATAACCATCTTTTTAACATATTCAGTAAAGTATTCATGTTTTAGAATTTGAATTTGCCATTATAGTGGTTGATGTGGCTTTTTTGAGTAAAAAAATCCATGTGAAACTTGATATTATTAGTGTTATGTACTATTCAATTTTTTAAAAACGGATCTTGATATTGTTTTTATCAAGTTCTTTACAAAACTTTTTTTAAAAAAAAATTCAATATTAAACTAAAACACTAGACACTTTAGAATCTAATCTCTCTCTCTCTCTCTCTCTCTCTCTCTCTCTCTCTCTCTCTCTCTCTCTCTCTCTCTCTCTCTCTCTCTCTCTCTCAAATGAGAAGAATAATTTTCATAATACCATAAAAATAACAAAACTTCAAATATAGGTCGTGGGACACTTGATAGAGAACCCCTTGCTCATCAATTTAACTACGAGTATGCAATTTTTAGGGTTTTAGACCTTAATTGACACAAAATTAATCAACTTTTAACCGTATTACAATGAAATAAACAGAGTGTATATCATCTATTAATTACTTGGCAAATCAAACTTAACCTCTCCTCCATTTTATTTTTAAGGGTAAAATATTATTTTGGTCTTTATATTTTACTAAAAGTTTGTTTTTTGTCCTTAAATTTTAAGAATATATTTTTTCATCTTTAAATTTTATAAAAAGTATTTTCAATAATTTAAAGAAAAAATAGAGCAGAAAAAAGAGCTTTTAAAAAAAAATAATTTAGGGATGAAATTTTTTTTTTTTATAATTTAAGGAAATATATAAAACAATTTGCAATAATTTAAACATAAAATAAAAACTTTTACAAATTTAGGAACAAAAAAAAATCAAACTTCCTCAAATTTAATGATAAAAAATAAATATTTGGTAAAATTTAAGATCCAAAATAATATTTTATTTTATTTTTAATCTACAACATATGAGAAATGGGATGGGCCAAAAATAACCGATAGATATTATCATATCGGATTTGCTCTTTTTAATACAGTACTAGGCTAGATTCATTGATTCAAGAAGAAAGAAACAAAAATAAAGCAGACTACACACTAAAGCAAGAGCAAAACCCTAAAAAAAAAAGAAATGATGAAACATATTTCTCACAGCATATGGAACTATACGTGCGGAGTTCACATGGACCATCTCATCCGATCAGATATTTTTTCCAACCGTGGACCCCATCAGTCCATCAGCCTCTAAAATTCCTTTCTTCTCGGTTTTCTCTTTGTGTCGTCTGTTTTCTGTGTCTTTCCTTACCTATGCTGACTTGCCTCTCCATCAATATCTTCTTCATTCTCAGCCTAAAAGAACCAAGAAAAATTCCCAAAGCAAACCTAGATACCCCAGAAAAGTAAAATATACGACCAACCAACAAAACCAAGATCAATGGCAAGCAAGATAGTCAGATAGAGCAAGGAACCAGCAATGAGAGTGGAGAACCCAAGACAAAGCAGAAAGCAAGAAATAAGACAGTAGCGGAGTCAAATACAACAAGACAATAATTTGTTGACGATAATAAGAAAATGATGTTACCAAGTACCAACCATAAATAAAGCCCAATAATGAAGGCTAATCTTCCTTTATTAAGCTTATTCTATGCCCTTCTTAATAGGGTATGATTAATGTGTACCCTAACCATTCATTTTGGAAAAATTTTTATGGAGAGTTGAAAAAAACCTATCAAAACAGTTTGTTTATTTTTCAGTTTTTCATAAAAGGTTTTCTAATATAGTTTACTAATGTATGTTGGAAAGATACTCAATAGTAAATCCTTTCTTAATATTTGAGGGAATATACCTTTCTTAATAAAGGAATAATCTTTGCATATACTATAGTGTAAAGGGTCCAACTTTGTAGAAGATCCCTTATTATTGTGGGTATCAGCCAAGCTAATCTAAACACTAGTATGCGAGTACAGTAGTCCACCAATCCCCAAACATAATAAAAAGAGTAAAACATTTCTTAATTTGTTCAGACCACTTCAAAAGCTTCACGGTCCTAGCTAGCGGCCCCTTCTTCTTCTTCTTCCATTTCTGTCTGATAGAATAGATAGTATCCTGTCCGATTCGATTTCAAGCTTCAACTTTATAATCAGTTAGTTTCTTCTCCTATCTAGCTCCATGGCGAGGTCGGTTAGTACTACTACAATCCTCAACGTCTTTAAGGCTTTTGTGTATTTTCAAGTTGCTCTCTTCATCACTCTCACTCGTGGTTATGTCATTTCTACTTCAAGTTTTCGATTAACTCTGTTTGTAACGGTGTTGGTCCTTACATTTCTGTCCCCTGCTCATGCTGAAAAAGACTTGTCTTTTTTTGAGTTTTTCGTAACGATCTTAACTAGCACTTCATCTTTTGTCATTAGTGAATCTCCAGTAATTGTGATTCTTATCCTGACTGATTCATCACTCATATCTCACATCAAACCACGGTTGGAAAGATTTCTAGTTAATCGTTCTTCTTCTTCTTCCACTTCTCTTGTGACCTCCGACAATATCAGAAGATATGCAGAATGTTTTTGGTTGAATATTGGGTTAGTCTCCAATGTCCAGTCCGAACTCCCCCCAGAAGTCATTTGTGAAATTGTAAATCGACTACATACTTACAGAGATTTTATAGCGGCTGCAGGGGTTTCCCGAACATGGCGATCTGTTTGTTTGAGCATCAGTAGAAGGCCTCATCAGCTTCCTCGGCTGATGCTTTCCGAAACACTTTCCACAGACATGCGACATTTCTTCAGTCTCTGCGACAACAATCGTTATCAATTACAATTATCTGAAGTCCAAGGAAAACGCTGTTGGGGATCCCCACATGGTTGGATTGTAACCTTGGGTCCTGATTATGAAACCCACCTTCTGCACCTTATTAAAAGAGTACAAATTGCTCTTCCCCCACTAAACACAATTCGAACTTTGGCTGCTAGAGAAGAGTGGTTTTGCCTTGTACACAAATTCATTCTTTTAAATGAACCTTCCCAGGACTCATCGTTACTTGTCATTGCAATTTTCGGCCCTGTGAATCACTTAGCTTTTGCTAGGGTGGCTTTCGACAGAGGAGGAGAAGGAGCGGCTTTGAATAGAAGGGGACAGGGTCAGTGGGCTATTGTTACCAATCCAGACATTTTGAAATTCAATGATGTTGCATGTTTTAATGATCAATTATATGGACTTTGTGACAACGGCAAGCTGGTGTGCCTTGAACTTGATGCTCCTCTGGCAGCTGAGGTACAAGTTATTGCGCCCGGACCAAGCGAAGAAGAAATAGACACGCTCCTAAAACTATATTTGGTGGAGACATCGGAGAATCTTTTTGGGATTTTTCGTTATGGATTTCGTAATCCTCTGGAGTTGAGGCACGGGACTAAATCTTTTTCGGTTTACAAGTTCGACTTTAGAGCATCGGCTTGGAAGGAAGTGATAGACTTGGAAGATCTGGCTGTTTTTGTTGGTGATGGCAATTCCTGGTGCATTCCTACAAGCACTATCCTCTGCAGAAGTAATTGCATCTACTTCACAGATGACAATTGGGAGTGGCAAAGGTACCCAGGAGTGGCATATGGAGGCCATGATGTGGGAGTGTTTAGCATGGCACAGACTGAGAGGGTTATCCAACGCCTTCCATTCGGTAAGAACAACCCTCTTTTTTATTCTCGACCAATTTGGGTTACACCTACTTTGCGTTGAGATGAGCTTTATGTCCGTTAGTTTATTAGCTTATCTACTTATGTACAACTTTTCAAGCCTTCTTTTCTTCTAGGTACCATTTTACTTTGATTTCTCTACTACCATTAGCTTAATTGAAGTGCCTGACTTCCATGGTGGCCAAATACAATTGGGCATTCTGGTTTGTAAGCAAAGACAGTCTTAAACTAATTTCTAGAATGTTAATGGTTGTGATGCTGTGAATTTAAGCAACTGTGACTCTACTTATCTTATGTTCTGGATTTGAAACAAAATCTGAAAATGCAGTTTAGATGATATTGATCAGTAAATTATTCAAAGAGAACCATAAAAGAGTATCAAATTAGTGTAGCTTGCTAATTGCCAACAAGCTGTTGGATTAATTTGCTTTCTTGCATGAACATGAAACTCTGGACTAAAGCATATACAATTTGCTCTTCTTTTTAACAACAACCAACCATCCTCCTAACATCTTCTCTAGTGGCTTGAAAATGCCTTCTATCTTGATAGTGCCACCACGAATCCTTGTCATTCTTTGCAGCTATAAATGGTAGCTTGTAGCAGCCCAAGCAATCTTACATAGATTAATTTGGAACCTTCTTCCCTTAATCTCCTACTGAAAGAACACAATTTGAAAACTTGTTGCCATTATGTCCTACTGAAAACACTTAAGGATATGGTTTCTACTCTTAATTTGGCTTCTGCAGAAAACACACGTCTCCCTCTCATCCCTAGTTAGCAACTCTGTATAGAGTGGATAGTCTATCATTAACAGGCAACACACTGATAAATGAATGCTAGGAATATCATCAGGCAACCAAACCATTTTGCGCCATTTATCTTAGGGTTTTCTGGTAAAAATCTCATTCCAAGTTGAACTACAAGTGTGCTGACCTTTCTCAGAAGGAATCCAATTCATAACACCTTCCACCCCATGGTCCTGATTTTTAGAATTTTGTTGTTTCAGTTACTGTAAATCTATTTATCTCATGCTTTGGATTTGAATTAATTGACTACTTGGGTTTCTTTTTTGGATACATATAAATAGATAAATCAGAATATTATTTAACTGAATCAGAAGAACAAAAAATCTTTCCTCCAAGCAGAAATAAAAGCAGAAGGAAGAAAAGCTAAGGAAAACACAAAAGCTGTAAATTTTACAGCACATTTACAATGACAGTGAGCTATTAGAAATTACAATTTACAAAAGACCTTGCTAATTCCTTTGCATCTGCCTCCAGAGCTGCAATTTCTGAATGCAAAATTTTTAAATCTCCCTCCACTTGAATATTTTGAAGTTTCTCTTAGCTATTTGCCTATTTCCTTAACCACCGTGACTACTTGCTTTTAGCCCATATAATATATAAATTAGTGAACCATGTTAATTGCCAACAAGCTTTTGGATGGAGCCTGCTGTAGCTTATCAGGCATTCCATTTATAGTGATGGCACCAGACCACAGGTTTGATCCCCTAGGTATTATGATTGTAAGCAGGACACAATCTTAATCTAATTTCTAGAATATTTGTTCTTGTGATGCCGTGAATTTAAGTTACTATGAACCTATTCAACTTTAGTTATGGATTTGAAATGCAAAATCCGAAAATTCAATTTAGATGATATTGGAAATTAGGTTGTTCAAAGAAAGTAGATTGCATAACATGGTAATTGCCAACAAGCTTTTTGATTGATTTGCTCTCTTGCTTCAAAATGTAACTTTGATTAAAAGAGATGCAATTTCTTCTTCTTTTTAGCAAAAACAACCCTCCTTCTAACATCAACTTTAATGGGTCGAAAGTGCCTCCTATCTTGAAATTGCCATTATGAATCCTTGTGTTTCTTTGCAGCCATATGTGGTGGATTGTAGCAACCCAAGGAATCTTACATAGCTTCATTCTAAATCTTCTTCCCTTGATCTCCTAGTGAAAGAACACAATTTCGAAAGTTGTTGCCAAAATCCTAGTGAAAAAATAACACAAAAACAGATGGTTTCTACTCTTGATTTGGCTTCTGCAGAAAACACACGTCTCCCTGATATTCCCAGTTAGCACCTCTGTATCTAGAGGAGAGTCTATAATTAACAGGCAACGTATTGATGAATGCATATGCTAGAAATGTCATCAGGCAACCTTACCATTTTGCACCTTTCATCCAAGTTCTACAAATCTTATTCCAAGTTGAACTACAAGTGCACTGACCTGTCTTAGAAGGAATCCAATTTATAACACCATCTTCCCCAAGTTTACCTGCTATTGTGAATTTTGTTGTTTAAGTTACTGTGAATGTATTTATCTTGTGTTCTGGATTTGAATTACAAATTATGAAAACTAAGGTTAGATGGAACTGGTAATAAGGTTGCCCCCACAAGTGAGTATATTCGAAACTGTTAAATGACAGATTGCGTTAATTAGGCTGTCACCAATTGTAGCTAGCCAAGGTCTTATACGAGTCAAATCCAGGCCTATAAATAGCACACCCTCTTTTTATGTAAGTCACTCTAATTGTAATAGAATCTATGTTAGTCATTACTCTGTTAGTCTTTTTTCTATTACATTTTTGTCCTTCTTTTAATACTTCATATTGTGAATTTTGTTGTTTCAGTTACTGTGAATCTATTTTTCTTGTGTTCTGGGTTTGAATTACAATATGTGCAAACCAAGTTTAGATGAAAGTGGTAACAAGGTTGCCCCCACAAAGTGAGTAAATTAGTTGATTACTTGATTTTATATAAATAAATAAATAAATCAGAGTATTATTTAACAAAATCAAAAGAACAGAAAAAATCGTTCTGCCAAAAAAGGAAATTCAGCAGGAGGAATAAAAGCTAAGGAAAACACAAAAGCTATACATTTTACAGCCCATTTACAAAGACAGTGGGCTGTTAGAAATAACAGGAGAAAGACAAGCCCAGCAAAACACAAAAGATTTGTAAGTTACAGCCCATTTATGAAGACTGAGATATTAGTGAAATTACAACTTCCAAAAGGCCATGACCTCAGTTTAATCATCCTGGATCCCGAGAGTACATTCTCCCGAGCATATAAATACCTATTTTAAGCGAATTTGACGGTGATGAAATCAGGCAAAAGAAAAAGGTTCTATTACTGTTATAATCGGGTTTATTGGAAATGTTGTACTTAGGTCACGATGGTTATTGAATTTCAAAAATTAACCTGCATTTTCTTTTGATGCCAATTTGAGTATGATCAGGTCAACTGAACCTTTTCGTTTTTTAGAAATTTATTGAATGATAAAAAAAATTCTGAGTCGTATTTGAAGGGAAATCAAAGAAGCCAATTAAAAACAAAAGTGTTGCTATTGATGAATGGTGACTACATAATTGATCAAGGGCCTATTACTTGGCGAATTTCTTCCTCCCCCATTAGCTTTCACAGTTCGCACACAGCAGACCTGGCTCCAGATTGGTGTGAATTTCAATTCCATTAATGAGGTCAGTTGGTGCTTTACTTTGACCTTCTTGTCATTTCTTCAAGTTTAAGTACGCATTTGGCAAGTTCGTTACTCCGTATAATGCACTTCCCAGTCCATGCGGCAAAGACTTGTCCTTGCCTTAATTCTTTCACGATGATATCCTTGATAGTGATTAGTTTTAGTTTTATGAGAAGTGTTCCATCACTTATGTCTATTATCCAACCTCTTATGGAAAGGTCTATAGTTAATTATTTATAACCGTTCTTCTATATTTGTTATCGTACAAATTATACCTAGCTCTCCAAGAATTAAGTGTTTTCTTTTTGCTAGATACTAAAGAGTTTCAACTTATGACATTCATTTTATAATAATTGTTTTTTCTCATCAAGTCAAGACACAAATTGGTTTTTTTATGTAAATGGGGTTTGAAATACAAATCTCTTATTTGACGATAAAATTTTTACCTAAGAATTAAGAGTTGCCCAAATTGATTCCAAAAAATAAAATGGTTTGCTACAACAAATTTATAGTCCCTTAAAAAAAACAATTTATCTATATCAAATCGCCAAAGCTTTCTTGGGTTAAAGAAAACAGTCACTAAAAAGCTTAAAACAAAGAAGATCAAAAGAATAACCACCTCAAAAATTAACCACCAAAAAGAGCAAAGGTGGAGCCAGCAGGGACGACTGGACAAGGGGGCACCCCACCCCCTTCCCCCTTAAAAAAAAGGAGAGATGCTACGTCCACAACATTTTTATAACATTTTTACAACAAATCACAGGTGGTTAGTTGTTATTAGTTTAAATTTGAACCTAACAGTAAGATTACTTTTTTACCCCAACAATAACAATCACCAATAACCTACCACTTAGAATTTGTTGTATAAATTTTGTGAAAATGTTGTGGACATATCATTTCTCTAAAAAAAATCTTAATTTTTTAATTAAAAAATAGTAATTTGAATGTATTTTCTTATCTTAATGTAGTTATTAAGGAAAAAAAAAATCGTATATGCAACCTTAGAATTATCAATTGGTATATATTATTACAACGTCAAAAAAGAAAAAAAAAAAAAACTTCTACAATGATATTTACTTAACATTTTTTTTTTCCAATAAACCCACCATTTAATAGTTGGAAATGAAAGCTAAGATGCAATGAATAAAAATTGATGATTTTAAATTAACTTAAAAGTAAAAAACGTCATACAGTCTCTTTAAAAAAGAAATCAAGTTGTACATAGAACATTTTAAAAATTCCAAATATATTATCATACTTTTAAGTTAATTTATTTTTTTTGCTTTGCTTTAACTAAGAAATGAAATGATTTGTTTGAATTTTTTATATTTAGGTTAATCTATTAACTTCATCAGCCATGTATTGATTATTTTTATTTATATCTTTTACTGTTTCAAATATATATTTATTTTCATATTAGAGTGTGAAGTACCATAAGTATAAGTATAATAACAATGCTTACCATGATTTTTAAGTAGAGTTGTGGTGTGCTTTTATGTTAAAACCATTTTCCTTCTCCCTTGCATGTGTTTGTTTCTCAAAAAAAAAAATAAAAAATAAAAAATCCTTTCTATAATAAAAATATATACCAAATCTAACAC
Organism: Castanopsis chinensis; assembly: GCA_032878915.1. Taxonomy (NCBI): domain Eukaryota; kingdom Viridiplantae; phylum Streptophyta; class Magnoliopsida; order Fagales; family Fagaceae; genus Castanopsis; species Castanopsis chinensis. The sequence continues at coordinate 10,170,914 of JAVQMG010000109.1, forward strand.
CAAGTTGAAAAAAAAAATTATATTCACATTATTTTTTCAATGTCAATCAAATATTTCGCGTCATTAATTAATTACTTCTTACTAATATTAATAAGTTTGGCATTCAACATTTTATTTTAATCATGCACCATATGGACTAAAATCCATACTCTACCACCTCTTCATGCACCATAAGTACTTCTCTATTTTTTTGAAATTTATTTATATTTGCCTAGTTGTGTCTGAGACTACGTGTTTGGAACCCAAACTTTCAGAGAGCTGATATAGCAAGACACTTGAAAAAAATTATGTTTATTCAAATTTTCGGTCATCTGGTAATTATGCTTATTCAAAAAAATTTGGTATGCTAATTCATGTACGTATTTACATGTTTTATTTTTTGTGATTCAACTTCCTTTTATTTATTTATCTGAGATAGATTTCTACAATGACTTAGCATACAGGAGCTAGGGAGCTTAGTTGTAAGTTTGTTAAATTGTTATGCTCTGAATTAGGATATATGAACCAGAGGCTTGCGCATTGATTACTTAATGGGAATTTTGTTTAGCAAACAAATTTTACATAATTTAAATGAAATATACCCACACACAAAAAAAAAAAAAAAATCTGTTGGTTGATCTATCAGGAAAAAAAAAAACACTGTTCACAGATTGTGTTTCAGATTTAAGGAAGTTCCATTGTTTGTTAAAAACCTAGTTGATCCTGATGTTTGTTCCTAAATTAGTGAAATAAGAAAGACTCTTTCTTCTCAAAAAGAAAAAAAAGAAAGGGTTTTGTACAATGTTATGGGTACAGCTGTACATTTCCATGGATGATTTTCACGGTTCTTATTTCTTTGTCTGTTTCTGAGTGTCTTTTCTATCCTTGGGTACAATTGATAGTTTCTTAGGCGACTAAACATACTTTTTTGGTTTTGTTTTTTGTTTCTTTGGTTCAATTATCAAAATAGTATTGCAGATGAAAACCCTACTTACTTTCCCAAAATGATCTCATTCTGACCACTCTTCTATCTGTTAGCTAAGCTTCCACACACAGGAGACCTGAATTTCTTGGAGCTAAGGGTTTGTCAGCAAGCCATGTTGTTCGGCATGTTTTGATGCTTTCAATTCCATTTTCATCAGTCATACAGCTACACATTCATTTCCATCATGAGGTCTGCCAGTTCTTTACTCGACGTCTTTAAAATCTGTGTCTGTTTTCAAGTGGCTATCTTCATCACTCTCATTCGCGGTTATGTAATTTCTTCTTCAAGTCTTCGCTTAACTCTGTTTGTAACATTGTTGATCCTTACATTTCTGTCCCCAGCTCATGCTGAAAAAGACATGTCTTTGTTTGAGTTTTTCTTAACAATGTTAACTAGCGCATCATCTTTTGTCATTAGTGAATCACCATTAATTGTGATTCTTATCCTCACTGATCCATCACTTATATCTACCATCCAACCTCGGTTGGAAAGATTTCTAACTAATCGTTCTTCTATTTCTTCCACTTCTCTTGTAAAGCCCATCTTTGTGTTAGAATCCAATGAACCGCAGGCTCCCAGCTGGTCCGAAATTCCCACAGATATGATCTGTGAAATTTTAAATCGACTTCCTACTTTCATAGATTTTAAAGCAATTTCAGCGGTTTGCAGCCGTTGGCGTTCTGCTTGTTTGGAAATTACAAGGTGGTCCTTGTTTCCATGGCTGATGCTTTCCGATTCACTAGATACTGACCTGCCATGTTTCTTTAATCTCTGCGACAATAGACGTTACCACTTTTGCGGAAAACGTCTATTGTTTCGCGGAAAACGTTGTTGGGGATCTCAACATGGTTGGGTTGTAACCTTGGGTCCTGATTATGTATCCCAGCTTGTGCACCTTATGAAAGGAAAACAAATTAATCTTCCACCACTAGTCAAAATTCGAAGACTGGCTGGTACTGATCTGGAGTGGTTTCGCATTGTACACAAATTCATGATTTTCAAGGACCATTCCCAAGAGTTTTCAAAGTCCCTTGTTATTGCAATTTTCGGCTCCATGAATCGCTTGGCTTTTGCTAGAGTGGGAGAAGAAGCTGCTTTGAATAGAAGGGGACAAGGTGAGTGGGCTATTGTTTCCAATCCAAACAATTTCAAATTCAAAGATGTTGCACGTTTTGAAGATCAAATATATGGACTTTGTGATAATGGCATGCTGGTGCGCTTGGAACTTGATGCTCCTTTGTCAGCTGAGGTACAAGTTATTGCTTCCCATCCAAGCAAACAAGATGTAGGCACACCCCAAAAACTATATTTGATGGAGACATTGAAAAATCTTTACGGGGTTTTTCGTTATGGATTTCATATTCCTTCGAAGAGCAGGCATGTGACTATATATTTTTTGGTCTATAAATTTGACTTCAATGCCAAGGTATGGGAGGAAGCGAGAGGCTTGGAAGATCAAGTTTTTTTTGTTGGTGATGGCAATTCCTGGTGCATTCCTACAAGCACTATCAATAGCAGAAGTAATTGCATATACTTCACAGATGACAATTGGGATTCGCAAAGGTACCCAGGAGTGGCATATGGAGGCCATGACGTGGGAGTGTTTGACATGGCAACTAGGGTTATTCAATCCCTTCCATTCGGTAATGACAACCGTCTCTTTTATTCTCGACCAGGTTGGGTTACACCTCGTTTATATACGTAGATTTCTTTGTTTCCTCTAAAACCGTATGCTTATTAATTGAAGAGGTAGAAGTGGTTTTGAATATTCAGAACCTGGCTTCTTTGATGGCCAAATACAACTAGGTAATCTAGTTTGTAAACAGGACACAATCTTAAATTAATTTTAGGAATATTTACAATAGTGGTTCTGTGAATTTAAGTTAATATCATCTATTGTCCTAAAAAAAAAAGAGTTACTATCATCTATTTATCTTATGTTTTGGATTTGAAATACAAAATCTGAAAATTCAGTTTAGATGATATCAGTATGTAGATTGTTCAGAGAGCCCTTAAACTGCGTAAATTGGTATAACATGCTAATTGCCAGCAAACTTTTGGATTGGTTTGCTATCATGCTTCAGAATGCAACTCTGGACTAAAGCATATGCGATTTCTTCTTCTTTCTAACAAAAACCAATCCCTAACATCATCTTTTAAATTGCCTTCTGTCTTGACATTGCCACTATGAATCCTTGTGTTTCTTTGCAGCTAAGGGTTTGCCAGCAAGCCATGTTGTTCAGCTTGTTTGATGCTTTCAATCTTCATCGGTCATAGTCTCATAGAGTAACAAATTCAATTACATCTCGATGAGGCTGGTCAGTTCTTTACTCGACGTCTTTAAAGTCTGTGTCTGTTTACAAGTGGCTATCTTCATCACTCTCATTCGCGGTTATGTAATTTCTTCTTTGAGTTTTCGCTTAACTCTGTTTGTAACGTTGTTGATCCTTACATTTCTGTCCCCTGCTCGTGCTGAAAAAGACATGTTTGAGTTTTTCTTAACGATCTTAACTCTTAACTAGGGCATCGTCTTTTGCCATAAGTGAATCACCATTAATGGTGATTCTTATTTAACTGATCCATCACTTACATCTACCATCCAACCTTTGTTGCAAAGATTCTAGCTAATCGTTCTTCTTCTTCTTCTCTTGTGAACTCCAACATTGGGTTAGAATCCAATGAACCACAGGCTCCCATCTGGTCTGAACTCCCCACAGATATGATCCCTGAAATTGGAAATTGAACACCTAATTTCATAGAAGTTAAAGCGATTCTAACGTTTTGCAACCCTTGCCGTTCTGCTTGTTTACTTGATATTGTGAGTTTTGTTGTTTTAGTTACTAAGTTTAGATGATTCTAATACTAGTAACATAATTGCCCCCAAAACTGAGTAAATTAGTTGACACCGAGTCCTAGATATTTTTTATATAAATAAACAAACTAGAATTTTATTTAACTGAATCAAAAGATCGAACAAAAATCTTTCATCACAGCAAAGCAGAAAGTCAAGAGAGAAGACAGTGGAGGCAAATACAAGAGGACAATAACAGCAAGAAAGCCTAACACGGGAAGTAACTCTTTCATCACAGCAAAGCATATAATCTGACCTTTACACGGTACACTTGTACATACACAGCAACTTTACCATACATGGTTACAAATCTCACACACACCATTACACATATATTCGGAACTCTACATTTACATCAGATTTTTTTTTTTTTTGGGGAAATATTTTGGATGAGATTTATTGCCAATAAATGATGGTACCTTAGAGGCTAAAGCCCAATGAAGAAAGGTAAATTTTCTTTATTTATGCTACCATTCTTCAATATAGAAAGGTAAATAAATAATCTTTGCATATATAATTATATACTAAATGAAAGAGTCCAACTTTGTGCTTCTTAAAAAAAGAAAGAATTCGAGTTCAACTTTGTGAAAGATCCCTGTATTGTGTGTCGGTCACCATATTTGAAAGCTCTAATCGGCTCAAACCAATGATCTGAAATTCCATGGCATGCGATGTAGTTAGTAGCAGCCAAGCCAATCAAAACACTATCACTATAGCATGCAAAAAATATAATATATGTTGTAGCCTGTGACAAACGACCACGTGCTTCGAGTTAGTTGAGCATTCACATTAGTTTTTCTTCAAAAGATACAGCCTTTAAATTGAGACATATAATAAAAGATAAAAAAGAAAAAGAAAAGTAGGTTCTTAATATATATAAAATGCTGACATAAATGCTCATGTCAACCTATGTGTCGTTCTTCTAATCAAAAAGATTATTATGAGCCTTTTCTTTTTAAACAAAGCGACAGAAAAAAAGTCTATACCAACTGTAATTCTTTCTCCTTCAGCTTCAAGCACTTAATCTGTTTCTTAAGAGACAAGCCAAGCAGCTTTTTTTTTTATTTTTTTTATTTCTGATCAAACTGTGTCAACTCAGAATCGTTTTAAAGGTTTCCACTTTTATATCTGTTACATGCAGCTCGCCTAGCTCCATGACGAGGTCAGCCAGTGCCTTACCTTACGTCTTTAAAGTTTGTGCCTATTATTAAATTACTTTTTTCATCACTCTCATTGGTGGTTATGTCAATTCTACTTCAAGTTTTCGACTAGCTCTGTTTGTAACAGTGCTTGTTCTTACATTTCTGTCCCCAGCTCATGCTGAAAACGACTTGTCTTTGTTTGAGTTTTTCTTAACGATTTTAACTAGCACATCATCTTTTGTCATTAGTGAATCGTCTGTGATTGCGATTCTTATCCTGACTGATCCATCACTTATAACTAATATCAAAGCTCGGTTGGAAAGATTTCTAGTTAATCGTTCCTCTTCTTCCACTTCTCTTGTGAACTCCAACAATATTGGGTTAGAATCCAATGGACCTTAGGCTCCTATCTGGTCTGAACTCCCCGCATATATATATATATATATATATATATTGTTATATATTATCGATCGAGTTCTTTACAATTTTTTTTTTAAAAAAGAACTCAATGTTAAACTAAAACACTAGACACTGTAGAATCTCTCTCTCTCTCTCTCTCAAATGAGAAGAATAATTTTCATTTTACCATAAAAATAATAAAGTTTCAAATATAGGTCATGGGTCACTTGATAGAGAACCACATTCTCATCAATTTAACTACAAGTACGCAATTGTTAGGGTTTTAGACCTTAGTTGTCACAAAATTAATCAACTTTTAACCATTTTATAATGAAATAAACGGAATGCATATCATCTATTAATTACTTGGCAATCAAACTTAACCTCTCCCCCATTTTATTTTTAAGGGTAAAATATTATTTTGGCTCTTAGTTTTACTAAAAGTTTGTTCTTCGTCCTTAAACTTTAAAAAAAAAAAATCATTTTTTTAAAAAAAAATTGATTTTTAATTTTTAAAAAAAGTTTTTTCAATAATTTAAAGACAAAAATAGAGATAAAATTTTTTTTTTATATTTTAGGGATGAGAAAAATCTTCTTTATAGTTTAAGAACGAAAATAAAACCATTTGTAATAATTTAAAAACAAAAATGAAACTTTTAAAAATTTATGGACAAAAAACAAAACTTCTTAAAATTTAATGATGAAAAATAAACATTAGGTAAAATTTAGGAACCAAATTAGTATTTTATATTTATTTTTAATCTACAACATATGAGAAATGCGATTAGCTAATATAACCACTAGATATTATCAAATTGGATTTGCTCTTTTAATACAGGTCTAGGTCTAGATTCAAGAAGAAAGAAAAAATTATTTCTCACAGCATATGGACTTATACGTGTGGGGTTCACATGTGATGTGAGAGAGAAGTCATCATGAGTCAAGAGTCACAACCATCCCATTGGATTCAATATTTTTTCCAACAGTGGAACCCATCAGTAGTCCATCTCCCTTCGAAATTCCTTTTTTCTCGATTTTCACTATGTTTGTTTGTTTTCTTTCTATCTTTCCTAACCAATGCATCGCTTGCCTCTCCATCAATATCTTCTTCATTCTCAGCCTAACGCTGTGTTTGGTTGCAAGTAGGGGGGAAAAAAAAAGAATGAGAAAAGAAGGGAAAAAGAAAATGTTTCTCTCATGCATAATTGGTAACAAGGAGGGGAGGGGAAAAGAAAAGAATAGAATATGTTGAAATTTTTTTTGTTTGGGTTGCAAATAAAAGAGAAGTGAAAAGAAAAATGTTTTCTTTTTTACATTTATGTCCTAATGAAATGGAGAAAGTAACAAAAATTCATGGGCGCAAAAGTAATTTTTTGAGTTTAGAAAAGTCAATATTTGCGCAAAATGTTTGGTTACCCTCCCTCCTTGCTTCTTTCTCTTCTATCCTATTATCCAAACAATGGAAAAGACTCACTTTCTCTTCTCTTCTTTCCTCTTCCTCTCAATCCAAACAGTCCCAAAGCAAACCTAGAAATCCCAGAAAAGCAAAATATACGACCAACCAATGAAACCGAAATCAAAGGCAAGCAAGATAGTCAGATAGAGCAAGGAACCAGCAATGGGAGTGGAGAACCAAAGACAAAGCAGAAAGTAAGAATTAATAACATAGTAGCGGAGTCAAATTCAATAGGACAATTAATTTGTTGACAACGATAAGAAAATAATGGTACCATATATAAAGCCCAATAAAGAAGGCTAATCTTCCTTTATTAATTTCATTCTATACCTTTCTTCGTATCTTTTCTTGAGGGAATATAACTTTCTTAATAAAGAAATAATCTATTATCTCAAAAAAACCATAATAAAGAAATAATCTTTGCATATACTTTAGTATAAAAGAGTCCAACTTTGTGGAAGATCGTGGGTAGTCAGCCAAGCTAATCTAAACACTTTTCCCTTTTTCATGATTTATGTTGTTGATGTTGATGACGATGACGATGAAATGCAAGAACTTTTTTTTTTGTTTTTTCGATAATAAAATCCAAACATTCTTGGCATATTATATGATACTATAAACAAAGGTTGTAGCCAGGGACCCACGACCATGCGCTGCTTTGAAAAGTAAATAATACAAAGTAAAATTATTAAATTACAAAAACAAAAACCAAAAAAAAAAAAAAAAAAAAAAGCAAAAACAAGTACTCCACCAATCCCCAAACATAATATAAAAGGAATAAAACATTTCTTAATTTGTTCACGACCATCCCATCTGATTAGATATTTTTGTGACCCCGTCAGTTCATTAGTCACTGAAATTCCTTAGCGTCTGTTGATACAGCAAACTGAAAATTAAAAATTAAAAATATTGTAATAAAATAATTTTAAAATATATAAACAATACTATGAGACGACTTATTTTTAATAAAAAAAAAAAAAAAAGGAAAAGTCGCAATCCAAACAAATACCTTGTCTTGTCTGTTTTCTCCGTGTCTTTCCTTAGCTATCTTCATTCTTAGCCTAAAAGAACCAAGAAAAATTCCCAAAGCAAACCTAGAAACCCCAGAAAAGCAAAATATACGACCAACCAATAAAACCAAAATCAAAGGCAAGCAAGATAGTCAGATAGAGCAAGGAACAGAGTGGAGAGCCAAAGACAAAGCAGAAAGCAAGTATTAAGACAGTAGCGCGCGGAGTCAAATACAACAGGACAATAATTTGTTGACAATAATAAGAAAATAGTGTTACCAAGTACCAACAATAAATAAAGTCCAATAAAGAAGGCTAATCTTCCTTTATTAATTTTATTCCATACCCTTCTTAATATTTAAGAGAATATACCTTTCTTAATAAAGGAATAATCTTTGCATATACTGCGGTGTAAGAGTATCTCCAATGACTTCTTTAAAGACAATTTAAAAAAAAAAAAACACCCCAAAAATCCACTCTATTAGCTTCTCCATCTTCATTTTTTAGATTAGAATTGTTACAGTTCTTCTTTACAAGTAGAGAACACTATAACTTTTACTATTCATACTTCAAATATTTTTTCCTATTATAACAATCAGGTATTGAATAAAAAAATGTTAGAAGATGTATAGTTATTAAAAAAAGAATAAAGAATGAAAGAAGAAATAATATTTAATGAGATAAAAAAAAAAGAATAGAGAACCTGTTGAAAAATATATTTAAAAACATAGGTAAGTAAAAGTTAAATATCACTATTTATTATTCGAACAATATAAAAATTCAAATAAGCGGATGGAGGTATTTTAAAATTCCAACTTTGTAGAAGATCCCTTACTATTGTGGGTATCAGCCAAGCTAATCTAAACACTTTAGTGTGCAAGTACTCCACCAATCTCCAAACCACATCAATATATGCAAAAAATTTTGTCTATTATAAACTAAAAAAAGACTTATTTTTTCTATTTTATGTCGTCATTTCTGCAAAACACTTATCTATAAAAACACTCATATTATTTTATCCATTGTACGCACTTTTTTATTTAAAATAATATTTTTCCTCAATTTTTACTTTTTTTTATTTCCCACCGACCAACATAACAGTCCAACACTTGCTTCTTATTTTTCTCTCTGAGAGTCTGAACAGAGTTACACACTCCCTCATTCTTCTACTTCGTCTTCTTCTTGTCCTTATCTCTATATCTGCCTCTCATTCTTCTCCTTGTTTTTCTGGGTTTTATACTTTTATTAGAGATGATGATTTTGGATTGGGTTTGATAAAGGGCAGTGATTTTGGGCGGAGAAAGCAAAATTTCGGTTTTGGTTTTTCTTACCTCTTCTTCAGCATCTTCGTCGTTCTTTCTTCTTCTTCTTCTTCTCATTCTTCTTTTTTCAATTTCGGTTTGATTATTTATATGAATTTGTATATGGGTTTGATGAATTTGGATCTAGAATTAGAACGATTTTGATGATTTTGTGGTGTGTCCGTGATGATTTGGGATTGGGTTTCCCGGTGAGTTTTGATTGATTTTGAGTTGGGTTTTCAGTGGGTTTGTCTTGATTTTGAGTTGGGTTTTCTAATTGCTTTTCCGTTGATTTTGGGTTAATTTCTGTTGATTTTGGGTTGGGTTTGTCTTAATTTGTTCAGACCACTTCAAAAGCTTCAAAATCCTAGCTAGCAGCCCCTTCTTCTTCTTCTTCTTCTTCCGATAGAATAGATAGTATCGTGTCCGATTCCATTTCAAGCTTCAACTTTATAATCAGTTAGTTTCCTCTCCTTAGCTAGCTCCATGGCGAGGTCGGTTAGTACCACTACAATCCTCAACATCTTTAAGGTTTTTGTGTATGTTCAAGTAGCTCTCTTCATCGCCCTCATTCGTGGTTATGTCATTTCTACTTCAAGTTTTCGATTAACTCTGTTTGTAACTGTGTTGGTCCTCACGTTTCTGTCCCCTGCGCATGCTGAAAAAGACTTGTCCTGGTTTGAGTTTTCTTTAACGATCTTAACTAGCACTTCATCTTTTGTCATTAGTGAATCTCCAGTAATTGTGATTCTTATCCTGACTGATTCATCAGTTATATCTAACATCAAACCATGGTTGGAAAGATTTTTAGTTAAACCTTCTTCTCTTGGAACATCCAACAATATTGGGTTAGAATCCAATGGACCTCAGGCTCCCAACTGGTCTGAACTCCCCGCAGATATGATCGGTGAAATTGAAAAGCAAATACCTAATTCCAAAGATATTAAAGCGATTTTAAAGTTTTGCAGCCCCTGTAATTCTGCTTGTTTGGAAACTACAACCTGGTCTTTGTTTCCATGGCTGATGCTTTCCAACAAACTAGATTCTGATCTGCAATGTTTCTTTAATCTCTGCTGCAACAAATATCTCTGGTTAGAACTACCTACAAGTGACCAAAAACGTTGTTTGGGATCTCCACATGGTTTGGTTGTAACCTTGGGTCCTGATTATGAAGCCTACCTTGTGCACGTTAGGAAAGAAGACCGAATTGCTCTTCCACCACTAAACCCAATTCGAGCACTGGCTCAATTAGAAGAGTGGTTTCGCCTTGTACACAAATTCATTATTTTAAAGGACCCTTCCCATGAGTTGTTGTTCCTTGTCTTTGCAATTTTTGGCCCCGTGAATCGCTTAGCTTTTGCTAGAGTGACGTTCAATAGAGGAGGAGATGGAACGGCTTTAAATAGAAGAGGACAAGGTCAGTGGGCTATTGTTACGAATCCAGACAATTTGAAATTCAATGATGTTGCATGTTTTAATGATAAAATATATGCACTTTGTGACAACGGCAAGCTGGTGTGCCTTGAACTTGATGCTCCTCTGGCAGCTGAGGTACAAGTTTTTCCGCTCCAACCAAGCGAGGAAGAAATAGGCACGCCCCAAAAACTGTATTTGATGAAGTCACAAAAAAACCTTATTGCCGTTTTTCGTTACAGAGTTCATAATCCTAAGGAGATGAGGCAGGAGACTAAACAATTTTTGGTCTACAAATTCAACTTTAGTGCATCGAATTGGGAGGTGACAGACTTGGAAGATTGTACTGCTTTTGTTGGTGATGGAAATTCCTGGTGCATTCCTACAAGCAATATCCCTAGCAGAAGTAATTGCATCTACTTCACAGATGACAATTGGGAGTTGCAAAGGTACCCAGGAGTAGCATATGGAGGCCGTGATGTGGGAGTGTTTAATATAGCACGGAAGGATATCCAACAACTTCCATTCTGTAAGGACAACCCTCTTTATTATTCTCGACCAAATTGGGTTACACCTAGCTACTATATGTTTAGATGAGGTTTTTGTCTGTTAGTTTATTAGTTTGTCTGCTTATGTACAAATTTTCAAGCCTTCTTTTCTTCTAGGTACAATTGTACTTTGATTTCTCTAATATCATTGGCTTAATTGAAGAGTCCACAACTTTTTATGGTGGCCAAATACAATTGGGCATTCTGGTTTGTAAGCAAGACACAATCTTAAACTAATTTTTAGAATGTTAATGGTTGTGATGCTGTGAATTTAAGCTACTATGACTCTATTTATCTTATGTTCTGGATTTGAAAAAAAATCTGTAAATGCAGTTTCGATGATAGGTCAGTAAATTGTTCAGAGAGAACCATAAAACTGGGTAAATTAGTACAGGATGCTAATTGCCAACAAACTGTTGGATTGATTTGCTTTCTTGCTTGAACATGAAACTCTGGACTAAAGCAGATACAATTTGCTCTTCCTTTGATTTCTCTAATATCATTGGCTTAATTGAAGAGTCCACAACTTTTTATGGTGGCCAAATACAATTGGGTATTCTGGTTTGTAAGCAAGACACAATCTTAAACTAATTTTTAGAATGTTAATGGTTGTGATGCTGTGAATTTAAGCTACTATGACTCTATTTATCTTATGTTCTGGATTTGAAAAAAAATCTGTAAATGCAGTTTCGATGATAGGTCAGTAAATTGTTCAGAGAGAACCATAAAACTGGGTAAATTAGTACAGGATGCTAATTGCCAACAAACTGTTGGATTGATTTGCTTTCTTGCTTGAACATGAAACTCTGGACTAAAGCAGATACAATTTGCTCTTCCTTTAAACAAAAACCAGCCCTCCTCCTAACATCTTCTATAATGGCTTGAAAATGCCTTCTATCTTGTAGGTGCCACCATGAATCCTAGTCTTTCTTTGCAGCCATATATGGTAGATTGTAGCAGCCCAAGCAATCTTAAATAGATTCATTTGGAACCTTCTTCCTTTAATCTCCTAGTGAAAGAACACAATTTCAAAACTTGTTGCCATAATGCCCTAGTGAAAACACTTAAAAGCAGATGGTTTCAAGTCTTAATTTGGCTTCTACAGAAAACACACAAGTCTCCCTCTTATCCCCAGTTAGCAATTCTGTATAGAGCAATATACCGTAAATGAATGCAAGGAATATCATCTGGCAACCAAAACATTTTGCACCATTCATCCTTGGGTTTTCTGTTACAAATCTCATTCCTTGGGTTTTGTTGTTTCAGTTTACTGCAAATCTGTTTATCTTGTGTTCTGGATTTGAATTAATTGACTACTTGAGTTTCTTTTTTGGATACATATAAAGAGATAAATCAGAATATTATTTAACTAAATCAAAAGAACAAAAAATTTCCTCCAAGCAGAAATAACAGCAGAAGGAAGACAAGCGAAAGAAAACGCAAAAGTTGTAAATTTTACTGCCCATTTACAACAACAGTGAGCTATTAGAAATTACAACTTATGAAAGACCTTGCTAACTCCTTTGCATCCGCTGCCAGGACTGCAATTTCTCACAATACAGTGTGCCTAATAGCATAGATTGCATCACTGAAAATCCTTGTGTTTCTTTGCAGCTATATTTGGTGGATTGTAGCAGCCCAAGGAATCTTACATAGGTTTATTTGAAACCTCCTTCCCTTGATCTCCTAGTGAAAGAACTCAATTTTGAAACTTGTTGCCATACTCATAGTGAAAAAATAACTCAAAAACAGATGTTGTCCACTCTTAATTTGGCTTCTGCAGTAAACACACTAGCCTCCCTGATATCCCCATTTAGCACCTCTGTATCTAGTGGAGAGTCTATCATTAACAGACACCATACCATTTTTCACCTTTCATCCAAGTTGTACAAATCTTATTCCAAGTTGAACCACAAGTGCACTGATCTGTCTTAGAAGGAATCCAATTCATGACACCATCTTCCCCAAGTTTACCTGATATTGTGAATTTTGTTGTTTAAGTTAATGTGAATGTACTTATCTTGTGTTCTGGATTTGAATTACGAAATATAAGGTTAGATGAAACTGGTGACAAGGTTGCCCCCACAAGTGAGTAAATTAGAAACTGTCAAATGACAGATTGTGGTTAGGCTGTAACTAATTGTAGTTAGCGCATGTCCTATACAAGTTAAATCCATGTCCATAAATAGTAGACCCTCTCTGTGTGTAAGTCAGACTAATTGTAATAGAATCTATGTTAGTCATTACTCTGTTAGTCTTTTTTCTATTACATTTTTGTCCTTTTCTTCATACTTGATATCGTGAATTTTGTTGTTTCAGACTTTCAGTTACTGTGAATCAGTGAATCAATTTTTCTTGTGTTCCGGGTTTGAATTACAAAATGTGAAAACCAAGTTTAGATGAAAGTGGTAACAAGGTTGCCCCCACAAAGTGAGTAAATTAGTTGATTACTTGATTTATATAAATAAATAAATAAACCAGATTATTATTTAACAGAATCGATAGAACAGAAAAATTCTTTTTGCCAAGAAGGAATTACAGCAGGATGAAGACAAATAGATTAAAACACAAAAGCTATACATTTTACAGCCCATTTGCAAAGACAGTACGACACTGTATCCATCTCAGCTTTGATTGCATCAATGCAACTTCTCCAAAGCACCCTCCAGTTAGAATGCTTTGAAGTTTCTCTTCCTTACTATTTCTTCTTGCCTAAGTTGCCTCAACCCCATGTTAATTGCCAACAAGCTTTGGCTAGTGCCTGCTGTAGCTCAACTGGCATTTCATCCATAGTGAAGGCACTAGACTGCATATTTGATCTTGCTAGCTAGGTTGTGTTAGTTGTTGGAGAGGTACTCCTTGAGGAGCTTCCTTGAGTGGTATGTGCTCAATATGTTATGTTATACTAAACACTCATTCTTCTCATCATTATTCAATATGAGACTTTATTTACACATATAACCCAACATTAGTTACCTTAAATGAGGGGGGGCGGAAAGCTGAGGGATGAATTTTTTATCTATAAAAAAATAATAAAAATAAAAACAAAAAGATATCGAAATTTTCAAAAGAAAGAATTTGTAATGGTTTTGGCAGATTATATTATTAATGAATTATGCTTTCCAAGTTGGTTGCTAATCCATTTCATTTAGTGTTCCAAGAGCACAATAAATGCATGTTTCCGGAGTTCTAACTAAATAATCAACATATATATATATATATAGGGAAATGCTAACGAATGCTCTTAGGGCATTGGTTAACAATCCATTTAAAGAAAGCTTATATGGGAAAATGAAATAAAGTAATTAATGTTTTGACAGCTTTTTTCATTTCCCATAAAAGTGGAGTTAAAACTTTCCTAAAATAGATTGTTAACCAATGCCCTAAGGGCATTCGTTAGCAGGACTCATATATATATATATAAAAGCAGAAACCTCACGTGAAAGAGCATGAAGTTCTATCATGTGACGTACTTTATAAAAAGAATTGAAATATCCTTAAACCACATTAGAGATAAGAACAAATTTAAAACTAGAGACTCTTTATTTCAGTTGGTTCAATATTTCAAAACTATTTTTATTACATTATTTATTCAATGTTTTAAGACTACAATTTGTTTCATTTGGTTTAATGTTTCAAGACTTTTCGTCTCACACACGCACAAAAATCTCTTTGCATTTTCATTCACCCTTTTCAGTTCGACTCCTTTATATACACATGTCCATAGCTTTTCATACCATCCCATCTCAAATACAATTAGACAAAAAATGATGTCATTTATTTTCAACCTTTCAATGACACCTACATAACTCCTACGTTGTAGTATCATTTGATCGTAACCCGTATGAGTAGACTATGACCAAGGAAAGGAGCTTACGTTTTTTATTCAATGATGGTAGTTAATGATTTTGATGTTGAAGTCAGACATTGTAGATTTTGTTAAGATTATGATTCCCTTGGAGTCTTTGGGTGTTTGAGATTTTGGTTTAGGAAAGTTATAAATGTATTTTTTTAGAACTAAAAAAAAGAAAAAGAAACATTTTAATTGATTATTTATGAAGTTAGCTATTTTTTTTTTTTAGTAAATTTTGTGTTGGAATTCATAATTTGTAGGTTTCTTTGTAAGTTTATTTTACTGCTATTTTGTGCAACATGAGCCATTATGATAAAAACAAAAATCAATGGTGGTTTAAAAGTTTTTTTCGCCTTTTTTTTTTTTTTTAAGGAAATGAAAGTTCAACAAAAGACAATTGAATTTTGATAAATGAATGTGTTTTTAGCAAATTTTTCTTTGTTTAATCACGTTCTCTTTACGTTAATACTTACAAATGATTTCCTTAATTTCATTGAGATAATTAATTGGGTGTTTGTGATCAAGGTCTCCATATTTGGTCGTGAGAATAGAGTGGTTGAGAAAGTGTTTGGTAGGTTGCTGAAATTTATGTAACTTTTAGAATATAAAAGTATTATATACTTTAAATTCTTATTTGTAGATTTCAAAATCATTTAATCAGTTTGAAAAATAAAATATACTTTTAGGGTCTGTTCGGTTGAAGGAGTGAAAAAGTGGAAAGATGGAAAATTGTGGGAGGATAGAAAAATGGGAGGATGGAAAATATTAAGTTTTTCTTCTTGTGTGTCTGGTTGAAGGGGTGGAAAAGTGAGAGGATGAAAAAGTGGGAGGGTATAAATTGACTGTTATACCCTTGTTAGTAGTAACATTGAAAAAAAAAAAAAAAACAAGTTCAACGTTTAGTAACGTTGAAAAGAAAAAAAAAAAAAAAAACAAATTCAACGTTACTGTATGTTGAAGAAAAAAAAAAAGAAAGAAAAGAGGTTCAATGTTACTTGTTCAGTAACGTTTGAAAATAATAATAATAATAATAATAATAATAATAATAATAATGAAGAAGGGAAGTAACGTTTGGAAAAAAAAAAAACACAACGTTAAACATCAGGTGAGATGGGGGCATTTTAGTAAATGCCCCCATCTCATGTTTTCTCCCCTCTCATTTTCCTCCCAATTTGGGAGGAATATTTTTGTGGGCCCGGGAGGAAAATTTTCCTCCCGGTTTTCCATCCTCCCTCAGTTTTCTCTCCAAACGAATAGTGAAAAATACATATTTTCCTCCCTTAGTTTTCTATCCTCCCTACTTTCTCTCCAAACGAACGCACCCTTAACAGTAAATATTATAATATATTATAATCTTACAGTGTTATAGAATTTTTTAGAAAGAAAATATGAATTAAGAAAATCAAGTTTCAAAATTAACAATATTGTGGCAAAACATAAATATTATACAAAAAAAAAGGGTATTAAGTATTATATGTAGATTATTATATACATAAAAATGATTTCAAATAAAATTGTAAAATAGTCCACGCATCGCGTGGGATATCATCTAATAGACTAAAAGTAATACAGACTAGTAACTAAATTAGCTACAAGAAAGTGAGTGAAAATTATAGAACACGAGAGTAAAAATGCATACTCTATCATTTTACATGAATAGTACATTCTATTATGAATTTAATTAATGGGACTTACTATTATGTAAGATAAACACAACAAAATTAGACAAAACTGAACTCAAAATTTTTTATCCATAGTAAAAATGTGTGACCAATTTGGTTCTCATTAGTGTTATAATTGGAAATGTTTTGTTCAAGTCACAACGTTCATTTAATTTCTAAAATTAACAGGTATTTCTTTGGGCATCGTTTGACACGAATTTGATTATCTTAGTTGAACTTTTTCTTTTCTTTTATCAAATGATAGAAAATTTTTGAATCAATTTTGAAGGAAAATGAAAGGGAAAAGGCCAAATTAAAAACAAAAATTTTTGTTGAGTGGTGAGATGATAATTATAAGAAGAAATACTTTTTAATTTCATCCATGTATTATGCTGGTACTTTCAATTTGGTTCTCACAATTTCCAAGCCTTCAATTTGATTCTTGTATTTTTTTTAACTTGCAATCAATCTAGTCTCTACTGTTTTATTTATGAAAAATACCTATAATGTGAATTATTGTCTAGCATTTTATTTATAGATTATTTGATGTTGGTGAAGTGTCTAATTTTAATTTGGAAGATGATTTGGAACTTACGGTGCCCAAATAAAGTAAAGCACTTTATGTGGCGGGCGTGCAAGAATATTCTCCCTACGAAACAATGTCTTCTACACCGTAAAGTCTTGCAGGAGGATAGGTGTGGTCTGTGTGGGGAAAGTGAATCTTCGGGTCATATTTTGTGGGGGTGTAAAGTAGCTAAGGATGCCTGGTTTGAAGCGGGTTTTAAGCTGGTTGGGCCAAATCGATCCCCAATGGAGTTCATTGATGTTGTTTGGCTTTTGATGGAAACACCGGGAACGAAAAATTGGGAAGGTTTTGCTATTGTGGCGTGGCTGTTGTGGAATAACAGGAACTCCATTAGGTATGGAAGCAGCTGTAAAACGGGTAAGGTTATTGTAAGGGAAGCTAGAAAATACGAGGATGAGGTGCGTGACTCTCTTCCAAACCTCGTCAGTGTTGTCCCTGCCATTTCCCAGTCACACCGCTGGACT
Organism: Castanopsis chinensis; assembly: GCA_032878915.1. NCBI lineage: Eukaryota > Viridiplantae > Streptophyta > Magnoliopsida > Fagales > Fagaceae > Castanopsis > Castanopsis chinensis. Next base: position 10,188,562 of record JAVQMG010000109.1, read on the forward strand.
CCTCCTCGACATGGTAGGTACAAAGTTAACATTGATGCCGCTGTTTTTAAGGACCTTGGCTGTTGTGGGGTGGGTGTTGTTATTAGAAATGATAAGGGTCTTTTGATGGGTGCTATGTGCAAGCGGATTGCATTTCCGTGGGGGGCTCTCGAGGCTGAAGCAAAGGCTGCTGAGGTTGGGGTGTGCTTGGTGTGGGAGTTGGGTCTTAAGGATATTGAGTTGGAGGGAGACTCCCTGCAGGTAGTCCAAGCACTCAAAGGGGCAAAACCGCCTGCCCTTCCTATCCTGAAGATTATTGAAGGATTAAAATGGTACCTTAGCTTCTTTTGCTCCTGGACAGTCAATCACACTAGAAGGTGCAACAATGTTGCTGCCCATTTGTTAGCTAGAGATGCTAAAAATATTGAAGATTGTGTAATATGGGCTGAGGACTCTCCTCCCATTATTGACTCTCAAATTCTGAGAGATGTAATTTCTATGGATCTTGGTCCAGATTAATGAATTTCAGTTTGGTTTTGCAATCGAAAAAAAAAAAAAAAAAAAAAAAAAAAACAAAACAAAACAAAACAAAACGAGACCCAAGCTATACCCACATGTGACTAACTGACCCCAGCATGCATCTGACCCATTATGCTCAAATAAGGTGCCCAAACTAAAGATGGAACCCTCATTACCAAATCTAACCAAGCCGAAGTAAAATCACAGCCCATTCGGCTTCAATAGAAATAACATCTTTCATACTCTATCAATGATTTTTGAGCTTCAAAAGTTTTAAAAAGAAAAATAGGGACAGGAAAATGCCTAAAATATTTACAAATTGATATCTTCGTTCACATGGAAGATACCATGTTGTATTCCTTGCCATGTCAAATATTTTGTGAGAAATTCAAAACAACAGAAGAAATGAGTCATGTCATTTTTGCTCCATTCACCTTTTTATTTTTGTTCTGTTTTTCACTTTTTCTTTCCTCTAGACTCTAGTTTTCGTCATTTACAATGTAACATAGCTTTTGTGTGAATAGTAAATGCAGGCAATAAACCAGATAGCCACGTTTATGAGTGTGTGGTTAAAACCTTCTATAGAATATCTACAAAAGCAAGTGGGTAGATTGTAATTTGCAGCCGTGTTGCCCTGTGTAGCATTCACACTTCCCAAGTAATTTTCCTTTTATCTTTTTATAATTTGACTTTTCTTTATCATATATTTATTTCTTATTTAAATAATCCGTATATCATATAACATATGTACCTATTAAAAAAATAATACTATTATCATTTTTTTTTTTTTTGTCGTTGAAATACTGTTTATCATTGATTATTAAAATTATATGCACGTTACTATTTCAAATTTTATATATAGTATGAAATATGGATGAGAAAACATTAGGTCAGGCTTGGCGTAAAACACTGGTTTTACGCCAGCCAATAGATGTTTGCCATGTCAGGCCTATCAACTTAAAGAAACAGAATGACTTCCAAAAAAAAAAAAAAAAAAAGAAGCAAGTTCACGCTCACAGCCTCTGCTTCCTTCACGCCGTTCACCTCTGCTTCCTCTGCTTCCTTCACGCCGAACCTCCATCACCTCCACCACCGCCACACAAATCGCTAGAGTAGAATGATTTCGAAGAGGATAGAGTTCTTACCGTGCCCTCTGCTTCCTCAAACCTCTGCTTCCTCCTCTGGGGTTGTGCTTGTTTCACCATCATGTTCATTAGGTGACAGATGTTCCATAGAAGACCTTTGAGGGTATATCAGTGTTGAGAAAGGAACATACCTCTGTCTAATAAAGCAAGTATGCAACCTTCATATCTAAGAAACATGTTGATTTACCAAGGTCCTCAATTTGCTCTAAATATTTTCTGGAAATATTTCTCAATTTTGTTAATCAATTTGCATCAAGCAAGTTTCTTTTCAGAAGAATGATTCGAGAATGTCAGATTTTAATTTGCAACATTCCATTTGCTTCTTGTTCTATATTATTTTCTCGTCTGATTAATTACAAATGAGAAAATATAACGTAAACTGCATCAGATGGAAGTGAGAAAACTGAGAATTGATGAATTTGACAATGGGAGTTGGAAACTGGACTTACCAATTAACTTGTTCTCATTTTGTGTAATATAAAGATAATAACTTTGGTCCATTACATTGGGTTCCCAATTGAATCCAAACACTAGTTGCATTTTCAAGGAGAATTAAATTAGAACAACCAATACTAAGCTTAAACACAAGAATTATTATGTCAAATTAGTCACAACCAACGCTATATTTGCGCATTCAAAACAATAAGATCAAATATCTATAATTCTATAGATCCAAGATAAATTTGAAAATGAAAAAGAAAAAGAAATCTAAGCAGGAATAATGTAACAGCAAGCTTATGAAAGAAAGAAGCAAACTGTGTCATAGCCTGTTTTAAAACCTCTTAATTTCTGCCCTTTAAACAAAACGCCTAGGCACAGCCCCAGAGGAGGAAGCAGAGGTTTGAGGAAGCAGAGGGCACGGCAAGAACTCTTTCCTCTTCGAAATTGTTCAGCTCTAGTGATCTGTGTGGCAGTGGTGAAGGTTCGGCGTGAAGGAAGCAGAGGTGAACGGCGTGAAGGAAGCAAAGGCTGTGAGCGTGAACTTACTTTTTTTTTTTTTTTTTTGAAGTCATTCTGTTTCTTTAAGTGATGGGCCTGACGTGGCAAACATCTATGGGCTGGCGTAAAACCAGTGTTTTACGCCAAGCCTGACCTAATGTTTTCTCAATATGGATGTAATTAATTTAACGGTGCCTAATGTTTCTCTTTGTTTCTTGATTGTATCAAGAATCATAAAAAAAAAAGATGTAATTTATATATACATTGTCTAATTTTATGAGTAGCCCTCCCAATAATGAATTCTTGACTCTACCATTGATCCTTGATGTTTACATTGGAAATAACATGTGATATAACTGTATAAATTGAATTACAAAACTCTTAATAAAGAGAGCTCTTATATTTTTGTAAAATAAAATAAAGACAAGGAAATATGAAGAATAAATCTATACCACATATAATATAGAGGCATTACATCTACTTTTCCAAACCTTTTGTTATGCTATATCATCAATCATATTTTCAAGAAATTTCCCTTCTATTTTTTTTTCTTGTCAAAATCATTCTCTATTGCCTTATTCAATTCTCTCCATGCCCTCTTATATTTTTCCCTTACATTTTGTTTAACCTTCCACTTCTCACTTTCACTTCTTATTACTCCATTTGTACCACTCCATCCTTCTCATGTTTTGACTTAAAAAAAGGTTTATACTCTCTCTATTTTCTTTTTCTTTTTCTTTTTCACTTTTGATGGATTTTTTAAAATTACATTTACTATTTTTTCACTTATGATTTTGTTTTTTTTTTTTTTTTTTGTTAATGTTCTCAAAATTGTGGCATCAAATTTGCATATGTTATGATATAGTGTTATCAAAACATTATAAATTTTATTACGTTAATCAATTCAGTTTGCTGTATTGGACAGATCTTTGTTGGTGTATGCGTTTTGTGAATATCAGATAATTGTACCATTATATTTTTTGGAATCACGTGCATCACTCTATTTTACGACTAAGAATTTTATAACACTTAATTCCTAAAGTAATCATCCACGCAATAAATATATCCAATGATATCTCAAACTAGCTATTAGACCAAGAAACTTTGCTACGAAGGTACACTTGGTCATTGGTCGGATGAGTCAAATATTGGCACCCTTGCCACCCAAGATCATAGCATTGCATAGTTTTTTAATTCTTGGGACTCATTTTCGGAGTTTTTTTTCTTTTTCTTGGCTTCAATTATCAAAAGGTTACTTTTCGAAACTCATCTCTTTCAGAGAACTTTAGTACCTGTTGCTGTAGCCTCCACTCATATAAAAGATGACGTGCCTCCAGCTCTGCCTGAATTTCTTGTCAAAACTCGCAGTTGACTCAAAATATATAGGCGTTTGGAGCTTGCGATATTTATTATAGGCTTATATTTTGATTGCTTTCAATTTTCATCAGTCATAGAGTTGAGTTGAGTAGCACTGACACATCCAATTCCCATCATCATGAGGTTAGATGGTGCCCTCTGCACTAGTTTTATGGCAATCTGGTTGATCTTTTCATTTCTGGACCCATACTTTCCTACAAAGGGGCATCTCCATATGTTTTTGAGAATTGATCTCCTACTACTATATGGATATGTGCCTATCAAAAAAATTCGTACTGAAAGATATCTAACTATTCGTTATTTAAAACATTACTGTTTTAGCTCCATCACTCTGTATCTCAGTCCCCGTTATGGGACTTCTTCAAACCTCACCTTTATTATTGTTGGCCTAATTTCGTTGGTCTTCACAGTTCCGACCTCACGCTTTTCCTTGGCTGAGCTTTCCGTTATGATGTTGATAACTGGGTCTGCCATTTTATTACATGAATTATTACCTCTATATATGGAAAGATCTCTAGGTTATCGTGTTTTACGAAGTTACTATTATATTTCCTCCTTCACCATTACTCTCAGTCGCCGTTACAAGCTTTCTTTAAGTTTCAGAAGCATTCCTTTCGTAATTTTGTTGATCTTTGGAGTTCGGATCCCAGACGTTTCCTTGGCTAGGCGTTCTACAGTCATACTGTCTAATGTGTATTTTATTTTCCTTTTTGATTCATTTTCCACATATATCAGAAGATACACAGATTGGTTAGTGTTGTATATTGAGTTAGACACCAATGACTGGTCCGAACTCCCTCCAGAAGTCGTTCACGAAATTGTAAATCGACTACTTACTTTCAGAGATTTTATAGCGGCTGCAGGGGTTTCCCGATCATGGCGTTCTGTTTGTTTGAGCATCAGTAGAAGGCCTCAGCTTCCTTGGCTGATGCTTTCCGAAACACTTTCCACAGACATGCGACATTTCTTCAGTCTCTGCGACAACAATCGATATCAATTACAATTATCTGAAGTCCAAGGAAAACGCTGTTGGGGATCTCCACATGGTTGGGTTGTTACCTTGGGTCCTGATTATGAAACCCACCTTCTGCACCTTATTAGAAGAGTACAAATTCCTCTTCCGCCACTAAACACAATTCGAACACTGGCTGCTACAGAAGAGTGGTTTCGCCTTGTACACAAATTCATTCTTTTAAAGGACCCTTCCCATGAGTTATTGTTCCTTGTCACTGCAATTTTCGGCCTTGTGAATCGCTTAGCTTTTGCTAGGGTGGCTTTCGACAGAGGAGAAGGAGCGGCTTTGAATAGAAGAGGACAAGGTCAGTGGGCTATTGTTACCAATCCAGACAATTTGAAATTCAATGATGTTGCATGTTTTAATGATCAAATATATGGACTTTGTGACAACGGCAAGCTGGTGTGCCTTGAACTTGATGCTCCTCTGGCAGCTGAGGTACAAGTTATTGCGCCCCAACCAAGCGAAGAAGAAGTAGGCATGCCCCAGAAACTGTATTTGATGAAGTCATCAGAAAATCTTTTCGCGGTTTTTCATTATGGATTTCATATTCCTTCGGAGATGAGGCACGAGACTATACATTTTTTGGTCTACAAGTTCAACTTTGGTGCATTGGCTTGGGAGGAAGTGACAGACTTGGAAGATCTTGCTGTTTTTGTTGGTGATGGCAATTCCTGGTGCATTCATACAAGCGCTATCCTTTGCAGAAGTAATTGCATCTACTTCACAGATGACAATTGGGAGTGGCAAATGTACCCAGGAGTGGCATATGGAGGCCGTGATGTTGGAGTTTTTAGCATGGCACAGAGGGTAATCCAACGCCTACCATTCGGTAAGGACAGCCCTCGTTTTTATTCTCGACCAATTTGGGTTACACCTACCATGCGTTTGGATGAGCTTTATGTCCATTAGTTTATTAGTTTATCTAATTATGTACAACTTTTCAAGCCTTCTTGTCTTCTAGGTGCCATTGTACTTCGATTTCTCTAATACCATTGGCTTAATTGAAGAGTCCCTGACTTCTATGGTGGCCAAATTAATACAATTGGGCATTCTGGTTTGTAAGCAAGACATTCTTAAACTAATTTCTAGAATGTTAATGGTTGTGATGCTGTGAATTTAAGCAACTGTGACTCTATTTATCTTATGTTCTGGATTTGAAACAAAATCTGAAAATGCAGTTTAGATGATATTGATCAGTAAATTATTCAAAGAGAACCGTTGAAGAGTAGCAAATTAGTGTAGCTTGCTAATTGCCAACAAGCTGTTGGATTGATTTGCTTTTTTGCTTGAACTTGAAACTCTGGACTAAAGCAGATGTAACTTGCTCTTCTTTTTAACAAAAACCAACCATCCTTCTAACATCTTCTCTAATGGCTAGAAAATGCCTTCTATCTTGATAGTGCCACCGCAAATCCTTGTCATTCTTTGCAGTCATATATGGTAGATTGTAGCAGCCCAAGCAATCTTACATAGATTCATTTGGAATCTTCTTCCCTTAACCTCCTAGTGAAAGAACACAATTTGAAAACTTGTTGCCATTATGTCCTTCTGAAAACACTTAAAAGCATGCGGTTTCTACTATTAATTTGGCTTCTGCAGAAAATACACGTTATCCCTCTTATCCCTAGTTAACAACTCTGTATAGAGGAGATAGTCTATCATTAACAGGCAACATACTAATAAATGAATGCTAAGAATATCATCAGGCAACCAAACCATTTTATTACCAAAACTGACAACTTTTTTTGTTTTTGTTTCGTATATAATATATAAAGAGAGAGATAGGCTTAAAAGACCAGTTTCTGATTTGAATTAACTGACTACTTGGGTTTCTTTTTTGGATACATTTAAATAGATATATCAGAATATTAATTATTTAACTGAATCAGAAGAACAAAAAATCTTTCCTCCAAGCAAAAATAACAGCAGAAGGAAGACAAGCTAATAAAAAAATGCTGTAAATTTTACAGCCCATTTACAACGACAGTGAGCTATTAGAAATTACAACTTACAAAAGACCTTGCTAACTCCTTTACATCCGCCTCCAGGACTGCAATTTCTCAATGCAAAATTTTTAAATCTCCCTCCACTTGAATGCTTTGAAGTTTCTCTTCCCTAGCTATTTGCCTATTTCCTCAACCACCGTGACTACTTGTTTTTAGTCCATATGATATATAAATTAGTGAACCATGTTAATTGCCTATAAGCTTTTGGATGGAGCCTGCTGTAGCTTAGCAGGCATTCCATTTATAGTGATGGTACCAGACCACAGGTTTGAACCCCCTAGGTTGTGTGAAAAAAAAAACTGTGTGCAAAGAGAGAAAAGAAGAAGAAGAAGAAGAAGAAAAAGAGTACATTCCACGCAACAATATATTTAAAATCTTAAATTATATCTATATGGAAATGCTAGAGTTACTACGGCTATTTTTAGTTTTACAAAAAATTTGTAGAGAAAAAAAAAAGAGAGTACTTTTAGCTTTGTAAATAAAGAAATTATAAGATAAAAAGAAACATTTAAGGGAATAGAACTTATTCCTGAAAATTGAAAATACTGTAGCAAAATAATTTTTAAATGTGTAAATAGTACTGCGGGACCCATTTTTAATAAAAAATTGTTAAAAAAGTACGTGAACAATGCGCGCCTGCCTCTGTTGTCCCCCCAGCAAAACCAAAAAAAAAAAAAAAAGCAGCAAAACGTAGACGCAGCTTTGAATAAGCTGGATCCAAACCCAGCCTTAGATTAGATAACCAGAGGATATAGTACACATAAATTTTCAAGTGGGTCATCCATACATACAGTACATATAAACCGGAGGATATATATTTCACACTAAATATTTAGAGTCCATTTGGATACACCTTATTTTACTGAAAACTGAAAACATTATAGCAAAATAATTTTTAAATATGTGAATAGTGCCGTAGGACCCATTTTTAATATTTTTTCTGAACAAAGTGGATGTGGGTCCCGTATGTATAAACAGTGCGTGAACAGTGCACTTTGTTTCCTCTAAACTGAAACGCATGCACTTTGTCTCCACCTGTCCCTTTACCTCTCCCTACCTTTAATTCCCATCCTATGCAAACTAGCTCCAAGAGTGGCATAACCAAACCTAATCCCAAACTTTGCTATAAGGCTTCCATTGATTATACCTATACAAAACCACCTTCTTATAAAATTGCTTCTAAGTATCCCAAGTAGTGTAAGGCAATGGCTGCTGAGTTTCAGGCTATTCAAAGACAGCAGACCTGGTCTCTTGTTCCTGCTCCTCCACATGTTAACTTGATAGTCTGTAAATGTATGTTCAAGCATAAATTGAACAATGATAGTTCCATCTCTATGTACAAGGCCAGACTTGTAGCTAAAGGATTCCATCAATAGGTTGGTGTGGACTTTCATGAAACCTTCAGTCCTGTGGTTAATCCTGCAACTGTGATATTGGTTTCGACTATTGCTTTGAGTTGTAGGTGAGAGTTGAGACAGCTGGATGTGTCTAATGCGTTTCTTCATGGCTTTCACAAAGAAGAAGTATATATGCATCAACCACCTAGATATGTGGATCTTGTTCATCCAGATTATGTATGCAAGCTTCACAAATCTCTCTATGGTCTCAAACAAGCACCAAGGGCTTGGTTTGAATGATTTGCCTTTCACTTGCTTCATCTAGGCTTCACTGCCTCCATGGCTGACAACTCCTTGTTTGTGTTTTGCTCAGCTCACACCATTATCTGTCTCCTTTTATATGTGGATGACACTATTGTTACTGGGAATGATTCCACTCAAATTCATAATTTGATTGCAGCTCTTGGTCAAGTATTTGAACTCAAGGATTTAGGGCCTCTTAACCATTTCTTGGGCATACAAATTACTAAATCCACTCATGGTCTCACTTTGACACAGGCTAAGTATGCATTTGATGTGCTTCATAGGTTTCATTTGGAGAATTCCAAGCCAACCAAGACTCCGTCATGTCCTTCAACTCGTTTAGTTCCTCATGATGGTGTTCTTCTTCTTGATCCCACTCAATACAGGAGCACGATTGGTGCTCTTCAATATCTGACATTTACTCGTCCTGATATTGCCTTCAGTGTCCATCAATTGTGTCAGTTCATGAGTCGCCCTACCATTACTCACTTTGAAGCTGCTAAGAGGGTCCTTCGTTATATCAGAGGCACTCTCCATTTTGGGCTTTCTTTTACCCCAGGGCCTTTGACCCTTTTTGCATTCTCAGTCGCAGATTGGGCTAGGGATCCTACAGATAGAAGGTCTCTTACTGGGTTGCTTGTGTTTCTTGGGCCCAATCTCATTTCTTGGTCTGCTAAGAAACAAAGCACTATGTCTCGTTCTTCCACAGAGGTGAAGTATCGTGCCTTAGCAACTACCATGGCCGAATTGTCTTGGCTTCGTACTTTGTTCAAGGAACTTCGCATTTTTCTCACTCACATTCCTGTCATTTGCTGTGATAATGTCTCGGCTATAGCTCTTTCTGCTAATCTAGTTTTTCATTCTCGCACCAAGCACCTAGAGGTTGATTACCACTTCACTCGTGAGAAAGTTCTTCGGAAGCAATTGCAGATTGGTTTTGTTTCAGGCTGTGACAATTTTGCAAACATTTTTACTTAGTCCCTTCCTGCACCTTCGTTTTTTCTTCATCAGTCCAAACTTCTAGTTGATTCTTCTCCCATCAGTTTGAGGGGGGATGTTGAAGTAAGGAAGACAAAGTCTGAATCTGAAAAGAAGAAGGCTAAAAACGACTGTGTATTGATTAAACTAAACGCATCGTTTCATTTAAGAGCATACGCACCAAATGCACCGTTTTATTTAAGTGAATGACTTCATCGAAACTTAATAAAACGGTGCACTTTGCTTTGCTCAAGAACCAGTTGAGTTTGGGCGCGTAAATCAGTTAGTTAGCCTTAACAAAATTCCTAATTTCCAGGGACTTAGTTCTAGATATTTTTGGGGTTTAGTTACAGAAATTTTGGGTGGTTAACTTAAGCAATTAGGCAGATTCTTGTTGTATATAAATAGCTCTATGAGCAGAGTTTATCATTATGTAGAAAATATTGAAATTGAATACAAGTCTTCCATTCATTCTCTCTCTCTCTCTCATTCTATCTTTCTCTTGCTTTCTTGCTCTTTCCTTCATTTTCTCTGTGATTCATATTTCTTTGTTGGTTCAATTGGTTATAGTCTTTAGAACTCAGTTTACTAGTTTCTAAGTTTTTCATCATGAACAACGATAAACAAAAAGATTGTGAATGTGTAAGATTAATGTAAATTCTAGCTAAATTAGAACTTTTCTTCCTTGGAATTGTGTTCACATAGCTTCTCAAGAATTCTGTATCTTGATGGATTCGTACTAATTATTATTATTACTCAATATTATCATGGCTAAATCCTTTTGAGCAGGCTTTCAATATATTTATGGTAAAGATAACGATAACAAAATTCAATTTAAAGTTATATTAAAAGTGAAGTAAAAGTTTCAAAATCTATTAGTTGATTTAATCATCCAAATTTAAATTCGCATGTCCAGATCCTACTATAATGCATCAAATAGTTAAATTGAAGTCTTTAAGATTGTAGTTAATCTATTGGTTTTTTGTTTTTACCAATATTGGCTCCCCAAATTTAGTTCGTTAACTTGTAGGGTAACTTACTTGAATAAAGGCAGTAGCAGACATTGGCTATGCATTCTCCAGTATTTGCATGCTCCAAATTGACACAAGTAAATAGACACCGCATAACTTGAACTCTATAACTGCTCTGGCATTCCTGCCCTTGTAATGTTTTGCTGGTCAATATGTAGTATCCTCGATAGTATTCTACAAGTGTACCACATTTAAAGCAAAGATAAAGAAAGCGAGTGATCAGTAAATAGGTATTCTTCCCTTGCATTACGGCATAAATGGGATAAAGTTTTCATTTTTTAGCTCAAAATTAAAACACTGGTTCGTAGGAGTTGTGTTTGACAAAATGAAAAATAAAAGTACTATTCTCCCACATAATAGGCAGTGCAGATCTTGACGAGTTTGTTTTCATAACGACAACAATAAAATCAAAATTAAATCCATGTCCATAAATAGTAGGCCCTCTCTGTGTGTAAGTCAGAAGAATTGTAATAGGATCTATGTTAGTCATTACTCCGTTAGTCTTTTTTCTATTACATTTTTGTCCTTTTCTTCATACTTGATATTGTGAATTTTGTTGTTTCAGACTTTCAGTTACTGTGACTCTATTTTTCTTGTGTTCTGGGTTTGAATTACAAAATGTGAAAACCAATTTTAGATGAAAGTGGTAACAAGGTTGCCCCATAAAGTGAGTAAATTAGTTGATTACTTGTTTTATATAAATAAATAAACCAGAGTATTATTTAACAGAATCGAAAGAACAGAAAAATTCTTTATGCCAAGAAGGAATTACAGCTGGACGAAGACAAGCTGAGGAAAACACAAAAGCTATACATTTTACAGCCCATTTGCAAAGACAGTACGACACTGTATCCATCTCAGCATTGATTGCATCAATGCAACTTTTCCAAATCTCCCTCCAGCTAGAATGCTTTGAAGTTTCTCTTCCTTACTATTTGCTTCTTGTCTAAGTTGCCTCAACCCCATGTTAATTGCCAACAAGCTTTGGATAGTGCCTGCTGTAGTTCAACTGGCATTCAATCCGTAGTGAAGGCACTAGACTGCATATGCTAGCTAGGTTGTGTTAGTAGTTAGAGAGATACTTTTTGTGGAGCTTCCTTGAGTGGTATGTGCTCAATATACCATGTTATACTAACCACTTATTCTTTTCATCATTATTCAATATGAGACTTTACTTACACATATAACCCAACATTAGTTACCTTAAATTAGGGGGTGGAAAGCTAAGGGATGAATTTTTTATCTATAAGAATATAATAAAAATAAAAATAAAAAGATACCGAAATTTTCAAAAGAAAGAATTTGTAATGGTTTTGGCAGATTATATTATTAATGAATTATGCTTTCCAAATTGGTTGCTAATCCATTTCATTTAGTGTTCCAGGAGCACAATAAATGCATGTTCCTGGAGTACTAACTAAAAATTTACACTAAAAATAATACAGACTAGTGAACTAAATTAGCTACAAGAAAGTGAGTGAAAATTATAGAACACTCTAAAAGTAAAAATATATACTCTATCATTTTACATGAATAGTGGATCTCATTATGAATTTAATTAGTGAGATTCACTACTATGTAAGATAAACATAACAAAATTCGACAAAACTAAACCCAAAATTTTTTATCCATAGTAAAAATGTGTGACCAATTTGGTTCTCACTAGTGTTATAATTGGAAATGTTTTGCTCAAGCCATAACGTTCATTAAATTTCCAAAATTAACAAGTGATGATGCCGAAAACACCAGTAAGCTACGTGGTCCGTTTGAGCCTTGAATCATCAAGTGATACTTCTTCCAATTCTTCCACCACTTCTGCTATAGCCTGCTGTCCCTCGACGCTTAGTGCTTGTAGGTGGTCGTCCATCTCCATCATGGCAACATAGCATTCACGTGCCGTAGCTTGATTTTCACGTAGCTCTTCGACTTCATAATCGGTAGGGAACTTGATCATCAAATGGTAGGTCGAAGTTACAGCTCTCCATGCATTAAGAGTAGGCCGTTTGAGGATCGCATTATAGGCAGACGAGCAGTTGACCACCAAAAAAACCACATCCTTAGTGATTTGTTGGGGGTGATCTCCCACTGTTACGGATAATATGATGGCACTAAGGGGGTAGATTCTGGTCCCTCCAAATCTGACGAGTGGAGCGTTGGTTGGAACCAGTTATTCTCTACTAATCCCCATCTGTTGAAACGTGGGGTAATAAAGAATGTCTGTTGAGCTTTCGTTATCAACTAGCACTCGATGCATATTGTAATCTCCTGCTCATATGCTGACGACGAGCGCATCGTCATGTGGATGGTGAAGGCGTCGGGCATCCTCTTCTAAAAACCCAATGGTTAGGATATCCATCTGCGCCATCTTCGATGTTGAGCCCGTCAGCTAGACGTTTTGGACCATACGTAGGTAGGTCTTCCGAGCTTTCTTGGATGATTTTGTATTGACGGTGCCCCCGACGATCATCCTTATGTCTGCAATTGGTGGTCTAGGGCACTCGTTCTTTCGTCGGGGGGGGGGGGGGGGCTGGTCTTATGGCGCATTGATATTTTTTATTTACTAACGAACCTATGCAGCTTCCCTTGCCTTATAAGAGCCTCGATTTGTTACTTCAAGTCGTAGCAGTCAGATGTATCGTGGCTGTGGTCACGATGAAAGCAGCAATACTTACTCCTTGACCTTTTATTGGGATTCCCTCTCAGCTTTCCGGGGAATGTCAGAGCTTCCTCATCCTTTATCTGCATTAACACTTGGTCTATCGGGGCCGTCAAGGGGGTGAAGCTTGTGAATTTTCCTGCGAGTGGTTTTGAACATCTATCATCTCGCCGTTCTCCAATCTTGGCCACCTTTCGGCCTCCTTCCGATCGTGCATCCTCCTGCCTCTCCCGTTTCCTAGGCTTATTTTCCTTTGCCATCAATTCGTCTTTCGCGTTCATGTACTTTATTGCCTTGTAAAGTACTTCGGACATGGTCTTTGGATCATTCTTATACAGGGAGAAGAGGAACTTACCCTTTCGTAGCCCGTTGGTGAATGCTGCTACTAGTATCTTATCGTCCGCTTCGTCTATCGAAAGAGCCTCTTTGTTGAATCGTGTAATATACGACCTCAGTGTTTCGTCTTCCCGTTGTCTTATGCTCATCAGACATGCTGTGGACTTCTAGTACTGGTGACCCCCGATGAAGTGTGACACTAATTGAGCGCCTAACTCCTTAAAGGTGCTAATTGAATTAGGTGTCAACCTGCTATACCAAACCCTCGCAGATCCCTTCAACGTAGTAGGGAAGGCCCTTATCTCATTTGAAACTCCTTGAAGGTGCATTATAGTCTTAAAGGATTCCAGATGGTCCAAGGGGTCCTTGGACCCATTATAGCTCTTCACCTGAGGCATATGAAGTTTTGAGGGAAGAGGACACAAAGTGACATGTACCGTCAAAGGCGAATCAGTTCGTTGGACTAGGTCGTCAAGGTCACTGGATACTCGCCCTTTGAGTCTGAGGGCATTCATCATCACGTCCATTCGTTCCTGCATCTCCTGCATCTCTGCGGCAATGTGGGGTAGTAGAGTCTCAGAAATAGCTGGCCGATTGGTATCCCGCCTTTCCGGTCTGCTCGAAGAATTACTACCCTCGGGTTCTTTGGGATTCCTCCTTTCCGCGCTTGTTCCTTCTTGGTCTTCCTCTTGCGTTCTAGGATGTGCATTCTTCTGACGTAACTGTTCCTCCAAATCGTGATTTTGTTTGGTCAGGCGTTTGACCGCCGCTGCGAGCGTTTGGACTTGTCTTTCCATTGCTGTAGCGTGCGGTTTGTCGCCCTGGTTATTGGTTGTTGCCATTAATCTAGTGAGTATCATGCAACTTTTTGTCTCAGGAATAAGGCAATGGCTGATTACCCGTTTGATTCTCACAGACGGCGCCAACTGATGATGCTGAAAAACACCAGAAAGCTACGTGGTCCTCACAAGATTGAAATAAAACTTGCACAAAAAGAAAAGACCTAACAGAGAGCACCGCTGTGGTACCGGCCAAAAACCCTCCGAAAGTCAAGTTAGTAACTTTTTTCAACCCTAGAGTGCTACAGTTGAGTTAATTATGCGTAGCTTGATTTGTGAGGGTCTTGGGGTATATATAGTAGCGTAGGACTGAACTTCACGCTTGGAGCATGAAGTTCTTTCCTTCTAGGAGAGTAACTTGTGGATCTCGCATATCCTCTTCAATCATTTTCCTTATAGGAGCCTTCTTAGTTAGGGTTTGGCGTGTAGGTTAAGCAAAGACCATAACAGACCTAACATGATCCGCAAGTCGATTTTCTTTAAGAGACCTTGGAGCCTAACCTAGAAAAGCTAATTACCATGTGTCGCTTTTCGTCCGTCCACCAAGGATCCGTCCTCATTAAATCCGTCGTCATTGAGCCTTACACCTCTATCACCGTCGTATTCTAGGTCACTCATTTTTTCTCACCTTCAACAAGTATTTTCTTTGGACACACATTTAAGCATGATTAGGTCAATTGAACTTTTTCTTTTCTTTTCTTTTTTTTATCAAATGATAGAAAAATTTTTAATCAGTTTTGAAGGAAAATGAAAGGGAAAAGGCCAAATTTAAAAAAAAAAAAAAAAAAAAAATTTGTTGGGAGGTGAGATGATAATTATAAGTAGAAATACTTTTCATCCTTGTATTATGCTGGTACTTTCAATTTGGTTATCACAATTTCTAAGCATTCAATTTGATTCTCGTATTTTTTAACTTGTAATCAATCTAGTCTCTATTGTTTTATTTATGAAAAATACCTACATGATAAATAATGTGAATTATTGTCTAGCATTTTATTCATAGATTAATTGATGTTGGTGAAGTGTCTAATTTTAATTGCCTCATAAACTCTCTAACAAAACGAGACCCAAGCTATACCCACACGTGACTAACTGATCCAAGCATGCATCTGACCCATTATGCTCAAATAAAGTGCCCAAACTAAAGACAAAACCCTCATAAGTCATAACTAAATCTAACCAAGCCGAAGTAAAATCACAGCCTGTTCGGCTTCAATAGAAATAACATCTTTCATACTCTATCAATGATTTTGGAGCTTCAAAAGTTTTAAAAAGAAAAATAAGGATAGGAAAATGCCTAAAATGTTTGCAAATTGATATCTTCGTTCACGTGGGAAATACCATGTTGTATTCCTTGCCCTGTCAAATATTTTATGTGAGAAATTCAAAACAACAGAAGAAATGAGTCATGTCATTGTTGCTCTAGTTATATATTAAAAAAAAAAAAAAAAAGTTTAAAACAAAAATTCAAACACTACAATGGGAGCGAGGATTTGAATGGTGAAGCCACGGCTAAAAAAAAAACCCAGGTCATTCTCTCTCAATTTTGTCTCTCTTTCTCTCTCAATTACTCAGAAGTTTTCACGGCCCAAGCAAACCCACTAGGCACTATCATACATACACCCAACACTATTGGCAAAGGACGGCAAGGAGTTGTCGAAAATAATGCCTGAGACGCCATTTGAGACGCATGGCCAGCACATCAAGATCGTTGTGCAAATACTTAGAAGCTCAACAAATTTTTCTTTGATCTTATATTCCTAATTTCCAACGTCTATGTCTCTCCCTCTTGCTACTGATTTCATCACTGCTGCATGATTACTCTTCTCTCTTCTTGTTTCTAGCACTTCATTTTGTGATATATTTGATGGATGGGTGATTGATTATGGGTACTGGTATGTGGCTTAAATTTCTGTTGATTTTACTGTTACGGGTTTTGCAAGGTTATTCTTGGGGTTTCTTTTTGAGGGAGACAGAGACAAATTTTGAGAGAGTTCTTGCTTTACCTCTTTTGGGTTCTTTGAATTTGTCCAAAAAATTTTGTTTCCATTTGGGTGATGCTTTCTTCTCTAGCGAGATCTGGTCTTAGCTCTAATACCTGGTTGACAGCAGTGGCGGCTCCAGGAATTCTTCTTAGGGTGTTCCTGGGTAGGCTTGCTTTGTAACGATTTTTTTTTTTTTTTTTTTTTTCAGATTCACTATTACAATTTTTTCTTTTTTATTTTAGTTCAAATTTTTTTTTTTAGCTTTTTCTTTTCGCTCGAAAGCAATATTTGAATACCGTTTTAAACCCTGTTTTGGTTTGTTTAGTGGAACAGAATATTTCAATACCGATCTATTTAGACGTATTGTTTTAGGATGTTTCGGGGTTGTTAAAAAATTTAAAATAATATATATTTATATTTTCTTATACAACATAAAATTATTAATCCAAATAAGTAAACCTCAAATAAAAAAAAATCATTTAATTTTTCTTTTTTGACACTCAAATCATTTAGTTATTACATAACAATTATTATTTTTAGAATATTAAAACATAAATATGTAATTAAACAATAAAAAACAACAACAAAAAATAATACAATATAAATATATATATATATATATATATATATATCAAGCTACTGCAAAATTGTATAACTTAAATTTTTTTTTTTTGTATTTTATAATGTGTATTTACTTACTTTTAAGGGACTTTTTTTTTTTTTTTTGAAAAACACTTTTAAGGGACTTAAGACCACAAACACTACCCGTCTACCCCAATTCAATGCCAGCCGGCCCAGCCCCATCCACCCCACAATAAGTACACAAGAGCATATCAGCAATTTTAACGCACTTAAAATATTTACATTCACTTGCACAAAAAGACAAAAACAAAAGCTATGCAATTTATATTGCAAAAACTAAAAAGATAAGTCTTAAGTCACAATACAAGTCAGAAAGAATGAGATAGAGAAAAACAGAGAGAGAGAGAGAGAGAGAGAGCAGAGATAAGATAGGGAAAAGGAGAGAGATCTGAAATACCTTGATGTTGCCTGAGGTCAGGGGCGGCGCCACCGCAGCACGTTGAAGGCCGAGGTTCTTATTTCTCGATGGACCCGCTCTCGCTTTTGCTGTCGCCGATCTCGCTTTGCTTTAGCCGTCGCCGATCTCACTTCGCTTTAGCCGTCGCCGATCTTGCAATCTCCGATCTGGGCCAAGTCAATCTGCAATCTCGCCGTCGCAGAGCTGCTCTGGATGTTCAGTGTTGCTGACTTGCTGTTGCTGCCTTGCTGAGTTTTTTTTTTTTTTTTTTTTTAGAATCGTTGCCTTCATAGCCTTGCTAATGCTGAGTCGTTGTTGCTGCTGCTGAAATGTTACTAAAGTTAGAACGTGAGGTTCTTATTAGGTTAGGAATTGGGTAATGGAATTTGTAATGGGTATACCGTATTCGTATTATGTTTATGTGGGTTTGCTCTTTGCTGGGCTTGCACCAATCATTTTTTTTTTTTTTTTTTTTTTGAGAATCCATGGGTTTCTGTTTTCAGTATATTGGGCTTTTTTTTTCCGGTGGGCTTGGCTGATACAAATTTTTTTTTTCAGATTTATTTCAAATTTTTTTGGGTCTTTTTTTTTTTTTTTTTCTTGAAAGTAGAACGAATTTTTTTTTTTTTTCTTTGAGGGTGTTCCTCGTCTTGATTGAGGGTGTTCCTCATATTTTTTTGAAAGGTAAACAAATAAAAAAAAATTAATTAACATATATAAAATTTTTTTTTTTCAAGTCAGGGTGTTCCTGGGAACACCCTGACATTAACGTGGCGCCGCCACTGGTTGACAGTAATGATATTGGAGAGAAATTGGAGCAAGGAAAGTGAAAGAAAGACAAATTATAAAGAAGAAAAAATTGGATTTAACGTGTTGGGTGTATGAGTATGACAGTGGGTTTGCTTGGTCTGTAATTGAGAGAGAGAGAGAGAGAGAGAGAGAATGACGTGGGTTTTTTTAGCCTTTGGATTGTTGGTCTACCAGATATCTTTCATCTATATTAAAACTGGTGAAAACATGTGAGGCTGAAACGGGAGGGGAGCCAGACCTATCATTTTGGCTCTCCTCACTGAGGATTTGAAAATTACTAAAATTACAAATTATTTTATAATATATTTTACAAAAAGCTGATTATTCGTAAGAAAAAATACAATCACCAAATATTTTTATTATCTTAAGATGAACACATAGTTATTTTAACAAATATCTCACCAAATAATAAAGGAAAAAAATTCTAATTTTCACTCTAATACTTCTAGGACTTACTTGTACCACAACAACAACAAGATTGAAGATTGGAAGCTTTGATTCCCCACACCATCACATAGTTGCAAATATTTTGCTCATCACATGATAGGACACCTATGACTCTCTCTCTCTCTCTCTCTCTCCCTCTCTCAACTGCTCCATTCACCTTCTTCTTTTTATTTTTGTTCTATTTTTCACTTTTTCTTTCCTCTAGACTCTAGTTTCTGTCATTTACAATGCAAGAGCATCCACATCAGTGGGTGAAAACTCTTCAAAAATACAAAAACTCTCTCATTTTACACATTTTGGGCAAAAAACTACCCACATCAGTGGGTGTAAAGCTATGTAAAATTATGCAAATATTTCCATGAGTTACAGTAACCGTGTATATATAAACGGTTACTGTAGCTCTTCTATACATTATTTTAATAATTTTTAATTTCGCTCTTTTTTTTCTCTCTCTTCTATGACAGGCCACAAACGCGTTGACCCCTTGTGATTAATTAAGTTGATTAATTAGCTAAGTTATTAATTAATCAAGTTAACATGCAAATTCACATGGCAGCACAAATAAATCACCAAAACTAAAGTATGCAGTGGAAAATAAAAAACACGGTGATTTGTTTACAAATGGGGAAAACTTGACGGCAAAAACCCCACCGGGTGATTTAAGGTCACCACTCCTAAAACTCCACTATTATCACAACAAGCGATTACAAGCAAAGAATCCGAGTACCTTACCAACCTACAGTTGAACCCTTACCCCAATACCCAATTGGACTTGTTCTGTAGTGATAATTTCTTCTTTTGATGCACAGCTCCGAGTACGTGACTAACCAATTGCGTAGATCCGAGTACGTGACTTCAATTCACCAACTAGAGAGAGAGTTGTTGGCTGCAAAGTTCTTTAAATCATCCACACGATGAAGATCAAGAAGATGCTTGGTTACAAGACCCTACGGTGCATAATACACAGCAACTTCTTCACAAAAGATGAACTATGGCATGAACTTTATCATTGATCACAAATTGCATGAACAAGAATTACTCAATGCTTGTGCAACTTGCATTACTTTGACGGCTCTTAAAACAATCCTTTTATATATCTAGGGTTAGGAGAAAAGAAGTCCTCAAGACACATTCACGGATTAGAATTAAAACAGAACTGAAAATCTGTTTTCTTTAAATCTTGACAGATAGAGGTGTCGAGGATTTGTAGAGAAGCTGTCGAGCCTCGGGGCTGAAACAGCTTCTAAAGCTCAATAGATGTATGTGTCGAGACCAGGTGTTGAGTTTTAGTAACTTGCACTTTTCAGCTTGTTTCTTAGATAGACTTGATGACTTCAACACTTGATCTTGAAACAATGTTTCTTGAAGCGTTAAACACATCCTAAATCTACCAAATTACAAGTAAAGTGCGTTTTGTCAAAAGATAAGCCAATTACATAAAATAGTGATATATGTCACCAACTTGACTACATATGTCCTAACAATCTCCTCCTTTGGCAATCCGTGACAAAACCACAACAAACAAATGAACATATGAGAGAAGCCATAAATCACTCAACTCATATTCACTTGTTGAATACAATAAAATCTATCCTAACGCAAACTCTTGAAAAACAACGCAAACTCTTGAAAAACAACGCAAACTCTTGAAAAACTTTGCAAGAAGAGAGTTTATGGTAAGTAGACTTTGACAACCTGTATTTTTGAAACACTTTTAAACAAAACACATCAAGGCATCTTTGTGTGAAGCAGAAATAATAGATTGCATACAAGTAGGAGAAACATATGTATAAAGACAGAAAAGAAACAACACATGAAGAGATAGGTGAAAGAAACATACATCAACATACATCAACATATATATCAAGAAATAACCACAATGTATGTCAATAAATGGTCACAAGACCGGGGTACATGATCAATGTATCTCTAAAAAGATAGAAAAGAAAAGAAAAGAAATACATGTAATCCTCACTACATCCCTCATATCAACACTCCCCCTATAAAAAATGTCCTATACTAGCTCTCCCCCTAAGAATGACTACTCTCATAGACCCAAAACTACTCTCCCTTTTTGTCACGAATGACAAAGGGTAGAGTGTCAAGTAGACATCTCATCAGAAGAGCTCGCATCTCCATCATCATCAGAAGCATCATCGTCATCACCATCATCATCATCCTCAGTCTCAGAAGCAACATAAGGTGGCAGAGGAGAAGCCTCAGAAGCAAAGCCGCCCAAAGTCGCCTGTCGCCTGGCGATGTGACCAACACGAACGTTCACATGATACAACTCCATGGAGAGTGTATCGAGGCGAGTATCCATGTGCTGAAGCTGCGCCATGATGTCTCTAAGAGTGACGTCGCTCGAAGAAGAAGAAGGAGCAGATGTCGCTCGAGCAGATCTGGATGTAGTCGGACGGAAGGAAGGAGCAGCAGTATCCGACTGTCGCGATCTGAATTGTGCCTCACTACGTTTTACGGTAGCGGCATCTATGGCAGACATGACATGAAACGGATCGGACGATGGAAAGGGGATGGAAAAACGGCGAAGAAACCTCGTGATAGCAGAAGGGAAAATAAGCTTATCAAGGGTAGCCGTATTTTTATAGACATCTATGATAGAGAAGATAAAGTGTGAAGGGAAGTCTATAGTGAGATGCTCTAGAAGAGACAACAAAAATCGAGCACGACGCTATGTGATAAAGTTGTAGTGAGAGAGTGGGTGCAAAACAAAAGTCATCACCATGTTAAG
Organism: Castanopsis chinensis; assembly: GCA_032878915.1. NCBI lineage: Eukaryota > Viridiplantae > Streptophyta > Magnoliopsida > Fagales > Fagaceae > Castanopsis > Castanopsis chinensis. Next base: position 10,210,058 of record JAVQMG010000109.1, read on the forward strand.
GAAACGAGGACCTTTAGCAAAAGGCCTACATGGTGTGTACTAATGATCTCCCTATGCGGAAGGGCGCTCATAGAACGCAGAGATCATCTCATCTTTGGACACAGTCCATAGACGCTCACATCCGGGGTAATCAGGATGATCCACCCTCGGAATGTGAAGAACCTTAGAGACCAGCTCCGGAGTAACAGCAAAGCGCGTACCTCGAACGCTAGAATAGAAGAGAGGTTCTGAAGAATCAATCTCGTGGATGTTAGAGTAAAACTCCGGTATCAACACAAGAGGACAAGTGACCGGGACGTCACACAGTGACTCCCAAGCTCGACTGTGAATGACATCAGGTAGGTCAGTGTTGGCAAAGTCTACCAAGATAACTTGGCATTCCGAATGAACACCTCGTTTAGAGAAGTTCTTCGAGAAGTCCTTTTAGGCTTTCTCATCACGAAACCGGACAAGCATGGGAGTAGAATCAGAAGAAGAAGAAGATCCCTTAGAACGCAGAGGGTTCTAAGATGGAATGGATTTACGCTTAGGTGTCATAGACACTACTAACACAAACATAGAGAGAGGGAGAAAGAAAGAAACACACAGAAAAGTCCCAAGCAGTTCGATATAGAAAGAGAATATTGAAAAGAAAGAACGTATGCATGGGAAATGCATGAACATGTAACATGCAATATAAAAACATCATGGGCTCAGCCCAATCCAATCCTACCAGCACACAACAAGTTTGCACACATCTAAATGCATGAAAATACTATTAGAATGCTAATGTGATGCAATGCATGTAGTTTTAAAGATCAAATCCATAAAACCAACCCAAAAATTTCATTAAACTCTTAACAATTTTGAAAAACCCCAAAAATTTTCAAAACCCTCAAAACCTAGGTTTTCAAAACATGAAATGCAAGAAGAATGAGAGGATTGAAGCTTACCAAGTGAGGAAGATCTTGAGAAAAGCTTGAAGAATCCTTAAGAAGGGGTTTGGAGTGAGGGAGAGAGGTTTTGGGAGAGAAAAACACGAAGTATCGAGAGAGAGATCGAGCAAAATGAGAGAAAAATCGCGACAGATACATATATAGTCCTTTAGTAATTCTCGACAGATGAAGGTATCGAGAGGTGTCGAGACAGCTATCGAGGTAGGTATCGAGAAAATTAACTTCGACAGATACAGTTATTGAGAACATGTGTCGAGAAAGAAGGATCAACCACTTATGAATCTCGATCGATCCAGAAGCTGTCAACAAGCTATCAAGCAGATAGAAAGTTTCTCGATTGATTCACCAGGTGTCGAGAATGTGTCGAGACTGCGATTAGAAAAAGACTAAGAAGCTCGACAGACAGCTAGGTGTTGAAGGTGTTGAGAAGGTGTCTAGATTGCCTTAAAAACAGCTTTTCAAGAGAGGAAAAACACAGACATGAATGCAATCACGCATGCAACTCAACCAATGATCCAAGTAACACATTAAGCTCTCAAAATCATCTCTCAACAAAAACTTAAAGCACATGTATCCCAAAACACGCACACACACACTAAACAAGTCTAACCAATTTTATATTTCAAAAATGAGTTAAGACAGTTTAGTGAGCATACATTAACGCATGTAAACGTTGTAATGGCCAAATCACATTATACCTGCACATGTATCAAGAATAGCAAAGAATATTGCATGTTGTGTGTGAAAACATCTCAAGATTGCATAAATGTCTCAATGTTATGCGATTTGACATATGAGAAAATCACTTTAACTCACACAATCATAACTGTTTGATGGGGACTATCACCTTCGAGGTACATCCTATAACTCCCACATCTCCTAGAAAACACACTTGCAACCATATTTTAAAGCATTTTAATCTTTTTGCTTTTATTTCTTTGCATATTTACTTTTATTAAGCATATAAGAGAAAGAAAAGAAATACCCAATTATGTTAAGTTTTTGACATTACACTTTTGCTATGCTGAAGCATACAGATGTCAGTAACATTGCACTTTTGCTATGCCGAAGCATACAAGATGTCATATCATGATTGGCGAGTAACAGTGGTGAGATGGTTATTTATGCCTTTCTCTTAAGATTTTCTAGTCCTACCCGTCAAAAAGAGTGATACGAGTGTTAAGCACAAGAGATCACTTAACCTTACTCATCACAAACAAAGAGCTACAAAGCTCACTTGCTTATTTGTACATAAAAATGCTCATCTAAGCTACAGGTGATACACAGTTTAGAAAACTCTGTTTCAATGGCCATTTTAAGATTCACAAGAATCAATGTACACAAACACACACTGTTTTTGTATTTTTCAATTTTTTTTATTAGAAAAAAAAAACACAAAACTGAAAATACACAAACAAAAACATGTTAAAGAAAGCAAAATAATGCATAAAACTAGACTGACTCAAAACAATAAAGTAGCACACAAGTAATGCAAAACAGTAAAACGGTGAGAGAGAAGAAGAAGTGAACAGAATCACTTGGAACCCTTTTCCTTCCACACCTTGAAAGAACCTTTCCTTTTTGTCAACCCTTGAACCGATGATGAGGGGGAAGAGTTTAAACCGTTCAAGTTTGAAAGGAACATGAGGGCTTTGAGAATGTCTCCAAGAGGAGCAAGAGAGGTCTGAAGCTGATTTTGGTTCCCAGATGCTATCATGTCATTGCTTTGTTGAGTGGCTAGCCACTTGTAGCAATTTTGTTAAGCATGACCGACAACACCACAATGATAACAGAGATGCTGCTTCTTTTGTTTGGGCTTTTGAGAGATAGTCCTCTTAGTCCTAGGGTTTCTAGTTTCCTTCTTCTCAAGCTTAGGGGGTGCTCCTAGGATAGACTTATCCTTGTCTACATTCTCACTTGCTAATTCAATTTTAACATTTTTATTCTCAAATATAATGTTATTAGCAGAATAAACAAAAACAGTAGTACTAGCAGAAGGAGTATTAGAGAGAGAGAATTCATACCCCAATCCAGTATGATCCGAAGAAGATTTTTGAACACTTAGCATCTCGTCCAGCTTTGCACTTGATGTCCTCTTCAATTGTGCTCTAACTTGAAATAGCTCCGCTTCAAGCTTTTTGGTCTTCTCAACCAAGAAATTGTTCTGGAACCTCAGTGCCCCAATGGTCTGATTTGCTTCGTCAACCTTAGTGGAAAGCTCCTCACAGTCAAGTTCCACAACACTAAGCTTCTTGGTGGCCAGCCTATAGAGTTTTTCATGCTTCTCAGAAAGCTTGTATAGTTTCTTATAAGCGGTATGGATATCATCTTGATCATCCATAGTTTCAAACTTGGCATCCACCAATTCCTTTTCTTCATCTACTTCTTTAGTAATCCCATCAAAAGGATTAATAGTGGCGGTAAAGGCATTTAAGATTCCGTCATCTTCATTTTCGGAATCATCCTCAGGCTCCGTGTCGCTTAAGGTAGCAGCAAGTGCATTACTCTTCCCAATACTCCTAAGGTACATTGGACACTCTTATTTCATGTGTCCGAAGCCTTGACACCCAATGCATTTCGGTCCAGCTGGAACAGTATACTGACCGCCATCCTTGACATCCTTCTTCCCTTTATCTAAGTTCTTGAACTGAGAAGAACTGGATTGCCTACGGTCCTTGTTGAAGCCTTTACCATTAGCATTCTTTATGAATTTCTTAAATTGCTTGGTAATGTAGGACTTCATTTTAGAATCCTCATCGTCTGAAGAATCATCTGTATCACTGCTCTTGGCCTTTAGTGCCATGCTCTTTCCCTTGCTTGATTTGCCCATCCTAGTCAGCCCTAGCTCGTAGGTTTGCAGATTTCCAACTAGCTCAGTCAGAGGAATCCTGTTAATGTCCTTCGATTCCTCTATCACCGTGATCTTAGCATGGAATCTCTCGGGCAAAGATCTGAGCACTTTCCTTACTATCTTGGGTTCAGAAATGGTTTTTCCAAAATTGAAAGCTGAGTTCACTATGTCTTTGAGCTTTGCATATAACTCATTAAATAACTCATCCTCCTCCATCTTAATTTCTTCAAAGCTTGTAGTGAGCCTTTATAGCTTTGAATCCTTGACAGCCTTGGTTCCCTCATAGGTTGTCTGGAGAATGGTCCATGCTTCGTTAGCAGTTTCTGTGGAGGAAATTTTCTTGAACTCCTCATTGGTGACCGCACTGAATAGGGCATTCAATGCTCTACTGTTGAAATTTGCCGCCTTGATCTTGGCATCATCCCAATCGACTGGCGCTTCTGTAGGCTTGGTCCAGCCTATCTCTACAGCTTGCCACACCTTCTCATCTAATGACTGCGAGAAAGCTCTCATGCGTACTTTCCAGTATGCATAGTTAATGCCATCAAACAATGGAGGTATAATAAGAGATTGACCTCTATCCATGACAACAGGGGTCAGTGGATCACACAACAATAATTAAACCCTAATCAGAGTGTGCCTGCTCTGATACCACTGACAAGCCACAAACGCATTGACCCCTTATGATTAATTAAGTTGATTAATTAGCCAAGTTATTAATTAATCGAGTTAACATGTAAATTCACATGGTAGCACAAACAAATCACCAAAACTAAAGTACACAGCGGGGAAAATAAAAGACACGGTGATTTGTTTACGAATGGGGAAAACCTGACGGCAAAAACCCCACCAGGAGATTTAAGGTCACCACTCCCGAAACTCCACTATTATCACAACAAGCGATTACAAGCAAGGAATCCGACTACCTTACCAACCTACAGTTGAACCCTTACCCTAATACCCAATTGGACTTGTTCTGTAGTAACAGTTTCTCCTTTTGATGCAAGGCTCCGAGTACGTGACTAACCAATTACGCGGATCCGAATACGCGACTTCAATTTACCAACTAGAGAGAGAGTTATTGGCCGCAAAGTTCTTCAAATCATCCACACGATGAAGATCAAGAAGATGCTTAATTACAAAACCCTATGGTGCACAATACACAGCAACTTCTTCATAAAAGATGAACTAGGGCATGAACTTTGTCATTGATCACAAATTGCATGAACAAGAATTATTCAATGCTTGTGCAACTTGCATCACTTTGACGGCCCTTAAAACAATCCTTTTATATGTCTAGGGTTAGGAGAAAAGAAGTCCCCAAGACACATTCACGAATTAGAATTAAAACATAACTGAAAATCTGTTTTCTTTAAATCTCGACAGATAGAGGTGTCAAGGATCTGTCGAGAAGCTGTCGAGCCTCGGGGCTAAAACAGCTTCTAAAGCTCGATAGATGTGTGTCGAGACCAGGTGTCGAGCTTTAGTAATTTGCACTTTTCAGCTTGTTTCTTGGACAGATTTGATGACTTCAACACTTGATCTTGAAACACTGTTTCTTGAAGCGTTAAGCACATCCTAAATTTACCCAATTACAAGTAAAGTACGTTTTGTCAAAGGATAGGCCAATTACATAAAATAGTGACATATGTCAACAACTTGACTACATATGTCCTAACATTCTCCAATTGCAAAACCGACTCCCTCATGATCTGCTTCTTCTTCTAATACACACACTCCCACAAACAAAATAAAAAATTAACCACAAAATCAACCAAAAACACCACAAAACCAAACACACCCACAGACGGACACACTAACGAAGACAAAGAGAGTGGATCGGCGTGCTTGAATCGGTGTTCTTCTCATCGTGTGTGGATCAGAGTGCTTGGATCGGAGTGTTTGGATCATCGTGCTTCTCGACGTGCTTGGATTGGCGTTCTTGGATCGGCGTGCTTATCGCCATGCTTGGATCAGTGTTCTTCTCTCCGTGCTCCCTGCTTGAATCGAAATTTCAGAGAAGGGTTTGGAATAGAGAGGAGTTTCAGAGAGGAGTGAAAATGAAGACTAGAATAGTCTCGTGAGTGAGATAGGGGAGAGTGAGGAAGATATTAAGTGGGGTAGGTGGGAAATAATAAAAAAATGAGGAAAAATATTATTTTAATAAAAAAGTATGTATAATAGATAAACTGATGTGAGTGTTGTATAAAAGTGATAATGTAAAATAGAAAAAGTAGGTTTTTAGTGTAAAATAGACAGAAAATTTTAAACAAGCTGGTGTAGATGCTTTAACATAGCTTTTGTGTGAATAGTAAATGCATACAGTAGACTAGATAACCACGTTTATGAGAGCATTCACAGCTAAAAATGACATCCTTTTCTATTTTACCATCTCAAAAAGCTACTTTATCTTATACTATACTATTTTACAACATACTAACATCCCAACTTTTATTTTCTTATTTTACACATTAAAATAATATACCTATACAATAAAATATATTCCCCAAAATAATATATCTCCTTTCTCTAATTTCTGTCTTACTTCCTCCCCTGTCTCTCACTGCCGTGAACAAACCCAATACCCCACACAACCACCATCCAAACCCCATTATCCCACCACTGCTGCACCCACGAAAAAAACCTCCAAAACAAGCACTAAACCCACAACTCAGATCAAACCGAGCAAACCACATCCACACGAAAACCCACAACTCAGATCACCAAATCCACCACCAAACCCAATACCTCACATCCGCCTCCTTGCTCCGCACCGATCCCAAAGCAATCGGAGCAGATGGACCAGGGCGATTTCTCGTGACTTGCCGAGTCGATGGCCGATTTCCTCCAGGTCAAGACCAAGCTTGCCATCAATTCGATTCACCAGCCCCCATTCCTCTCCACTAGGCAATTGGGCTTCATCGTGGTCGCCACTCTGGTTTGGATCCTATTCGTGATCAAGAAGATTATGAAAGGCGAGACCTTGCTTCATGATTCGAAGCTCTGGCTCGACGGCTCGAGATCTTAAAATGGTTTTGGGTCTGAAGAGGAGAGAGTAAACAAGAGAGAAGAAGACGAGAGAGAAATGAAATAATGAGAAAGGAAGAGAGAGGAGAATCAGTCAGATAATAAAATAATAATTTTTAATTATACAATCTTGCTACAATACCATCTTCGAAGTAGGATGATACTGTAGCAACATTGTAAAATTTTTTACAATCAGCACAATTTGGTAGTTCGGTTGGAGCATCATTTTAAAGCTTTGATAGTAAAATATATCAACATATAGGATATACAAGGCTGGTTGGCAATGCTCTGAGTGTGTGGTTAAAACCTTACCTAGAATATCTAAAAAAGCAAGTGGGTAGATTGTAATTTGCAACTATGCTGCCCTGTGTAGCATCCCCACTTTCTGGGTACTTTTCCTTTCATCTTTTTATAATTTAACTTTTCTTTATCATATATTTATTTCTTATTAAAATAATATGTATATCATATAACATATGTACCTGTGAGGACCCGAGGACCCGAGGATGACAGACCCGAAGATCAATGGACTTCAGTTTGGAATCCCACATACGTTGATATCGGATAATGGACTTCAGTTTGACAGCAAAGCTTTCCGAAGGTACTACGGGACTATGGGCATAAGGAATGGGTATTCGACCCCGGCGTACCCACAAGGGAATGGTCAGGCCGAGGCCACTAACAAGGTCATTCTGGCCGGGTTAAAGAAAAGGCTGGATGATGCTAAAGGCAAATGGGTGGAAGAATTGCCTCATGTGCTATGGACCTATCGCACTACACCCCGAAGGTCTATGGGAGAGACCCTTTTTTCAATGACATATGGGATGGAAGCAGTGATACCTCTAGAATCTGTCTTGCCAACGTTAAGGTCCGAGTAGTACAAAGAGGAAGCAAATGACAGCATGCTGCGTGATAGTCTTGACACCATTCAAGAAAGGAGGGAAATAGCTAGTGTAAGATTGGCCAATTACCAGCAGAAGCTCAAACAAACGTATGACAAGGGAGTGAAGCCAAGACCGTTGGTACCAGGGGATCTAGTACTAAAAAAGGTAGTAGGAACGGCGAGAACCCGACATGGGGAAAGCTAGGGCCAAACTGGGAAGGACCCTATAGAATTACGTCTGTCGCCGGCATCGGGGCTTATCGCCTGGAAGACCTGGACGAAAAAAAAGTACCTCGCCCGTGGAATGTAAACAATTTACGTCGTTATTATTACTAGAAATGAAAAAATGGCCGTGTTTGTTGTAAAGGATGCACGTTGGCTACCCCTCATTGTACTTGTGAAATGAATAGAAAAATCCCTTGAGTGTTAAACTGAACCTAGGACTTGCCTGGCTCTTTGGGACACAAGCCTAGGGAAAATTAACATTGTGGCAAAATCCCTTGAGTGTTAAACTAAACCTAGGACTTGCCTGGCTCCTCAGGTCACAAGCCTAGGGAAAATTAACATCACAGCGAAATCCCTTGAGTGTTAAACTGAACCTAGGACTTGCCTGGCTCCTCGGGTCACAAGCCTAGGGAAAATTAACATCACAGTGAAATCCCTTGAGTGTTAAACTGAACCTAGGACTTACCTGGCTCCTCGGGTCACAAGCCTAGGGAAAATTAACATCACAGCAAAATCCTTTGAGTGTTAAACTGAACCTACGTCTTGCCTGGCTACTCAGGTCACAAGCCTAGGGAAAATTAACATCGTGGCAAAATCCCCTTAGTGTTAAACTGAACCTAGGACTTGCCTGGCTCCTCGGGTCACAAGCCTAGGGAAAATTAACATCATAGCAAAATTTTTTGAGTGTTCAGCTGAACCTAGGTCCTGTCTGGCTCCTCGGGTCACAAACCTAGGGAAAATTAACATCGTGGCAAAATCCTTTGAGCGTTAAACTGAACCTAGGTCTTGCCTGGCTAATCGGGTCGCAAGCATAGGGATAAATTAATGTCATGGTAAAATTCTCCAACTGCTAAACTTAACCTAAGTTTTCTCTGGCTCCTCGGGCCACAAGTTTAGGGAAAATTAATGCAATCATGGAATTATCTAAGTAGTATACTAAATTTAGCGCAAGCTCGGTCTAAGTTTCGTGGTAATGATAAAATCAAATTTTAGAGGAGGCTGTGAGTCATCAACGTAGTGAGCATCGACATTGCAAGTTATATGAACAACTACTTGAATATAGAAAGAAATTTACACGAATGAAGTCAAGACAGTAAGAAATGGGAAGCTAGTGATATTAAAAAGCAGTTATAAGCATATGAAATGGACGATAAGTACAAGTAATCAAGAATACTATTAAGGCTAATTAACAAATTTCGTTAAGTATAACTGATGCCAATCTAGGGCTCTCTCTTCAAAACAAAGTTAAAAGCAAAACGGCTGTCTTATTACAAAATATTACTAAAGCCTAAGACAAGCCTTTCAAGCAGTGGATTGTTTGTCTTCATGCTCCCTCGCTTCTTTCTCCTTTAACTTATCTTTTTTCTTTCTCTTTGTAAGCGCAATCTCGGCCTCCTCTTCCTCGTCCTCCAAGGCAATCACGTCGGACTAAGATGGTGGGGCTTGATCTTTACTTTGGCCTTTTTGAGCAATAGGCTGAGTGTCTTGTCCTGAAGGCAAGGATGAAGGGGAATGAGCAGAGCTAGGGTCCACAGGAGGCATGGGAAGGGAAGGCGCTAGTTGCAGAGCCGGCGGGTAAAGAATGTTGTTCGGATCACGAAGCTCCAAATCACCAGGTACTCCCGCCGCGTCCAAGGCGTGACCCCAAACCTCCGAGCAGAAAGTGTGGGCCACACCCCGGAGCTGAGCTGTGAGGCTCTCCGCGGCCTTCTTCATTCTGGCGTCGTAGGCAGCCTGCTCCGCCTCGGCCTTCTCCTGTTCCATAGCTTCCAATCTTTTATGAACTTGCTTCAGCTCTACAACTGTAAGTGCGAGGCGGTTCTGAGAATTTTTCTGTGCTTCTAAGGTGTCGTTGGCCTGTTTCTCGAAGCTTTCGAGCGCGGATTCAGGATTTTTATGCGCCTTCTCCACCTCGGAAAGCCTGCCTATGGCATCCTTTAGTTTCTGCTCTGCCTCGAATTGGGCCTTGACAGCAATCTCTGTGTTGTGCTCAGTTTTTTGAGACAAGTCCAAGTAGTGATCCACCCACTCCTCGGCCGTGAAGGATGCTTGGACAGCCTACAAAGGACACGAGTTAAGACTAAGCGGGCAAATCCACGTTAGATAACAAACATATATTTTGTTGGATTATAAGGATGTGATACCTTAGCCAGATCCTACTTCAGGGACAAAAAGACCTCCCTCTTCCGGAGGGATCGTAGCTCAGCCATGTCCTCGGGGAGGCATAGAGCCTTCTCCAAACACTCTGCCACCAACCTTGAGCTCCTTTTCTACAGGTCTCTTAGGTTGGCGTCATCAAGAACGGGGCTTCCTATACTTAGCGTGAAATTGGGACGCCAAGCAAAAGCCCTTTTAGGTTGGTCAGTCCCCATGTCCTTTGAAGTCCCCGTGTGGGTGGACTTTTTGGAGTGGCTTTTGCCCATTCGGGCCTCCTTGGTAGGGGGTTCAGTCACTTCCCCCTCCTCAGGTTCAGAAGGGTGTTTGCTTCCCTATCCTTTCTTCCTTTTCCTCTCAGTCCCCTCAATGTGCGCTGATCGAGATATTGCTGGCGTAATGGGGCGATGGGGAACAGTGACCGCTGGAGAAGAACACCCAGCATGAGCTTGCAGTAGGGCCAGAAGGTCTGGTTCCTTTTCTTGGTATCCCATAGTGCCCGAAGAGCATATTGTCGAGGTGCTGGGAGCGTCGGGGCGATAAAAAACTTCAAAGTCCCTGTCACGTACCTCGGCCTGCTGAGGTTCAGGGGATTTTTCTCTAACTACTTCCTCAGCAACCACAGTAGTCGCCTGGGGATAAACCAATTGAGCTGTCAGGGATGCCGAGAGCTGGGCGTCTTGAACACCTCGGGGAAGGGGTGCGTCTAGTAAAAATCCCGGCACGGCAACGTCTATCTTAGCTAGACGAAGGTCCCTAGCTCTGATAACGTTCTTCGGACTCTGGAAGCACTTAGTGGATGGCTTGTAGCCGAGGATCACATGAGCCGCTCTCAGCTGTCCGTCCGTGTGGAGAAAAATCTCTGACCTGAGAATGCAATTCAGGTCCTCAAAGTTCACTAAGTGCTTGGCGGGTGCAATATGATATTCGTCTGTCATCCATTCCCTTGCTCGAATCGGGTAAGCAGGAAATTAGCCTAACGGAGGGAACCCTACATTTCATGTAAAATTTGGTCTTTTCCCCCTTTTGGCATCTATATATCCAATTGACATCATGCCATGTCAAGTTGGTCCCTATTTTTCTGTTTAAGGCATCTACACACCCTAAAATTCTAAGGACATTACTAGAACATTGGTACAAGGTCAATCTAAAATTTAAGAGAAAGTCTCGGGTCACTCTACCCATGGGAATTTCCATCCCACCCTCAATGAAAGCAATCATCGGGATTATTACAGACTCCGGGGGTCGGGACAACAGTAGCCATTCCCCCTCCTCACAGTGTTTGATGTCGACATCATCGGGAATCCTATATTGGGCTTTAAATTTGGTTTTGACCTCGTCAGTATCGACTAACTTAGCGTATCTACCCATTGAATCGTATGAAAAATGAAAAATAGCAATAAAATGAGTGACAAGGAGAAACTAGTGAGAAAGCTAACACACCTCTTAGAAAACTCTCAGTTTGCTCCTCGGGAGTTCTTTTCTTCATAATGTAAAAATGAATCTCAGCTAGCCTAAAGTCTTATATATATAGTGGTAAAAAAGGGCGCGCGTATTTTCCCGCTCAGTAAAAGTAAATCAATACCGTACATTTTCCATCACACCATAGAACGTGGGCAAACATGGAGCCGCCTGACACCATAAATGACGAGCTGCGGATACCGAAGCGCCAGGGATGTGCGTTGGCATTCGAAAAGACACCCCCACGTGGGAAACTAACTGGTACGTAATAGGCAGTTCAGATGAGTTAAAACTTATCCTCCGATTTGAAATCAATAGCATAAGTTTTAAGGGGCTATTGTGAGGACCCGAGGATGACAGACCCGAAGATCATTAAACAACTTAAAGAAAAGCCCACTCGGGTTGGGGGCCGAGGACCCGAGGATCTGTGAACAGTCAGCGTAAGCCCTCACAAATATCTGGAAGCATTGAATGCTGGAGATAGGACTTCTTGACTGTAATAAATGAGGAAACAGCAACTTTACCCTCAACATTAATAAGGAAGTGACCTGAACAGTGAGGGGGATCTCTAGATATTTTACCACCGCTATTCTCTGCAAAGAGGATTACAAGTGTCACCAAAGGAAGGGTGAAGGGCAAGGAGATGGAGGGCGGGGATGATAAGAGCCAAAGGTATAAATAAGAGGAGGGGAGATACAAGGAAGTGGTCGGCAAGAAGAGAGAAAAAGGGGAGAATAGCCAAAGAGAGAAGAAGAAGAGGAGTACGAGCGGTAGGGAATTTAGGACTTAGGAATCCTCGGGGCCAGCATGTTTCTCTGTTGTGTGGTTCCCTCTCTACAAATTTCATTGTTTTTGGGCCAAGATTCATAGTGGGCTTTAGCCATCTATAATTGTAGCGTGGGCTTTGGACTACTTTGAAAATTTGGACCTTACAGTACCTATTAAAAAAATAATACTATTATTATTTTTTTGTTGCTGAAATACTATTTATCATTGATTATTAAAATTATATGCACGTTATTATTTTAAATTTTATATATAGTATAGAATATGGATGTAATTAATTTGACAGTGCCTAATGTTTCTCTTTGTTTCTTGATTGTATCAAGAATCATTAAAAAAAATGGATGTAATTTATATATACATTGTCTAATTTTATGAATTCCTAACTCCGCCATTGATCCCTGATGTTTACATTGGAAATACCATGCAGTATAACTGTATAAGTTGAATTACAAGACTCTTGTAAAATAAAATAAAGACAAAGAAATATGAACAATAAATTGATACCACATATAATATGGAAGTATTACATCTAATTTTCCAAGCCTCTTGTTATGCTATATCATTGATCATATTTTCAAGAATTTTTTTTTCTTGTCAAAATCATTCTCTATTACCTTATTCAATTCTCTCCATGTCCTCTTGTATTTTTCCTTTACATTTTGTTTAACCTTCCACTTCTCACTTTCACTTATTATTACTCCATTTGTACCACTCCAACCTTCTCATATTTTGCCTTTAAAAAAAACGTTAATACTCTCTCTCTATTTCTTTTTTTCCTTTTTCTTTTTCACTTATGATTTTTTTTTTGGTTATTGTTCTCAAAACTGTGGCATCAAATTTGCATATGTTATGATATAGTGTTATCAAAATATTATAAATTTTATTACGTTAATCAATTTTGTTTGTTGTATTGAACAGATCTTTGTTGGTGTATGCTTTTTGTAATTAATAGATAATTGTACCATTAGATTTTTTGGAATCCCATGCATCACTCTATTTTACGCTAAGAATTTATAATACTTAATTCTTAAACTAGTCATCAACACAGTAAATATATCCAATGATATCTCAAACTAACTATTAGAGCATTCGCATTAGATGTTCTATAAATATGCAATTTTGACACATCAAAAAACCTACTTTATTATTTTAACACACCATCTTACAATTCACAGTTCATCACATCTTCTATTTTTCAATTCTATACATTAAAATAATATATAAAAATATTTTTTTTAAAAACCATCAATATAAAAAAAAAAACAAAATAAAAACCACCATCATACACAAACATAAGCATAGAACTGTAACAAACCCACTACCACCACCCGCAGGTACAACCCCCCACCACCACCACCCAATACTACTTCAAAAAAAAATCCCCATAATCAACACAAAACTCTAAAAAAATTAAAAAAAAAATGAAGAAATGAATCAACTCCATTTATACAACCTAATTAACATGGAATCAACCCAACTCCACCACCACCCACAATCACATAGAATCTGATAACGCCTTAAAACGTATGCTTGTTATATATTTATGTGGGCATTGTCTCCTTATTACTATACTTAATTTTTATAATTAAGCCATGATTTGCATTAATCCCTATTATTTATCTTTACATAATTTTTTGAATAAGATGTCATTCATTGTGTGTAATTTTTTACTTTCAGGAAATCATGTGAGAAAGATGAGTTTACAGGAATTTGTGAGAAAATGGAGGCCAAAATAGGATTAAAGTGGAGCTAAAAGACCATGCTTAAATGTATAAAGAGGTAAAGCTGGAGTGCTTGGGTCATCTACCATGTTTGGAAGCTTTAAATAAGGAAAGAAATCAAAGAGGTAGAATCTGAAAAGGAAAAATCAAATTTGAACACTGATCAGTATTTTGGGCGTATCTCTCTCCTAAAAATTCAATTGACACAAGGCTAGATGGGTTGGAATCGTAACTTAAATATCTACAACTTTCCAATTTTGAATTTTTCAAAATTCTCAACTTTTGAAGGCCGAAATTAACTCACAATTTACTGCTGTAAACATGGACGGAAATTAAAATAGTAAAAGTTTTATTTTCTTTGGACACTTTTTCCGTTGGGGTTTGGAAGGGAGGCTGTATAGAACGAATTTTGGAGAAAAAACCTTGTATTTTCCTTTCTCTAATGGCAGTCTAAACTTTTTGCTACGGTTAGGGGTTATGTTTCTTCTATACGGTATGAATATTTAATGTGATTCTTTCTAGGATTTTATCAACAACATTTATGATTGTTCAATTAGATTTCTTTTGATGTATTAGTTCTTCCATGCTTTCAATAAGTTCAATCATGTTTTTCTTATTGTTTAGATGAATTTCTAATAGTTTCAAATAGAAATCAAGTTTTAAAGTGAATGGGTTTTTTTGAAAAATTTTCTAATCGCATTATTAATCTAGGTTATCATGCATTTTTGAATTGTCTCAGTTCAACCGAACGATAAGTATTTAATTGTATAAGAACAATCAATTATGAAATATATAATTTCTTAGATCACAAAGAATTTTATATCAATATAAGGAAACACCCCAATGCCCTAGTATTTACATTATTGACTTAAATCAGTTATCATTGTTATTCTTGTTTACAATTACCTGGAAAAATTATTCTTCATCTTCACCAAAAGTTTTTGTTCAATTATATTGTCTTTAAATTTATCCTGCTCACTCCTAAGTGCAGGAGATTGTAGCAATTTTGGCGCCATTGTTGGGGAGTTGCTGCATGTTCAAAGGCAATTTTTGGGAGCAAAGCACAACCGGTGGAAATTCTTCTATTGGTAACTTCGTTCCATTTTTTTCCCTTATTTTGTTTTTATTTTTCTGTTTGTTTTTATTTTATTTTATTTTATTGTGGATTCATTGTTGCATGAGCATTTGGGTTAGAAACGAGAAAAGCAAATTAGAAATTTTTGAAACTTACTTTTGTAATCTTTTTGACACACCTTCACCTTCACCTTCTTCATCAATCATGGGTGATGAAACACATAATAATCATAAGGAGAATAGAAGAACTATGTATAAACTGTTGCATCCCACACAAAATTATGTTCCTTCATGCATCATTTTCCTCATAATGCACCACATGTCGAATTGAAACAAGGTTTATTAGCAATACCTCCTGACTTTAGGGGACAAGAAAATGAAAATCCTTATATCCATGTTAAAGTTTTTAAAGAGGTAATTAGTAGTTTCTATGCACAAAATGTTATTGAGACTGCTAAGTTACATTTATTTCCTTTTTCTCTTAAGAATAAGGCAAGAAGTTGGCTTTACACCTTGAAACCTAGGTCTATAGGTAATTGGGGGGAGATGGCTCAAGAGTTTTTTAAGAAATAAATTCCCTCCCCACAAAGTCCAGAAAGTAAAAAGAAGGATAGCTAGTTTTGTCCAAGGAGAGAATGAGACCTTATACCAAACTTGGGAAAGGTATAAAGATCTTTTCAATTTTTTTCCAACTCATGGGTATGAATATTGGAGGTTGGTTAGCTATTTTTATGAAAGACTTATACTTAGGGATCGACAGTTTGTTGAACTCTCATGTGGAGGGGACTTTTTACAAAAGGAATCTGAAGATGCAATGGATTATCTCAATAAGATAGTTGAAAACTCTAACACATGGACTAGATCAAATCCTATGGACTTCACTGATAGGACTAGAACTAACACTACCACTTCTAGTGGAAGTGTTTTCAAGTTGAGGGAAGATGATAACATGAGTGCAAAAATCAGCCTATTAACTAAAGAAAAAGAAGTACTCAAAATGAAAGGAAGCAAGAATGTTGGTGCAACCTTTAGAGAGGACCCAATGGAGGTGTGTAAAGTCTGTCATACGATAAATCATGCTACAAATGTGCATCACTTTCTTCATTCTTGAATGTGCTAGAAGAACAAGTACATGCATTTAATTCATACTGACCAAATAATTCTTCATATTCTAACAATTATAACCCAAATATGTGAAACCATCCGTATTTAAGTTATAAGAGTGACAATGTGTTGAATCCTCCTGCTCCAAGGAATTTTAATTCACTACATGCATCATCATCATCTAGACTTTCCTTGGAGGATACACTTAGTACTTTCATTCAAAGGCAAAGTGAGCAAAATCAAAAGTTTGAATCCATGCTCACTAGGCTAGATGAAGAGGTAAGAGAGACCAAGAGTCATATAACTAGGCTTACAAATTCATTAAGTGGGATAGAGAGAGGGAAGCTTCCTTCACAAACTCAACCCAATCCCATCAATCAAAATCTAAAAATTGGCTCTAAGGATAAATTTGAGGAAGTAAAAGTTGTGAACATTTTGAAGAGTGGTAAAGCGATTGATAAAAGTTCTCCTTTAGTAAATAAGAAATCTAAGGAAATCCCAGTTGAAAAAGAGAAGGATGAAACTGAGTCACTTGGATTTGGTGAAATTGAAAAATGCCCAATCCCTCTACCATTTCCACAAGCCTTGAAATTACTTAAGAAATTGGACACCACAGTTATGATATTAGAGCATTTGCATCAAGTCAAGATAAATTTGTCATTATTGCATGTTATCAAGCAAGTACTTGCATATGCCAAGGTAATTAAGGACCTATGCACCATCAAGAGAAAGCATCATGTGAAGAAGACTGCATTCCTAAAATAACAGGTAAGTGCAGTTATCCAACATAAAACCACATCAAAGTATGAGGATCCAGGGTGTATTATGATCTCTTGTACTATTGGAGATTACATCATGGAGCATGCATTGCTAGATCTTGGGGCAAGTGTTAATTTGATCCCTTTCAGTGTATATCAAAAACTTGTATTTGGTGAGTTAAAACCTACTTTATTAACTTTACAATTGGCTAATCGCTCTATAAGAGAGCTGAGAGGGATAGTTGAGGATGTGTTGGTGAAAATTGAACAATTTTATTATCCAGTTGATTTTATTATTCTAGATTACCAACCTGTTTTACATCCTAGTGTTCATACCCCTATTATTTTGGGTAGACCTTTTCTTGCCACAACTAATGCTTTAATTAATTGCAGGAATGGAAGAATGCAACTCACTTTTTGTTCCATAACTTTGGAGCTAAACATATTTCATATGGCTAAACAACCACATGAAGATGATGATTGTGCTTATGTGAACCTCATTGGGGTGATGGTTCAAGAAGAGTTTGATAAAAATTGTTTTTCTGATCCTCTTCAAACTCTTCTTAATAATTATATTGGTTTGTATGATTTAGAATGTGTGATATTCATGTATCTAAAAAAATTTCTTTTTTAGATTCCTCACAGGTTTTTGAAGAATAACAGATGGTGGCAATTAAAAAAGGATGGAAGCCTTGCTTTGAGGAGCTCCTAGAAAATGAAAAATAGCTCGTACATTCAAGTAAAGAGGCACCACAGTTAGAGCTTAAGCTACTGCCTAGTGGTTTTAAATATGCATATTTAGGCCCAGGTAAGTTAAACCTAGGTGGGATGACCCTTTCATTGTAAGAGAAGTGTTTAACCATGGAGCTGTAGTAGTTGAGGACCCTAGAGATGGTAGGATTTTGAAAGTAAATGGACGAAGGTTAAAACCATACTTAGGGGGAGTTATACCAGAGGAGGGGACTATGTCAATGGAGATCCCTGCCTATTGGGATGCTACAAGAACTCTAAAAGAACCTTATGAAGTTGTACCATATTTGTTTTAATTTTCTTTTCTTTCTGTTTTTTTTTTTTTTTTTTTTTTGTGAGCTAACATTTTAAGGTGTGAAAGAAATTAAAAAAAAAAAAACAATTTAAATGCTTAAGGTAACTTCTTCCCTTTTAGTTGAGGGGAGGTCTACACATTTTGCTGCACCTTGCATGATTTTTTTTTTTTTTTTCTTTCTTTTGGGTTGCAACTTTTCAATTCTTAAAATAAAAAAAATAAAAACCCTTGAATTTGAATGCAGAAGAGTTATAAACTTTATTTCTATATTATGTGATGGAATGAATAATGCTAAGTTTGTTATATTATTTGTTATATTAAGACTCTTTCATGAAGAGCACAATTGGAAAATTTTGAGCACAATAGCCAGGTTAGCAGACGGTAAGATGTTGGATATGCATTAATCATGAACAAGCTAGATATAAGCTGAAACTCAACCCATATGAAGAGTTCTTGAGCATTACTTTTCTTTATGAGAGTATATCTTTGTTTACACTCTTAAATTTCTCTCATTTGCTTCAATTTTTGTAAAAGATCTCTATATTTTTTGGTTGAATACTGAAAACATTATGGGGAGATATACCATGATCCTACTTATTTTTGTCCTTAGGCATGCTGGTATATGCAGAATTTTAGGAGATGAGAGTCTAAGGCAATCAATCTTTTGTCACCTCCTAAACAAATATTCAGCCTACCTTGACATTAACCATTGTCACCATCATTTGAGCCATGAGAAATATTTCCACAATACCAAAAATCATTTTTATTTATGGGTGTTCTCTTGGGGGTTCAAGTTTTGAGCTATTAAAGCATTTAGATACCACCATTGTCTCTCTTTTCTTTCAAAAAAAAAAATCGAAAAGAAGAACAAAGAAAAAAAAATAAAAAGAAAAAAGAAAGAAAGAGAAGACATACATAATCAATCAATAAATTATTGGTGTCCTACGCGTCATTCATGTATTTTAGAAGGGTTATATGGCTGAGTAAAGGTTATTTTGATTCAAGTTGGTTGTTACTGCTATGAGTTGGATTTGACTTGAATTTTCTGCATTTGATTCATATACCTTATATTTCAAAGAAAGCAATTTGCCTTTACCTAGCCATAAGATTGTACTACCATTGAGCTTAAAGTCCTATTTAATCCTAAAGGTGCATGGTTGGTATGTGTTTGGGATAAAAACTAGGAAGGAGAATAGTTTTAACCTTATATTTCCAAGAATTCAACATCCTTTTTAAGAGAGCTTTTTCCATTGTTTTAGCAGCTGTTTTTGTATACACATATGATATTCTTAAAACTTTTTCTTTACTTTTTGTTCACATCTGATTTGAAGGGAGAAAAAAAAAAGCCATTACTTCTATGTATGTTCGTTCAAAGTGTTGATAACTTAAGAGAGGTTTTAGAGTAAAGGCTCTAATCTAGATTATTCTTGGTCTATGCATATTTGAAAAAGCCGGTTTGATTGGATGGGCTATGCACACACACACTCCAAAAGTGAAACTAGTGAAAACTCTTTAATATGATGAATAGTATCCCAACTCAAAAATTGAAAGTTCATTTGTATGATATAATGATAAAGCAAACTAACATTTGCTACAGGAATTTTTAGGAAACCTTTGACTTTTGTGGGTAGAGTCATTGGAAACCCTCACGAGAGTAAACTCGTCCACTAGAGGTGACCTAGGAGTTCACAGATTTGCTGCACATGGGAAGTGCAGTCATGTAGATTGCTAGGGACTAGCAAGATTTAGGTCAAGGGTGTGATAACGTTTTAAAACGTATACTTGTCATATATTTATGTGGGCATTATCTCCTTATTACTATACTTAATTTGTATAATTAAGACATGATTTGCATTAGTCCCTATTATTTATTTTTACATAATTTCTTGAATAAGATGTCATTCATTGTGCGTAATTTTCAACTTTCAGGAAATCATGTGAGAAAGATGAGTTTACAGAAATTTGTGAGAAATGGAGGCCAAACTAGGATTAAAGTGGAGGTAAAGGACCATGCTTAAATGTCTAAGGAGGTGCAGCTGGAATGCTTGGGTCATCTACCATGTTTGGAAGCTTCAAATAAGGAAAAAAATCAAAGATGTAGAATTTGAAAAGGAAAAATCAGATTTGAGCACTGATTAGTATTTTGGGCATATCTCCCTCCTCAAAAATCCAATTGACACAAGGCTAGATGAGTTGGAACCGTGACTTAAATATCTACAATTTTCCAGTTTTGAGTTTTTCGAAATTATCAAATTTTGAAAGCCGAAATAAATTCATTGTAAATCTGGACGGAAATTAAAATAGTAAGTTTTATTTTCTTTGGACACTTTTTATGTTAAGGTTTGGAAGGGAGGCCATGTAGAACGAATTTTGGAGAGAAAACCTTATATTTTCCTTTCTCTAATGGCAGCCTAACTCTTTGCTAGGGCTAGGGTTATGTTTCTTCTATACGGTATGAATATTTAATGTGATTTTTTCTATGATTTTATCTACAACATATTTGATTGTTCAATTGGATTTCTTTTGGCGTATTAGTTTTTCCATACTTTCAATAAGTTCAATCATGTTTTCTTATTGTTTAGATGAATTTCTAATAGTTTCAAAAATCAAGTTTTAAAGTGAATGGGTTCTTTTGAAAACTTTTCTAACCGCATTATTAATCTAGGTTATCATGCGTTCTTAAATTGTCTTAGTTCAACCGAATCATAAGTATTTAATTGTATACGAACAATCAATTATGAAATATATAATTTCTTAGATCACAAAGAATTTCATATCGATATAGGGAAACATCCCAATGCCCTAGTATTTATATTATTGACTTAAATCATTTATCATTGTTATTCTTGTTTACAATTACCAAGCAAAATTATTTTTCATCTTCACCAAAAGTTTTTGTTTAATTATATTATCTTTGAATTTATTCTACTCCTTGTGATTCGACCTCGGTACTCCGAGAATTATATTGCTACGATCTCCTGCACTTGATAGTAAGCAAGCAGAATCCACAACAACAAAAAAAAAACAAAAACAAAAACAAAACAAAACAAACACCTAAACTTACATGCGATCTGCACTAGTCGACCTCATCGGTGAGGCCGAACTCCATAGCGATTGCCGATCTTAATGGCATCGGTCTAGGCGGAGAAAAAAGAAGAGAGAGAGAGAGAGAGAGAGAGAGAGAGAGTGACAAAAAAAGGAAAAATGGAAAAAAAAAAAAAAAAAAAAAAGAAGAAAAAAAAAACAGAGGCAAAGATTCTTGAGAAAAAAGAAGAAGAAAAAAGGAAGAGAGAGTGAAATAAGATGAAGGGAGAGACGAAGAAAGAAAGAAGAAAAAAGAAAGAGAGAAAAGAAAGCCATAAAGGAAGAGAGACAAGAAAAAAAGTCATAAAAGAAGAGAGAAAAAATAAATATTTTTTTTTTATTCAACGATACTATTTATGTATGCCAAATATTATAGAATAATTCATGGGAGGGGTTTATCACTAGAATACTTCATGGGAGCGTTTTTTATGGGTGTTAAGTGTGTTTTTCTTTTTCTTGGCTTTAATTGTCCAAAGGTTACATTTTAATTTACAGATGAAAATTGTACTTATACTTTCCCAAACACATCTCTTTCTGACAGTTTTAGTACCTGTTGCTGTCAGCCTCCACACACGTAACAAAAGACCTGCCTCCAGCTCTGTCGGAATTTCTTGTCAAAACACGACGTTGACTCAAAATATATCGGCGTTTGGAGCTTCATTGCTTTCAATTTTCATCAGTCTATAGAGTTACTCATCCAATTCCCATCATGAAGTTTGTCGGTGCTTTATATTCGGTTCATTGTAGTCGTAAGGCCATCACTGACACCCACCGTAGCGAAATTCATTCTAGCCTCTTAATTAGTGGTTCTTTCATTTCGATGTTCTCTTCATTTCTGGACCCATATACCAAAAAGGAGCGTTTCTATATGTATTGGGGAGCTTACCTCTTTTTTCTCCTACTAATGATTTGATGTTTGTCAATCAAAAAATTTTGTAGGGAAACATATCTAACTATTCGTTATTTAAAACATCACAGTTTTAGCTCCATCACTCGTCTCAGTCGCCGTTTTGTGATTTCTTCAGGATTCGCCTCTTTTCTCCTAATTTCATTGGTCTTCATAGTTCTGGGCTCACACATTTCCTTGGCTGTGAGCTCCATTGTGATGTTGACGAATGGGCCTATCTTTATATTAGTTTTTTGTATAGAAAGATCTCTAGGTTATCTTACTTCACGAGGTTGTTATATTATCACCATCACCGTCACTCTCGGTCCCCGCTATGGGATTTCTTTAAGTTTCAGCAGGATTCTTTATCTAATTGTTACGTCGATCCAAGAAGTTCTGACGGATCCCTTCCATCCACTTGCCTCAGTCATGGCGTCAGTGATTGTTATTTACTTACTGATTTAGCATCTTAAATGATCAGAAGATACGCAGAACGTTTTAGGTTGAACATTGGGTTAGGCTCCAATGTCCAGACCGAACTCCCCCCAGAAGTCGTTCGTGAGATTGCAAATCGACTACATACTTTCCAAGATTTTGTAGCGGCTGCAGGGGTTTCCCGAACATGGCGTTCTGTTTGTTTGAGCATCAGTAGAAGGCCTCAGCTTCCTTGGTTGATGCTTTCCGAAACACTTTCCGCAGACATGCGACATTTCTTCAGTCTCTGCGACAACAATCGTTATCAATTACAATTATCTGAAGTCCAAGGAAAACGCTGTTGGGGATCTCCACATGGTTGGGTTGTAACCTTGGGTCCTGATTATTAAACCCACCTTCTGCACCTTATTAAAATAGTACAAATTCCTCTTCCTCCACTAAACACAATTCGAACACTGGCTTCTACAGAAGAGTGGTTTCGCCTTGTACACAAATTCATTCTTTTAAATGACCCTTCCCAGGAATCATCGTTACTTGTCATTGCAATTTTCGGCCCTGTGAATCGCTTAGCTTTTGCTAGGGTGGCTTTTAACGGAGGAGGAGAAGGAGCGGCTTCGAATAGAAGAGGACAAGGTCAGTGGGCTATTGTTACCAATCCAGACAATTTGAAATTCAATGATGTTGCATGTTTTAATGATCAAATATATGGACTTTGTTACAACGGCAAGCTGGTGTGCCTTGAACTTGATGCACCTCTGGCAGCTGAGGTACAAGTTATTGCGCCCCAACCAAGCGAAGAAGAAGTAGGCATGCCCCAAAAACTGTATTTGATGAAGTCATCAGAAAATCTTTTCGCGGTTTTTCATTATGGATTTCATATTCCTTCGGAGATGAGGCACGAGACTATACATTTTTTGGTCTACAAGTTCAACTTTGGTGCATTGGCTTGGGAGGAAGTGACAGACTTGGAAGGTCTTGCTGTTTTTGTTGGTGATGGCAATTCCTGGTGCATTCATACAAGCGCTATCCTTTGCAGAAGTAATTGCATCTACTTCACAGATGACAATTGGGAGTGGCAAAGGCACCCAGGAGTGGCATATGGAGGCCGTGATGTTGGAGTTTTTAGCATGGCACAGAGGGTAATCCAACGCCTTCCATTCGGTAAGGACAACCCTCGTTTTTATTCTCGACCAATTTGGGTTACACCTACCATGCGTTTGGATGAGCTTTATGTCTGTAAGCTTATTAGTTTATCTACTTATATACAACTTTTCAAGCCTTTTTTTCTTCTAGGTGCCATTGTACTTCGATTTCTCTAATACCATTCCGGTTTGTAAGCACGACAGTCAAACTAATTTCTAGAATGTTAATGGTTGTGATGCTGTGAATTACTGAATTTAAGCAACTGTGACTCTATTTATCTTATGTTCTGGATTTGAAACAAAATCTGAAAATGCAGTTTAGGTGATATTGACCAGTAAATTATTCAAAGAGAACCCTTAAAGAGTTGCAAATTAGTGTAGCTTGCTAATTGCCAACAAGCTGTTGGATTGATTTGCTTTCTTGCTTGAACATGAAACTCTGGACTAAAGCAGATGTAACTTGCTCTTCTTTTTAACAAAAACCAATCATCCTTCTTACATCTTCTGTAATGGCTAGAAAATGCCTTCTATCTTGATAGTGCCATCACGAATCCTTGTCATTCTTTGCAGTCATATATGGTAGATTGTAGCAGCCCAAGCAATCTTACATAGATTCATTTGGAATCTTCTTCCCTTAATCTCCTAGTGAAAGAACACAATTTGAAAACTTGTTGCCATTATGTCCTACTGAAAACACTTAAAAGCATACGGTTTCTACTCTTAATTTGGCTTCTGCAGAAAACACACGTATCCCTCTTATCCCTAGTTAGCTAGTCTATATAGAGGGGATAGTCTATCATTAACAGGCAACATACTAATAAATGAATGCTAGGAATATCATCAGGCAACCAAACCATTTTGTTACCAAAACTGACAACTTTTTTTGTTTTTGTTTCGTATGTAATATATAAAGAGAGAGATAGACCTAAAAGACCAGTTTCTGACTTGAATTAACTGACTAGTGACTACTTGGGTTTCTTTTTTGGATACATTTAAATAGATAAATCAGAAAATTATTTAACTGAATCCGAAGAACAAAAAATCTTTCCTCCAAGCAAAAAAAACAGCAGAAGGAAGACAAACTAATAAAAAAAAAGCTGTAAATTTTACAGCCCATTTACAACGACAGTGAGTCAGTGAGCTATTAGAAATTACAACTTACAAAAGACCTTGCTAACTCCTTTGCATCCGCCTCCAGGACTGCAATTTCTCAATGCAAAATTTTTAAATCTCCCTCCGCTTGAATGCTTTGAAGCAGAGACGGAGCTATTCTTGGACTTGGGGGGGCAGTGGCCCCCCCCAGATTTTCAAAAAAAAATTTTAGTATATATATAATATATTATTTTTAGCAATTTATTTCAATAAAATGCATTTTACCCCCCTTCATAATAGTATTGATATTTTTAAATACTATAAAAAAAATTAGCCCAATAATAAAAATTAAGCCCAAACAAGTCTCCAAAACAAACACAAGCCAAAAAAAAAAAAAAAAAAAAACAAAAACAGAGAAAGCCGGTTCTAATTAGATGTCTACCAAGACTAGGAGTGGGAAACACCCTCACTTACCTCACACGTATAATAAAAGGAAAAAAAGAAGGGGATTTCTAAGCCATTAAAAAAAAAAACCTAACTAACTTACGGCTGAACACAAAATAGAGGAATTCGGCACCCAGCAGGTAGCACCGTAGCAGCAGAAGCAAAGGTATCCAGCCTCTCATGTCTCATCTCATATTGAATCTTTCCTTGTTTGAGATGATTTACCTTTTGTAATGTGTTGACTGCTGACACTTGATATTGTTGTGGCTTGTAAGTTGTAAAGAAAACTTAAAAGAGAACACAAATCAACTAAGCGCAAGGACTAGAGAGGCCAGGGACGCTGGGCCTGGAGTTGAGCCTGGGAGTTGCTAAGTTGGGACGGAGAGGGACAGACTTAGCAGAGAGAAGAGAGAGAGTTGAAAGAGAGGTAAAATATCACTGACTTTCATCATTGTCTTTTGCCCATAATTTATAGTTATACTTTTTAGATATAAAAAATCTCATCAGACAAAGTAACAATTGACAAACACAAGTTACAACAATACAACCCACACGCAACAGTGCAACACAATCCCACACCACACGCAACATCAACTCTCACCATTAATGTTTTGTAAATTTTTTTTTTTTTTTAAGTTTTGTTTTAGGCAATTGCATGTGGCTGTCATGTTTTGTCATTTGTGATATTGTTTTTTTGTTTTGTCTTTAGTGTTTGTGTTTTTTAAAACATTAAAGTTTGGTAAATAATTAAACAGATTATTTGTAACTTTAAAATTTATTGGTTAGTTGTTGAATGTTTGTGTGCATAGTATTTGTCTATTGTGTGTAATGATTATAGATTATTGACTATATACTAATATAATAATTTTAAATTATATTTTATTTGTAGATTATGAAAAAGTCAACTACTATATTTGATTTTTTCAAAAGAAAAGCTTCAAATGGTTTAGAAGCTAATACTAGTGGTGCAACATTGCCAACTACTAATGTTGAGGAAAATCTTGATGCCCCAATTGAGGAAAATCTTGAAGTCCCAATTGAGGAAATTCCTGATGAACCTGCTGAGGAAAATCTTGATGTCCCTATTGAGGAAAATTCTCAAACAAAATTTCAAAAGATTGATATGAGTTCATTGCAATTAGAACGTGATCCTGGATTGCGTAGACAAATATATACTTATCATGTTGATCAACGAGATGAGATCCGGCGACGTTACATTACGTTGGGTCCATACCAGCCTCGTTTTAAAAAATTTTAAAAATCTGAGAAGGGTCGAAGCTTTCAATGTTCTTGGTATGAAGATGATCGCTTTAAGCCTTGGCTTGAATATTCTCCTAAAAAAGATGCCGCTTTTTGTCTACTATGCTTTCTCTTTCATAAGCCAACTGGGCATGATGGACAAAATGCATTCACAGTTAACGGATTTAAGAATTGGAAGAAAGTGAGAAATGGTGAAAGTTGTTCTTTTAGTCTTCATATAGGGAAAGATCTTAACTCCACTCATAGATTTGCCCATAAAGCATGTCAAGATTTGATGAACCAGTCTCAACACATAGACAGAGTAGTGGGCAATTTCACTTCAGAACAAATTGCAAATAATCGAGTACGATTGAAGGCTTCAATTGATGTTGTTCGACATCTTGCCTTGCAAGCTATTGCTTTTAGAGGTCGAGATGAAAGCTCTACTTCAACCAATTGGGGAAACTTTCTTACGACATTGGATTTGATGGTGGGCTATAATAATAATGTTGTTGAAATAATGGCAAAAGCTCCAAAAAATGCAACTTACACATCACCTCAGATTCAAAAAGAAATTCTTCATGTTATTTCAACCAGAGTGAAGAAGGCAATTAGGGAAGAAATTGGTGATGCAAAGTTTTGTATATTGGTTGATGAAGCTCGTGATGAGTCCATGAAAGAGCAAATGGCTGTGGTTTTAAGATATGTTGATACAGCTGGCTTTGTGCGAGAACGATTTTATGGAATTGTTCATGTTGTTGACACTGCAGCAGTGACCCTTAAAAAGGAGATATATTATTTGCTCTCTAATCAGTGCTTAGATATCCAAAACATTCGGGGGCAAGGATATGATGGTGCAAGCAACATGCGGGGTGAGTGGAATGGATTACAAGCTTTGATTTTGAATGATTGTCCATATGCTTACTACATTCATTGTTTTGCACATCGCTTACAATTGGCATTAGTAGGAGCATCAAAAGCAGTTGTCCCTCTTAATAGATTTTTCAATAAATTGATTTTGGTTATCAATAATATTCGTGCTTCATGCAAACGTATTAAGCAATTAAAAATTGCTAGAGCTTCTGACATTGCATATTTGATTGATATTGAAGAGCTTGAGACTGGGAAAGGACTTAATCAGATGGTCACTTTACAGCGACCTGGAGATACTCGTTGGGGTTCGCATTATAAATCAGTTTCTAACTTGATAAAGTTGTTTAGTCCAACATGTGAAGTTCTACTGAAAATCATGGATGAAGGAAATTCTTCACAAAAAGTAGAAGCAGAGTCCGCTTATGAGGTATTAATTTCATTTGAATTTGTCTTCATCTTGCATTTTGTTAATGAAACTATGGGGATCACTGATAAACTTTGTCAAGCTTTGCAAAACCAATCGCAAGACATTTTAAATGCTATGCATTTAGTTTCATCCACTAAAAAGCTTATTCAACAATTTAGAGATGAGAAATGGGATGACTTACTAGCTATTGTGATATCATTTTGTAAGGAATGTAATATAGATGTCCCTGATATGAATGCTCGTTATGTTGCAAGATTTGGTCGATCTCGTCATCAACAAGAGGACTTTAAAAATGAGCATTATTATAAAGTAGATATTTTTAATGCAGGAATAGATTCTCAATTACAAGAACTAAATCATCGGTTTAATGAGCATGCCATGGAGTTACTTACACTTAGCTCAGCTCTAGACCCTCGAGAGGCATATGAATCTTTTCGAGTTAGTGATATTTGTTCATTGGTAGATCATTTTTATCCAATAGACTTCACAGATGATGAAAAGAATGATTTGAAAAAGGAACTTGATCTTTATAAGTATGATGTAGTTCAGCATTCAGGATTCAAGAATTTGAAAAATATTTCTGAATTGTGCCAATGGATGGTGAGAACTAGAAAATCAAAAATCTATCCGCTTATTTGTAGAGTGGTCAAGCTTGTGCTTACTCTTCCTGTTTCTACTGCAACTACAGAGCGAGCATTTTCAGCTATGAATGTCATCAAAACTGACCTTCGCAACAAAATGGAAGATGAGTTTTTGTCAAACGCTATGATGTTATTCATTGAAAGGGATATTGCTGCGACAATTAGTACGGATTCAATCATAGATGATTTCGAAGATTTAAAAAGACGACGAGTTCCATTTTCATAAATAATTGCATTGTAATATCTTAAAAAATAATAATTTTCTGTATTTTTCTTTGTTGATGGTTTATTAAATGAATGTTTACTTGGAGTTTCAATTTTTTTTTTGTTTATACTTCTGCCCCCCCTAACTCCAAGTCCTGGCTCCGCCCCTGCTTTGAAGCTTCTCTTCCTTAGCTATTTGCCTATTTCCTCAACCACCATGACTACTTGTTTTTAGTCCATATAATAAATAAATTAGTGAACCATGTAAATTGCCTATAAGCTTTTGGATGGAGCCTGCTGTAGCTTATCAGGCATTCCGTTTATAGTGATGGTACCAGACCACAGGTTTGATCCCCCTAGGTTGTTTGAAAAAAAAAAAAAAAAAAAAAAAAAAGAACTGTGTACAAAAAGAGAAAAGAAGAAGAAGAAAAAGAGTACATTCCACGCAACAATATATTTAAAATCTTAAATTATGTCTATACGGAAATGCTAGAGTTACTACGGATGTTTTTAGTTTTACAAAAAAATTGTAGAGAAAAAAAAGAGAGTACTTTTAGCTTTTTAAATAAAGAAATTACTAATTGTAGACATGCACATTGTGCGCTATAATATTATCTATACTACTATTTAAGGGACTTTCCCTTTTTAGATTTCACATTTTTTAGTTCAAAAATGTCCACACACTCCTATGTTTAAGTAGGGATAAAACTAAAGGATAATATGGTAAAAATGCAAATCTAACTCCAACTAAAACATTACCTAAAAAATAGGACCACTCTCCTATTAATTTTTAAATTACTTTATCCACTTATAAATTAAATACTCAAAATAAAAATTATATATATATATGTAAAATAAAAACACAATTTTTTTTTTTTTTTGGCAAAAAAGAATCACACGTGTGATGAGGCTAGTTGTTTTAGTTATTATTGGTTAATAGTTGTTTTTCATTTTCTTTCAAGTTAATATATTGACTTTTAAAAAATACACAATCTAATATATTAATTCAATAATAATAATAATAATAATAATAATAATAATAATAATAATAATAATAATAATAATGTTGAATAAAACAATATGAGAAGAAAAAAAGTAAAAATAAAAGATATAACAATAAACACCAAATTATTTATCTCTAAATAAATACCAAATTATTTAAATCATATTATGTAATATTATAATATTAAATTTTTATATATTATCTTTAATTCTTTACAATGCAATGATAAAATTTAACAACCAAAGTGAAAAAAAAATAAAAAAAAAAAAAAACTTAAAACACAATTAAATCGCAACGTAAAGTAGAGTTCTAAAAAACACAAAAATTTCTCAACCTAAAGCAGAGATGTAATATATATATATATATATATATATATATATATATATATATCTCTCTCCAAAAATTGACCAAAGTGAAAAAAAAAATCTTAAAACACAATTAAATTGCAACCTAAAGTAGAGTTCTAAAAAACACAAAATTTCTCAACCTAAAGTAGAGATGTAATATATATATATATATATCTCCAAAAATTGAGAGAGAAAGAGAGAGAAATAAATTTTTTTTGTGAAGCAAAATTATGCATATAAAAGAAAAGAGAATGCCAAATTTATACTGAAAGGATAACAATAAGAAGAAACAAAAAAAAGGAAAAGATGAAAGTGATATTAAGAGCGAGGGTAATGGGGAGATGAAAATGTAAAGAGAAAGAAAAAGGTTGAAGAAAGTGTAAATGTTAAAAAGAGTAAGTACAATTTAATTTATTTAAATTTAAATAAAATATTATATGTTTAATTAAAAAAAGAAAATATAAATAATTTAATTATATAGAGGATGTGACTGAGTTTATATATTGAATAAAATAAGATGAAACGATTAAAAAAGTAAAAATATAATATATATATATATATAACAGTAAATATCAAATTACCTAAATCATGTTATGTAATAGAATAATATATGTTATATTTTTATATATTATCTTCTTTAATTTTTTTTTTTATAATGCAATAGTATAATATTTAACAATTAAAAAAAAAAACTTCAAAGAAAAAACTAAATCGTACCAACACAATGTAGAGTTATAACAAACACAAAAATTATCAACTTAAGCAGAGATGCAGAAAAATTTAAAAAAAAAATACTCCAAAAATTATTGTGTGTGTGTGTGTGTGTGTGTGTGTGTGTGTGTGTGTGAGAGAGAGAGAGAGAGAGAGAGGAGAAAGAAAGAACATTTCTGTGATGGAAAACTATGCAAAGAATGGAAGAGAGAATAGCACATTTATAGAAGATGGTGTGAACATGAAAAGACAAAATAAATGAAGATAAATGGAAAGATAAATAGTGACATTAATGTTGAGGGTAGTAGGGAGATAAAAAGATAAGGGAGGAAAAGATGAAAAGACAAAATAAAGAAAGATGAAGAGACAAAATAAAGAAAAATAAAAAGTGATATTAAGGTTGAGAGTAATGGAGAGATGAAAAAGTAAAGACATGAGAAAGGTTGGAAAAAGTGCAGTTATTAAAAAAAAAGTAAATGTTAAAAAATAATTATAGGAAAATTGGAAAGAAAAAGAATAATGACGTGGATGCTGATATGGCTCAACGTGAGCACAGTAACATTAAACTCTACGCTTCAGCTTTTAATAATATATATATATATATATATATATAGATAAAGATAAGATAAAAAGAAACATTTGGGTTAGATAATATAACTAATACGTAAATTTTCAAGTGGGTCATCCATACATACAGTACACATAAAAAGGAGGATATATATTTCACACTAAATATTTATTGTGAAATATAGCTTATAGGGGAAACTTGACTATGAAGGTAATTAGAAATTGGCACCCAATGACATGCATCAACTTTCCACCAATAGGACATTGCTTAGTTTCTTAATTCTTGGGGTCTAAACAGACTTTTTTGGCTTACTCTGTTTCTTCAATATCTTTTTAATTCTTGCAGTTCAGTTGTCAAAATTACCATAACACGTTCAATTCCATCACGAGGGCCGTCAGTAGGGATGGCCATACCCATTGGGTAATGGATATCCAACCCTACCCGATCCAATTATTTCGGGTAATACCCGGTTCTTCATGGGTAGAGCTTAACTGGGTAGGGTATGGATATTACCCGAATTATTCGGGTCGGGTATGGATAATATCCATACCCTACCCATATTATTAAAAAAAAAAAAAAAAACCCCTAAATCTCTCTCAGTCTCACTCACCGTCTCTTTCTCAAAAAAAAAAAAAAAAAAAAAAAGTCTCACTCACCGTCACTCTCTCTGCCTCTCCTCATACGCACCATCACTCTCTCTCACTCTCAGAGCTCTCCATTCTATGCCTCTCCTCTCCTCACCGTCTCTCTCTCTCTCTCTGTTTTGCGCTTGGTCCGCTCGCTTGCACAGGTAAATGACTCACTCTCTCTGCGTTTGGTTTCAAAAGAAAAATATTTTCTGTGGGTATCTGGGTTCTGTTGATTGAATTTCTTGTTTAATGGCTGAACCATTCTTCATGATATTGTATATCAAATTTGAGAGCTAAGTTTTGCACTGTGAAAACTAATTAGTATTTTTGTTGCTAATTAATGGTTTCATGTGTAAAGAGTAGGAATTTCAATAATGGGTCAGCTGTATTTCTGGGTAAATGTATCTGGGTATGGCCTAATAGTTAGATTGTTTGTGCTTTCTATGTATTTGCTTTCATCTGGGTTTTGTTTGATTTTGGACTTGGGGGTTTTGATTCTGAGTTAGCTCTTGTCAGTTCTATAATGGGTTTTTGTTGAATATCTTGTGCGCACTACGTGTTTGAATATATTGCTCTGAGAAATGTTGTGAGCTGAACTGTCTTTTTGGTTGCTGAGAATATGCGATGTTGGTGATGATGTGTTTGGTTGATGAGAAAAAGTGAGGGAAAAGAAACTAAATTAAGGTTTTCAATCAAAATGCTTGGCCATTTATTATTTTGTTCATTTTCTTTTGTTATGAAGCGGCTAGGATTATAGGAAGGTTTTAGGTGTTGTTTGACATGTGCATTGTGGAAATTCATGTATCTTTTGTTATAGTCCACTTTTTGATTGTATTGGTTCTGCGTGGTTGTTAATTCTTAGCTTCTTTTTTTTCGTGTTTGCAACAGTTAATTAGACAAGAAACTTGGGAGGCCTTTATTACTGACATGCTGTTTTTTGCAAAGGAGTTCATCTCTCACTGCCATTTCCTGGTTTTTGCTTGGTTCTTATTGTAAAAACACTCTCTAAATAGAGCGGACAATGTAATTTTAGTGCTTGGTTTCTTTTAGATTTCAATTAAAATGTTGATGTGTGCTGAACCTGTCAATCTTTCTTTGACAATGCAAAATTTCAAATCAAGATGGTAAGTATTTTCAGCACTATTGCAGTGCAAAAGGAAAAAGGTGCTGCTCTTCAATTTGCATTCAATATTTCCACCCAAACTTGTCCCACGTTATATGAAATGTACACAATATTAGGTTCTCTCTCTTTACATATGATTTACTTGGTCCAATGGCCCCTCCCTGGCAATGTAACCAACCAGCCATTATCTTCCTAGTATTATTGTTGAGAAATTTCATTCATTTGAAACATGTTTCTAGATTCTGCATGATGATTACTCTACTGTGCTTAAGAATAGCTTCACTGTCAGTTTTGGCATATTGCATAATCAAGTTTTAGTGCTGAGATAGTTCAATTGTTGAAGTTCTACAATTACTTATCAAAAAAAAAAATGTTTGTTCAAGTTTTACAGTTGACTCAGTGTTCCCATCATAATTGTCAAATGCATTTTGATTTTTTATTGCAACACATGCACAGATACACGTTGCTATTGACTAATGTCACTTATCTTATGTTGGCATAGGTCACAGTGTCACCCAAATAATAATTAATATTCGGGTATGGTTAGTTTTTAAGTTAAAATGATTCGGGTATGATTCGGGTAAGATTCGGGTATGGATATTATTATCAAAAAAATAATAATATAAAGGTTTCGGGTTTCGGGTAGGGTATGGATATCCATGGATAATAATTCGGGTAAGATTCGGGTATGGATACTAATGGATATTGATATTCGGGTATCCATGGGTAAATTTTTCGGGTAGGGTATGGATCGGGTATACCCATACCCTACCCATGGCCATCCCTGGCCGTCAGTGCTTTAACATCATAAGTTTATTTTACTCTCGGAGAATGCTTGAGAATTGCTTATTTTTGGTAACTTTTTTGCATAGTATTTACAAATTGTCATCAGCTTAAGCCATTCATTGGCTGCATTGTTGGTTATTAAATATATATATATATATAAGTCATATTTTTTGTAAATTTTCAAAATTTATAAAAGATGTCACCATCCTTTAATTTGTTACGAACATGTATAAAATTCGCTAATCATTTCTTTATCATGCAATAAAAGTAATCACAATCAAACTAAATAGACATTAATTTTTTTGGTAAAACACTAATCATCGAGCCTCATATGTCATGATGTCTCTCTACCAGCCTTGATTCCTTATAGTGGCGGCTCCAGGAATTTTTCTCAAGGTATTCCTTAAGAAGCATAAATTACACTATCTAATAAAAAAATAAATTCATATATTGACAAAGGCCTCTTTGTAAATAATATCTTCTTATTTCATCATGATTATTAGAATGATAAGATGATATCTTTTCTCGTAACCTAAGATCTGAAGGAAAATTTTCTAAGTTAAAGTCAACACGAATTCACTTAGAAGATGAAGATGAATCTTGCACAGGAGATGAATCTTAAATACGTGGTTTTCTTATCAAATATTTTTCCATAATTCTAGCAAAAGAATAAACAATAAACTATAAGTTCATTTGAAATATTAATAAAATTATTAATTATAGTTGTTTAGTTATTTCATTAATTTGTTTGTCTTTTATAAACTATAATTTGTTATATTGTGGGTTCATTAATTATAAAATTATTAATTATTGTTTAGCCTAACATAATTTTTTTGTCTTTTGTAATGTATTGGTTAATTAAATTATTAATTATTGTTTATTAGTAGCTTCCCCCAATTAATTATTGGTTAATTAACTTATTGATTTTTTTTTTATACAAGATAGAATGTCTACTCTAACCTAATCTAAGTGTATATGTATGTGAAGCTCCCTTTTGGAGACTTGAACTCCGGCCCTTGCCCTCTACACCCCATAAGAATTTATACTTGTAGAGTAACCACCGCACCAAGGGTGCGCGGTGGTAATTAAATTATGCTTATTAGTTGCACTAGCACACACCCCATGTGTATTTACTTCCTCCAATTCAAATATCCCACCTTGGCCCCATGCCCCCATCCGCCCCCATCCGCCCCCATCCACCCCCCACCTCACTCAACAGACAAGCCCCATGACCCCCAATCACAAGAACCAATCAGAAAAATTCACAATCACAAATCACAATACACTAAAAGACAATTAATTGTATCTCACCAACACCAACGGATAAAGCCAAAAACAGGGGCAGACAAATATCAATAAAGTTACAAAATAAAGCTAAGCAAGCCAATCACAATTCAAAAGAATCAGATAAAGTCTTATAGACAGAGAGATAGACTCTCATTTCATTAAGCAAGCCAATCACAGTTCAAAAGAATCAGATAAAGTCTTAAAGAGGGAGAGAGAGACTCTCATTTCATTTCACTTTCATTATTTCTACAGATAAAGAAAGTTAGAAAGAGAGACAAAGACAGAGTCACAGAGAGAAACCATTACCTAATAACCCGTATATGTAAAAGAGAAAAAAGAGAGAGAAGTTAGTAAAAATGAAATACCTTGAGGTTGAGGGAGTAGGGAGGCCTGAGGCTGAAGGGCGGCGTCAAAGGAATCTCAGCCAAGCCGAGAGATGAGCGTGACTGATTGGCGATCTCCGATGTGATCTAGTGAGTGATCTCTGATGCCCGAATCCCGATGCAATGTGCTCTGGACTAGAGCTCTAGTTGTGTTGGCAGACCGATCTCCGATGCTCAATCCGTCTGTTGGTTGTTGTGTTGCAGTGCTGCTCTGTTGACTGATGAGGTTTTTGTCTTTAGGTTAGTGTAAGGGGTGTTACTCCCCCTCAAGCCCATTGTTCATAAAACCCATCTTAATAGTGTCACATGTGTAAGACCTTGGACTTGTTGGACCTTGGGTCTTAGGACATTGTGCGTGATTGTGTATACTGTTGGGCCTACGAACTTTGCCCAGGCAAGCCTTAATGCCCATCAAAAGCCCAAGAACCAAGATGAAGCCATTTATGACATGAACGACAAATGTAAGATCCTATCTGGTTGGGGAATGTAGTTTCCCGAGAAGGTGAGTCCCAAGATGATTGGTATCGCCTAGAAAGTATCGCAGCCGGACAGATCTTCTAACATGGCAACCTGTTCCAATGCCACTCTAACCACCTCTCACTCTCAACTGAACACCCACTTAAGGATAATAACATTGGACCTCCTTTCCCATTCACCACGAAATAAATCATAACTCTTTTACTAATCTTGAGCTATAAATAAGAGATAAGAATGAGGAAATGGGGGTTGGCCATTTTAGAGAGAACATGGGAAAAAAAGAGCAATCATTCTGAGAGAGAAAGGAAGCAATTATGTGAGGCCTAGAGAGAAGTCGAGAAAATAAGTGTAATTGGGTTATCAAGCATAGAACCACCCATAGTAGGAAATTCAAAGCCCGCAATACAAATAGATTATGAGCCCAAATAGAGGTTGAGCCCAATAACCATATTTTGGGTATGCATAATTGACGCCGTCTGTTGGGATCTCCTATGTAGCTATAGTTCCGTCAAGACGCACACGGGAAAATGTCTAGGGGGTTAACCAAGAAGTTATGTTAAGAGTTGCTCTGGGAGGTCTTCACGGGGATCCACATGGCGAGAAAGAAGACAGAAAAGGTGCGAGGATAGGGAACATGAAGAAGAAGAGCAATCCAGGCTCAGAGAGGGGTCGTTTCAAACTCTTCGGATAGTGTTCAACTCCTCGGGGCGCAACCTCTTTGTTAGAAGGGATCGGGAGCTTGAGTAGAGAGATCAGGAGCTCGAGCATCTACATAGACAGGTGAGAGATTTGGAGTTAGAAGCAAGAGGTAGGCGTTGAAGAAGGGACCACGAGGAGTGAAGGGAAAGGTCGGCTATTGTCGGGGACCACCATGTAACAGGGTCCCATCAATCTGGGTCTCATCGGCACCATGAACACTCACGGGAATATGCAGACTGGGATTCGACTTCCTCGGAGGGTGGACAACCTCGGAATGTGGCCATGAACGCAATGAGCCAGGCGTTACGCCGAGCCACTCAGTCACCATTCTTGAGAGATATTGAAAGTGCACCAATACTGAGTAGATTCACACGACCGCTGTTCAATTCCTACAATGGAAAGACAGGCCAGGTGGAGCATGTAAGCTATTATATTCAAATGGTGTCTTTGTACGCTCAAAATGATGCGCTGATGTGTAAAGTTTTTCCCTCGAGCCTCAGCCCCACCGCTTTGAGATGGTTCAATAGGATAAGGAAAGGCTCAATTCACAGTTTTTTCGAGTTAATCCAGGAGATTGGTGTATGGTTCATGACCTGCAGCCGAGTTCCGTAGCCCGTGGACGCGTTTCTATCAATGAAAATGAGGGCTAGGGAGACCCTCCGCAACTATGTTAACTGGTACTGGGAACTGTACAATAAGATCGGCGGAGGTAATGAAAAATTCGCAGCAAGTACTTTTCGAATAGGGTTACCTGAGGATTCCAAACTACGGGAATCATTGACAAGGAGGCCTCCCGAGGACATGAGGTAGTTGATGAGGCGTATCGAGGAATATAAACGGTTGGAAGATGATCGGTTACAATGCAAGGGCAAGGCCCGGTCATAAATCATCCTCGGCATATCGGCTTTCAATCCAAACCCCGAAAGGATTTAAGGATTCGAGAGTCGAGGCCGCAAATTGGAGAGGTGAATGTGGCCTTTAAGGAACCAATACATAGGATTGTGGATCAAATCAAGAACGAGCCGTATTTTAGATGGCCGAACAAGATGGGGGGAGACCCGTCTAGGAGAAATCGAAACTTGTATTGTACTTACCATAAAGACAAGGGGCATACCACCGAGCAGTGTAGGGTGTTAAAAGATCATTTAAAGTAGTTAGTGAGAACGGGGTATCTAAAAGATTTTGTGGTCGACCTAAGAAATCAAGAAGCCGGGCAAACTACTTAGCCTCGGAGAAATCCTCTCCCACCCCCGTTAAGGGTGATAAAAGTCATCCAAGCAACGCCAAGATGCGCTCAGGTGATTAGGAGAAGGGGGTATTGGTCGTGGTACCGGTGGGAAGTTGTACGAACGAGCAACCCTCCGAGAAGAAGTTGAAGTACACTCAACATCCCATTGCTTTTGATGACGACGATATGAAAGGCATAATTCAACCATACGACAATGCTTTAGTAGTTACAACCTAGATAAATGGATTCATAGTGAAAAGAGTAATGATAGATCAGGGGAGCGTTACAGATGTAATGTATCCCAACCTATACAAGGGGCTTGGCTTGAAGAAGGACGACCTATCCAAGTATGATACGTCATTGATGGGATTTGACGGCCATATGGTAATTCTAGAAGGACAGATTTCACTTCCCGTGAGTATGGAAGGTAAGGAAGTGATCGTAACGTTCATAGTGGTCGCTTCATTCTCCCCATACGCTATGATCCTCGGAAGGCCATGGATTTATGCCATGGGGGTTGTGCTGTCCACCTTACATGTAAAGGTTAAGTTCCGCACTGGGCAGGAAATTGTCATGGTAAGGGGCAATCAATAAATAGCCAGACAGTGTTTGGTGGCTGCAGCTAACCGAGGAACCAAGCAAAAGGAAGTCCAACTAAAACGTCTTAAACCACCGAGCAATCCAAAGGAAGTCTAAGTATTGACAGGCATGTTAGTCGCCCTTAATTGGTTCATTTCCAAATTCGCATACCGTTGCAGTCCATTCTACCAGCTTTTGAAGAAGTGGAAAGATTTCCAAGGGAGTGAGGAATGTGACAAGGCTTTCTAGGAGTTGAAAGAATATTTGGTATGAGCGCCTATGCTGACAGCCCCTGAACTCGAGGAAGATTTATTCATATACCTTTCAATGTTGGAACATGCCATGAGTACTATGCTTCTCAGGGACCGGGGTGTGCAACAACCAGTTTATTACATCAGTAAGACCCTAGTAGATGCCGAGACAAGGTATTTACCCTTGGAGAAGTTAGTATTAGCACTGGTACATGCTACACGGAAGTTACCCCAATACTTTCAGGCTCACACCGTTTACGTATTGACTGAGTATCCCCTATAGTCGTTATTGAAAAGGTCTAATTTCACAGGAAGAATAGCTAAGTGGGGAACTTGGCTGGGATCCTTTGATATCAGATACAAGCCAAGAAGCTTAGTGAAGGGACAGATTCTCACCAATTTCATTGCAGAGTTTTCCCCGAGAAGGAGGAAGGAGATAGTCTGCCTTGTAGAGGTAATCCCGTGGAAGGTATTCGTGGATGGTGCATCCAATGCATTAGGAGCCGGGGCTGGGATCGTAGTTATCACCTCAGAAGGAATAAAATTGGAACGTTCCTTTATGTTAGACTTCAAAGCTTCCAATAATGAAGCCAAGTATGAGGCCCTGTTGGCCAGGCTAAGAGTTGTGCCAGATCTGGGTGCCAATGAATTCAAATCTTAATTGGCTAATCATGGTGTTTCTCATCAGATTTCTTGCCCTCATACTTCTCAACAAAATGGAGTTGTTGAGAGGAAACACAAGCATATCATAGAAACTGTTATTGCTCTTCTGTCTCAGTCTTCTTTGGAGTATTCCTTTTGGTCATTTTCAACTCAGACTGCCATTACCTAAATTAATTTTCTTCCAACTTCTGTGCTTTATTGGAAATCTCCTTGGTTTACTCTTTACTCTTCCTTTCCTGACTTACTCATCTTAAAACCTTTAGGTGTGCCTGTTATCCAAATCTGAGACCTTCCTAGCTCATAAACTTGAACCTAGGACTAGGGAGTGTATCTTCATTGGCTATCCTTCTCAATCTAAGGTTTACATTTGTCTTGATCCTTACACAAACCATGTTTACACTTCTAGACATGTGGTTTTTGATGAATCCAAGTTCCTTTCTGCGTTCCCTGTTCAATCTGTGTCCACCAATACTTATACTCCAACTGTTCCTACTTGGTTGTCCAATCAACTGTACCTCCTCTCTACCAATCAGTCATCATTACTAGGTCCATATCCCTCTTACTCCCTAAGTCTATCACATTCCAATTCTAGCACATCTTCATCTGCTACAGAGTCCCTCTTACTAGTTACCACTCCTACTCCTCTCCCTTCTCTATCCACCACTACAAATTCTTCCTTACCTTCCACTGGCCCTGACTCTGTCCCTTTTCCTACTTCCACCCTCACTAGTTCTGTTTCCTTACTTTTCTCTCAACATGACTCACCTCCACCTGTCCTTTTACCTATCCCTACCTTTGATTCTCATCCTATGCAAACGAGGTCCAAGAGTGGCATAACCAAACCTAATCCCAAACTTTAATATAAGGGTTCCATTGATTATAACTATACAAAACCACCTTCTTATAAAATTGCTTCCAAGTATCCAGGTGGTATGAGGCAATGGCTGCTGAGTTTCAAGCTCTTCAAAGACAGCAAACCTAGTCTCTTGTTCTTGCTCCTCCACATGTTAACTTGGTAGGCTGCAAATGGGTGTTCAAGCTTAAATTGAAACAGTGATGGTTCCATCTCTAGGTACAAGGCCAGACTTGTAGCTAAAGGATTCCATCAACAGGCTGGTATGGACTTTCATGAAACCTTCAGTCCTGTGGTTAAGATTGCAATTGTGAGATTGGTTTTGGCTATTTTTGTGAGTTGTAGGTGGGAGTTGAAACAGCTAGATGTGTCTAATGCATTTCTTCATGGCTTTCTCAAAGAAGAAGTATATATGTATCAACCACCTGGATATGAGGATCCTGTTCATCCAAATTATGTATGCAAGCTTCAAAAATCTCTCTATGGTCTCAAACAAGCACCAAGGGCTTGGTTTGAACGATTTGCCTTTCACTTGCTTCATCTAGGCTTCACTGCCTCCATGGCTGACAACTCCTTGTTTGTGTTTTGCTCAGCTCACACCATTATCTATTTCCTTTTATATGTGGATGACATCATTGTTACTAGGAATGATTCCACCCAAATTCATAATTTGATTGCAGCTTTTGGTCAAGTATTTGAACTCAAGGATTTGGGGCCTCTTAACTATTTCTTGGGCATACAAATTACTAAATCCACTCATGGTCTCACTTTGACACAGACTAAGTATGCATATGATGTGCTTCATTGGTTTCATATGGAGAATTCCAAGCAAACCAAGACTTCCTCATGTCCTTCAACTCGTTTAGTTCCTCATGATGGTGTTCTTCTTCCTGATCCTACTCAGTATAGGAGCATGGTTGGTGCTCTTCAATATTTGACATTTACTCGTCCCGATATTGCCTTTAGTGCCCATCAATTGTGTCAGTTCATGAGTCACCCTACCACTACTCACTTTGAAGTTCCTAAGAGGGTCCTTCGTTATATCAGAGGCACTCTCCATTTTGTGCTTTCTTTTACCCTAGGGCCTTTGACCCTTTCTGTGTTCTCAGACGTAGATTAAGCTGGGGATCCTATAGATAGAAGGTCTACTACTAGGTTGACTGTGTTTCTTGGGCCCAATCTCATTTCTTGGTCTACTAAGAAACAGAGCATTGTGTCTCGTTCTTCCACAGAGACAAAGTATCGTGCCTTAGCAAATACCACGACCGAATTGGCTTGGCTTTGTACTTTGTTCAAGGAACTTCACATTTTTATCACTCACATTCATGTCATTTGGTGTGAAAATGTCTCGGCTATAGCTCTTTCTACTAATCCAATTTTTCATTCTCGCACCAAGCATCTAGAGGTTGATTACCACTTCACTTGTGAGAAGTTCTTCGGAAGCAATTGCAGATTGGTTTTGTTTCAGGCCGTGACAATTTTGCAGACATTTTTACTAAGTCCCTTCCTGCTCCTTCATTTCTTCTTCATCGGTCCAGACTTCTGGTTGATTCTTCCCCCATCAATTTAAGGGGGATGTTGAAGTAAGGAAGACAAAGTCTGAATCTGAAAAGAAGAAGGTTGAAGAAAATGGCTAAAAACGACTGCGTATTGATTAAACTAAACGCATCGTTTCATTTAAGAGCATACACACCAAACACACCGTTTTATTTAAGTGAATGACTTCATCAAAACTTTATAAAACAGTGCGCTTCGCTTTGCTCAAGTACCAGTTGAGTTTGGGCGCGTAAATCAGTTAGTTAGCCTTAACAGAATTCCTAATTTCCAAGGACTTAGTTCCATATATTTTTGGGGTTTAATTTTAGATATTTTGGGTGGTTAACTTAAGCAATTAGGCAAATTCTTGTTGTATATAAATAGCTCTATGAGCAAGTGTATCATTATGTAGAAAATATTAAAATTGAATACAAGTCTTTCATTCTCTCTCTCTCTCTCTCTCTCTCTCTCTCTCTCCTACTATCTTGCTCTTTCCTTCATTTTCTCAGGCTTTTCTTTCTCTGTGATTCATATTTCTTTGTTGATTCAATAGGTGATAGTCTTCAGAACTTAGTTTTCT
Organism: Castanopsis chinensis; assembly: GCA_032878915.1. Classification (NCBI taxonomy): domain Eukaryota; kingdom Viridiplantae; phylum Streptophyta; class Magnoliopsida; order Fagales; family Fagaceae; genus Castanopsis; species Castanopsis chinensis. The sequence goes on from JAVQMG010000109.1 coordinate 10,252,252, forward strand.
AGATTCTAAGTTTTTCATCATGAACAACGATAAACAAAAAGAGTGCGAATGTGTAAGATTAATGTAAATTCTAGCTAAATTAGAACTTTTCTTCCTTGGAATTGTGTTCACATAGCTTCTCAAGAATTCTATATCTTGATGGATTCGTACTAATTATTATTATTACTCAATATTATCATCGCTAAATCCTTTTGAGCAGGCTTTCAATATTTTTATGGTAAAGATAACGACAACAAAATTCAATTTAAAGTTATCTTAAAAGAAGTAGAAGTTTCAAAATCTATTAGTTGATTTTAATCATCCAAATTTAAATTCACATGTCTGGATCCTGCTATAATGCACCAAATAGTTAAATTGAAGTCTTTAAGATTGTAGTTAATCTATTGGTTGTTTGTTTTTACTAATATTGGCTCCTCAATTTTAGTTCCTTAACTTGTAGGGTGACTTACTTGAATAAAGGCAGTAGCAGATACTGGCTATGCATTCTCTAGTATTTGCATGCTCCAAATTGACAAAAGTAAATAGAGACCGCATAACTTGAACTCTATAACTGCTCTGGCATTCCTGCCCTTGTAATGTTTTGCTGGTCAATATGTAGTATCCTCGATGGTACTCTACAATTGTGCCACATTTAAAGCAAAGATAAAGAAAGAGAGTGATCAGTAAATACGTATGCTTCCCTTGCATTACGGCATAAATAGGATAAAGTTTTCATTCTATAGATTAAAATTAAAACACTGGTTCTTGAGAGTTGTGTTTGACAAAATGAAAAATAAAAGTCTTATTCTCTCACATAATAGGTAGTGCAGATCTTGATGAGTTTGTTTTTATAACGACAACAATAAAATTAAAATTAAATATTGTAAGGATGTCATGATCCTTTGTGTAGGGATTTTGTTCTTTTCGAGTGATTTTCAATTCGGATAAAATACTATTTTAGTCTCTAAATTTTACCAAAACTTTCATTTTCATCTCTAAACTTTAAGAAATTCATTTTTTTGTCCCTAAATTATTAAAAAGTTCATATTTCATCCCTAAACTATTGGAAATGTTTTATTTATGTCCTTAAAGTTCACCAAAAGTTTGTTTTTTATCCCTAAACTATTGAAAAAAGTTCTTATTTCATCCTTATTTTTGTCTCTTAACTATTGAAAAAATTCTTTACAAAGTTTAGAGATGAAAAAAGAACTTTTTAAAGTTTAGGATGAAAAACAAACTTTTGGCAAAGTTTAGGGACCAAAATAGTGTTTTACCCTTTTGAATTTTAAGTTGGCGTTGAATAATCCTTGGAGAAAGATCTAGAGATGCTTTGATAGTGTGGACCCAGATTCTCTGTTAATAAGTGAGGCTCAATGCATTGTATTTTTAACGTTCTAAATGGGAGCTAGTAGAGTAGAGATATAGTTTAAATTTAAGACCACTTACTTAAATACCATTATAAATTATTAATTGTGATGTAGAATAGAACAGGCCTTCCATGAGCAGCAAGATTGTTGAAAATCACAGTGCAAGATCAAGAGAGGTATCGATAGACCTCATTAGGGCAATGGTGTTGGAATTGCATGAAATTTGGAGGGCCGAAGGGAAATGGTCTTCTGTTTAAGACTTGAAGCCTCAAGGGTCGCCCTAGTTTAGGTGAATTCCTTCGTTAAGGCCCCGAAAACAATGATTTTGCCATTCTTAGTAATATTTGGTTTCGTTAATAACTTTTAGTTTAAGGCTGTGTTTGTTTTAGCTTCAAACCATTTTCGAAAATGCTTTTCCGTAAAACATTGTGTTTGGTTGTTATTGAAAATTTGGTCAAAGTGAAAACATTTTCAGGGTTGATCAGAAAATAAGCTTGCCAAGGCTTAAAATTGAATCCATCCCTATTTTCACTTCAAACAAAAAACACTCCTCACACAAACCTCTTTGACCTTCTCTCACACGCACTCCTCACAGTAACAAGTTCGAGCTCCACCACCGTCTTCCTCACGCCAAACGTAGCAACTCCAAGCTCTACCGGGCGAGATCGAGGTGCGAGATAGTGCCGTCGACCTCGAGCCGGGCGAGATCGTCACGCGATCTTGAGCCGTCGAGCTCGTGCTAGGCGAGACCAACGCGCGTGATCGCGCCGGCGAGATCGGTAACCCACCGATCTCTCTCTTCCTCCTCCCTGTCTCACCTCCCTCTCTCAATTTGACAGAATGGTTTGCCCATGGTGTTGTTTTGATTTTTGTTCGTTTAAAAGTTGATGGATTGCAATTTTCTATTATAAAATTTGTTTGGAATGTGAGAAAATGGCTGAGAAAATGTGAGAAATCAGTAGAAAATTTACATTTTCAGAATGTTACCAAACACCTGAAAATATTTTCCAAAGTATTTCTTAAAATGCCACCAAACACCTAAAAATATTTTCCTTTCCCAAAAATATTTTCACCTGAAATTATTTTACACCCAGAAAATATTTTACACCCAACCAAACGCAACCTAAATGTTAGAATAAGGTTCCATCTGTTTTGGGATGTTTCTTAGAGACATTAGTTTCAATTTTTGCAATTATCTCAATTTTGATATATTTGATAAATTTTACTATTTTGCCACCTAATATGTGATTAGTGCGACCATCTAATTATGTGATTAGTGCGAATTAGGGTTTTTTGTGCGTTTTCCTAGCCACCTTAGGTTTTCTTTTACTATTTTAACGCATTACAACCTCCAAGGCAGTTTGTTGGTGATACTCAGCCAATAATGTTGAGAAAGAATCAACCTTCTTTTTGTATACATGTTCTCAACTTTGACATCAACTATCTCTAAACATACTCCACTTATTATTGATAAGGTGGCTTAGAGCATTAGTATTTGGAGAAGTAAAAATATATTTATTTTACCATACCATTCCACAACTCACCCAATATCTCATTTCTTATTTTTCACATCACAACCAACCCTATTGATATATTTATTTATTTCTCACTCTTCCTCTTCAACTCTTTCTCTATCTTCCTTTCTCTCTCTCTCTCTCTGTGTTAGGAAAAACCGCTACATCATAGACCCATCTAACATAATAATAGTCACAGACCCAGCCACACCCACACTTGGCAAATACACCACCACAGTAACATCCACCACCGGCAACATCCTCAATTGCACCAATTCAAAGCCAATATAATGCCAATTCAACCGAATATGTTGCAAACAAAAACCCACTACCTCCACCAGGAACAAAGAAAATGAATTCAAAGCTTATGAGTTTTAATATGAATGTATGTAATATGGAATGAAAGCTGTAACTTCTATTCTGTGTGTAAGACTGAAGACCGCGGTTGACGGAGATTCAAAGAGCGATTGTGTGGGAATGTTGATTTAGACAAACACTATTGGTAGACACTCAGTTGATGGAGACCGAATTATGGAAATTCTGATTTTTTTTTTCTTCCAAGGACATGTTTGCAGCCACCTCAAGCTCAAACTCTACTTATATTTAAATCCTATGTCAACCCAAATTATAAGAGAAGGAAGACAGCCATAGAAAATAGTGAAAAACATAGAGAGAGAGAGAGAGAGGGAGAGAGAGAGAGAGAGAGAGCTATTCCTTATAGTGTATGCACTTAGGACACACAATATCCCATTGACACAATATCTCATCGACGGAATATCACATCTGAAAAACTGTACACACATTGTCAAATATAAAATATGCTAGTTTTTATATAAAAGAAAAAAGAAAGGAAAGTAAGAAAGATTTTCAAGAAAATTGCTACATATAGTATTAAATTATTAATTATTGTATCAAACAATCTCTTGGAGAAGATTATCCTGATCTTACTGAACATTTATGCTAAGTTCTTCAAAGGATAGAAGTTAAAAATTCAGCATTGTTGGTGACTCAATGAGCACAAATGTAAGAACCACACAACAAGATTTCAAATTTAGAAAATTCCAATTCATTTCCTAACTCGTACGTAAACTTGCATGTGTCCCTAATAAATATTCAGACCAAGAGTGTTGTAACTCAACTAGTTAACAAATCTTGGTATTTCTAAGGCATTTAGAGTTCAACTCTTTTCTCTCTTATTGTAATTATCAACTTATCAAGAATAAATATATATATATATATATATATATATAGATATATTCAGAAAACTATTAATGATGTAAAATGCCCAATATTAATATGACCTACTCTAGCTTAAGAAATTTAAAGATGAAAGTTATATTTAATGGCTAAATATAGATACAATAAGAAAATTTGAGGTTACATACCTTTGGGTCTTCTGTTAACAGGAAAGGAAAAGATAAAGGGGACAACAAAGACACAAGAGAATTTAGTAGTTTTATGCATAATTTGCCTCTGTTGTGCTTAATGGAGTTGCAAGAAAAAAAAAAGTATATATAACATAATTTGCTTTATTCTTTTTAGATTTTTTTTATGGAGTGTTAGAAATACTGAATGACTGTATTGTATTTCTCACTGAAAGAATATACATGAGTGCCTTTATATAGGAGGCATATGAGTGTAGTACAAGTAAATATGAGTGCAGTACAAGTAAGAGTGTAGAGCAAGAATGTGTGCTAAGCCCAATGGGGCAATACACTAACATGTGCCTTCTTAGATGCTGGCAAGTATACAAGTAAACTAGTTAGGCCTAAAGCCCACAATACTATACACGTTAACAGCCCCCCTCAAATTCAAGATGGAAGCTTGATGAAATCTTGAGATTTAATAAGGTTGAGAATATCATTTGAATGAAGTTTGGCTCTGTGACGGTGGCTTGAGGAAAGCAATGGTCTTGCAGTGTTGATGCGACTTCTAACGGTGACATGACTATACCGGAGAGTTTTGACGGTAATAGTGGAAAACCAAAGAAGATGAACGCAGCGAAGAAACACTGAGGAAGACAAAGATTGCTCTTAATACACCGTAAGGACAGAAAACCATGACCATAGTAAGGTGGCTTGCGACTCAGATTACTCGTGCAGGCGCATGTGAACTTCGTTGGCTGCAGGACTTCCATGTGTGAGTAGATTGGCGCAAGACGATGTCAGTGGTACCTGTAGAAAATTAATCGGAGTAATTTTCGAGTCGGTGATGAGAAGAGCAGTGGTTTTTGTGGTGTGGGACTCCTCAACAGCGGTGGCTACAAGTCCGAAACCTAAGGACGACGGTGCGGAGACGTCGGAGGTTCAATGGCGAAAGGCTGCAGCTACTATAATGACGGAAGCGATGTTGAGAATGGAGTAACACCAATAAAGACAAGACTGCTAAGAAAAGGTCAAAGTAGTGGCTCTGATACCATGTTAGAAATACTGAATGACTGTATTGTATTTCTCACTGAAAGAATATACATGAGTGCCTTTATATAGGAGGCATATGAGTGTAGTACAAGTAAATATGAGTGCAGTACAAGTAAGAGTGTAGAGCAAGAATGTGTGCTATACAAGTAAACTAGTTAGGCCTAAAGCCCACAATACTATACACGTTAATATGGAGAATTTTAACCTATAATGTCAATTTTTGATGATTGCTCTTTATCATCAAACCAAAATATCAATTAGTTTTTGGTGTAGTCAAGATGGAATCCCAGATCTTTTATTCAAAAATAAGACACTTTAAGTTTTTTTTTTCACCCCAAAAGCGCTCAGGAAGAGAGGCAGAAATGAGAAGGGTGCGGACAACATCAAGAAGTTTTGAGAGAAGCAAGAGACTTTAAGTTGAGTTAATTGAAACTCACATAACTTACTTTATTTTAGGTGTAGGAAATGTCAATGTTGTATATGAACGTGCCATTACCAGTTAAGATATTTCAAAGGTTACAAGTTAATTAATTATTGTATATTCCAAAGGTTTAATTAAATTTGAGCTTATAAGACAATTACGAAAAACATTTTGTCAAACTTATGAGCTACATAATTGACAATAAATGACTATGAAATGTTTTCTCCCTTTTGCTTTTAAATTTTAAATAAAAAAAATGTTCTACATTTTTTTTTTGAGAGAATTTCAACCTATGGCGTCCGCTCCTGATAATAACTCTTTATTATCAGACCAAGACACCAATCAGTTTTTGGTGTAGGCGGGGATTGAATCTCAGATCTTTTATATAATCATCAGAGACTTTACCAGCTGAGCTAACTGGAACCCACAAAAAATGCTCTACGTTAAATTGTCTTCTCCATAATGTGAATTCTATCGCAATTTTAAGCTAAACTTAAACAAAAATTTCCAAAGGAAATTGGATTAAAATAGAGTAATGATAGCATGAAAATACGAATTGCATTTTCATTGCTACCTTTTTTTTTAACCATAAAATGTTTTAAGAAGTAGACATAAACTAAGGTGTAAACCAAGATTTAAAATGTGATATTTATTGCCGAGCTTAGTAACGTGAGCTTGTAACCAAGTGAGACATTAAAACATAATGAATTTGGCTTGGTTGGAACTATATGGTCTCTTGGTTTGTAGTTAAATTTAGCGTCCTTTGATTTTTGTAAAAACAGAAAATCACAGAAAACTTAGAGAGAACTTTGAGAGAAAAGAAACTTGCATTCTCTAATTAAAAAAAAAAAAATTGTTACAGAATTAGTTACCAAATAATTTGCTAACAACTACTTATATACCTGAAAACAGGGACTCAAAATAACACGCCTAAACCTGATAACTAACTCTCAAACCTTCTACCAATAATACAATGACATCTGGCAGGATAAGCAACTAACTCTCCACTAAGTCAAACGGTGCGTTTAATCCCTTTCCTTTCTTTTGCTTCTTTGTCGTTTTACATTTAAAACTTTATCACTGTTGTTGTTCTGCTCCTTCACTTCTTGCAGTTTAACTGCCATTTCAGTTTCAACAATCCTTGGGTTAATGGATCACAATAATGGACGAAAAATACGACATTTATTTATTGAAAAAAAAATTTCTTATTTTAATGATTAATAGTGCGAAAGATGTTGCCTGCCTACTATTGTTTACCATAAAATTTATCCCCGGGTGAAAGTTGATATATTAAATGGGTAAATTATACTTCTGGTCTCTAATGTTATTCTCATTTCATTTTTCTTGAATTTTTCATGTTCTAAAATTGGAGAACAAAGCAATTTTTTTGGGGGGTTGAATTTTTCTTATTCAATAAATGAAATTTTGGGCTTTTTTTTTTTTTTTGGTAAATACTTTTGTTCAGCTTGGGAAAAAAAATTGCTTGAATTTGTTCATTTTCTTCTTTGTCCCAAATCCCAATGATATATTTTTAAAGCTCAAAAAATGCTCCAAAATTTCCAATTTTGAATTCAGTTTAGTCACAGACACCTGGTTATCCATGTGGCAGTACAATTGGCATAAAAATAAAATTTTAATATCATTGTTAGCCATATCAATATTTTTCATTTACCACTGGATAACACAGACCATTTTGACACAATATCAAAGGATTAGAGACTAAACTGACACATTTAAAATGTTATGGATGAAATTGATAATGTTAGAGACCAAAATTATAATTTTCCCTTCTTAAAACTATCAGACCTTAATTTTTTTTTTCCCTAGAAATTAATAACATTAAGAGAACCAATGGCTGCTAAAAGTCATGTTGAAGACCCTGTGTTAACGGAAATCTGCCTTACAAATTGTCAACAAAGCAGGGGGCAGATTATCCAACAAAAACACAAAAGCTAAATGAGAGAGCAAAGAAAATCTAGCAACACGGTGCGCAACACCATTACTAGTCCTACTAATCCAAACAAAAGAACAAGAAAAGAAAAACTCAGCAATAGCAGAGATATTAAGCAGCTAGGTCTGAATGCACCAAGGAAAATGTTGGTTAGGTGCGTTGATGGCATCAAAGCAAATCTTAGCATCCCCTTCGAAAATCACTTGACTCCAATTTTCTAATTTGGCAAGTTGAACAGCCCAAAGCAGGGCGACAGTTTCAGCTTGAAGGGGGGTTGTCTCCTTGATCAATCTAGCCCAGATTTTGATTGGCACCCCACGGTGATCACGAGCCACCACGGCAACAGCAGCACACGTATCAGAGATGGCAGCATCTATGTTGATCTTGATGCAGTCAAGAAGATTATACTTGTTATAAGGCAATTGTCAAAAGTCTTGTAATCAGACCCTAATTTTTTTTTTTCCCCTAGAAATTAAGAACATTAAGAGTTGGCAAACATTAAAGTGCTTGGAATCAAAATGAAAATGCTTATTTGAAAACTACGGATAATAAGCAGAGAAATTGTAATTTCTAACTCTTTTGGTACAAATTATTTCAAAAAAAAAAAAAAAAAAAGAAGCTATAAGACAATTTTTTGAATATCACAACAGCGCTAGACTCCGGAAAGGAGGATTGGTCTTCAATTGGCCACTTTATACTCTATATATGCTCAAATGGTATGCCTAAATGAAAATTCTACTTTGTAAAATCAATTTTACATGTACATTTTACTTTTCTTTTTGTTATTTATATGAAAAAGTGATAAAGAGATCTTTTTAGCTCAATTGGTTAGTAACTTATAGTGTTTCTATCAAAGATATCTAGACTCAAGAGTTTAAATCCTTCATCTCCATTGTAAATTTGTAATTAACGAAATATCAAAAAACAAAAAAACTATAAGGGTAAACCACGCTTTACCTTTTGTGTTAGCGAAAGCAAAATTTTATTACTTTTATTACTTATGTGAAAACCGTGCTCTACTAGATGATTTTTTTAAACATTATATGTCTCTAAATAAAAATCAAAATGAAAATGCTTATTTGAAATCTACTTGTTTTGATGGATACATATTAGCCTAAAGATTGAGAAATTTTAATTTCTAACTACTTTTGGTACAAATTATTTCATCTTTTCGTAAAAATAAAACAAAATAAAATGAACTTTCATTAATAAAAATAGAGACTTGAAAAAAATAACAGAAACATATTTAGTGGGCCCGTTCAGTTTAAAACACAAGCAAGTTGCATTAAACATACCATAATTCAATTGACTTATTTATATTCTTTTCTTCAATCTTAAAGACATCTAAATTTAGTTTTCCAAAAAAAAGAGACAGCTAAATTTACTAATTATTTTCCCTTACTTTCTTCTATAGCATTTGCAAAAGTTCAATTTATTATTATTATTATTTAAATTCTTCTGCTTTTTAGCCTTTGGATATTGTGAATTAATTTGTGATTAAAAGACAGTGAGGCGGCGTGACAAAAAGACAATGAGGTGGCTGAATGAGAAGAAGATCGATAGACTAAAAATGTGAGTAAGCAAGATTCATTAATCATACAAAAATGCAATTGACTTCTTCATATTCTTTCTAGCAATCTTAAAGACATCTAAATTTGTCAATAATTTTCCCTTTCTTTATGCAATAGGGCTTTAGAAATTAGGGCTTTAAAAATTGGATCTAAGGAGAGCTTTCTATAGTTTGTAAAAAATTGTAGCAGAAAGGCTCCTTTTCCTAATTAATGCACCACTCTCCATTTATAGAGAAGGGAGCCTTGAGTAACCTATGGACCTTGAAAACTCATATCCAGATGGTACTTGAAATGTTTGAGTTCCAAAAAAATTCTCAAAAATTAACTACAAAAATATTTAAAATAAAATAAATTCTATTCAAACTTGGTCAAAGTAAGAGATTGAATGCAAAGGATTAACCAGATTTTGATCATTAGAATTACTAATTTAAATATTTAGTTGTAGATTAAAATCAAAAAATTTATTTTATAATTAAAAATTCCATAATTATCTTGTAGAATTACCAAGGGCATGCAAGGACATAACATAAGTCTTTACTTTTATTGTTTCATCCAATGACCAATAAAATTAAAACATTTTTTTTTTGAAAGCATAAAATTAAAACATTTTAATTCCACGCATTGTGGCTAATTTGATGGCCGGATTTCCACCATTCAAAAATTAATTTTTTTTCACAAAATTGGTCAAGATCTCCTAATTCCTAATTCTTACTATGACACATTATCTTCCCTTGACACAAAATGAGACCAAATATGATAAAGTAACCCTTAAGTTAATTTTAGAATTGTTAATAGAAAATGACAATATATTTTACCTTCGGATGACTAAAATGATTATTATACCCTTAAAACCACTTGAGAAAATTGAAATTTTCACTTTGTAAAGTGAGGTGTTTACAGTCTACACATTTCAACAGTTGTTAAAAGAGTTGAAAACTTTTTGTATCACTAGATTTATTTTTAAAAATAATAACTAGAATATATACTTTTAACTCTTAAAATGTGAGGTTGTTTAAATTTGGTTTCTTAAGTTTGATAATTTCATTTTCTTTCACCAAATTTGATTCCACTTTTTCAAAATAGTCCTATTCATGCTCATAACTAATTTGTTCACTAAGAAAGGGAAGGTAAAAAAAACACCATGATGTTGGTACATATATAATTAATCACCAATTCAATCACGAAGATCAATAAAATTACCATTTGGAAAAAAAAAAAATCAAGTCTTAATAGGCTAAAATAAAAAATCTCAAACTTAAAGAACCAAAATAAAAAATAAAATAAACCCTCAATTTTTAAGGCTAATAATTTTGTTTAAAAAAAATTCCAGGCACGGGAAGTAAATGCCATTTCAACAAAAACTTGGGGTACTTCTGAAAAAGAAACTATCGTATAAAATACTTGTCCAAAAGCGAAATTACCAAATGCCACTGAGGGTTTTTAGGGTTTAAGAGTGTGCCTTCCCTTTTATCACACTCGTTCTCTCTCTCTGATTCTGACTTCCAGGGTTTTTGCTTTCCTCACAAATACGTCTCATTTCACCATGTGGGCTCTTCGTCGTGCTTCTATTCCACTCAGGTAAACCCTTTTTCTCTGTGTTTTTTTTTGTTTGTTATGGGATTTACTATCTGTTTGGTTATTGAGAAAATGAGGGAACTGGAGGGAAAATTGAATGTTGAAATGGGTTTTGGTTTTTGGTGTTTTTGTGACGAAAAGTTTGCATTTTTGGGGGTTGTTAGTATCTGATCCCTCGGTTTGATTACTAGGAAAGCTGAGGGAAATGAAAGGGAAATTGGATGTAAGGAATTAATGGGCTTCTTTGGCTGGTTGGTTTTTTTTTTTTTTATCACAGTGGAAATGTGTACTTATTTGGGTTTTAATATCTCATCCCACTTGTTTGGTTACTGAGAAAGAAAAGGAAAAAGATGGATAGTGGGATGTTGGGTTTTTTTTTTTTTTTCATGCTTTCTGTTTTTTCTCAAGTTGTTTTTTTAAAAAATAGATTTAGTGTAAAACATACTTACTTCGGTTTTTTATTGGCTAATCCCCTATGGTTTGGTTGTTTGTGAGAGTGTAAAAGAATGGAAGATAGTGGAATTTTGGGTTTAATGGTTCCTTCGGTTTCTCTGGATATTCTAGTTTTCCCCATTTTCAGTATGATTTGATTTCTAAAGTTTCAAGTTTTTTTAAAAAAATAAATTCTTGTGTCCTTTTTTTCCGAAGCACTTGCCAAATTCTTGTCATGGTTTTTTTTTTTTCTTTTTCTTTTTAAAAAGATACTAGATAAGTTCTGCCACCAACTTTGATGCCACATCATTGATATTTGTTTTATGCTTAATCAAATGCGTTTTGTCTGAATTGTGGTTATCAAAACATGTTTTCCCTTTGACAAAACCAACCTGGCTTTAGTTTTAAGGGAATTTCTGTAACCTCTGCCTGCTTAAGTTTCTCTTTTGTGGTATCTTGTACTTGATTCAAACTGGCCAATGATCTCTAGCTAAAATGGCATTTCCTCTCTCCATAAAGAATGAAGTGGAGAGGTAAGGTTGTGCTGCTTGTGCATTCATGATCCACTGAGTGTGTGTGTAACTTTCCACTTAAAATGATATTTTTTTTTTGTACCTTTATAAGTTTTTTATCTTACATGATTCAAGGATTAACTTTCTTCTATTCAATCAACATGTGGTAAAAGGGAGGACATCTTTTCAAAATTCTATAACTTGGATGTTTCTCATTTCATGGTTTCATTTTATTGTGATAATTAGCCCGTACTTTTGGTGAACATGTCAATTACCATTTTTCTGCACTAAAAAAATTCAGTATCTTCTCCATTTGAATATTAGATACCTTCACTTCTCTTATCTTTGACATTTATGGTTCTAAACTTGAAGGATTATTAGAGCTGGCTTTTAGTGACTTCTGACATTGAAAAGTGGTAGAGAAGGGATTGCTATCATATTAATGTATGACGAGCAACAGCTGTAAAATTGCCATTCTTTCTGTAATACTCAGTTACTGCAGCTTCCACCCTTTACGTTTTCTTCTGTTGTAAAGAATATCTTATTTAATCCAAGCCCTCTAACTGTTTGCTGGATTCTTATAAAATTTTCCATAACTCTCTTCTATATATCATGACACCTCTCTGTTAGTTATTAATTTATCTAATGTTTTCTCCTGGAAAATCATATGAAGTGACATCCTTCAAAGTTGAGTAGAATCTTATATTATTTAAATTTTCCTTGTTGTGGCTGTCTAATATGATAGTTTATTTATGTTTTCTTTTGTTTTCAGGAGCCAAGGGTTCAGTATAAGAACTTCACGCGTGTGCTGTGCTAAATTAGAAATACCAAGTTCCTGCATAGAGGAAGTCAAGGCTGGTGTCCTTGAGTCTCCTCAAGAGGCATACGATAGATGGCTGTATTTGAAGAGGTTTTACCATACAGAGCATGCTTCTTCAAAATTCTCTGTGGGTAGATGTAGTTTTTCTTCACAAGCCGGTGCAAAAAGCAGTGGTGAAGAAGATAACTTGGAAGATGGGTTTTCTGAACTTGAGACAACTTCTGGTGTTCAGGCAAATCAAGACAGTAATGGAGCAGATGAAAGTGATGACGAATTAATTTCTGGACCAGAACTCTCTGATGAGGATGTTGAAGAGCCTACTCAGAATGAGCTAGAGTTATCAGACATTGAGACTGACCCTATTGAGAAAAAATCATCTAGAAGGGCTCAATCAGAACTGTTCAAAGCCATAATGGCTGCACCAGGTTTGTCTATACATACCGCTCTTGATAAGTGGCTTGAAGAAGGACATGATTTGAGCCGGGCAGAAATCTCATTGGCCATGCTTAACCTTCGTAAACGTCGGATGTACGGGCGGGCATTGCAGGTAAGTTAATATGATCTTTTCTTTACCTAAAAACTTTTATTAGAAATAGCTTGCAAGGAAAAAAATTTCACCTTGTTCTCATATCGCATATTTTTGGGCTTCAATAGTCAATTTACTTATTCCTAGGTGGCTATCTGTATAAATTTAGTATCTAGCTAGTAGTTGTTTGTGCATGTGTATGATGTGCATATCGTAAATATGTATTTTTCTGTGTTCATTTAGCTAAAATCATCCAATAGGCAGTTATACCGAAGTTGGATATCCCATATTGTTGAGAACTGAGTATATGGACTAGTTAAATGGAAATCTTCATTGGAATCCAAGCTTTAATAGGATGGTGCAAGATTGGGAACTGAAATTTTTGGTTTGTTTTCTATATAACTTTTCTAGAAGTCATGATATTCATTTAAATCTTATTATAAGGCTATCAGATTGGAGGTAGGGTTTTTTTTTTACCCTACTTCCCTTGGAGGAGTATTTAGAAAGATAAAAGTACCACCTAAACTGGCATTTCTTATTTGGACAGCTGTGTCGTGGAAGATTTTAACAATGAATCATCTGTGGGAGCGTCAAAACAGTAGTGGCATATTGTTGCATGCGTGAATGAATCAGGGATCAAGAGATCATCTACTCCTAATGTGAAATAGCTAGAGAAATGTGTTCAATGGATGTTTGTCCTGTTTGGGGATTCATACATTATGATAACTGGTGGTTGATTTATTGGTATGTTTGAAGGGGCATTAAAAACAATCATATTGGCAAAATTTGGAAGATACTTCCCTTGAGAATCATGCGGTGTATTTGCATTTGCTCTTTTTTATTTATTTTGATAGATACTATGGATTCAGCATAGTGCATCCGCTCCATGATGATTTCTCTTTATCATTTGCCCAAGACAACAATTAGTTTTTGACGTAGGCAGGATTTGAACCCTAGATTTATTATTAACCACCAGATACTTTACCGGTTGAGCTAATTGGCCTACAAGTGATGCTTCTATGAAATGCAAGCGGGTGTAGGGTGTGTTCCTAGCACAAATCTTGTAGACTGACAGTGTTGAAGTTGTGTGCGAGTGTGCTGTTCATTTGGACCACATGGTTCAATACATGTATGGTAGAACAAGCCACCTGTTAAGTAAAGAGGTATGGATTGCGTTTGAAGATTGATATTTTTTTTCCAAGGAAGTTGGTTCTTATGAACAATATTTTCATTTAAAGGCTTTGGGTGAGGTTTCTTCATATAGCTCTATCATGATATCTGAATCCGTTGAGTTTGGTTGTATTTCTCCCTGAGTACACACCTGGTGTACATGGAAGGTGCTTTTTAAAAATTAAAAAAAAAAAATCTTTCGTGACTTATAAAAAAAAATGATATCTGACTCTGTTAGGTTGGTTGGTTCTTGTATATGTTATTTGTTGTGCTGTTTCATGCAGCTTGTTTCTGTATATTGATTTTAGAAATCTTTTTTCATGCCCAATTAATCCAATGACTTAAGTGTGAGCAGATTTACTTCTAGAAAAAATGGTTTAAAGGATTTGGGGGGCATGCAGTTCCTTAGGGTGGAACCTTGTTAAATGTGAGTGCCTACTGGTTTTTACTCAATATTGACCACTGGTATTACTATTGTTTCAAGTGGGTGGTAACAGATTCCGTTCAATTAAACAGAGATGCATAGTTAGTTAGTTACTACATTGCAGCTTTGGTTATCATCAAAATGGTTAAACATGGTCCATCGTTCCTCATGGCTTAATATGGTGTCTTTGGAGGGAGAGAAATAGTCGTTGCTTTGAAGATATTGAGAGATCTATTCCGGACCTCAAGATTTTCTTTTTAAGAACTTTATTGGATTGGTTGTGTGCTTTGCAAAACCAATCATTTCCTTCTTTTATCGATTTCCTAGATTCTTGCAATTTTTGTATTTGATTTGCTGTTCCCTTGTTCACTCCCTGTGTACTTGGGTGCTTCCTTTTGGGTATCAATATATCTTATTACTTATCCAAAAAAAAAAAAGTTACTACATTGCACTTTGCTTCTCTGTGTAATGCTGTGATGAACTGAAGCTGGGATATTTCTCACCAACAAGGGTGGAGATGCCACTAAAACAAAGGCCCTTGGCACTTGGATTGTTGATAAGGGAAGTCATCCACCAATACTACCTATCAAAAAAAAAGGGAAGTCATCCACCAATACTAGTGGCTGATGCCACCATCTTTGGATTGTTGAGTACTAGAGTTATTGTTTAGAGTCCATTTTTTATGCATGTGCAAAAGGAAGATTTGGTTTTGAAGTCATATATTTGAGTTCTAAAATTTATTAAATAAAGCAATTTTCATCTCTTTTTATGCTACATCGGTTTTGCAGCTCTCAGAGTGGCTGGAGGCAAAAAAGCAGCTAGACTTTGTTGAGAGAGATTATGCTTCTCGCCTTGATTTGATTTCTAAGGTACGGGGTCTCCAGAGGGCAGAGAGCTACATTGAGAAGATTCCAAAATCTTTTAGAGGGGAAGTAATCTACCGAACCTTGCTGGCAAACTGTGTTGCTGACAACAATGTTAAGAAAGCAGAGGTTGTGTTCAACAAAATGAAGGACCTAGATTTTCCAATTACAACATTTTCTTGCAACCAGTTGCTCCTACTTTACAAGAGACTTGACAAGAAGAAAATAGCTGATATATTATTATTAATGGAGAAAGAAAGTGTCAAGCCCACTCTGTTCACATATAAGATCTTAATAGACACCAAAGGCCAATCAAATGACATAACTGGTATGGACCAAATTGTTGAAACAATGAAGGCTGAAGGCATTGAACCAGACATCAATACACTAGCCATCATAGCTAGGCATTATGCCTCAGGTGGGCTTACAGAAAAAGCTGAAGCAGTTTTGAAGGAGATGGAAGGGGATAACTTAAAAGATCGTTTTACTTGCCGACTCTTGCTTCCTCTTTATGCACAGCTGGGAAAGGCTGATGATGTGAGAAGAGTTTGGAAGATCTGTGAGTCAAATCCCTGGCTTGAGGAGTGCATGGCTGCTATTGAAGCTTGGGGAAGGTTGAAGAAGATTGAAGAAGCAGAGGCAGTTTTTGATATAATGTCAAAAATGGGGAAGAAGCTTTCTTCTAAGCATTATTCTGTGCTTCTGAAGGTGTACGCAAGCCAAAAGATGCTAACCAAGGGCAAGGATCTTATTAAGCGTATGGGGGAGAGTGGTTGCAGGATTGGCCCATTGACTTGGGATGCGCTTGTAAAGCTCTATGTGGAGGCAGGGGAGGTGGAAAAGGCCGATTCCATCTTGCACAAGGCAACTCAGCAGAACCAGATGAAGCCAATGTTCAGTTCTTTCATCACTATAATGGAACAGTATGCAAAGAGGGGTGATATTCATAATTCGGAAAAAATGTTTCACAGGATGAGACAGTCTGGATACGTGGCTAGACTCCGGCAGTTCCAGACACTAATCCAGGCCTATATAAATGCAAAGGCACCAGCTTATGGGATCAGGGAGAGGATGAAGGCAGATAATATATTCCCAAACAAAACTTTGGCAGCCCAGTTGGCTCAGGTTGATGCATTTAGGAGGACAGCCATGTCAGATTTACTTGATTGAGGAACATCACCTGTTCGTTTTAGGAATTATTTGCTTTTTCAGTTTCAACTTTCATTATGGATTTATTATGGTTTTGCCTCTTATACTGCTATCCATGTTAGGAGCTTTCCTCACGTTGAGCTCAGGGGACCTATGTAAAATAACTGTGTCCAATCAATGCAGTTTTCTTCAGTTGCTCCTTTGTTACATGTAAAGGTTAGAGCCCTTATAGCAAATAGTAACCCCTTGAGGGATGCTGAGACACTATTTCACCATTACACCCCTAGTTCATAGATGATACTATGATAGACAGTTTGCAATCCTGGGAAAATGGTTGTAAATCCAGTCAAATGCTCCCCATGCTAAATTAAGACGTTCTATTGATTTCCAAATTTTAGACTCGTGGGCATGCTTGTTGATCTGAATGCTATTATCTTACTTGAACATGTTATCCTTTTAACGGCTGCTGCTTGCTTCATGATACTGAAGAGTTTGTTCTTTTATGGCCAATTTGGGTGGAGAGGGAGGGAAGGGGAAGTAGAGTAGAGTTAGTCGAAAATTAGCATAATTGAAGTACATTTGCAAAAAAGACAAAAAAACACGTAGTAAATATCAAGCCATACCATAGTATCAGCACATTACATATATAGCTAGCAATAACAGAAGCAAATGGTTACATTTGGTCTCATAAATGTTTTATTATTATTATTGCTAGTGTATAATTTGTGTATTGTGCAGTACAATTAAAAATAATCACAATTGCACATATTTATACCTAGTGTAAGAATTACATATTGCTAGTGTATAATTTGGATTTTCTCTCAATTTCAACTTTAATTATATATATAGATTTGTTATTTCAGAAAAATTACAAATTTTATTCATAAAATAAAATGTTAGCATACATTAGGGATAAAATCCTCCAACAAAATAGATTAACATTTGAAACACCCTGTTACAGTTACTAGATTTACATATAGAAGAAATTTGGATAGAACAAGTATGAGATGTCTATCAAATCCAATAATGCCTCATCCTCATCCTCACAAAAAGGGTTCTAAAAAATAAGGGAAGTTTGGACCAAGATAACATTGTCAAAATGTAGCAATTAAAAAATTTTATGGGACTAGTTGTGATATGATCCAACCATATGGAGCTATATTGTTTGTTCATTTAATGCAAAATTAGTTAATTTGAATGGAAATGTAATTGTTTCATTATTTAAACGTTTTAGAGAGTCAATTATAACAAAAATTTATTAATTAAATTATCATAGGATCAAATGAAAGGATGTAAAATGTAATTTATCATAATTTTTAAAAAATATATTGATAGTTACCACATGGGATGAGGGATTAGAATTTTGGATATCTCTATAGAAAGGTGGATAATTTTCATTATAAACTCTATAATTTAATGGTGATAACAAATCAAACCCTCATAATTTCAAAAAGTAACAAATTAAATCAGTGTCTTAATAAAGTAACAAATTAAAGCATCAACCGATATTCTAGTTCAAACATAATTGATTAGTGTTTAATTTGTTACTTTTTGTAACCTTGTGATTTAATTTATTATTTTTGAAAATTAAAACTATAAATTTTAATTTTTTTATGAGTTTAATTCTTACTTTAATTATAATATTTAATTTATTACACCCAAAATTACAAGTTGAAAATGCAAACTTTCTATAAAAAAATTATGCATGGAAGAATAGTGTATGCATTTGGCAGATCCCACCAATGGATAATCAATCCAAGATTTGTCAGAATGAGCAAAAGACGTGCACTTTTTGCACTTCTGCCCAAAATTTCGAACGTGCATGATTGCACAATGAACTTTGCCGAAAACAAGGCTACGTGCATTCATAAAGAGTTAAAGACAAGTTTGGAGCAAATACATTGACTTGAGCTCAAGAGACAAATTAGGACAAGCACTCTATTTATTTATTTATTTACTTTTACTCAATAAAATAAAATAAAAAATAAGATTTAATAAGCAGACACATGTATGAACAAAATGAATGATGCCGGTTGTAACGGCTAGATGAGCTGAAAAAATGAACCAAGAAGCACATTCAGGTCAGATGCATCACTAGGAAAAGTAGCATTACAAAATGGAGTGAGTGTTCAGTGCAAACAGTCCATAATACAATTTTGGGTAGGTTACAAAATTGAATCATAACACTTGCTCTCAAGAAAGTGATATTAAGCCATTACTTAGCATAGCAGCCCCATTTTGAAGCAACAGTTTGCCTCGGTTTAAGGACCATATTAGAGAAAAACTTAATTTGGAATAAAATTTGTAGGATAGTATTGTCATTATAGTAAAAATTTTGAAATTTTTTAAAAACAAATGGGGAGGTAGGATTCATTTTCTTACAAGAACCTAAAGATTAAAATGTTATCCCATGTTGTCATTTCATTCATAAATGTACTTTACTGGCTCAAAAAAAAAAAAAATCACTTCACAAAATGAAGAATTATATCTCATTATTATCAATGAATTATATATAAAGTTTAAAAGTTTGGGATAAAGGAATTTAAATCCTAAATATCTCCATTAAAAATAAGAAAGATGTCAATCAATTAAACTACGAAGCTCACTTTTTTATTAATAAAAATTACATCTTATTTTGAACTCAACTTTAGAATACCCAAATACTAACAAATAATAAAGAAGGACAAAGGGAGAAACAGATATAATACTTCAAAAGAAAAAGAAAAAGATGTGTTATAATACGAGTGATGCAATGGATGAAACCTATTAAGTTTTTGAAATAGGAATCGTTTAGATTAGCATGACCAAAAGTCAGCCAAAACTCATTAATTTTATTGAATACTTTCATAAAATGACCATATAGTCAACAACCTGAACGGTCCAACTAAAATTTTGTTTCTTTCCCAATCCTGTCCCTCTACTTGAGTATTGACCTCTTTATAGAAATCCAAAAACGCCAGCCAATTGGGACCATTCAAGCCCTCACCGGTCTAACAAGCCACTCTAGTAATGTTCTAATTTAGCCGCACAAATTTTGCTCAATTCTGACTTGGTCATCATTATAATTTGGATAAATTCATGACCTATATAGGACGTTTCTCGTATATTAGATGAAACAGTATCTTATTTACAATTTTAATTTAGGCACCAAAAGTAGATAAAAACTGAAGTAAATTTTCAATCCCAACTTTCTAAAATTTTGTTTACTACACCACCGTGGCACCAAAGAAAGCAAAGTACCCCTCAAATAATTTTTGACTAAAGTTCACAAGGGAAATATCAATCCAAAAATTACAAACGTCAACAAAAAAAGAGTGTAAAAAAAACCAAGAGACTTTTCTCCATCTTGAACTTTGAAAAGCTGCAAGAAAAGTTGATAGGAATCTTGAAAATATTTTACATTGTATTAAAGTTTTGGATTTGGAATCTATAAATAGGATTGGATGGACCATCTCTCTCTTTAATCCCAACATGTCAAACCTCAAAATCACCAAAAAGCACCACAAACATCTTAATAACCCTTTCCCATCAACTCAAACGTCGCACCCTTTCATTCAAGGAACTCTGTTTTTCAATTCCCAAAGAGTGCCTTCACACAAAAAGTTCTCAATTGGGAAGGATTTCCAGCTTCTTTGGTGCTCAAACAATGGTGGCTATCTCTCCATTTCACATCAATCAAATCCATCTAAACTCATATGGTCTACCATTCCAGGCCAAGCCTTTGTGTCTGCTGCATTGGCTGAAACAGAGGTGGAGGAAAGCAGAGGATCCTTTGTTGTGAAAGATGGAGATGTTCATTTGGTTTGTAATCACCAAACCATTGAGGAAATAAGGGTGATCAATCAGTTTGATCATTCATTAGAGGCAATAAATCAAGATTCTCAATATGGGTTTGAGCAGAAAAATGATTTGAATAGTTCCCAATTCCCTATTTTGCTAATATCAGGTTGGATTTTCAGCATGAAAAAAAAGAAAAAGCAATTTCAAAAAGCTGGCATTTCAGCAGATTTACAATTTGAGACAAAGGAGACTTCTACTTCTGCAAGGTATTGGCTCCTGTTTGATCAGAAAAACAGTAACCAAATTGGTTTTCAAGTGATGCTTGGGGAACCAAGCTTTAAGCAAAGCCACAAAACCTCCCCAACACCTACAGGAAGATACCGAGGCTTTAGGCGGAGGCTGGGGCAGTTAAGGAAAAGGAAGCTTGGTTTCTGTCGGTACCTTTCAAGGCCAAGAGGGTATGTGACCGTTTCCTCAGCAGAGGAGGAAATACAAGAGATGAAAGTTGCAGAATCCACAAAATTCAACAGGGTCTGCTTGACCTATTCAAGTGAAGCCAAAGAGAGATTTTATGGTTTTGGGGAGCAATTCTCACACATGGATTTCAAAGGCAAAAGGGTGCCTATTTTTGTTCAGGAGCAAGGCATAGGAAGAGGAGATCAACCTATAACTTTTGCAGCTAACTTGGTTAGCTACAGGTAAATGAAAAAGAATAGCTCTTACACCACCTAATGCTCTTTAATGACTAGTATTGTAAATTTGAAGTTGAATCATTTTTTTCCTCATTACAGAGCTGGGGGTGATTGGAGTACAACGTATGCTCCTTCTCCATTCTATATGACATCGAAGATGCGATCTCTTTATCTTGACGGTTATGATTATTCAGTATTCGATTTAACCAGACATGATAGAGTTCAGATTCAGGTACTTTCTAATAACTATTGGATCTTGCAGCCATAATGACAACTTATAAGTATATAATTGTTTCAGATAAGTAATTCAGATACTAATAAGGAGAATGTTGTAAAAGATTTTAAAAGGGAATCTTGCTTGCTAAAGCAACTACATTATTAGCAGAAATTGAACTTCGGATTGGAAGAAGCAATGCATGTTGTTAAAGAAGATAAATACTTTTCATGGTGTTATAGAAGAACTATTTGGATTAATAATTGGTAATGAATTTCATATTCTTAAATAATACCCAAAAAAAAGAAAAGAAAAGGTTAAGTTCACATGGTGTCAATAGCGGGACTTTTGCAAAAACATAAATAAGAATTTGAAAGGGAAAAGCCCATAATTCCTTTTTATAAATAATGGGCTCATTCGAGATCTTGAGGGTCTAAGGATCCATTTGGTACATGTATTTAAATTTTAAACACATGTTTTCAGTTTTTAAACAATACTTCACGTATTTTTACACATTTTTTTACCCACGTGTGTTTTAAAAAATAGAAATAATGTTACTAGGATAACGTTACCAACGGCCCCTCAACATGCAGTTTCCCATTTTCTCCTATGCTGGAGCTTGCAGATACATGGGACCTCAGTTCAAGGAAGGATATTGCATGGGAACTCACCTTCTGAGCTCGTTGAACATTTTACAGAAACCATTGGGAGGCCTCCCGTGCTTCCTGAGTGGATAATATCTGGTGCTGTGGTTGGAATGCAAGGAGGCACAGACACCGTACGCGATACTTGGGATAAGCTAAGGACTTATAATGTTCCCGTTTCAGCATTTTGGTTGCAGGTAATGCATGGCATACTTAAACCTGTCAAAACTGTATAGTTTTTATTTTGTTTCAACAATTATTCTACAAATCTTGACACCCATGTCAATGATGAGCCATTTCAGAACTTTTGAAACTTCTGAAGTATGACTTTTTTCCATCCATTGACAATTTTCATTATTTTCAAAAAGATTTGAAATTACAACATGCGGTTCTAGTTACATGCATCTATGTGCATTCATTTATATTGTATAGTGATTGTTGAACAGGATTGGGTGGGCCAAAGGGAGACATTGATTGGATCACAATTGTGGTGGAATTGGGAAGTGGATACAAAAAGGTACGGCGGATGGCAACAATTAGTGCAAGATCTAAACTCTCGGCATATCAAAGTGATGACATACTGCAATCCTTGTCTAGCTCCAGTAAACATCTTGTCCCTGACTTATGCTCTCCATTATAAATTCTAGTATAATTCCTGCAACTACTAACCTGCCATTAATAACAGTGCACTGCATCATTGTAAGAACTAAGAAGGCTAATGCCATTAAAAAAGCCTATATGATTTTTTTTATATATCATTAATTATATTTTTATCTTGTAAGTGAAACAATGGCAATACCCCATGTACAAAATGTTGTGTTGCAATTTGTGATAGTTCGCGAGTTTATCACTTTAAAATTGGTTTTCACTTGCTTTGACAGTCTCATGAGAAGCCAAACAGAAGGAGAAACCTCTTTGAGGAGGCAACAAAGTTAGACATCTTAGTGAAAGACAAGCATGGACAACCATACATGGTTCCTAATACAGCTTTTGATGTTGGAATGTTGGATTTGACACACCCAAATACTGCTAGTTGGTTCAAACAGATTTTACAAGAAATGGTGGATGATGGAGTCAGAGGATGGATGGCTGATTTTGGTGAAGGCCTGCCTGTGGATGCCACTCTCTATTCAGGTTTTAAATCTTAACTTATATTTGAAAGTCAACATGAGGGTCAGAGTAACCTTCCTAACTCGTGGGTCTCTTGTGATGCCAAAGTGAGATAACAAATTAATGAAGTAGAATCCTCTTTGCCGGTTCAATGTAAACCCCATTTTCATGACTTTTTTTTCATCTCTCTTTTAGGTGGGGGTGTCTAGGATTTATTAATGTGTTTCTCAATTCCAGAGGTAGTTTTTAGAAACACTCTAAAATAAACATTCTTCCACAACTGATTTTTCCACAAGTAATGTCGTAGGAATTAGTATAACATATTTCCCAACCCTTAACAATATGTCATGTTCTGTCATAGTTTAAATAAGGGACTGTTAAGCATCACCATAATTGTTCATCTCGTCTTCACGTCTCCCATACCTCTCTTTTTGTACACCTACTTGACAAAGTAATATACTGCCTCTAGTGATGTAACATTCATCATATTATTGTGTGAGATTTTCAAGGCAAGCCAACTCAGTAGGCTTTTCCACAGTCTTTTTTATTTATATTTTTAACCATCATATTTCCTAAGCTGCCAGCCTTCTGGGCCCCAAAAGAACAAAAATTTAAAGAACAAAAAAATAAGAAACTATAAAGAATGAAACATATGAATAAGAAAAGACACAAGTGTCCCAAGCCAAGAAAGGAACCTATATAGGTCTATTGGTACCCATGGTTTAAGTGATAATAGCCACATAATCTTTTTATTATTCCTCACTTGATTATTCTTTATGAATTCAGATATAGTACTAATCAGGATACTTGCCATTTTAGGTGAAGATCCTATATCTGCACATAACAGATACCCTGAGCTATGGGCCCAAATAAACAGAGAGTTTGTGGAAGAATGGAAAAGTAAATGTGTGGGCAAGGTGAAAGAAGACCCAGAAGAGGCCTTAGTTTTCTTCATGAGAGCTGGTTTCAGAAATAGTCCCAAATGGGGGATGCTATTTTGGGAAGGAGACCAAATGGTAAGTTGGCAGGCTAATGATGGGATAAAGAGTGCGGTCACTGGCCTCCTTAGCAGTGGACTTTCAGGGTATGCTTTTAACCACAGTGATATTGGAGGCTACTGTGCAGTAAACTTACCTTTTATAAACTATACAAGAAGTGAAGAGTTGCTTTTGCGTTGGATGGAGCTAAATGCTTTCACCACTGTCTTCCGGACTCATGAAGTAAGTTAAAAAACCTACCATGTGAAAATATAACATGCATTATTATTGTTATTATCAACATCATTAGAATCTCTTTCCAGCATAAAAAAGATCATAAAGAAAAAGAAAAAGGGGAAAAAAGGACAAAAATAATGTTGGTTGTGTCAATGATGAAAATTTAGTCAGGCATTTACATCTAAAGGAGGACTAAATTCACTCAACCTCAAAAAATAATCCTTTCAAATTTTCATTTGCTGACCAACACGTTATGATTCCTTCACCTGAAGACCATAAGATGTATAATCTCATTAGAAATTGAATTTACCTGTCTTTTCCATGCAGGGAAACAAGCCATCCAGCAATAGCCAATTCTACTCAAACCACCAAACTTTATCACAATTTGCTCGCCTTGCTAAAGTGTACAAAGCATGGAAGTTTTACAGAATTCAACTTGTAAAGGTATTCCTAGAACTCTGGATACTAATTTATTTTCAAATTTGGTGAAGTAAGCAATGGCTCCCCCCCTCCCAACTTTCTCCCCCTTCTCTCATTGTAAATTTATTTGAAAACAGGAAGCTGCTCAAAAAGGCCTCCCAGTTTGCCGCCACCTATTTCTCCACTACCCAGAAGACGAACATGTCCATCACTTAAGTTACCAGCAGTTCTTGGTTGGCACTGAGATCCTAGTGGTGCCTGTCCTAGACAAAGGAAAGAAGAATGTTAAGGCCTATTTTCCAGTGGGAGAAAGTTCCAATTGGCAACATATCTGGACAGGGAAGCTATTTACAGAACAAGGTTGTGAAGCTTGGGTAGAAGCTCCAATTGGTTATCCAGCTGTATTTGTAAAGGCTGGTTCCATTATTGGAGAAACCTTTGTAAAAAACCTTAGAGATTTAGAGATTCTTTAAGATATCAGTCCTCAAAGAGGACAGTTTAATGATTTTTCAATTTTTTAATCAATCAATTATTTCATCAATTACAGCAAATAAAAAGAATATTACCATATAAGAGGAAGGTTTGCAACCAAACTATTCAAATATAATTCCCAAGAAGCAAAACAGTCGTGTGTCTGGTAGACTGATTCCTGGATCCAAGTAATACAAATCTTGTTGGCATGATCTCCTTTTGCCAAGTGCGAGACTGTATTCCTAAAGTGATCACATTTTGGACAAAAGTTATGCAAAGTATTTAGTTTTGAAGCAAAATTAAGCCATAGTAGTCTCAATTAAGGTCAGAAGTCTCAAAACCATACCTTTTGACACTACCCAATTCAAAATCTCAGCCTGAGCTACTTTTAGGTCTTTATGGATGTGCATTCCTTCATAGTCCTTTCTTACATCTTAAATAATGCAGCGTCAAATTTCATATCTGTTCCATTTCATACTGGGCGTATCTTTTCTGAGCTCATGGTTCTTGGATAGTGAGTATGCGTAAATTACTTTAAAAATGATCATGAGCAACAAAAATTTTCAGTTCTAGAATTCAATACTCAACATCAAGCATTACATTCTTTTGATACAATATGAAAGCCGCTCTTTTGTAAACCTTTCAATCTACAGACCCAGAGGTGAGCTTGAAATCATAACACCCTTCTACTAGGTTTAGATTTAGTGGACAATTTCATGTCATTCAGTAGAAACAATAGGAGATTGGGCTAAAGATACCCCTCCTCTTCTACTACACAACCCCTGGTAGCACTTGTTTAATTTTCAACGATTTCAAACTCTATAATGATCCAAAACTCTTTTCTGAAAAAAAGGAGGAAGAAGTGATTTCCAAGATTTCATTTTCTACAGAATCAAACTGGTCTTTCATTACTCATCAAAATAAGCAATATAAATCAAAGAGGATGGCCATAAACCCAAACATCAAATAGTATCATTCCTATTTTCAAACACTTCATCAAACTACCTTTTTGCATCAACAAGTCAACTCAGCTTGATCCCAGCTCAGACACATTGCTAACTAAGGAATGCACACTGATTCAACACTAGAATAACAGCAAGAAACTAACGCAATATTTTCAACCATATAATTCAACATAGTTGAAACTTATTTCAGCAAAATCATAGAGTAAAATTCTAAACAAACAGTTGGATGATCCGGACCCAAAAAAAACAATAAAAAAGCAAAGCAAAATTAAACAAAATAAAAAAGAAAAGGCAGAACTTTATATCTGGGCATCCAAAATTTAGACCCAAGAATTTATATACACATACAGAATCAATGCATTTAACAATTTACACTAGGAAGTTTCAGATACCCAATAGAGAAAAAAAAAATGGAAACAAAGAAAATGGTAGTTCTGAGGGGTTTAGTATATAAGCTTACATGTTGAAGTTTGCTTGGTGATCACTCTGGAGTTTAACTCATAAAAGAAGCTTTTGCTTGTGGATATATTGACAGTTTGATAGTATTAGTTACCTAGTATTGTTTTCAGGTCTTTAAGGTTCATACGTATCTATTTCTAATACCCAAACATAGAAACAAGTCGTTACATAGTATAGGAATGTTCTTTCTCTCTCCTAGATGATTCGGATATTTTAGTGGGATATCCTATTTGTCATGCTAACTAATCCTACCACTGTATCACATAACTTTTTTTTTTCTTTTTTTTTTGAGAAGAATATCACGTAACTTTATGTAACAGTAATATTAATGTTTCTCTAGTAAAGATTGGTAATGGTTTCTGTCCTCGAATAAAGAAGGTTGGGATTGAACCCTATTAGTACCCATAAAAAATAAATAAAAAGTGTTTTATAGTATTATCTAATAATTGTGGGAGAGGAGAATTGAACCCGTTGAAAAGAGGTGTCAACCAAAGACTTTTAGCAAAACCAAAGGGTGTTCTAACACAAATATGAGCGACAATTATCATGAACATTGTTAGTGTATAGTTAGCCCACTGGGCTTATGTTAGTGTATAGTTAGCCCACTGGGCTAAGCCCAATATACTCCTATTTCTTGTTCTGCACACATGCCTAGCCTATATAAGGCTCTCCTCTGTACATTGTTAGACACACCAAAATACACAGATTATTCAGTCTCTCTTTTTACTTTATATCTTTAACATGGTATCAGAGCCATCAATCTGACTTTCTGGTTCCTGTGGACATCTCCGGCGTTCTTCCGCTGCCCTCGCTTTCATCCAGTAGCCACTGTCAGAAGCAAGTCACCGCCGTCACACCCACAGCTCCTGCACCTCTCGGATCTTACTGTTCCGTTCACTTTACTGTCAAAACAAAGACATACAGTGACAGATCAGACAAACCCGAGCAAAACCTGACCAAGAACAGCCAGAAACGAGCTTGCACGCGCCCACACGCGCCGCCTAAATTTTCTGACTGTCGAACACGCGCTGCACGCGCCTCCACGCGCCACCAGAGTCCTTTCACGCGCCACACGCGCCGGCTCCACGCGCCCATACTCGTGCCACGCGCCCCACGCGCCAAGGACCTTCAGCGTCTCTGCCACGTCAGCCTCACGCGCCACACGCGCCGGCTCCACGCGCCCATACGTGCGCCACGCGTCCACGCGCCAAGAACCTTCTGCGTCATCGCCTACGTCATCCTCACGCGCCCATACTCGCGCCACGCGCCCACGCGCCAAGGACCTTGTGCGTCATCGCCTACGTCAGCACCGTTGACTTTGACGGTTGACTTTGACCGTTGACTTTGACCGTTGACTTTGACCAAGTCAAAATTTTTTGCCAGGGCCTATCTTGCTCAGTTTTTCGCGTAGATTCCGATTTTGGGCTCCGTTTTTGCATTTGAGGTTTCTAAGTCTCATTTTTTGGGCATTTTTCCTCATTATGGCTCAACAAAATGATCGAGATATCATACGTCCTATCACCATTATGTTGGATGGTCCCACTAGCTATCATGCATGGTCTCAGAATATGACTGTCTTCTTGAAGGGTCGTAAACTGTGGAGATATGTGACTGGTTCAATTCCTAAGCCAGTACCAAACCCTAAGTCCAACGCCACTACTGCTGAAGATGATTATGAAGAACGCCTAGAGGAATGGGAGAGTATTCAGAGTAAGATCCTGTCTTGGTTTATCAACACTTCTGTTCCCTCCATTCATAATCTTCTTCCTCGTCTTGAGACTGCTGAGGCCGCTTGGAAATTTTTGGCTGATCGCTATAATTGTACTAATGATTCAAGTTTGGAGTTCCATATTGAATCAAAACTTTATCAAATGCGCCAAGAGACAGGTCAGTCTATTTCTGATTATTATTCTCAGACTTCTACTATGTGGGAACAACTTTCTGCTGCAGATCCTCCACTAGTGTGTTCCAAGGACATTGAGCTCTTTGCCAAATATCGGGATCGCCGAAAATTCATGCACTTCATGATGGGTTTACGTGAGGATTTTGAGCCTACTAGGGCTTCTCTGCTTAGCCGGTTTCCTACTCCTTCTCTTGATGCTGCAGTCAAGGAGCTCATTTCTGAGGAGAACCGTCGGCCTACTCATCACATGTCATCATCTGATCATGTATTGGCTACACCATCTCCACAGCCTCCCGTTGCTGCATTCACTGCTCCTCCACGAGTAACCTCTGGGCGTCCCACCTCTCAGTCCTACAAAGGTACTCGCTGTGAGTTTTGCCGTGCTAAAGGCCATGATATCTCAGTTTGTCGTAAACTGCAGAAATTTATGCAAGAGCAGAATAAAGCTTCTCTTCCTCGGGCAGCTGCTGTATGTCCTCCAGATCCATCAGTTCCTACAGGTCCATCTTTAGCTTCCTCACTTACTACGGCTGATATTGAGGCAGTTGTTCAACAGGTTTTATCCCGAACTTCTACTGCCCTTTCTGTCACCTTAGGTAAACAACCTTGGTTTTTCGATACTGCATGTTGTAACCATATGACTCCTGATGAATCTCAATTTTCTGATAAGGCACCTTTAGCACACCCTATCACTATTTACACTGCTGATGGAACTCCTATGCCTGTTAGTCACAAAGGAACAATCTCTTCTCCTAGTTTATCCCTTAGTGACACGTTTCATATTCCAAAGTTATCCCTCAATTTGCTTTCTGTTGGTCAACTTTGTGAATTAGGTGTAGATCTTCTCTTTACTAATCATGGTGTGGATGTGCAGGATCCTCGGACGGGTCAAGTACTCGGGACAGGGCGTAAGGTTGGTCGCATGTTTGAGGTTCATGACTTGAAGATTCCTTCACAAGTCGTTTCTGCAGCCGCTACCATTACCACTCCCTCACCTGATCTTTGGCATGCTCGTCTTGGTCATCCATCCTTATCTCGTCTTCAATTGTTAGCTTCTCAAGGTCATTTAGGTTCAGTTCAGTTTCAAAAATTTGATTGTACTTCTTGTCATTTTGGCAAACAAGCTAAATTGCCCTTTAATAATAGTGACTCTTTCTCTTCTGCACCTTTTGATCTTATACATTCTGATATTTGGGGTCCTGCACCGGTTCCTACTAAGGGGGGATCTAGATATTTTGTCATATTTGTGGATGATTTCTCTCGATATACTTGGATTTATCTGCTCCACCATAGGTCTGAACTTGTGTCTATTTACCAAACATTTCATAAAATGGTTGAAACACAATTTAATCGCCCTGTCAAAGTCTTTCGATCAGATAATGCCCAAGAGTATAATGATAAATCTTTCCTATCCTTTTTAAACAGTCATGGTACCCTTCCTCAGCGGTCTTGTCCTTACACCTCTCAACAAAATGGTCGTGCAGAACGAAAACATCGTCACATTCTTGATGTTGTCCGCACCCTTCTCATTTCTGCCTCTCTTCCTGAGCGCTTTTGGGGTGAGGCAGCACTCACTGCTGTGTACACCATTAACCGTATTCCTTCACCCACTACACATAACAAGTCACCATTCGAGCTTCTCTATGGTCAAATCCCTGACTACTCATCTCTTCGGGTTTTTGGTTGTGCTTGCTTTGTCTCACTTCCTCCTCATGAACGAACAAAGCTTCAACCTCGTGCTCGTCTCTGTTGTTTCCTTGGTTATGGTGTCTCTCAAAAGGGGTTTCGCTGCTATGATCCCATTTCTCATCGACTTCGTGTCTCCCGAAATGTTGAGTTTTGGGAACATCGTCCTTTCACGAGTCTCCAGCAGTTTCCTGCATCCTCTTCCTCAGAGTCTCCCATTTTTACCGATCTTTTCCTCCCTCTCTATCCTGAACTTGTGGAGGATTCTTCTACATCGGCTGCCTCTCCAGACGACTCATCTCCGGTTCCGTCCCTGGCACATGACCCGCCTGTCTTGGATCCTGTGGCATCACCCTCTCCTGAGTTACCTATTAGTCCTGAATTTCGTCGTTCCACCCGGGTAAGCATTCCTCCCCCTTATCTCACTGATTATCACTGCTCTTTTGCTCTTGCCACCCTCTATGAACCTCATACCTATCGTGAGGCCCATACTGACCCTCTTTGGCAGCAAGCTATGAATGAAGAATTAGATGCCCTTCATAAGAATCACACTTGGGATATGGTTGCTTTGCCTCCTGGTCAGTCTGTAGTAGGTTGTAGGTGGGTTTACAAGATCAAGACCAAAGCTGATGGATCTGTTGAACGATACAAGGCTCGTCTCGTTGCCAAGGGCTTTACTCAGGAGTATGGCATTGATTATGAGGAAACATTTGCTCCTGTTGCTCGCCTTACATCTGTCAGATGTCTCATTGCTGTGGCTGCTGTTCGCCGTTGGCCTCTTTATCAAATGGATGTGAAGAATGCTTTCCTCAATGGAGACCTCAAAGAAGAAGTATACATGCAACCACCTCCTGGCTATCCGCACTCAGGCAGTCAAGTCTGTCGCCTTCGTCGTGCTCTTTATGGCCTCAAGCAGGCTCCTCGAGCTTGGTTTGAAAAGTTTAGCTCAGTTGTTGCTCAGCAGGGTTTCACTTCGAGTCCTCATGACACTGCTCTATTTGTCCGACGATCTTCTGCTGGTATCACTCTTGTTCTTCTTTATGTTGATGATATGATTATTACTGGAGATGATTCTGCAGGTATCCGCTCTCTTCAGCACTTCCTCAGTCAGCATTTTGAGATGAAAGATCTGGGCACTCTCAGCTATTTTCTTGGGCTTGAGGTTACCTCTTCTTCCGATGGATACTATCTTTCCCAAGCTAAATATGCTTCTGATCTTCTCTCCAAAGCCGGTATCACCGATAACAAGACTGTTTCCACTCCCTTGGAATACAATGCCAAGCTCACACCCTTAGATGGTGAACCTATATCTGATGCTACACGTTATCGTCAGTTGGTTGGTAGTCTGATCTATCTCACTGTTACACGTCCTGATATCTCACATGCCATGGGTATGGTTAGTAAGTTCATGGATGCCCCTCGTTCTGTTCACTATGCTGCAGTTCTTCGGATTCTTCGATATGTCAAGGGCACACTTTATCATGGTCTTCACTACTCCTCTCGGTCCTCTCTAAAGCTTCATGCTTATTCAGATGCAGACTGGGCAGGTGATCCGACTGATCGATGCTCTATTACAGGTTTCTGTTTCCTACTGGGTACTTCCCTTATCTCATGGCGTAGCAAGAAGCAGGATGTGGTTTCTCGTTCCAGTACTGAGGCTGAGTATCGTGCCCTTGCCGACACCACCTGCGAGCTTGTCTGGCTCCACTGGCTCTTGGCTGACATGGATGCTCTACAGCCCACTGCCACTCCTCTTTATTGTGATAATCGTAGTGCCATTCATATTGCTCATAATGATGTCTTCCATGAACGCACTAAGCACATTGAGATTGACTGCCACATTACTCGCCAGCATCTCAAGAAAGGCAATCTCAAGTTATTCTCTATCTCCTCTGCTGACCAGCCTGCTGATATCTTCACCAAGACTCACCCGCCTGGTCGTCTTCGGGATCTTATATCCAAACTCCAGTTGGCTTCTTCCTTGCCACCTCGAGTTTGAGGGGGGATGTTAGTGTATAGTTCGCCCACTGGGCTAAGCCCAATATACTCCTATTTCTTGTTCTGCACACATGCCTAGCCTATATAAGGCTCTCCTCTGTACATTGTTAGACACACCAAAATACACAGATTATTCAGTCTCTCTTTTTACTTTATATCTTTAACAAACATAGTGTTTGTGTGTGGACTTTGAATATGACTATTAACGCAACAACAAATTGATAGTGTGTAATGTGAGTTCCATTAATGTTTTGTGGTTGCGAATTTATAATTAGACACACTCATTTGTAAATTGTAATATATCCAGTACAAATTCATAATTATAGTGTTTTAGATATTTTACATTAAGTTATCTAATTAAATTTAATATCATAGTTATATTAACCAATGCAATAAAACTATTGCTATCGTTTTCAAGGACAATTAAATTTAACTATGTGATTTATTAGTCAATACAACCATATAGTTAAATTAAATTAAAAAATCTCGGGGAAAAAACTATTTTTAAGGAAGGTACAACACTTGAATAAATCTATATAAGTTTTATCATTTATTTTTTAACTATTATACAACACCCAAAGAGCAAATAAGATACGAGCCAAATCCTAATTGCCCATGATATAAGTATGAATGTAACAACTAATGCCGTGTGGAACTATGGATTTTGCTCCATATATTCCTTTTGAGAAATTTTAATAATTACAAATTTTATCATAAAATTATTGTAAATTTATCATTCATGTGGTTATATGCTATATGTACTCATTGATTGTGCATTGCACGCACTAAATTCATATATTACGGATAATATCACTCTATGCTATTTCATTATTGGTCCGACCCAATAAGAGATTCTTACCTCATATTTTTCTGACTTAACATGCGGCAAAGAACAATAAAAAAAAAATGCATAAAATTTATTTAATTTTACCCAAAAATGACCCACATTAATTCTTATATAATTATGTAAATTTATAATTTTTCTATAGTAACCTTCTAAATTTAAATTGACATTATTCATTTTATATTGAGTTTTTTTTTTTTTTTTTCTTTACATATCTCAAGAATGGAAGAAGAAATTAGGTAGCGGTTTTTATGGGCGAAAAAGTAAAACACCTACAAAATTCAAGAAAATTTGATATTTTAATGAAATATAGTGTAAAATAGATAATTTGATTTGTGATGTTTTAGAAAATGAGTATATAAAATTTAAAAATAAGTTTTTATGCTAAAATAGATAGTTTTTCACGAGCTGATCTGAATGCTCAACAGCCTCATCCTCCTATTGAAGTAATTAGGTCACGTGAGGCATTGCCAATGAAACAACTGTAATTGCTGAGGTTTGATGCGAAATATCAGTGTAGTAATGACTGCTATCGAACATATTATCAAACATTATCTTGTAACTTACTGTTCCAAAAATTCCTACTACACGGCCACGCCTGAGGTCATTCTGTTACAACTTACAAATCAATTAGAAGGAAATCAAAGAGAAACGGATAATTTCAGACCGGTTATCAAAAATTAAAAAAGAGAAACGGATAATACGCATTAAGGTACATTACATATTGGCAATAGGGCTTTCAATTTTAATTTTTCTATTTAGTCCCTCAAGATTCTATTCAAACGTTAGGATTGACATTGGCAAAATTCAAATTTTAGAAATCAAATCAACAATAGCCCTTGGCAAGCTTAAAAGGGAAACATTATATAGTGTGGAAATGTGTAAAAAACCAAAAATTAACTGTAACTTGTAAATCAAAATCCTTCAAGAAAGCCCATGAATTTAAGCTCATCATGGTGTAAAATTCCCAATTGCCTACACTGGATGTGATCTAGAAAACTATTCTGTGGGTCAAAAAGCTTCAATTTTTTAGTAGGATGGCATGCTAAATAGAAAAAGAGTAACACAACTTTATATTAAACTAAAACAATATCTATTTTGCCAGAAAAATATGTAAAAGACAATACATTAGCCATAAGAATATTTCATAAATTTTATAAAGTATCTGGAGAACAGCCAAAAGTATTAGCAAGTAGGGTGAAGCAGTGCACATACACCAACTGTACACTCTAGATGATCAAGGGTGGATTGAAAACGTTGGTAACATTGGAGCTCATATTCTCATGTTAAATAATACAACTTCAAAGAAAAGCCATGGCATGGTAACAACACTACAACAGTACTTGTATACTATGGCAAAATCTGCACCTATCTACTATCCTAAATTTTCCTATCACACCCAAAAGAATACAATTCCATGCATTTTAACACGAGGCTCAGGAAAACGGGATGCCTTTGTACATGGCGTCAATCACAATGAATAAGAAGATGCAGCAATGAAGCTCCTGCACTACCGCTATATAACTCTAAACAAGTTTTCACTTTTCACTTATCTGTCTTGTGGGCTGTATACATAATGCTTGTACACTTAAGGCACCCTTAAATATCTAACTGGTTAAGGTTAATCATGCTTGCAGAATTCTGTATGAGCTCCTTCCGAAAATCCACCTAAGATTGAACAAGAACATTTAGCTTCTGCAGAAATATCACAAGACAGAATTCTGGAATAATACAAATAATGGCAATTGCCAGGAAACAGTAATATTACTCCTTCATCTGGCATTGCAGTTGAGAAACTTAACATAAGACCTAGAAAGTATAAGGTGCTACAAAATCGGAAGTCATGTAATTTTGTCAAAAATAACATTATAATTTGTGCATAAGACGACAGAATTCAATTCCTTCAGTTTTTTTTTTTTTTTTTTTTTTTTTTTTTTTGAGAGAAAGAGAATCATACAATCCCCCAACTACAAAAGGTGAAAACACCACCTCAACTTAATTTATTAAAATAATAAAAATTGTAAGCAGCTAGCCAATTAGCCAAGAGCTCACTTTATCATAAGACAACTAAAATGCCCCTATATTCATGAATCATGATCTACTTACCCGGGAACCCATAAGGGAGGAAAAAACAACATTTGCTTCAGCGGCATCTTCAACCACTAATTGCTTTAGCAACCTTTGCTCTGGATCCATTGTTGTTTCCCACAATTGTGTAGGCATCATCTCTCCTAGGCCTGCATTGCATGCATATAGATATTATGGTATATATAACTCAAACCAACTAGAAACCAGATTTTTTTTTTATTTGTAAGCTATGATGCACGGACACAGACACGGACACGGATACGACACGGACACGGATACGGCGATACGGCAATTTTTGAAAAATAAGGACACGATACGGCGTGGACACGGCAATTAAATAATTAATTAAATTTTATATTTAGGCATATTTTTTTAATATTTTTAGACATAAAATCTGTTTATACCTAGAATTTAAATTATGTACTAACTACATATAAGTAAACTAACACCCAACATAGTACAATAACACACATAAAATTTTTAGAGTACAAACTAAAAGTTTAAATAGATTACATTCAATATCAAACTAAAAACATAAAAAGAAATAAGCAGACACACAAAAACAAAAATCACTAAATTCATAATAAACATTATAATTTATAAGACAAGGTTGAGTAAAGAAGAAAAAAAAAAAAAAAAAAAAATATATATATATATATATATATATATATAGATACGGTATAACACACAGTGAGTGAAAAAAAAAAAAAAAGTACTTTGGGTGTTATAAATATAACACGCCACAGTGGAATAAGGATCCACTTGGGACCAACATTTTCTGGGTCCAGTCAGTAGTTCCTAAGCGGTCAGCAATCGCGAAACAGAGAGGGAGAGAAGAGTAGCTCAGATCTGTCCACGCCGAGAGAGAGAGAGATCGGAAGGAACAGAGGGAGCTCGCCGACTCGCCGATCGGCCTGATGTAGCTCCGGCGACGGTCAGAGGGCGGCGGGCAGAGGGAGATCAACGGTTGGGCTGTGTGAGTTTTTTTTTTTTTTTCCCACTGCTGGCGTGTCCACTGCGTCGGGGCCGCGTCCGCGCCGCGTTGGTGCCGTGTCGGAGAAGCGAAAAAAAAAAAAAAAAAAACGACACCGCTCGGACACCGGAGTCCGGCGAGTCGTACCGGTACCGGTGTCGGACACCGGTACGTTGGCAAAAATGCCGTGTCGGTGCAACCCAGTTTGTAAGTTATGCACCCATGGGTCTTGCAACCATGACCTTACCCTCTATCCCATTAATAAAGGAGGATGAAGTGCCATTTGAGGTATAGCTTATTGCTACCATGAATTAAATAGTTAGCTCTGACTCCCACTGATAGAACAAACTATGGAAAACCAACAAGTAGAGACTTAAGAATAACATTTGTCATCACTTAAATTCCCCGCAGCACAGGGCATGACAAAAAAGAGGGCTTGCAAACTCATAAATATGTCACACATTGGATTTACCACGGCAGATTGCAGAGATATCAGAGCATAACCATTACACAATTCATAGAGTATTTTGCACAGCCATTAACTTGTATAAAAGCTAGTTATTTCACGAAAGCAACATTGATTTAGTGTCTGCCCACTGTAATTTACATCTAGAAGTTGACAGAGTATACTGATTGAGGGGATTGAAAGTGATTGGAGATGGAGTGCTACATAGAAGCAGATTTTTTATAGGATTCCAACAGAAACTGTCTTCAACACAAGAAGTTTGATGCTTCATTGATAACACATATAATAAAAACAAATTTTAATATGCAACAAACTACGCATCTTTGCCATTGACAAAAAGTGGCTCCCTTACATTGTATCGTAAAATAACAGCTTTCCAAAATCACAATCATGTATTACACAACACCAGCATCACCAATGCACTCATTTTATAGAGCACAGTTCCCTTTCAAGAAAATGGAGCATGAGTTACATTTGAGAACCTACTCTTGATGCTGAGATAGACAAAGAGGTACTTAATGTCGTGATCCAAAAGCATCTACAGTGAATGGGTAAGCACACATACCGAAGCCATGTGGATGTAACCAAAAATTAAATTCTAGTATTTGTATAAATGATAGTCAATTAAAAAAGCACTTTATTAGGTTAAGTCCAATAGAGATTGTGCCTTGATGTCATGACAAGTGCCTTCTACCAAAAGCGACAGGTCGTGAGTTTGAGTCTGGAATCAACCTCTCCAAGGGAAAAAAATAATAATTGGGGTTACGCTACCTACCAGTCACCTATCCTAGCCCCGCAAAACTGAGCGCTGTGTGCACTAAGTATGACCTTTTTATAATTAGATTACATCAAATTTGTGCACATGTCAAGTTCAAAGGTAATAAGTAATAGCAAATCATAAACCACACGTGCACACACACATACTCTCTCAGCCCCAATTTGTTTGTTCAGTATCCATTTTTGGCTGTCCCAAAATACTTGGCCAGTTTTAAAAGTCAGTGGTCTTTAATTTATTGACTTCCCAATATCCCATGCCCTTTATTTTATCCAAGTTTAAATTCTTGAAAGTTTATAAGGGCAATTTTGAAAACTTATGTATCTTTCTTTAAGAGACAAAGCATTAAATGGTGTTCCCTTAAAAAGTTGAATTTTGTATACCAGACAAACAAAATGGAGCATAAAGAGTACGTATGTGTGTTCCTGAGTGTGTGAGAATAAGACCTCCCAATGCATTCATCACAACAAAAAATGGTTTTTGTCTTACCTTTAAACCTCTGAATGTTGTATGATGCATTTGAAGGGAAAGAACTCTGAAGCTTTCTAAGTTCAGCATCATCATAGCAGTAGTATGCTTGCTTTCCCCTTTCAACCTGCTCATTTCAGAATAATACAACAGCAACTTAACTTCATTATTTAAAATAGATGCTCCCTGGTTACATTATAGCCAAAGGCAAACCTTGTAAAGTGGTGGAACACCAACGTATATGCAACCTTCATCAAATAGGGCTCTCTGCAAGCAATAAATACTGCATCAAGTTCCTATTTTAGATTGAATTCATTCAGCATTTGGAGTAGGGTTTTTTTTCCTTTGTTTTCATAGAATGAATTTGCAGACAATTAGTTCCATTTTCTACCTGATATCTAAAGAAAAATGTCAGCAACAATGTCCGGATGTGAGCACCATCTACATCAGCATCTGTTAAGATGATAATCTTGTGATATCGTAGAGCCTCCTTTTTAAAGTCCTCCCCCTGAAACGGAAAAAAGAAATTATACACACGCGCGCGCACACACACACGCATATATATACACAATGAATGGCTAAGCAATTAATTTTTTTTTTAACACTGTTCAGCTGATCCTTAAAGGAGAGAGATTTTGAATTCTCTTCTTTTCCGGATTTTGGTTTGTAGAGGACAGAATATAAGAAAGTGAGGAATATGACATATTTTCCTCTCAAGCCCAACAAAATTTTCTCTTCAGAATAGAGAGACCTAGAGAAAGAAAGATACTAAAATCTCCTCTTTATTTTCTCTGCATTTTCTTTTCTCTGTGTATTTCTCTTCTTTTAGTCCACTTGATTTTCTATAATGACATGTGAACTAAACAAAGTATTAATGAAAAGATGTAAGAACAAAGAAAAGAAAATAAAGATATAACCTTTACTCCAAGTCCAAGACCAAGAATGAGATTTTGAATCTCTTCATTTTTGTACATAGCTGCCTCATCCTTTCTTTCAATGTTCAATATCTTCCCCCTCAGAGGGAGAATAGCCTGCACCAACATTTTTGTGTTATTATCAGAAAATTATTATCAAGATGCCAGTCAAACACTTTCTTTTATATATATATATATATATATATATATATATATATTTATAAATAAAAGATTTTGTTGCCAAAAAACCTATCTCATGAACAATTTTAAAGCATGAGATAGCCATTCAACACTTTCCATTTGTCCCCACCATTGGGAAAAGGGTGATGATATGAAAAAAAGTGGCAGTTTAGAGGTGCCATAGATGGTACAGGCGGGAACTAGCAATGCAATTGTAGAGCAGCTGTATTGGTAGGAATAAGCTGTGTTGGCAGTAATACTGAGGAGGAATGGAAATGCTTGCTTTCCAGGAAATTAAAGTTTGCTTCCACTATAACCATTTCCTTTCAGCTTCTTAGCATTAAAAGAGATTAAAATTGCAATCTGTAGGAACTTTTCTTTTCTTAATTTTTACTTGAATACAAGTGTTCTATAGTGACAAACTGACAACACAGAAATTAAACAAACTTAATTGTGACATTGTTATTTGTCTTTCCTAGGAAAAGAATATGAACTTTTTTTTGATAAGTAGGAAAAGAATTTGAACTTTCCTAGCAATTGTTCTTGACAAGCTTGCACAATTTCTAGTAGATTGAGAGATATATTGCCAAACTACCAACTGGGAGAAGCTAAACTTTACCTGAAAGCGCCTATCACGACCTTGTTTTGCACTTCCGCCAGCTGAATCTCCTTCAACTATAAAGATCTCTGCAAGAGTACAATAACCAATATCAAATTTTAAATGCTCAAACTAATCATGTGAAAATGTTCCTTATGCTCTTAACAAATATTGAGGCCAAAAGAGACTAGAGAAATCCAAGTTTAGGAATTGGTTATCAACTTTTAATTCAACTATTACAGCCACCACTCTCATAAATAAATACATCCAATTGGTTTTGTCAAACCAAGGCAATAAATAAAAATTTCTCCATTACGCTGAATTAGATGATGGAGTTCAAGCATCCTAGCAACAACACAAATAACTGCTTGAGTCGTTTCTGCTATCAAAGGAGTGATCCAATTATAAATGATAAAAAATGGTACCATTCTTGAATACCAAGTAGCGATCAAAATGAACTCAATGGTAAGAATTGACCACTAGACTATGATAATAATAGATAACAATAGAAATCTTAATCTTGTTCTTATAAATAGACTTAGTAAAGTTCAATACAATACTTAGATGCGTCATGAATTTTACACATATTGTAATGTAATATACAACTTACATATAAATCTCAAAATCATTGTGAAAAGCTTTGTAGGATCTTGAACTTATATACTCATTATTGAATCTAAGGTTAGGAAATATGGTACAAACTTGTTACAAAAGATTTCTTGAACTATAATGCCCTGGATGTGGAGCATCTCTGCCATGGGATACATGGTGAAATTTCAAACCTAAGATTTTTTTTTAATAAGTAAATTTTATTGAATGAAAAAAAAAAAAAAAAAACAAACAAACAAACAAAAAAAGAAGAAGAGGTGCCTCCAAGTACACAGCTTGTGTACTAGAGGTGCATCATAATTAGTTAAAAATACAACAATCAAGAAAATCCAGCAAATTAGAGAAAGAATGACCACTTAAGGAGCCATTGAATCATACACGAATACACTGATTAAATTTTCTGTTCATGGAGAAGTAAATGGCTGTGAGCTAAGGTGCGTACAAGTTTACATGTACTAGTAAAACAGAACAATAAACATGCATTTATGCATATATGGTATACCACAATTGTTAGTATCGGACACTACGTATCCCATACAATTGGAATCAGTAAAACGTGTTGAATTGTATGTGTAATGGGGAGGCTCATGTATCCAATGATTCGCGTCTTGGATGGTGGGAAAATCAAAATTGTAATGAATCAATGTATGGGTTTGTATTGGTCTGTGCCTGAACTCGTGCTGAATCTTTGAGAAAGAAGGCAAGGTGCCTGGGAGGTTGTAAACAATCTGCTGAAGGATGATGTCAAACTGAGTGATACAGAATCCATTTGAAAAGTAGTAGTACAATTACTTGTTTCTGGCCTAAAGCATTGGGGTGGCTTATGGGACAGTCACAGAGAGAAAGAGAGAGAAAGCCAGAAAGGTTGGTCTTGAAAGGGCTCTGTTTAAAGGAGGCAATGGTGAGGTTTGAGGTTTCTGTGTCTTCTTCATTGCAGAAAAAGAGGATGAGAGAGAAAGGGAAGAGGAGCTCAAGTTCGGGGTAATAAGTGGCTGCCTTTATAAATACACAATTGATGCTGAGGACCATGTGTTGTGATGAGCTTTATAGGAGGATGATGCATTGCAAATTTATCACTAGATATGAAGTATGAACTGTGTTGTTATGTATGTTGGTTCACATGGGGCTCCCTTTTCCTTTGTTCCATTTCAATTGTATAGTTTTCCCATTAAAATATTAGGAACTATATAATTATTGAAACAATATGTTCAGAAAAAGAATTATCAAAATAAGTCATGCTATCATCTTTAAGTAAAATTAATTTGAATACGTATATTTTTATTTGTCTTATGTAATGATATGTAAATATTATTGCACAAATGACAACAATTATTTCCCAATATATATGTAAAGAACTCTAATTTTTTTTTATAAAAATTTTAAAAAGTGTTGATGTATCTTATGATTCACATACAATATGACAACATTGACAAGAAATACCAAAAAAATATGCCATTGATCACAAAACAATTTGCGTTTTGACAACTATGGTAGATATAATTTACTAATACATTAAAGTTTTCCAGCATGCAAATGCATCAAAATTTGAAACCTAACATCAACTTATAAAAGATTAAGCAGGAACATCACTTCTTTTTCTTTATAATTAAGAAATATATAATAAAAATAAAAAGGTAAAATGCAGCTTTCTATAGAGATAGAGAGAGCAAGAAAAAAGACATAACAAACCAATGTGTTTGCACAGCTGTATGGAAGAAAATAAAATGAAATAAATGTAGATATTTGATAAGTTCAATTTCTAAAAAGAAATTAAAGAGCAGGAAAAAAAGAAAGAATGATGGAGGAACAAACACAGTTTTCTGAT
Source organism: Castanopsis chinensis (assembly GCA_032878915.1). Taxonomy (NCBI): domain Eukaryota; kingdom Viridiplantae; phylum Streptophyta; class Magnoliopsida; order Fagales; family Fagaceae; genus Castanopsis; species Castanopsis chinensis. Next base: position 10,294,239 of record JAVQMG010000109.1, read on the forward strand.
AAGAACCAACAGCAGAAAATGGAGGAAAAAAAAAAAAGACGCTGTAAAAAAATTCTACAGAAGCAAATATATAATTAGCATGTAAATAGTCAACAAGTTACATCATAAAAGAGAGTTTAGAGTAAGGGAAAAGAAAGCCCGAATAGATGGAGCAAAGAGGAATCATGAAACATTGTGGATATGAAGTTCAGATCAGAATATTCAGAAGTAAATAAAGACATCGCGTCATAGGAATTTATCAAGTAATAAACTTCTCATTAGAATACACATCTACATGATGTTGCTGAAATTAAAAACAAGAGAGAGCTCTCACAAGAAAAAAAAAAAACAAAACAAAACATACCTGACTCTTCAGGATTTGTGGATGAGCAATCAGCTAGTTTTCCAGGAAGAGATGACGATCTCAGTACACTCTTTTGTCTCACCAATTCCCTTGCCCTCTTTGCTGCCAGAGCTGCCTAAAAAGGGAAACAATGGATAAGAGGGAAAGGTCTGAATTTTAAGATATGTCTAAGCAAGAGCGTTTTGATTAATAAAATCGCTACCGAATCAAAGTAGTGTTTTGAGCCACAACAAGATACCTTGAGAGCATTTAAAGACTTGGAAAGAATTAAATCAAGAATATCTGGATGTAACTCCAAGTATTCAGTAAGATATTCTTGAACAGACTGATCAACCACTTTTCGTACCTCCGGATTTCCCAACCTAGTCTTTTGGCAACAGACAGAAAAACCAGTACAATAAGATAACAGCAATTATGGAAAAATAAAGGAGCATCAAGGTGTCCAAAGCAACCATGTGAGCAAAAGAAATCAGTTCTCAATTTCAAATATTATAAAATAGGCAATACCTTTGTTTGTCCTTCAAACTCTGGATTTGGAACCTTGACCGAGACAACACACGTTAATCCCTCCCTTACATGTTCACCACTTAAAGTAATGTCCTTATCCTGGAATAATACAGATGAAACTTTACAATATTGAAATTTTGAGCTAGTTTCATTTTACTTTCTACTCATGTTTAATGTATGGCTCACAAGAATCAATGGAAGGCAGTAAATCTTCAAATCACATATTCCTGAGAATTGCCTAGGAAGCATTCACTTTTTTTTTATATATAGGTAATGAAAAAAGTTTATTAAGAAAAAAATAGCCAACCCGAGTACATTGGGGATGTACTATGGGGACATTCACTTCTTAAATAATACAAGCAGAACAGCCTGTTTCTATAGGTAACTACAACTCACACCCGTACAGCAGAACTTTGGTAACTTGTTCTCTGGGGAAAAACTCAACCATTTTTTGTTTTTCTGTTCCTTTACACACCATGAAGAGAAACTAAAGACATTTAGAAGATTGAAGGCAGGACAAAAACCTTTAGAAGCTCATAATGGAAACATATCATGCAGTCCTTCAAGCATACAGCTAGACATGCAGACGCATTTGATTTACCCTTGTACTTATTTTCACAATAAGATGCATCTAAAGCCATGGTAAAATTGTCTGACCTGGCATTTGTAGCAGAAATAATAGTTACCCAACTCCTCAATGGGTCCATTTTAGATGGGGCCATACTCATTTCATTCCCCCCAAAAAAAAGGCTGTGATAGCTAAGTTTCATACTCATTTGAAACCAACCCCCTTTCCCTTACAGTCCATTCAAAAAAGAAATGAAAGAATCACTGCCTTGGAACCAGTAGGAGTTGGATGAAGAAGGGAATATCCACCAAAAAGGTACATAAGTTATTTGTGATCTTTTTAATTTTAGATCATAATTTATTGTTTTTTCAGTTTTTTTTTTCTTGTTGCCTTTTGTGCTTCCGATTGATTTTATTACTAATCAAAGACCTCTCCTACCCTATAATCCCAGGAAAAAAAAAGTAACAATCAGAGTTTGTTGGCATGGTTGGAGAAACCCCTTGAAAAATGGAAGAAAAAATGCACCTTGATAGATTTTGACTTCTTTCCAAGGCTATTCAGAGTTCTTGTTAAAGCAGCCTTTGTACCATCTATATGGGTGCCACCATCAACCGTACGTATGCTGTTAGCATATCCCAGCATTGTATCTGAATATGCATCTGAACACCTAGTAGAGAATAAATGAATAAATAATCAAATCATTAAATACAAGAAATGATCATCAACAATTTGAATAATGTTATCCCAATAATTTGAGAATTGATGTCCTTGACATATAATACATCCCCTAATTTTGACAACACCATGTTAATCCCAACTCACAGAGTGATGCAAGCACCAATAGGAAAGGTACAGATCCATCACTTTATAAAGGATAAAAAATTGTTTTAACAACACCCCTATTCCCACCAAAAAATGAAGGTTGAAAGAAATTGTATCTTTTCTCTTTGTATTCCATATCAGATGAAGAAGGAAAATTTAAACATGCGCAGGAACAGGGGATTAAATGATTTACCATTGGAGAGCTACATCAATTGAAATGCCCTCTTTTTCTTTTCTGAAACCCACGACATCATGAAGCGGTTTCTAAATCAAAGAATCGTCAGTCTACCAACTTCAAAAAACGATGCAAATGCCAAGAAGCCCATAGATGGTCAAATATCACAAGAATCATAAAATATAAAATAAAATAAAATACCGGATCATCCTATTCATCACAGGGTTTGTGACCTAGTGGTATCCAGCTGTCTCATTAAGAATGAGCTAGGTTCAATTTTTTAGACCCACTGGTAGAGTAACATTACATTATGGAATATGGACATAAAATGTTCATGCAAACGCAAATATGAATGCACACTAAGATAAATCATATTTTAATTATGCCAAGTATAGAAATTAGCATTTAGTAGTGTCAACTGAAATCTGGAATTGCTGATATTCTTACACTATCCACTTCACTCATTTGAAAGCCTCCATGCATTACTAGTCATATAAAAAGATACACAACATGCTGCTATACATGCAATAAATACTTACAAAGGAACATGTACGTGTGCTTGTGTGTGTGTATAAAGAGGTTCATAACAGATCTCAAACCGATATGAATCCTACATCCAAGTGGAACAGAACAACTACAGACGCACTACAAAAATAGTGAAGATGGTTAAAGGTCAAGCATACCTTATCAGTATTTAGCCATGTCACATATTCAATCAATCCCCCAGCGTAGAAGTACTCATTATACTGGTTCTTGTCCGGATCACTATCCTCTTTTTTCAGAGCAATAGTAAGCTGCAAAGGTCAAGTCACAGGAGATACAAAGAATCAGAGAAATTTCATATTGCCACCAGCATGCCACATGAAGAACGTAACTTTCCATGAATAATAATTAAAAATCCATGAGTTAACGTATGTGAGAAAACATCAATTCACCTAATCAAAAGCTATGATTCTACCTTAGGATTGAGAAAAGCTAGTTCCCTAATTCGTCCAGCTATTGTGTTGTAGTCAAACTGAATAGCGGTAGTGAAAACTGCATGCCCAGAATCAAACAAAGCATATACATTAATCACTGTGACTATCAATATATAAAGTGGTATAATTCATAATCCAAAAACCATAAAATGTATATGAGGCTTGGAGGGTCACAGAAGACCTTCTGTGTCAGGCCAAAATCTGATTCGTGTTCCTTGATGATCTTTCAATTCCGGGGGAAGAATTTGACTTAATAAAGTTGTCACAGGGTTCCCGCGAGCATATTTTTGCTCATATTCCATTCCATCACGCCAAATGGTGACTTCTAGTGCCTGTGAAGTAAGACATCACAATTGAGTCTTCCATACAATGATAGCCAGCGTTGGACACCTTATATATAGACAATGCAAGACATAACAAGTGACAAAAACTCAATAAAGGAAAAACTAATCTATATCAAGGTATTATAATGTGATTTCCCATCTGCATCCATAGTGCGAAGCAAGAACTGCAAACCCCAAACATAGACAATGCAACACATAACAAGTGAAGAAAAATCAATTACAGGAAAATCCTCAAATGTTCATTATTACCATGATGATATGTCAAGAAGTTATAATATGATCGCCATCTAACTCCCTCTTAGTTTGAACCTTTTTTTCCTGATGCTTTACATGTGCATTATGAGGTAAAATTCATACATTACATTAAAGTAAAAACCAATCCTTATGTAAAATAATAATAATAAAAAATAAGAACCCATAAAGGTTATATTCCTGAGTAAAGTTAAAGGGGAATTTTATAATACATATAAAAGATATTTCACAACTTGATCCATAGCCATAAAGGAATTAACAGTCCTCAAAAAATCTTATAAGTAGATACAAATGTAGATACTTTATGATCATAGGAGAAAAGGAGCAAAAAGAAGTTATAAGGGAGACAATGCAGACCTCAGACAAGGCATTAACAACAGACAAACCCACACCATGCAACCCGCCTGACACAGAATATCCACTACTGGAGCCACCAAATTTACCACCCGCGTGTAATACCTGCAAATTTTGATAAGTATGAATATTTATCAATATAAGCAGAATTGTTATAAATAATAAGAAGAAGAAGAAGAAGAAATTCCCACAAGAAAGAAGGGTCAAACTATTTTTTTTTTATCAGTAAATAAAAATTTATGGAAAAAATGAGAAAAACAGGAGAAGCAAATTCATTGGTACACAGGATGTGTACAAGGAAAGCAAATGTCTACCCAAAATTACATAAATCTACAAAATCTAAAACAGAGGGTATGTCAAGACTGATAAAAGCAGTCCTCCACTCAAACAAGGATGGAAGAAAAATGCGCTTCAACTCAATGATAGAACACTCCTCCCCTTCAAAAATTCTGTTGTTCCATTCTTGCCATATGTTCCACATAATAAACTACAGATAACATCTTAAACAGATGCCAACCTATGTTGCCCAACGCCTCTAAACAAACAAGCAAGCAACTCAATCACTTGTTTAGGCATAACCCAAGAAATACCAAACAAGCTAAATACAAAGGAACATAACTCAGAGGCAAAAGGACAACAAATGAGCAGGTTGTCCACCAATTCCCAATCATTTTTACACAAAATACCTGCTAACAACTCAAACATTTCTCTTCCTCAAATTATCCAAAGTTAGAATCCTCCCCTTCGCCACTGTCCAAGTGAAAAAAGCTACCTTAGCAGGAGCCTTCGCCTTCCAAATACTTTTCCAAGGGAAGGGGTGATTACTTCTATCAGATAAAATTGAATAGAATGACCACACTTCAAAAGAACCACTCCAGGCAGTTACCCATACAACTTTATCTTCCTCATTCCCTTCCACCTTAGAAGAATAAAGAAGAGCAAAGTAAGATTCCAAACTTGCCAGTTCCCAACCTTGTATCGGTCTAACAAAAAGCACATCCCAGTGTGCAATCCCAGTAAGCCAACACAAATACCCCGCCACAAACACATCCTTATTTATTGCTATGCAATACAACATCGGAAAAGCTTCCTTGAGAGATAATTCTCCATACCATAAATTGTCCTAAAAACATATTCGAAGACCCCTTCCCACCTCAAATTTGATATTTTGAGAAAACCTTTCCCAACTACCTCTTATGTATTTCCATAAAGAAACCCCATAGGGTTCATTTGTAGCTCCAGAACACCAACCACCCCCCATCACTGCCATATTTGTTAGCTATTACAGTTTTCCACATAGCATTTGTCTCCATAGAATGCCAAAACCATTTTCCCAATACAGCAGTGTTAAAATGAGTGAAACTTCTAATCCCCAAACCACCCGATTGTATTGGCTGACGTAGACTTCCAGTTAACCAGGTGCATTTAAATTTCATCACCCAAACCATATACTTTTTTTTGGACAAGCCACATATCAAAACACTATAATTCAAAGTTCACTTATATGCATTGAATTTATTCATCTCCTTGAAAGTCTGACATAGTAGGTTAGTTTTCAGAATTGTAGATGCAAAGGGAACCTTTTAATTTACCAAGCACGTCTTGTTGGCCAGAAAACCACCTTTTTTTTTAGCATAGTAAAAATAATGCCAATTAACATACGATTTAGTGCAAGTGGTGGAAATAGAGTGATCCATGGAGAATGAGGAATTTGGATTTTACAATTTGCTTGACCGATCACCCAAACATAGTTTGAGAAGCTAGATGATACCATGGAAAGGTATACCAACAATAAGCACATCAAACTATATATTCAGGAATGCAGGGAACCATAAATCTTCATTTATATTAAGCGGTAGACAAATGATGATTCTAACCTAAAAAAAAAAGTTCTAATGAAAATTGTCAATATATGCAATAATACCGTCAACACAGTCTCCAGGGAGGATTTCTTGGTAACTGGGTGCAAGTCAGTAGGAATCTGCATTGTACAAGTCAAATAAGAAAACAAGTGAACATAGTAACAAAACATATTAAAATCTAGCATAAATAGGTCATATTTCTTAAGCATATTATTAGAAAGCCTAAATTAATATAAAAATATATCACATTCCCCTGCTTCCCCTGTAAATCTATTCCTGGTTTAGGACTACTGGTTCTTAACATTCCAGAGTGAACAATATGATAGTTCTTACTTCTTGGCACTTTAGTGTACTCCACACTGTACAATTTCTGCAGGCATCAAAAGATGCGTATAAATGCATAAAACATTGTTTATAAAAGCATGTCATGACAAAATGTTCCAACCTTAATAACTTTTTTTTTCATGAAAATTTCTTTAACCCAAAATGCTCTGAATTTTTTACAGCATCATAACAAATCAAGGAGCAAATTCAGCAATGTGCAGCAGGAGATGTGTAGACTCTTGACATAAGCATAGCCCAAAAATCTTAAAAGCAAATGCTCAAACTGATATTGGTCAAAGTTATGTCCAAGTAGAAAACAAGCCCAACAAACACAATGCACATAAAATACTACAGCCTGATAAATACATCCAGACTGAAATAACTGAAGATAAACCATACCCCACGACCATTGTCAGTAATGCTCACAGAACCGTCAGCATGCAAGACAACATCTATTTTAGAAGCAAATCCAGCCTGAGCCTCATCCACAGCATTATCCAATATTTCATAAACCTAAAGAAGCACAATCAATGAACAAGAAAACTTTTATCTTCTTTTTTTTAGGGGCTCTGATGAAGTCAGCGAAATGATAGTACTAATTCTACAAAAACCAAAGTGAGGAAGATTATACCAAATGGTGCAAACCACGAGGTCCCGTGCTTCCAATATACATTCCTGGCCTTTTCCTAACAGGGTCTAAGCCTTGCAGTACCTATTTCATCAAGACAACCAGTATAAGCCCAAACCCAGAACTTTCTCAACCTGAAAAGTTAAACCCCCCCCCCCCCCCTCAAAGCTGATATTCAAATAAAACCATTTCCAACAATAAGAAGCACCTACCAATACAATCAATGTCAGATACAGTAACAGCATAATTCACAATAACAATTTATACATTGCTGATATAAGTGTACAATGTTTAGCATAAGCAAATTCATAATTCAATAACCAGTAAAACTACACCTGAATTTGATCAGAACCATAAGCTTTTGAACTGGCACTTCCTTGTAGAGCCTCGGTGGTGCTCGTCGACATGAAAGCCCTCGGAGACACCGCATTTCGAGTTGAAAGACTCGAAACCCTTTTCAATGGAGAATTCACCCTGACACTACAAAAAACACACAGAATTGTCATCAAAACAAAACAAACACTATCTAAAACCACCCAAAAACCCCCATTTGGCTTCAACTCTACTTTACTGAAAACGAAAAAAAAAATCCTTTTTTCAGAGACAGAAAGAACAGAAAACATTAAAACTCCGCTTGGTTGCTAAGAAAAAGTCCTCGTAACACTCAGACGAAAAGAACCCAAAAATTAAATATTAAAAAAAAAAAATTGTTTTTTAATTAAACTGAGACTAAGTTCTTCACTCCTCCTTAAACACCCACTTAAAAAATCCAAAACTTTATCACATTCAAGAAAGTTTTCTCTCATTTCCCTTTGTTTTCCATGGAACCAAACAGAAACTAAGCAAAAAAAGAGAGAAAAAAGACAGAGAGAAGTATACCTGGATGGCTTGAAGATGAGAGAAGGACGAGAGTAAGAGAGAGGATATACAGAAGAAGAATGGAGAGAAGAGGAAGTCAGGAAGCGAGAGGCCATGAAACGAAGTGAGAGGAGATAAGAGGAAGAAGAAGGCCTAAGAAGAAGCGCCATGACAATCTCAGTTTCCTTTTCTTTTGGTTTTTAACAACAAATGTTAAAATGGAGGGCTTTTTTTTTGAGGTTTTTGTGAGAGCTTTGTAGAATTTTGACAAACATAACTTAAAACTCTATTGGGCCTTTCTTAAACTTACATTTTGAAATTTAAACCCCTGTATAGGCCCAGAATTTTTTATTTTTATTATTATAATTATCAGGATTTTTTTTTAAATAACTATAAAAACCAAATTATATTATTACTTTGCCAAGATTTTAAATTAATTTGGTATATAACAAATCGAGTCGTTTGGACTTGATTTTGAAATGCTAAATCGAGTACACTACACTCAATTTCAACATCGTTTATAGCTGATGTGGAATCTTAGTCCACGTAGGCATAGAACTCGAGTCAACATGACCTGAGTTCTGTCAAATAGAGATCGAGTCCTACAGACTCGATTTTGTTTTATTCAGCATCCTCTACCTTCGTTCTTTTTTCTTCTTCTTTTTCTCCATTTCAAGTCCCATTCTCTTCTTCCCTTCTTTCTCAATTTCAAGTCTTGTTCACCATCTTCTTCCCTTCTTCCAAGCCCCCAAAAACCCAAGTCAGTTCTTCCTTCTTCATCTAAATCTATTTCTCAAAATCCCAAACCCATTTTTCTCAAAATCCCAAACCCATTTCTGAAAATCCAAACCCATTTCTGAAAATCTCAAACCCAAAACCCATGAACAAAACCAAATACAAAACCCAAAACAAATCAAACCCACTCTCCACTCCAACGTGTTCTTCTCCTCTACTGGAGCGGTGGCGAGAAACTTGGGTTTTGCATCATCTTCGCTACTCCGTCGCCTAAAGCTTTCGCTGCCCCTGGATTGCTTCGTTATTACTTCTCTAGTTTGTTGGGTTTTGCATCATTGCTTATTTCTTCTTCGCTGTTGATCGGCGTTTTGATCTTAGGTTGTTGATCTCTGGGTTTTGCTAATCTCTGCATCTGGGTTTTGCCTTTTTTACTGCGTTTTGATCTTTGCATTTGGGTCTGCGTCTGTGGGTTTGTCTGCAGTTAAGCAAAACTAAATCGAGTCCTACAAACTCGATCTCTATTTGACAGAACTTGAGTCTTCTGGACTCGAGTTCTATGCCTACGTGGACCAAGTATCCACATCAGCTACAAACGATGTTGAAATCGACTTTAAAGCAGTCGATTTAGCATTCCAAAATCGAGTCATTTGTACTCGATTTGTTAGATACCAAAATAGTTTCAAACATTGACTAACTAATAATATAGTTTTGATTTTATAGTTATTCAAAAAAAAATCATAATTATTGGTATATATTAAGAAGATTCAAAAAATTAGTTATTACTTTTTTTCCTGTCAAAAATACTCCAAAATTAATTAATTAACAATTTAAAAATGGGGTTAAAATAGTAAATTGGCAAAAGAGAGTTAGTTATTATTATTTTTTTATTGTCAAAAATACCCCTACCTAAAACTTAAAATTGGGGTTAAAATAGTAAATTGACAAAAATAATAAATTCTTACATTTACGTTGAAATGCCTTCTTATTCTAATAAACTCCTACTTTTACGTTGATTTAAATGCCTACATCTACTCACTAACTCCCTACAAAATAGGATCACTCTTTTGTTAATGTTAAAACTCCTCAAATCTACAAAACTCACCTCATGTATTCATCACAGCATTAGTTTTTTTTTTTTTTTTTTTTTTTGTGTGATTGAAAAAAGTAGAAATTCCAAATTATAATAAATGCAAATTATTAATTTTTATCCAAAAAATAAAAGAGTCTCACGTGCGTACTTGAGGCTATTATTATTATTATTATCATTATTATTATTATTATTATTATTATTATTATTATTATTATTATTATTATTATTATTATTATTATTATTATTATTATTTCTTCTTCTTTTTTGAAGAGTTGCTAACATTTTTTTATAGGGTGCATCTAATTTGGATTAACTTGATGTAATCAATTTTTTCAATTTTGAAGACCAAAATTTTCGGTCATTGTAAAAGTTGCATATCAAAAGTGCAAACCCAGTTTTGAAGCCCATTTTTAGATATAATAACAAAATTTTGAATTTTAATCTGCTTATCCATGTGAAGGCCCAATAGGGGATATTGGACTTTTGTCCTTATTTTGCAAAAGTAAGGGCAATATATCAATATTTTGAAACTATTTAGGTTTGTGTGCTTGTTTTGAAACTTGATTTTAACTTGATTCTAGCAAAATCAAGTTACAAGTGGAACTCGACATTAGACATTAGAAATGTCGAGTTCTATGCATATTTTTCCACTTAATTTAAAAAAAAAAAATTAAGTGAAACTCAACCTTGCTAAAGTCAAGTTTCAATTAAAAATTTACATATAACTCGATGTTAAGGATATCAAGTTTTATACCGACTTTGATTTCGTTAAAATTGAGTTTCAAAAATAGAGACACAGACCTAAATAGTTTTAAAATAGGGACGTATTATTGTTATTTTTGCAAAATAAGGGCAAAAGCCCAATAACCCCTCTAATATAATCATTCTGTACTTTAAATTTTTGTTTAGTTAACAAAATAAAAGCAGTAATTCTAGTCTACAGATAACTTCTTTCACAAAAACAAAAACAAAAACAAAAAGCAAAAAAAATCACAATTGCAAAGTTGATCGACTATGAATGATTTATTTTATTTTTTTTAATGGTAGTCAACTATGAGTGATGAAGAAATAGTTATGGATCATTAAGGCCCTGTTTGGATAAAAAAATTTGCTCACTCAATTTTCATCACTCATCACTCATCACTTATCACTCATCACTCTTCACTCATCACTTATTACTCATCACTCATCACTTAAAAATATTATACCCGTTTGGCACCATCACTCAGTTTTCATCACTCATATTTTTCACACTATTTGTGGATCCCATGGCTGTCAATCAATGCAGCTTTTGCCTTTTTTTTTTTTTTTTTTTCTTTTCTTCTGGGTTCGGTGTAGCTTTAACGTCAGTTTTTTTTTTTTTTTTTCTGGGTTTAGGTGTAGCTTTAACGTCAGTTTTTTTTTTTTTTTTTTTTTTTTTTCTGGGTTTAGGTGATCTGGTACTGAAAAGGAAAAAAAAAAAAAAAGAAAAAGTGAAAACCGAACCCAGAAGAAAGAAAAAAAAAAAAAAAAAAGTTAACGTTGAACCCAGAAAGAAAGAAAAAAAAAAAAAAAAAAAAGTGAAGCCCAACGTTAACGTTGAACCCAGAAAAAGAAAAAAAAAATAAACCTGAAGACCGAACTCAGAAAAAAAAAAAAAAAAAAAAAAAAAGTTGCGGCTGTGGGTCCCCCAATGTGTGTTTAATTACAAAAATGCCATTGAGTTATGAGTTATGGAAACTGAAAACAGCTAAAATGTGTTTTCAGTTTTCATAACTCATAACTCAAAAATCAGAGAATTGAGTGATGGAAACAGAGTTATGGAAATTGAGTTATTTGCATCCAAACAAAGTTTTTGTTATGGGTCCCACCATTTTTGAGTTATGAGTTATGGAAACTGAGTTATGAGTTATGGAAATAGCCAATCCAAACGCCCCCTAAATGTCAGTTGTGTTGTGTGACCACTACTCACAATCGACCAATTCAACAATTGTTAAATTTATTATGAAAAAAGTTGTTGGTAGCATTACTAAAATAAAGAGATTACTTCAAAACCACCATAACCAAAAATTTGGGCCACTATGAAAGTAGCATATCGAAGTCTCATATGAAACTCTATAACTCCACAAGACCTCACTCATCTCCTACTTTAGTAGCTGAAATATTAAGCATGTGAAAAAAGGGACTACAACAGAATAGCACTCGACCTCGCGCACTCGACCTCGCTCAATTTACTAGGCAGAATGAGATTTCACAGGTTTGTTAGGGCGTCTCTCCTCCTATAGTGCAGCAACTTGTACAAGCAGATCGTATGCAACTCTCCTGTTTGAGCTTTTATCCTCTACTTTGTTGTACTTCAATTTCTCTAGCTAATGAATTCAGATCTTCTCATCAAAAAAAAAAAAAAAACTGGAATGGACCCATGGATGTTGAGTATTTTGTATAAGGGATACAAATTGCAAAATGAAAGAAAAACAAAACACCTTCTATTAAATTCATAATATATAGCTATTAAATCGTTTAAATAAAAGTGGGAGATAAAATTATCAATATTTTCCTATTTTCCACATAATTCCTCGAGATTAAAAATGTTTATTTATTTAAGAAAAATGATGAGTTTAGATGAAAAATAAACATCTCTCTTTTTCATTCACTTACTCTCTTATCAGCTTTCACTTTATTTATTATTTATTTTTTTAGTTTAATTAAACAAAAACAAAAATTTATCTATCCCTTTTCTATTTTCTCTCTTTTTTCCCCCCTTTTTTTAATCCTCTTACTTTTCCATCATAAATTTTTATTCTTACACTTTTCCACCCTATCAGAAGCAATTAAAAACATGGAAATGATGAAGCTGACACCCCAATTTGAAATGTCAACGTGCTTGTTAATTGTCAATCACATGAAATCATGAACGTAACCAGTAAATGGTCTTGGGACAGAAGCAAAGCAGAACTTGCATGCACACAATGGCCATGAAAGCATTAAAATCAAGAACATGGCGTTTATCTGTATCAATCCAAACGAACAACAACCCAGAAATTTAACATTTAAATGGAGGTAGTCAAGTTGACAAATGGATGTAGTCAAGTTGGCATGGCAGTAGTTTCTTGTGAAGGCATATTTTTAACTTAAGGCAAAGCAAGACCATCCAAGTTTTTACTATTTTTCAAACAGCCCATCAATTATTTGCCAAAATTTTTAAAAGCACAATATCACGAAAACTGTACTAATAAGTGATAAGATCTTCCATACCTATATACAGTTGTACATAGTGATTTTATAGTAGTTTCAACTTTCAAGGTTCCTTTACTTTGAAGGAGGTAGTTCTATCTTAAGGGATTTCATGGCGCCCTTAACTTGATGATATATCTTTGGTAATAACATTAGTACACAAGTGTACGACAAATATACATGACAGGATGATTTCCTGGAAACCCTAGAGTCAGTTCTTTACAAATCGACTACCTGGCTGAGACAGTTTAAATATATGGAGTGGGAAGACAAAACCATATACTTATATAGATCGGAGAGAGGATAAATTAGAGAGATGCCTTTGTCTGGTCAATTACATAGGACCTGCAGCAATTTCATTTGCCTATGGGTTCCGTGCATTCCTGAAATATGAAGCAAAAATTATTACAGGTTAAGAGAAATGGCTGTATTTTTATATACTGCAAATGCTTGGATGTTGAACAAATTTGTAATAATCTCGATGATACAAAAGCAGCCTCGCTAAAATTATCGACCATAAAACTTTACCACAGATATGGATGTGTGACAAAGATGCAATGTAACCACGTCCCTAATGCAGGAGCAGGAGACATGGAAAGAAGATATAGCCATATAGAGCAAATATAACATATGATAAACATTTTTTTTTAATTAATCACATTACGTGTGCGTTTGGCTCCAGCTTAAAAAGCCAGCTTCTTTTACTATTCAACTTATTTTTGCTATTATTTATGGGTTCTGCTGTACTATTTCAGCTAACTTTTGCCTTTATTTACAGTACTTTTAATAAAAAGTTTTCAGTTTCAGCAAAATAAGCAGATCCCAAACAGACCCTACATAGATTAACCTCTACAAGACACATTTCCTATTCCTTGCCATGTTGTAAAGAATATCAATGATACCACAAAAGTTGCTTAGATTCATGATACCATAAAAGTTCTCTCTTTATGATTCAAATCAAATGATCTACAAAAGTAAAAACTATTGTCCAAAGGATCATCCCTCTTACTAGCTATAGATAAAATAAAATAAAAAATAAAAAGGGAGGAAAGGGAAGGGGGGGGGGGGGTTGGAAGAAGACTCCAACAGTATGGAGCACCAAAATGGTGATCACACATTTCACATTGCCCATATTTGTATATTATTTCATTTGTAGATTTTGAAGTGTCTTGCCGTGTGTGTGTGAAATATTCATCTTCATTGGATCTTTTGGTAGTTGAAACGTGCACTCGCCTGTACTAAGTGCTTTATTTAAAGTTACTATACTTAGTATGTTTTGTTTATAAGCAATATATTAATAAAGCATAAAAAGGGGCACAACCCTATCACACGAGATCCACAAGAGAAACACCTAGAAAGAAAATGTAGCCTCTGATATTTAGAAGATCAATAAAGTCACCACAGATTTACTTTTACACAAAGTAAAGAACTTTACCTTGCAGAAGTCAAATGTGAACTATTTACAGCCCCCCTAGGAGTACTTATACGCCGCATCCTCTGATCATGATTATTGCTGACACGTATAGCAGCAACTTCCTTTTCCTTAGCAGCAACTTCTCTTCGCATCTTTTTAGCTTCAACTTCCATTGCTTTGTTCAATGTATCAACCTTTTTTGCCAACATCTGCTTAATTTCACATTAGAAGAGATAGATTAGATTAAGAGCATGAATGGGGGTTAGAACAGGCTGCAAAGTCAGATCAGTATGCAGTCCAACCTCAATTGCATCATCCTTGTCCTTGAGTGTCTGATCTCTCTCATTGCAGGCTTTTCTCAGAGATACAACCTCTTTCTGTAGCATATCATACAGCATTCCAGAAACATAATCTTCATGTTCTGGTTTGGTGTTTCCAATTGGAGTTCCATTTGCACCCTCCATGTGAGTACCATTTGTTTCGCTAATTAGGTTATGATCACAGGTATTGGTGGGCACATTATCTTTCCCACTTGCATCTGGTATCAGCTTACCTCTATCCAGTGATCTACTACCACCATCAAATGATCTAGTCGAGATATTACCATGCTTTAATAATGTGCTAGCACTGTTTGATCTGAGAAGCCCATATTGTGAATTTGAAGTTCTCTTTGATAAATACCCATTGGAGGATGACTTTGAGAAATTCTCTGCTCCACCAAGAGACTGACGCCTTGAAGATCCATTGCTTATGGTTCTCCCTTCTGAGGCAATGCGAGAGTTACCATTAGACGTTTTAAGCCTTTCCTCCAAAACCTTGAATCGCAATTGGTATTTTTCCTAAGAAATCAAGTAATAAATGAACAATCAAGAAATGAATATTCAGAAAGTAACAAAATCAGGGAATGACGTTAATAGATTAGCTTACACACTTTAAGTTGCGCTTCTGCCTTTGCGGTGCGCTCAGCTACTGCCAGTTTATCACGAAGCTGTTGCATTTCTCCCTAAAAATATATGTAAAACTATATTTAGTCTTCACAATACCTTATAATTTATTGTACTTCAAAACAGCAATATTCAGCTTTCCATAGCAACTATGTATTTTGAAACACAATACTACTCCATTTTGTGTTTTATACAAGCAAAATTTATGACTGTTCACATGGTCTAACTATATGTCACCCAGTATTATTATGATATCAACCTGTTTAACATCCCGGTTTCTATTTTATAGTTGGCAATAAAAATCAAAATTAAAAATAACAGACAAGGATATGTTGTTGCATGCCTCTTTCTTCCATGCATCATGAAAGAATCCTAGCTCACTTACAGTTATTAGATGATAAACCCAGCACACTAAAAGAAGACTAGGTTTTGATGTTAGTTCAAACAATTCCTATTTTATCAATAAACATGTTAATTGAGTACAAACTAACAGCAGAACCAAGTGTTTCAAGAATATCCGTAGCAGAAACATGTTAATACTTGCTCAGTATTCAGGGTATGCTTTGAAGAAATGAACTTTGAAGAACATGATAAAGAGGCATTGAATGGGTAACATGCCTGAAAAAATTTTCTTTCCTCAAGCCATTGCTTAACAGGCATCACTTTGTCATTGGCATCTTTCCACTCATTTGCAACTACAGTGGCAACACGATTTGCAGTAACCTTCGCACGAGCTACTTCCCGTTCTAAAGTTTTTCTCTCCTCCTATTCAAGCTTGAAGATTAGAAGCAATTTGGAGCATTTCTAACACATTCAAAACGACTACCAGTTGTTTTGAAGAACTGAAAATTCCAAGGGTAACAGTCATTACATTCATCTCTTGCACTTTTCGTTGATAATCTCGCACAGCATTAGCAGCAGCACCACCAGCCAAAACAGCCTCCTCAAGCTCACGAACAGTTTGGGTTAGCTTTTCAACCTCTGCAACCTTCTGCCGATGCATTTTGTCCATGATTTTGTTCTCCTCCTGATTAGTTAACAAGACATTTCAAACCAAACTATGTCACTCATTGATACCTCTAAGCACATGCCTTCATTTGCATGGACATCATGGAGGAGAAAATTTTGAATGAGAGGAAAACCTGGCATATTTCAATTTGCTTCATTAGCTCCTGATTTTTGTTTTGCAGATCATCAACCAAGGATGCTTTAGCCAAAGCAATCTGAACAGTTCTCTCAGCCTCAAGAAGAGCAGCCTCTTTGGATTTAGTAAGCCGATCAAGTGCTCTATTGTCATCCTGCAACTTTGCGACCTAAATACCAAAACATCATGCAGAGGTAGAAAAGTTTACTGCATTACTCCTTGAGGTTGATCTATATGAATGGGTGACACTTAACAGTTCTAAGTACAACAGTATGACCACAAACAACAAAAAGAAGTCACAAAATTTCAAGGTTAAAATATAAATAATACCTCCAGCCTGGCCAGTTTAAGCTCTGCCTCCAGCGGTGTAATAATGGCCTCAATGGGAGGCATTTCATCGTCCTTCTGTGCAGCATGGACCCTTCGAAGTGTAGCTTCAGCTGCAAATTGTGCAGCCAAAGCAGCTTTTTTCTCATCATTTATCTTCTTGATCTCAAGGTTCTGAAGATAATAACATTCTCATGGTTGTGAGAACAAAAATGACTTCTTATTTTGGTTGTAAAAAATAATTACTCCAATTAAGCAACAATGAAAAATAGTACCTTGCTCTCCAAGAGAGCTTCAGTCACTTTAAGTTTTTCATCCACTTTATTCAGCTCATCTGTCAGCTGAAATCGTAACCCAGAGAGAATAATCAGAATCCTCTCCATATTAGCAGAATTGAATATCATCCAATCCATTGCTTTCCTTGTTGACTATCAGTAATCTTTTGATAGTGATAAAAAAATGTTAAAATATTTTAATATTGTTCATATAGAGACAATAAGATTTGTATATTAATGACAATTGAAATTTTCCAATTATTCTGGTCATATAAAGGCCAGCTAGTCCATTTTGCAAAGGCATTTTCTTTTAGTTTTTTAGCTTATTTGCTTTTGTAAGCTTTATAAAGCCTCATTTTTGCTAGGTACAACTATGGTTTAACAAATTTCAGCAAATAAACTTTCAGCAAAAAGTTATATCCAAATGCACTCTAGAATTCATGTCAGAAGTAAGAAAAGTTTTAGTTCTACGTTTCTCTATTTCTCTATGAAGATGACTTGACTTCTATTATGCTTCTTCTTTCTAGAGTTTTCTTTTTCTTTTTTTTTTTTTTTTTTTTTCTTTTTTGGGTGGTGGGAGGGTGGGGAACCATGAACGCTACCTTTGGGACAAAATAGAATTAATATGGCTACAATACATAGCCCATGGATGAAATAGGCAAAAAAATTAGGATGTTTATTTTTAAGGAAATTTTAATGAGGATTTGAAGTCACATAATGGAGATATCAAAATATAATTGATGTCCACATGGATCAACTAGAGGATGTGACAAGGTCATACCAAAAACCCTGAAATATTATACCTTAACAATAATCCTTCTACAATGTGAAAATTGAACTATAATGTGCATGTAATTATGATCTTTTACCATAAATAAATAGAAAAAACCCATCACAAAATATTTATTGATTTTAATAACTTAAATTTATCATAATGATATAACATAAACTAAAAAAATACATTAATCCCGTTATAAGAATAAAAAAAAAATGATAATAGTAGTAACTAAAGTGGACAGAATTGAAGCATCAAACAATTATAACCATCTTTTTTGCAAGGAAATATCAATTTACAGGCATTTCCATTTTAGGCACTTAGATCTTATTATATTTGATAACATGTAAAAATTGATTAGACAGTCTTATTATATTTCCATTGCACTGAAATTATGTATAGTAAAACAATGTTGAGATAACAATCTGGCCTTCATTGTCATTATATTTGTGTTATTATTAAAGCTGTATGATTAAAGAAAGAATATAAACACATTCTTTCTTCTCATATGCATCTTCAGGTTCATATTAGTTCATAAATTTAGTTCATATTACTATAGTAGCACCTCTTCAACTGCCTTCTCTTTAAGGCGCTCCGAATTCTTCAGAGACTTGATTTCTGCAAGCGCATCTCCCAATTCCCGATCTTTATCTGTAAATGCAGTCAAATCATACAGTTTATTCAATAATACGCTCAATGTTATATGGAACTACAAGCATGAATATTAACTCCAAGGGGTAGCACAAAGGGCACTAGTGGTAGCCCAGACGATTTAGAAGCACGAAAAGCTTAACAACAATGCCTAAGTGGAACATATTTGGCTCATAACAATGGCCATCAAAAAGCAAAAAGAGTTTAAGAACTCAACAGAATTCTACCCAAGTTCCATTGTTCTTAGTTAACCTGTACATCCAAGCTCCAAATAACACATGAACGCTCTTTAATAGGTAGAAAGTAAGGTTGAAATTTGAAAGGAAAGAGTTCACTTAACTCCTTAGAGATGGATTAGTTCTTACACTTTGTTGATAAGTGAAGAAAAAATGTCCTCTTTCATTTAAGCTGCATTCATTATACAAGAATTTAGAATGAGGATTGTATTCCCAAGAATTTGTGAAGATTGGGTTGTTTAGTTGACAAAACTCTCAAGAACTACAATCTATATATATATATATATATATATATATATCTAAAAGCTGAAGCGTAGAGTTTAATGTTGTCGTGCTCCTGTTGAGCCACATCAGCGCCACACCAACACCACATCATCAATCTATTTTCAATATTTTCTCTCTCTTATTTTTAATTTTTTTTTCTCCTTATTAATTTGCCACTTTACAATTACACATTTTCCAACATTTACTTATTTTAACCTTTTTATCTTCTCACTACTTTACACCTTGACTTTACACTTTCTCCATCCTTTCATCTTCCTTTTATTTTGACTCTTCTTCTCCCCATTTGTTTGCTATAAAAATTTGTTATTTTCTCTTCCATTCAATCCATATATTGCTCATACAAAAATGTAACTACTCTCTCTCTCTCTCTCTCTCTCTCTCTCTCTCTCTCTCTATATATATATATATATTTATAGATATTCTTTATTTTGGTGGATGTTTGATACTTTAGATTGATAAATGTTTATGTTTTACTCTACTTTAGATTGATTTGATTTGGTTACATTTTAATTTATAATCTTTTCAATTTTATTTTCTTTATTTGTTACATGTTATCCTTTGAAATTATAGAATGATTTACTATTATTCTATTACATAGCATGACTTGGATAATTTGGTATTTAGAACTATACATTTTTTTAAAAATATTTTTCTACTCATCTTATTTTATATAATTTTATTATTTGTCTCACATTCTCTTCCAAAATGGTGATTGTTCTCTCTCTCTCTCTCTCTCTCTCTCAATTATTAATTCTTTCTTGCAATTGTAAATTTAGATTAATGAATTTTTTTGTGTCTCTACTTTTGGATGATACACTTTGGTGATGTGTTTTTTGAGTTATTTATCACATGTACTCCCTATCTTATAGTTTTGGTTTGAGTTAATTTTTAGATATTTCAGAAGTGAGATGATTATGTATTTGGATGTCTCTATAAATTATTTGAGTAATATCAATTGTAAATTTGTAAGGAGATTTGATTATCATGACAATCTTCTTAAGAGAATGAGAAATTCAAATAATTAATTTTGGAACTTAAAAATTTTAGTTGTAGAAACCATAACACACTATACAAAAGTTTGAATAAAATAGATCACTTGAAAAAAAAATAGTATTTCTATCTTTCATCTCAAAAAACATAATAGACTAATATCAATCGAATGCACCTAAGTTTTTAAATAAAAAAAAAAAAACTCAAAATAATAGAATGATATATTTGTAGAGATGGAGAGATGAAAAATAATTTTAGAAATAATATCTCCAATACGTTTTATAGAATAAATCATATATTATAAAATGTTACAAAATAGTTGTATATTCTCACGCATCGCGTGGGTCTGCGATTAGTTCCCATAAAAAGTGAGAATTCCAACTCTCACCTTTTAGGTAGGAAATTTCAACTCATATACCTTGCATTTGTGACAATTTAACTTTACACTTTTTTTTTTTTCCTTTTCTATAACTAACTAAATAAAGTTAAGTTTTAACAAAAAACCAAGTTCATTTTTCATCCAAATAAGAACTTTATCATCGTTCAAGGGCATTTGGGTCATTTAAAAAAATCCAAAACAGTCACATTATAGTTACCAAATGAGTATGTATAAGTATAACATTATTTTAAACAATTAATATATGTGTATATATATATATATTGTAAAATTAAAGTACTTTATAAAATACAATATAAACTCAAACTATAAGCATATTTTAGCAACATAAACATCAACCCTTATTAATTCTAAAATTCTTGCGAGTTTAAAATGTCAAGAATTTATAACTGAACTGGCTCTTAAACAGTATTTCACCGTTGAATATAAATGGCCTAACTATAAAACATCAATTGAGTTAACTTTGAAAAATAAAATAAAATTTTGGGTAGCCAAATCATGTCATTCCAATAATCTCTGGTTAACAACATATCTTTTTTTACCACAATTCCAAATTTTTGTGAAAACACACACACACACACGCAAAAAGTCATCTGTATGTTAACTTTAATTAAATTTGTCAACAATTTAACGCATTTATCAATAAAAATCACATATGCAACTTCTTCTTCTTTTTTACTTAATCATGCCAATAATAACGAATAAAATGAAAATTATAAACAAATATTACACAATTCGGAAAAAAAAAAATCTCTAATTTTGGACAGAATATTACTTAAAAAGAAAAATGTTCGTTTCACCATTTCAATGCCTTTAGTATATCAGAGGAAAGCTCCATTTTTATAAAGCTATTTTTTAAAAAAAATTTTAAAAAAATCAATTTTCCACCATTAATTAAGCTCGAGGACAATTCTCCTAATGTACGCATTCTAAAATTTTCTCGAGAAAACACTTTCTCAGGAAAAAAAGAGAGAGAGAGAGAGAGAATGCGAACCTCGGAGATCATTCTCTAGGCGGTTGAGTTCAACGCGGACGGGATCGGAGCCGTGCAAGAGAGTGATGATCTCATCGACGTCAGAGCCAGCTCTGGTTATGACTCCTCCTCCTCCTCCGCCACCGCCGCCGGCTGCGGCGGCATTGCTAGGCTTCCTGGTCCGAGCCTTCAACGAAGCCGATGACGTCAGCCTCGGAGACGGCTCGGGTTCACCGTTGCTGCTGACGTGGACGATCGACGACATCAGAGATCCAGTGCTCCCGTGATCATTCAACAGTTCCTTGAAAGAAAGAAAGAAACGGAGAGAGAGAGAGAGAGAGATTTGGTATTTTTTTGTTTGTTTTTGGAGTATAAATAGGGGTTCGATTAAGACGGGGGTTTAGGCGGGTTTAAATTTTGCTACAGTGAGAGTGAGAGAGTGAGAGTGAGAGAGTGAGAGTTTGATTAGATAGTCATAAATTGGATTAGGATTATTTATTTACTTTTAGTTAGAAAGCTGTTTTGAACGTGATGTGAGAGAAGTTTTATACTCTCTTTCGCCTCTCTACCTTTGCTATATGCACCTGCACTTCTTTTCTATTTGATTCTCATATGCCTTATATAATTAATTTTGTTGAAAGAGTCTCATTTCATGGCAATATTATTCTAGTAACGTTTTTTAAGTGTTGTAAAAATAAGAAAATTATTGTGTGTTCTCAGAGTACTATAAATGCGTACTCCCTCTTCTCACATGAATGGTAGATCCCATTAATTAAATTCATGAGACTCATCATTCATGTGAGAGGAAGGAGTACGTATTTATGGTACTCCGGGAGTACCTAATAATTTTTCGTGAAAATATGTGTTGGTGAAAAAGTATTGTGGAAATACGTGTTGTGTTGTTTAAACAACAAAAATTGTTGTTCAAACATCGTTACCAAAGCAGCATATTAGAAACCTATTTTCATTTGAAACTTGAGTTTTTAAAATTCGAGTTTTTATCTGTTTAATATCAGTATTTAAGTATTGTTGTTCAGTTTTTAGTATTGTGAAAATACATGTTTGAGTGTTATAGAAATACATGTCAAAAGTGTTATTATTGTTTAAATATTGAAAATTGTTGTTTAAATAACAGTGCCAAATTCGAGTTTCAATGTGAAGAACTTAGCTTTTTTAAGCTTTAGTTTATGCAAAAAGAAAAAAAAGAAAAAAAAGAAAAAAAAAGAAGAAGAATGGGAACTTAAAAGCATCTCAACTCAAGTTTTTTCTACATGAAACTACAAGAAAATAGGTGACAATGAATTATCTTATACATCAAACATATGCATATATAACTTCTGTGATGATATAATTATGAAAAATTTTATGTTCACAATACTTTCACAACAAATTATATGTGGCAGGTTGTTATGAGTTGTTATTGGTAGGTAAAAAATAATTTTAGCGGTAAGTTTAAATTTAAATCAATAACAATGTACTATTTATAATTTGTTGTGAAAATATTACGAACTTAGTAGCTTTCTATAATTAGTTAAAGTAGTCGATTTTGAGTAATGGATAATAACTTTTTCATCAACCTATCACTTTTTTTCCCCTATAGTCAATCATTTTGATAATTAATAGATATTTAATTGTCCCTATACTTATTAATAATCAACGGATGGTTTAAAACAAAATATATTGATAACTTGATATTTGATTCATCAAAGTTTTAGCTTGTTTACATTAATATTTTTATTTTTGTCTTAAGTCCGTTTGATACAACTTATTTTTGAGCTATACTTAAAAATGAGACTATTTGAACAAATTAATAAATTAAAAGAGTGCAACTTGATAATGTGTCAGCAAAAGAGCATTTGAGGTTCAATTTTTTCACTCTCATCTATCAAATTTTTAAAAAAAAAAAAATTAAAGGAAATGCAAGTTACAATGATTTTTTTATTATTGAGCCATACATTGGCTCTCTTTTTTTTTTTTTTTTTTCTTTCTATAACGTGATTAACACATAAATAAATAAAAATGCCAATCATACAAGGTTCGGCCTCTTGTAATATAACATCAATTATGCCTCTCCTTTTATTATTAACCGTAAAGTGAGTAGATAGACCTATATTTAGGACTTCGTAGACTATCTAAAGGTCAATGGTTTAATGGCCTCATGGCAATCTTCTCTCTCTTTATAGGTTGCATTTTCAATTGATGTTAAAGACAAAGAGCAAAACCCAGCTAAAGATTCACAATGATTGATGAAGTCATGTGATGAAAGTTTCAATAAGTTTTAAATGATATATTTGTCTTTTCAACCAAAGACAGAAGATAGAAAAATAGAAATCATGGTACATAAATGTTGAATTCTAGTATCTCGTAAAAGACATTGGCTTTTACCTGAAAATGAATATGAATTTTAATTCATACGACAAATATCAAATTGTCACAAAGTTCCTATCAGATGGTCTTGCCGTTTTGGTAACATTCAAGACCAAGGCAGAGGGGGACCCAGTTTCGGTTAGACCTACTCTGCTGGACCCCATGTCAATGCCCTCTGGGCCCCATCCTCTCTCTGTTTTCACATAAACCAACGGTCACATACCCATTTGCTTTAATACCAATGGTCAAAATTATGGAAAACCCACCTAACAGCAATCAAATTTTACCGTTACACAATAATCTAGTACTACAATGCATTAATACAACATGCATTGTACGGTTCTGATGCAATCAATCATGACCACACTACCGAAGTGGCGAACCACGTTAAAAGAATCTTATCATTTTGGCCATTTATCCGATAATACACATATATATTTAAGAAAGTCTAAAAATAAGCTTAACATTCATTTAAATAAAAAAAATAATGCTAGAAATACAAATTATTTTATAAAAAAATATTACAAACTGCTAATATGGTGAGTGGTTATTGGTAAATAAAAAAGTGATATTAATGATTGGTCTAAATAAAAATTAATAAAAAGTTGGTCACATAAATATTTTGTAAAAATATTGTAAAAATACAATCCAAAATCTTTTTTTTTTTTTTCCTTTTCAATTCTTTCATTTTCCCACTGCTGTTGCAATTTTGTGTTTACAATATAAAGGTAAAAGTTTTGTGTGACTAAACTAAACAAGAACGAGTGAAGGACAAACTTGAAACTTCTGTAAGGCACTCATCATGTACAGTATTCCTATGTTACTTTACTTTTCATTTGCTTACTTTTTTATTTTCCTTATAATATATTATTTGTTATTATAATAATCGATATATTATATACCACATGGCACTATAATTTATTAATGTACTTGAATAGTTTGATTAAAATATACTATATTTACTACTATATTTACATGTATTTAGCACTTCAAAAAAAAAAATTGTATTTAGTTGTTGTTTATTGCACATATTGAGTTATGAAGTATTGTGCATTACTATTTTAGATTTCATACATACACAACTTTTTATAGATGGCCCCCCTAAAAATAAATTCTTGGTTCCGCCACTAAGACAATTCAAAGAACCGGTAAAGGAAAAGGTTCAAGATTTTTCAGGTCGAATCGCGATAATATTATAATTACTTTAATAATTCATTAAAACTCAAATATAGATCTTATATTTGTAAAATTAGTAAAATTGACTAATATATCTATATATCTTGAGAGTAATTTAAAGATTTTTAAGCATATTTTACAAATTAAATAAGAAAGTTAAAAAAAAAATGAAAAAAAGTTATGATTAATTTTTGAAGTATAAAAGTTAAATATTTTTTAAGAATTATAATTATTTATATATATATATGCACACATATATAGGCAGAGTTTGGATAGCGGCTGTGTTTCAAGCGTCTGCGTTTTCATTTTTTTTTTTTTTTTTACTAAGAAGTGCTCCATCACGTCTGTCAGTGGGTCCTGCGCACTATTCACGGGACTCACAAACCTCTTTTTTCAGCAACTTTTTCATTAAAAATATGTCACACAACACTATTCACACATTTAAAAATTATTTTACTACAGTGTTTTCAGTTTTCAGTTGTATCTAAACGGACTCATATATTCCTTTTTAGGGATGAATAATTATGATTATTTGCTATAATATAAAAATAAAAGCAGTAATGAAAGTTAGTAGGATGGAGTGACATCTCTTACTCTTTACGGTGCTCTTGCATGTCCAATTTTTTGATGAAGCTCATATCCATCCCATTCATAGCAGAGGAAGTCATTGTGTGAAACTTTTAGTGAAGGAAGAAAATTCTCCTTTGTGATAATTTTGTGATGTATTCATATATTCCTTCTTTTATTTTGTATTTAGTTTTTAGCTAACATTTGGGGTGTTATGTAGTTCACCTATGAATATAACAATTCCCGCACCTAATTTTACAACTTATTGATTTATACAATTATAAACGATGAATGTAAAATGGTGGATCACACAAGACATAAAATGTCAACCACTTACAGTCACATAAGTCAACAAGTTGTGAAATTAAATATGTAATTTGACTGAGTTTATAAAATTAATCATGTTATGTAACATAGACCTTGTACTGTATAAGTTCTAATAAAAATTTACATTTTCACCTTAAAAAAACAAAGGAAACTTTTCCAAAATAAAGGTACATGATCTAGCCACGTCACGAGGCAACTGGATGAGTAATGGTGTGGTGGCGAAGCAGGGGAACAGGGAGATGCGGAGAGAGAAAGCAAGGGAAGAGACAAGAGCACATGCGCGTGGGAAAGCACATGACAAAGCGTGAATCTAACCATATGCTGGGTCCCAAATCTTTGTATGATGTATATACTGTATTATTTTCTCTTCTTCTTTTTTCTTTTCAAAATTTGATTATTGTAAGTAAGCTCAATCAATCATTATCATCAATTCACTTGTTTTCCACACGTGCCACCACACGAACGTGCATGATTGGAATCTCAAAATCAACATATTGTCGTTCATTATGTTATTGTTAAGGTCATGGATTTGCAACACCTGGCACTAGTTTGGATATGGCAATAATCTAACAAGAATAATTTCACTTTCACTTCTTATGAAGTTCTACTACCACCGCAACTTGTGGCTGGTTTGGATTGTTTTCTAAATTATATTTGGAGTTTTTGTTTGCTACATTTTTTTCTCTTCAAGTACCCCAGTTTAGTTTGAGCTTTTTTTTTTCTTTTTTTCTTTTCTTTTTCCTTTTAAGGATGTTTTTGTGTTCATTTTGTAAGTTTACGTTGTTGTAGGCATACAAAAAGTAGCAAATATTATGCATATTTACCAAAAAAAAGGTAAATATTATACCAATTTTGCAAATGTGTACAAAATTTGCCAATTTTATGTGTTTGCAATATAAATTTTCATTGTAAGTATAATGAATACATAAAAATATTGTAAAAATGTTGTGATGTATGTGTCAATTCTTTATGGGTCAAATCTATATATAAAAAGAGTGAATACGAAAAGCTATGGTAGTTTCGTTGTAGTAGTTTTGGTTTGTTCAATTTTCATTATATCGCTGTAGTAGATTTGCTACATTATTTTTTGTTTGTCCAATTCGCACTATTTCACATTATAATAAATATTAACACAATAAATTAGTACAATATTTTCACAATTGTTGAGGTGTTGATTCCTTATAAGCCAAAATAAAATAATAAAATATCATACTGGAACCAACCACAACTAAAAATAAAGGTATTGTGAAAAAAGAAGTGCTACATCCATAATATTTTTCACAATACTTTTTATAACAAATTTTAGGTGGTAAATTGTTATTGGTTATAATCTAAAGTTACCAATGAAACTACTTTTTTGCCCACTAATGACGACTTGTAACAACCTACTTCTCATGATTTGATGTGAAAATGTGGTAGACGTAACCTTTTTTTTTTTTTTTTTGTGAAAATGTTAAAACATCTTGTTATTGTCACAATATTTTCAAAATTACTAAGCTGTCAATTCTTTATGAGTTAAAATAAAATATAACAAAATTATAAATGTATTACAAAAATGTTGTGCCATTCTGTTGTATTTTTAGAAATTTTTTGTTGGTTTAGTTAGTTTTGTTGAGCCCAAATTCACTGTTTCAATACAATTTTATCTGGTTGACTTTTTTTTTTTTGGGCACCATTTTAAGTAAAAACACATAATTTTACACACAAAAATAAAACAAAAACTTAGGATAAAAACACTTTTCAACCTTTGTGTTTGGAGTAGTTTACAATTCCTCTTTAAACTTTAAAATCAAGCAATTTTTTCCTTAATATTTTGGAAAAGAGTAAATATATCATATTGTTATTCTCTTAGTTAAATCCTAATAAAAACTTATGATTCTTATAATATTTTATTATGTAATGTCTAAAATAATTCTACTAAATTTTAACATCCTAAAAATTTCTTCATGTATTTTGAGTTTTAGATGGTAGTAATTTTTAGAAAGTTGAAATGATGATATAAGGTGTGTGGACACAAATCGTGCTGGACTTAAATTTTTTCTCTGTAAGATCCTCAAGGTTTTAAATTAAGCCTTTTGAACAAGTCTTGGTAGATAATATCAGCCCCCACTCCTTGGTCAACCATCACCCTTTTTAGAAATCCTGGTGACAGCCCAAAGGGCCCAAAACAATGAATTTATAGAGGGTGGGCTTCTAATCTAGTTTTATAGATGTTAGATAACATGAAAGAGGAATTAAATCACTGAACAAATGCATACCCTTCGTACATGAATTAAAACCTTCTTACGTATTAATGCCGAAGACAATCTTTGATGTTTTTCTTACAATTTCTCTCTTGTATGTTTTTCTCACCCCTACTCTTTCTTCTCTCCTCACCTTTTATAGGGCTTCCTTCCCCTTTTCTACGTGTTGGTCATCTGCTTTTTTTAGATACTTGTCCCATCACCTTACATTACCAAAGTTTTTGGCGGTAGGTCTAAGACTAAATTCCAATATTCAGGCGTCACTTCCTCATTAATGCGGCCAGAGAGGTAGGTATATAGCCTTCAATGCGGTGGGAGCAGCTTTATCATTGATATTTTTTTGTCACTCCTTTTTATCTCATATTCTTGTTTTCTCAGCCTTTGTCTCCAAGGTCTTCAATATTGATTTCTTTGAACTGCCAGATCACTCTTCTTGTCCTCGGCAGCATATGGCCGAGGACTTTGCCGTCCTTGGACATCATGCCCTGGAGTGCTCTGCTCGTGCATGGCATCTTTCTCATCTCACGTTACTTCACAGGCGGGCCTTCTTATGTCCTCGAATCATCCATGCTATTAGCTTGGGCCTTCATCCCCCTAAGAGCTTTTGGACGGGCTCAATTCATATCGTGGACCCTTTAGCCTTACAATAGCCCCTCGAGATCCTCATTTCTACTTTTTTTGGAGGAATGGGGATTTCGACACACGCACTTTGGATGACCCGCTTTTGACGCTTCGATTATACAGAACACGTTCCCATTAAATGCTGGTGGCTCTTTGTTCCCCACGTTCAACTGCGCGATGTCCATCCAACGGATGGGCGCAATGTAGGGAGATAGGGGGGAGATTTCCCACTTTATGGCTTTCTGCGATATAAATATTGCCAGTTTAAAAGTTCTCTGTTCATTTCAGAGCTTATACAACGAACCTAGTCATTCCCGCAATCTACACGCGCCTTTACATTTTTCCAGTTCTAAGCCGAGGTGACCTTATTATTCTAAAGTAAGTTTTCTCAACTTTCTGCTTTCATTACTGTTACTCTTTCTTTCTCGTTGTTCTTGGTTTCTTTGTCCTCAACCACCTAAATTTTTCAACCACTTCACACTATTTTCTCTTTACTCCTAGAAAATGGGTAGGTTCGCACCCCTAGTGGATAGTCCTGAAAAAATAGAGGAGTTTAAGGCTAGGTATGGAATCTCGCCGGGGGTGTCCGTTAAATATTGCAAGATGGGAGGGTGGCATACTGAGAGAAAAACCGGCGAAATAGCGATTCCCATGATAGTCTTCATAGAGGGGGGAATGAGAATTCCCATGAGACCGATCACTAGGGATTATCTCAGGGCGGTTAGATTATCCTCCACACAGTGTACCCCAAATATATTTAGGATTTTAGGTGCCGTAGACGTTCTAAACGAAAATCTGGGATTAGGACTTACCTACCACGAGGTAAACTGGGTTTACAACCTTCACCAGTTAAGAACTCGTCAAAAGATTCTCCAAAAAGAAAAAAAAAGAGCTCGTCAAAACTTTCAACTTTGGTAAAAGGGATACAAATTGCAGAACGAAAAAAGAAAAAGAAAAAGAAAAAGAAACCTTCTATAAAATTCATAATAAATTGTTATTAAATCGTTTTTAATAAAAGTTGGAGATAAAATTATCAAAATTTTCCTATTTCTCACATAATTCCTCAAGATTAAAAATGCTTTTTTATTTTTATTTTTTTATTTTTTTTATTTTTATTTTTTAAAATTTAAGAAATGATGAGTTTAGATGAAAAATAAACATTTATCTATTATTTATATTTTTTAGTTATATTTAAAAAAAATATTATCTATCCCTTTAAAAAAATATATTATTTAAGAAAAATGATATATTTAATTCTATAACTTTTCCAACATAGATTTTCATCCTTACACCTTTTCACCCTACCAAAGCGATTAAAATCGTCGAAATGATGAAGCTCACATCCCAAATTGAAATGTCAAGGTAGTTGTCAATTGTCAATCACATGAAATCATGAACATAACAAGTAAATGGTCCTGGGACAGAAGCAAAGCAGAAATTGGCTGCAACAATGGCCATGAAAGCATTAAAATCAAGAACATGGCATTTACAAGTATTAATCCAAACAATAAACCACCCAGAAATTCAACATTTGAATGGAGGCGGTCAGCTGGCAGTAGTTTCTTGTAAAGGCATATTTTTACCTTAAGGCAAAGCAAGACCATCCAAGTTTTTACCATTTTTCAGACAACCCATCAATTATTTGCCAAAATTTTTAAAAGCACAATATCCCGAAAACTGTACTGATAAGTAATAAGATCTTCCATACCTATATACAGTTGTACATAGTGATTTTATAGTAGTTTCAAGGTTCCTTTACTTTGAAGGAGGTAGTTTTATCTTAAGGGATTTTATGGCGCCCTTAACTTGATGATACATCTTTGGTAATAACATTAGTACACAAGTGTACAGCAAATATAGATGACAAGATGATTTCCTGGAAAACATAGAGTAAGTTCTTTACAAATCGACTACCTGGCTGAGACAGTTTAAATATATGAAGAGGGAAGACAAAATACCTAGACAAAACCATATACTTATATAGACCGAGAGAGGACAAATTAAAGAGATGCCTTTGTCTGGTCAATTACAAAGGACCTGCAGCAATTTCACTTGCCTATGGGTTCCGTGCATTCCTGAAATATGAAGCAAAATTATTACTGGTTAAGAGAAATGGCTGTATTTTTCTATACTGCAAATGCTTCGATATTGAACAAATTTGTGATGATCTCCATGATACAAAAGTAGCCTTGCTAAAATTATCGACCATAAACCTTTACCACAACCATGGATGTGTGACAAAGATGCAATGTAACCGCATCCCTAAAGCAGGGGAAGGAGACATGGAACGAAGATATAGCCATATAGAGCTAATATAACATATGATAAACATTTTTTTTAATTAAACACATTACATAGATTAACGTCTACAAGACACATTTCCTATTCCTTACCATGCCGTAAAGAGTATTAGTGATACCATAAAAGTTGCTTAAATTCATGATACCATAAATGTTCTCTCTTTATGATTCAAATAAAATGATCTAC
Source organism: Castanopsis chinensis (assembly GCA_032878915.1). NCBI lineage: Eukaryota > Viridiplantae > Streptophyta > Magnoliopsida > Fagales > Fagaceae > Castanopsis > Castanopsis chinensis. The sequence goes on from JAVQMG010000109.1 coordinate 10,325,490, forward strand.
ATAAGTAAAAACTATTGGCCAAAGGATCACCCAGTCTTATTCTGATATCAACCTGTTTAACATCCCGATTTCTATTTTATAGTTGGCAATAAAAATCAAAATTAAAAATAACAGACAAGGATATGTTGTTGCATGCCTCTTTCTTCCATGCATCATGAAAGAATCCTAGCCCACTTACAGTTATTAGATGATAAACCCAGCACACTAAAAGAAGACTAGGTTTTGATGTTAGTTCAAACACTTCCTATTTTATCAATAAACATATTAATTGAGTACAAACTAACAGCAAAACCAAGTGTTTCAAGAATTTCCGTAGCAGAAACATCCATTAGAGAGTGACTTCCAGCAATAATACTTGCTCAGTATTTAGGGTATTCTTTGAAGAAATGAACTTTGAAGAACATGATAAAGAGGCATTGAATGGGTAACACGCCTGACAAAATTTTCTTTCCTCAAGCCATTGCTTAACAGGCATCACTTTGTCCATGGCATCTTTCCACTCATTTGCAACTACAGTGGCAACATGATTTGCAGTAACCTTCACACGAGCTACTTCCCGTTCTAAAGTATTTCTCTCCTACTATTAAAGCTTGAAGGTTAGAAGCAATTTGGTGCATTTCTAACACATTCAAAACGACTACCAGTTGTTTTGTAGAAATGAAAATTCCAAGGGTAACAGTCATTACATTCATCTCTTGCACTTTTCGTTGATAATCACACACAGCATTAGGAGCAGCAGCACCAGCCAAAATAGCCTCCTCAAGCTCACGAACAGTTTGGGTTAGCTTTTCAACCTCTGCAACCTTCTGACGATGCATTTTGTCCAGGATTTTGTTCTCCTCCTTATTAGTGAACAAGACATTTCAAACCAAACTATGTCACTCATTGATACCTCTAAGCACATGCCTTCATTTGCATGGACATCATGATAGAGAAAATTTTGAATGAGAGGAAAACCTGGCATATTTCAATTTGCTTCATTAGCTCCTGATTTTTGTTTTGCAGATCATCAACCAAGGATGCTTTAGCCAAAGCAATCTGAACAGTTCTCTCAGCCTCAAGAAGAGCAGCCTCTTTGGATTTAGTAAGCAGATCAAGTGCTCTATTGTCATCCTTCAACTTTGCTACCTATATACCAAAACATCATGCAGAGGTAGAAAAGTTTACTGCATTACTATTTGAGGTTGATCTATACGAGTGGGTGACACTTAACAGTTCTAAGTACAACAGTATGACCACAAACAACAAAATTAGTCACAAAATTTCAAGGTTAAAATATAAATAATACCTCCAGCCTGGCCAGTTTAAGCTCTGCCTCCAGCAGTGTAATAATGGCCTCAATGGGAGGCATTTCATCATCTTTCTGTGCTGCATGGACCCTTTGGAATGTAGCTTCAGCTGCAAATTGTGCAGCCAAAGCAGCTTTTTTCTCATCATTTATCTTCTTGATCTCAAGGTTCTGAAGATAATAATATTCTCATGGTTGTGAGAACAAAAATGACTTCCTATTTTGGTCATAAAAAATAATTACTCCAATTAAGCAACAGTGAAAAATAGTACCTTGCTCTCCAAAAGAGCTTCAGTCACTTGAAGTTTTTCATCCACTTTATTTAGCTCATCTGTCAGTTGAAATCGTAACCCAGAGAGAATAATCAGAATCCTCTCTATATTAGCAGACTTGAATATCATCCAATGCATTGCTTTCTCTATTGACTATCAATAATCTTTCGATAGTGATAAAAAAATGTGTGCTCGCCTATACTAAGTGCTTTATTTAAAGTTACTATACGTAATATATTTAGTTTATAAGCAATATATTAATAAAGCATAAAAAGGGGCACAACCCTATCACATGAGATCCACAAGAGAAACACCTAGAAAGAAAATGTAGCCTCTAATATTTAGAAAATCAATAAAGTCACTACAGATTTACATTAACACAAAGTAAATGACTTTACCTTGCAGAAGTCAAATGTGAACTATTTACAACCCCCCTAGGAGTACTTATACGCTGCATCCTCTGATCATGATCCCTGCTGACACGTATAGCAGCAACTTCCTTTTCCTTAGCAGTAACTTCTCTTTGCATCTTTTTAGCTTCAACTTCCATTACTTTGTTCAATGTATCAACCTTTTTTGTCAACATCTGCTTGATTTCACATTAGAAGAAATAGATTAGATTAAGAGCATAAATGGGGGTCAGAACAAGCTGCAAAATCAGATCAGTATGCAGTCCAACCTCAATTGCATCATCCTTGTCCTTGAGTGTCTGATCTCTCTCATTGCAAACTTTTCTCGGAGATACAACCTCTTTTTGTAGCATATCATACAGCATTCTAGAAACATAATCTTCATGTTCTGGTCTGGTGTTTCCAATTGGAGTTCCATTTGCACTCTCCATGTGAGTACCAATTGTTTCGCTAATTAGGTTCTGATCACAGGTATTGGTGGGCACATTATCTTTCCCACTTGCATCTGGTATCAGCTTATCTCTATCCAGTGATCTGCTACCACCATTAAATGATCTCGATGAGATATTACCATGCTTTAATAATGTGCTAGCACTGTTTGATCTGAGAAGCCCATACTGTAAATTTGAAGTTCTCTTTGATAGATACCCATTGGAGGATGACTTTGAGAAATTCTTTGCTCCACCAAGAGACTGACGCCTTGAAGATCCATTGCTTATGGTTCTCCCTTCTGAGGCAATGCGAGAGTTACCATTAGATGTTTTAAGCCATTCCTCCAAAACCTTGAATCGCATTTGGTATTTTTCCTAAGAGATCAAGTAATAAATGAACAATCAAGAAATGAATGTTCAGCAAGAAACAAAAGCACGGAATGAAGTTAATAGATTAGCTTACACACTTTAAGCTGCGCTTCTGCCTATGTGGTGCACTCAGCTACTGCTAGTTTATCACGAAGCTGTTGCATTTCTCCCTAAAAATATATGTAAAACTATATTTAGTCTTCACAATACCTTATAATTTATTGAACTTCATAACAACAATATTCAGCTTTCCATAGCAACTATGTATTTTGAAACACCATACTCCATATTGTGTTTTATACAAGCAAAATTTATGACTGTGTTTCACATGGTCTAACTATATGTCACCCAGTCTTATTCTGATAACAACCAGTCTAACATCCTAGTTTCTATTTTATAGTTGGCGATAAAAATCAAAATTAAACATAACAGACAAGGATAGATTATAGTCTGCCTCTTTCTTCCAATGCATCATGAAAGAATCCTAGCTCACTTACAGTTATTAGATGATAAACCCAGCACACAACAAGAAGACTAGGTTTTGATGTTAGTTCAAACACTTCCTATTCCAGGATTACTCGATCAATCAATCAATGTGTCATTAAACATATTAATTGAGTTTAAACTAACAGCAGAACCAAGTGTTTCAAGAATACCCGCAGCAGAAATATCCATTAGAGAGTGAATGCCAGCATTAATACTTGCTTAGTATTCAGGGAATTATTTGAAGAAATGAACTTTGAAGAACATAATAAATTTCTTTCCTCAAGCCATTGCTTAACAGGCATCACTTTGTCATTGGCATCTTTCCACTCATTTGCAACTCAAGTGGCAACATGATTTGCAGTAACCTTCGCACGAGCTACTTCCTGTTCTAAAGTTTTTCTCTCCTCCTATTCAAGCTTGAAGATTAGAAGCAATTTTGACCATTTCTAACACATTCAAAACAACTGCCAGTTGTTTTGTAGATATGTAAATTCCAAAGGCAACAGTCATTACATTCATCTCTTGCACTTTTCTTTGATAATCACGCATAGCATTCGCAGCAACACCACCAGCCAAAACAGCCTCCTCAAACTCACAAACAGTTTGGGTTAGCTTTTCAACCTCTGCAACCTTCTGCCGATGCATTTTGTCCAAGATTTTGCTCTCCCCCTGATTAGTGAATGAGACATTTCAAACCAAACTATGTCAGTTCTTTACAAAAGTTTAATTCAAAATAACAAAAGTTTAAGATCGGCTGTTCAACTTTAAAGTATGAGAAAAATGACAAAAATTCAAGATCAAACTACAAAATAACAGTCATTGAAACTTTATGACAATTTTTACCACAATATCTTATGCTGTGGATACTGTTTGGGCTCCAAGCCTTTTCCTGGCCTCTTCAATGATGGTTAGCTTAGTACCCTTACCCTTGGGAAGGGAACCCATGGTTTTGTCCCCTTGCCAATAGTGAACACATTGCCCAAACGAGTTGCGAATTCATGCCCAGTGGCATCCTAAATATGGACAGTCTCCTTATGCTTCTCCCTGTTCTTGATGACTCCAACTTGTCCTCTGTTCCTTCCACCTGTCACCATGACTACATTCGCAACATCGAACTTGATGAACTCAGTGATCTTTTGGCTCTCCAGGTCCAGCTTGATTGCGTTGTTGGCCTTGATTAAAGGGTCTAGGTAGCAGATGGTTCGTCCATCAAAGGTGTTCAGGTATGGGATACCTTTTTGCCCAAACTGCACAGAGTGAACTTTGCATAGCTTAAACTGCAAAAGCACACTTAAAATGTCATAATGGTAGGGTTCAAGGATTTATGACCAAAAAATAGGAAACATTAATTATTCCACAGTAATATGTGTTATAACAATCTATTCGTTCTATGACTTTGGACTGCAAACTATACATAGCCAAAAGTCACTATAAAATTGTTTACCATGTGTTTGCAAACCTTACAAGTTACAAGCACAAAAACACTACAAAAGCAAAATAAAAGCAAGGGTTCAAAGGTTAAAATACAAAATAACTCCCAACAAATTGGCACCACAATTGAGAATATGATTTGGTTTCTACTAATTTCACCTGGCATATACAATAATATGATATTTCTTCACATAAAAGCAAACAAGGCATGGCACTTCCATACGCTGACAACTCCTTAAAATAAATCATTGTTAATTAGAATAGACTAAATTTACTCACTCTAATGACTTAAATCATATCATTCCAATAGAAAGATAGCAGAAAGTATACTTGTGAGGATTGAACAGAATTACCTTTGCCTCTTCATCCCTGATTGAGTGGAGATGGAATCAACCCTTGGTGTCACAAAGAAGACGGAAATTTTCATTTGTTTTGGGGATTGATACAACATCTGTCAGAAAAAAGTAAGTACCAAAACCAATAAGAACAATGGAATCTATATTACGATTAATATTACTCAACTGCTAAAATGGAAGGAAGTGAACCTTACTGCATCCAACCATTGAATTTTGTAATTCTGGCAAAAGAGAATCGCTAATTGCCATGAACTATTTTTTCATGTCGCGTAGCAGCATTTTATATGTGTGAGATTATCCTTTATATCCATCCAAATCATATCATTCGGCTTAGCATTTCCTTATACCATCTATTAATTGGTAACTTTGCCTAGCTGTGACTTGCAAAACTAGCAAGGATATTCATTCAATATCCTTTTTATAATTGGAAATTTCAATATCCACTTTTTTTGTCAGAACTTACATGAAAATAATACACATAATAAGAATATAAGCAAACAAACACAAATCAGAATATTAGAACAATAATTCACATAAGAAGAGTTGATGCCATACCCATGAAACCTGCTGGATAGGTTTTATCTGTCTTGACCTTCCCATCAACCAGGACATGGCGTTGCATCAAAATGGCAATGACCTCACGGTATGTGAGAGCACACTTCAACCTGTTTGCAAGATAAGGATCAATGGTAAGCACTCCCTCGATTTGTGAGGTCCAAAAGAAGACTTTTTTTTTTTTTTTGGATAAGTAATATAAAATTATTATTAATAATAGAAAAAGTGCCAAGCCAAGTACATTGGGGATGTACTATGGGGGCACAAACCAGGAACCAAAATGAGAAAATACCACACCCCATTCAAGAATGGCTCCCACATTAGATAAGGTCCAGAAGAAGACTTAACTAATTGAGATAAGAATGGCTCCCACATTAGCTAACTGCCAGCTTGATCTCAATCAAAACAGTTTTAAAGATGTTCTTGCATCAGAAAAGAACCCCTCCCAACACATAAGAGGAACAGTGCAAAGCCTTTAGATCTCAATATTCTTCTTGCACATCATGCTGTACAAGTGCACCAAAAAGAGTTTGGAAATTTCAATAATCTTCAATTCAACATATTGTGTATTGAAGAATACCTTATCATCAGAAGATGTTACATGTTGTTTATAATGGTCTCAAACATTCCTAAGATAATGCAATAGATCTAATGCCTGGTCTCCATAAATGTTTAATGCCTGGTCTCCATGATTGTTGAATGTGTACACGCGCCAAAGGGGGGAATTAATAGGAATGTTATTTCTCCAACCCAATACATTAATGTTGTTAAATCCATCTTTCATATGTTGATACACACGAGAATTTCGATTAGCATTCTTATAATGCATCCAAACACGTTCAGGGTAATCAAATCTTGACTTCCAATGCCACAAAGATGGGTGGTTAACAATAAGTTTCCATTCTTCAGAACTCACATCATTAGTTTGTTCAAGTAGATCACGTAGGTTCTAAAGATCTTGTGGGTACTGCCATTCCTCATCAGCAGGTCCAAGAATTTGCTCAAAAATCACATTTGACACCGCAAGCCTATCACCTCGTTGGGTATTATTACTTGTAGGAACACCAGAAATATTTATCAATTCATGATTTTCGTGTATGAGGAAGACATGTTTACTCTTCTTGTGATCACCTCCAATCATTAAGTCTTTATTTTGGATTGCAAAATTTTCAAAATGGTACAAAAATCCATGAGGAGAAGAAGTACCGGAGTGATGCTCACAAAGCGCATGGAGTATGCCCTGTATAATTTGTTTGGTCTCCTCCTCTGGGTGACATACCTTCCATTTCCCATATTCATCATCCCAATTATTTTTCTTTTTCTTTTTTCTCTTCTCCAACAATTGTTTTAGCGCAATGTCGTATTTATTATGATTGAGAACAGAATGCCGTTGAGAGTCATGTTTGGAAATAACAATATTGTTGTGGCTGTCCATATTAGACTCCAAACTATAGTTCCATCCATTATTACAAGCCCTTTATTCAAATGATGCATAAGGATCATTACATTTAAGTCTAATCTTGGGAGTTGATGCCGATTGTCCCCCTTTCTTCATATTCGATTTCTTTTCCTTCTCCATTTGTCACTGCTACCTCATCAAATATCAAACCAAATTTTCAATCAACAAGGATTAATACAAAACAAGTCTAAAAATTCAAGTTCCTAACATAAACTCATGGTTAATCAAGAAAGCAATAAAATGGACTAGATTAAAAGGAATTTTTAAGAATATTTGAGCTATACCCCTATTTAATATTGTCTCCTAACAGTAACAGCCTAAAACATTAATTCAATCACATTCCATTTTCTCCGAAGAAATATTAATTCATTTGATGAAATATAACAAGCGATATATCAATTTTATTTCTATTGTGAAAAAGTATATTACAGTAATTCATTTCTTTCTATGATCTCTGCATTCCATCTGTTCCCCATTTTTTTAAATTTCTCTTCAAGATTTCAAGCAAAATGTAATGCAAATAAAATACATGACTCAATCTCAATAAATATAAACTCAACAGAGGCAGAACCTAAACAACTAAAATCAGAATGTAATGCTAAAATTGATATTGATTTCCACCAAGTCAAAAAATATATAAATAAAGATACAAAAATAATGAAAAAAATACTAAGCATTACTTTGAATCATTAGTGATTATTTTTTATTGATCAGTGATTACCTCTTTCTCGGTGAATGATTGACTCTTTCTTGGTAAATGATTGAAGAGTAAGAACTCTCTCAATCTCCCGCAAAATCAAATTGCTAAGAAAAAAAATGGTTGCCAGTAGACTCAGAAGAAATGGATTAATAACTAATGACTATGAAACCTAGTGGCGATTTGCAGGGGGTTATCTGAGGAGTAGCTTCGATTTTGCACCGAGCTAGGTCATGTGAAAAAAAGAGTTTATATGTTACTCAATTTCGTAACCCTAATGTAAAACCGTGGGAGAAAATGGGCAATTAGCCACAATTTCTCAACAATATTAGTAGGTACTGTTCTAAAAGTATATATTTTAGTAACATCTGGACTCTAAGAGAGTCGATTTTAGGCCTAAAAATCAAGTATTTAAGGGTCGATTTTTATGGTCCGATCCGTTTGATGTGGCATTTTTATCCACGTGGAGTTTACTTGGAAATCGAGTCTTAGAGACTCGATTTAAAAGCCAAAAAAAAATTTTATCTAAGTCTTTTACACTTCATTCCCAGAAATACACAACCCACGTTTTTCCTACCCCACATCAAAATCCACCAACCACCGTGGGTTTCTAGAAGATCAGAGCAAAACCCAGGCAAGGGCGTGCGACTTGGGCGCGGCAGCCTGGGTCGCGCGCGGCGGCTTGGGTCGCGCGAGACCCAGGCAGCCACGCACGCGACCTGGGTTGTGCTGCGGCGTGGGTCGCGGGCTTGGGTCGCGCCGCGGCGTGGGTCGCGGCGTGGGTTGGCGCCTCAGCGGCTGAGCTTGTGTAGTGATGCGTGGAGGAAGAAAGAAGCAACTTCTCATCTGATGGCTTGAATCCACAGGAGCTTGTACAGACTTGGATTTAATTTCTTTTTTTCTTATAAATCGAGTCTTAGAGAGTCGATTTCCAAGTGGCCGCCACGTGGAAAAAATGCCATATCAAACCAAATCTGACCATGAAAATCGACACTCAAAGACTCGATTTATGGGCCAAAATCGACTCTTTTAGACTCGAGATGCTAGTAAAAATATAGTTTGTAAACAGTAATTACTAACTATATTGTTAATAAATTGGGGTTAATTGCCCATTTTCTCCAAAACCGCATTGTTTCATTGAGTTACAGGGGTATAATAGTAATTTACTATATATATATATTAAAATATTAAAAAATATATATACAACAAAAATACATCTCGGTTCGGCTCGGGTTTCGGTTTTCGAAATTGCTATCCGATTGCTGCACCGCACCCGCATCGAAAAGATGACGGCTTCAGCTCTGGCAGTCAGCCCCAGGTGTGGTGTGGTTTCTCGGCTCCCTTGCTCACTCGTTGTAGCTCTCAACGAAGTACCCGTGAATCGTAGCAATGGGAATCTTAGAACTGATGGTTCTTGATATTAGACATCTTCACATCAATATTTAATTTATGTAATCCTTATTTTTCCTTAGTTCAATAACAACATTATTTGTGATAAAATTGAAGACCAATGTGAAATTATATATGAACCTCACCACTTTTAAAATATCTGAATAAAATTATTGTCACAATATTTTCATAACAAAATTTAAATAATAGGCTATTAATAATAGGTAAAAAAGTAATGTCAATGGTAGACTAAAATAAGAATCAATAATATTCTAAAAAGAAAAAATCAATAACAACTTGTCACCTTTAGCTTTGTCATAAAATCGTTGTATAAAAGGTATGCCTATAACACTACTCAAGACATCATGTGTATAACTAAGTGCTGCATGCACTCTTGATACTGATGTGTAGTATTAAGCAAAAAGAAAAAAAGACATCATGTGTATAGAGCGTATGTTTTTTTGGATGGTCTTCTTTCTTTCTTTCTTTCTTTCTTTTATTTTATTCAATTCTTGGTCTAATGCATATATAATGCTAATACTGCTCATTTCATATACACAACCCAAGATAATAGAATTCCTTAAACCATGGCAGGGTTCACTTATTAACAGAAGGCTTTCTACTTATTATATAGTGGATTCCACTTCATTTAATTGATGAAATCTTTTGTAATTGAGTAGGGGATTTTGTTAATAGTCTTGTTTTTTTCTAAGAAAGACATTTACAATTCAAATCCTCTAAATCCTAACTATCAATATATCAAAAACAAAATAATGGATATATACACACACACTAGCCTCATCACACGTGCTTTACACGTGCAATAAAGCTTTTGTTGTACCCAAAAAAAAAAAGTTTTTATTTTATATATATAATTTTTATTTTGATAATCTAATTTATAAGTGAATAAAGAATTTGAAAATCAACAGAAAAGTGCCATATTTTTTAGGCAATATTTTAGTGGGAGTTAGGGTTTAGTTTTATCTCTACTTAATCATATAGGTGTAGGGGCATTCTTTAACAAAAAAAATGAGGATCCCAAATAGGAGAAGTCTCTTAAATAGTAGTGTGTGTGTATATATATATATATATATCTTGGTCTAATGATCACGTAATGGATACTTTAATTTAAATCTTATCATATCTATGTATCTATATATATAGTTAAACCCAAATTTAGAGAAAGTTCAATTATACTCTAAATTAGAGTCTAATTTTGCGCTATATGTCTCATTTAATTTTTAAATTTTTGTGTCAAGTGAATTGTTAAGTACAAAAATCAAAAAGTCTAAATCCAATTAGATTTTAAATTGGGTTTTAATTGAAGTTCAATTTTACGCAACATGACCTATATGTTTTTTTAATTTTTGTGGTAAGTGAATTACTAGGTGTATAAACGAAAGAGTCTAAATTCAATTAGATTTCAATATAAGAAATTATTACATATTTTAGAAATTTATGACTTAAAAATTGTGTAAATTGTAACTCTAACACTAAATATAATTTGAATTCATATATATGTGTAATTGTAATTGTTTTTAAATGTACTTGCGTATATGCATGAGATTATACACTAATTTAAGAAATAATTTTTAGTACCAAATTTATTATATAAAACCAAAACGCTGGACTCAATTCCACGCATCATATGATTTGTTCGTCATCGATTGATGAATCAACAATAAGAAATTGTTAGATACTTTAAATGCTAATCCAAAAGAAATTTAATTGTAGTGATGATCAGCAACAAAGCAAACACACCCCACCAAGAAATTAATGAGGTCCTGACATGAATTTTTTTTAGACTCGAATGGGCTGAAGTATACTGAATAGACTGAGCTGGACCGAATGTGCTGAAAAGACTGAAATAGACCAAATGGACTAAAATGGAGTGAAATAGAGCTAAATGGACCAAATTGGACTGAATGACTGAAGTGGACCAAATAGACCAAATTAGACTGAATGGACTGAAATAAAATTGAATGAACCAAAATGCTACGCTAATGTAGCTTAACACAACAACAATAAATACCAGGCTTCAGTTTTTAGATATTATATATAGATTAATACAACATCTACCGCACTACAAAAAAAAGTCCTTTAAAAATGCGGCTATAGCCCTTGAAAACGTGGTTATAGGTTAATTCGGCCTATAGCCGCGTGTATAAAAGGCAGCTATAGGGGACAGCTATAGCCACATTTTAAAAACGTGGCTATAACCCTTTTGTTTTTTGTTTTGAATTTGGCTAGTGAACTGAATTTGTTTCCTTAGGACCCTTTTCCTTGTTAGTTGTCAATAAGAGTTCTCTAATTTCTTCTTTATATAAAATACATCTACTAGAGCTTAGGTTCCAAGTACTAATGAAAATCTAAGCTTTGGTTCATTTGTTCCCATATTATCTTAACCCGTAAAAACCCAAAAACTCTCTGCTCCAGTGTCTTCTAGGTTTGCCTTTCCGAAAGAAAAAGTGAAAGCTTGAGAAATGAACGCCCGCTACTTTCCAAATGAAAACCAAAATAAAGAAAAAGAAAAAGAGCCAATCACACCGACGTTAAGTTGATAAATGTTCCTCGTTTCATACTTTCTTGATTAGAATATTCATGGAATTAATTAGGAGTGTCGGACCCTTTTCTTCTTTTAATAAAGAAAATGATAAAATATGTTTTTTTTTTTCTACAAAATTTAGTTCTTTTTCAATCTCTTCTTTAAAATTTAGGGGGTGCTTGGTAGAATAGTTTGAAATGAGATTTTTGTAATTTTTTAAAATATGTGTAGGTAAAAAAGTGTGTAATGTTATTTAAAATATTAAAATGTGAGTTTGAGATGAGAAAATAAACGGGCCCTTAAAATTTACAAAATATAAAAATGTTTTTCCATTTACCTAATGTAGATCAAGTCACATATACTTTTTTAACAAGTCACATATACTTTTTAACGTACCACATTAAACTACCAAGTCTTATATTTTTTCTATAAAAAATTTCAATTTTCTTTTAATGACATGTAGGGCCAAAATGGGCATTTGCTCATTTCTCACAAACTTTCCAGCAACATGCCCTCTTTTTCAAATTAATTAGGGAAATGCCCTTATTTTGAAACTCGATTTTTAGACAATTGAGTTATAGTAAATTGAAAATTAAAAAAAAAAAAAAAAATCTGAAACTCAAGTTCATGGAGCTCGAGTTCCTTGAAAAAATTCAAGTGGAGAATTTACATTTGAAACTCAATTATCTAAAAATCGAGTTTCAAAACAAAAATATTTTCCTAAATAGTTTCAAACATGGGACATTTTGCTGGAAAGTTCGTGAGAAATGGGTAAAAGCCCATTTAGGCACATGTAGATAATATGTCAAATTACTATTCTTAATTTTTTGAGAAATTATAACTTTTAAAAATTGAATAATGAAAAATCAAATTTTGACTAAAGTTAATAGATGAAAAATGTGTTTTAACATTTAAAAACCCAAAAAGAGAACACACACACACGATAATTTTCATTGATTATTACCTGCATGCGAAACTCGTGGACCAAAGAAATCAACGGCACGAGACGAAGATACCGATCGATATCAGCTTGGACTTGGTGGAATTGATACCCTACGTTCCACCCCATGGCAAGCAAGTAAAGATAGCTCTTCTCTCTACAACTTTCCACCAACTCGAATGATTTCCTCAGTGCCTCTTGGTCCTCTTCCAAACCATCCAACGGTTCCTTCGTGGCAGGCAAGTTCATTAGGTCCGTTGATTTTAGCTTCTCCAACAAGGCCTTATCAGCCTTACTTGCTCCGCTAGTTGCTTGCAGTTCTTGCAATGTGTGGTGGCTTTTCAAGCTGATGATATGATCATGTTGGTTAAGCCTAAGGTGTCTACTCCTGATGATGGTGTATATGCATAACTCAACATGCTGCTTCGGTGTAGTGGGAAGTGAAATATAGCTACACGGAGAAGAAAGAGTATGTAGAAGTGACTAATTGATTGGGTTCTTGTTTGTTATTCTATCATGTTTTTGGATTTGTTGCTTTTCCTTCTTTCTTATTCTTTTGGGATGAATGAATTAATGTCTTTACTTTATCTTTTCCTTCCCCCCTCTTGTTAAGTTATGACTGCTTTCTCTTTTTTGATGTGTTACCAGTAGTGTATTCTTAAGCAATGATTAATGAATAAAGATAGGGATTACAAATTTGACTAGTTTACTTACGTCTCAACTCTCAACTTTTATTTTATAAAAATAATAAAATAAAATATATCAACTTTTAAAAATATAAAATAAAAAAAGTATAAGAATTTTTTTTTTCATTATGCATGAAGTAACCTATCAATTGCCTTTATTAATATGCTTTGTAATTTTTTTTATAATAAAAATTATATTATCTTTAATATATTCTATTGTTAAATTGTTACTTTTTTTTTTAGTAAATAGTAATAATTATTAAAACATACATGAAAATAGTAATATTAGTGTTTTAAACTGGGTTTATAATACATTACATAAGAGCACTTGCAGCAGTGGAGCTAAATAGCTATATAGCTATTTTAGCTCCACCAAAACACAAAAAATACCCTTGCAGCAGTGGAGGTATAGCTAAAATTTTTAACTTAATTGCTACAGTGCTCATGTATCTATACATGAGCACTGTTAGATACATGAGCACTGTAGCTCAAAGCTAAAAGAAAAAAATAATTTTTTATTCAGCTCCTGATTAAAATAATTGAAGCAGATTGCTTGTTTTCAATTCTTTTACTCACGCCTCTCTCTCTCTCTCTCTCTCTCTCTTCTCCCTGAAGCTCTTAACTCTCTCAAGCTCACTCTCTCAAGCTTACCGCCGTTGGCGGTGGAAGAGTCGGTGGCAGTAGTGGCGGCGGTGGAAGAATCGACAGCGGCAGCGGTGGTGGGCGGCAGTAGCGATTACTGTGGCGGTGGAAGAGTCGGTGGTGGCGGCGGTAGTAGTGGCGGTGGTAGCGATTGTTGGTGGTTGTGATTGTTGTTTATTGTAATGGATATATTATTTTATTATAGTGGATATATTATTTTAATGTAGTAGATATATTATTTTATTGTGATGTTTATATTATTTTATTGTGTTGAAAGCTAAAATAGATTCACTGCTGCAGCATGTTTTGTAAAGTGAGTAGGTAAAATAAATAAAGTAACTATTTGTGGAGCTAAAAAGTTAAATTTTTAGTTCCATAGCTGTGGATGCTCTAACCAGAGTACAACTACAAAAGTTGTAGACTAGGGTTATAAACAGCGGACATTAGACACATATAACTAATGTGGGATAAACATCCCTATTTTTTTTTTTAGTAAACAGTAATAATGTTCGATTTTGAAACATTTACATTAAAATATCCAAATATTCAACTCTCTTATCAAAATATGGTGAGACATAACAAATCAAAACCAAACAGAATCAAATCATATTTCTATAGAATATACAACATATAAATCAATTAAGAACAATAAGAACAAGTTATAAAAGATCCAATTCAAGGAAAAGCCATGAAGGGAGACTCAGCTTGATTATGAAACACACTTGATTGATATTTAACTGACCCCTCAGTGCCTACAACACAAAGATTAAGTTGAGAGAACAAGAGAATTAAAGAATTCAATAGTTTTCAATAATCACAACTCTAGAACAAGATTAGTTTGAAAAAGGTTTTGAGAAATCAGATTGGGAAAAAAGTTTCTACCTTAAAACTAACTAAAGAGAGGTTTTTAATTTTTAAAAAACGTGCAAAAGTGTTGTGTGTGAGTTTTAGAAAGAGTATTAGGGTTTTAGAGAAGATGGAGGCTAAAAAATGACTCTCTTTAGCTAGGTTTTTTTATTGGAGGCATAAGATAAGTATTTATGTGTTAAAATTAGGGTTTTCAAACTTTTTAATGATCTTTGAATGTTCTCAAAGGTCCATGGGCTGGCCCACATCAAAACATTATGTTTTGAGTCCTTAAAATGAAGTTTTAAAACCCAGAAAATTGGATTGCTTAGTTAGCTACATTTCAAACAGTTATAACTCACTTAATATGAGTCCAAATTAGGTGAAATGTGTGTTCAAGTTGAAGTCTAGGATGTCTACTTTCTAATGAAACAAACCACACTCAACAATTCTTTATGAATTAAAGTTGTGGTCAAAATAGTGAGCAAATGTCATTTTTCAATATCGATTTCAAAGTGATTTGAATACTTTTGAGTTGTGATTACTTTCAAACTATTATGAACTCTTTAATTATCCTTAGTTGACATATGTCAAGCTCATCATTGGGGTCGGGGATCAAAATTTATTAACGGGTACAAAATGCGGTGTTTACATCACGTAAATCTTCTTATTGGCCACAAAGGCCAAGGGGCTGGCCTTCACACTGTTCATCCCAATACCGGCTTTCAGTTCATTGTAGTTGTGGAAATTGGCTAGCTCAAAATAATAGATGCCTTTCCCTTCTTTACATCTTCATCAATGTATGGGTTTTTGATATTCATTTCACCACCCAAAAAATACAACATGGAGCCCAATTAAACACAACACATACCATTAGCGTATTTGTCGGTTTTAAGTTGGAGGATCGGGGAAAGCAGCCTTAAATCCCTTATTTTATCTTCTTGGACTGCTTTTGATGGTGGAGGAAGGAGAGGTATTGGTATGTCAATCTCATACAAGGAATACATGATTGGGCTATATGCGTGCCAAAAAAAAAAAAGGTATAGCGCTAGCAGTGAATTTACAATATGTGATTGTGAAGGTGATGATTCGGCTTCCTCTATTTCTCCTTCTCCTAGAGGAGGCAATCACTATGTAGTAACTGTCATAGCTGTTATTTTTGTGTATATGACCCTAATGTTATTGGGGGTGTCAACAATAGAGTGTATTTGGCCTTTGGGAGAATTCTGTGTATTTCTCTAAGTTTGTAAAGAGTTTCCTTTGTACTTGAGATTAAGTAATAAAGGTTGGGGGCGGGTTCCCTATAAATATAGTGTGTGTTGTGTTTGTGTGGATCCCTATATAATATGTTCTAAGCGTTCTTGTAGTGTGTATGTGGTGTTCGCTAAGACTAAGTTAGGGACTTAGGGTCATCACAAATAGAAAATTGAGGGAAAAATTAACCATGTAACACCCATGCACACCCCTATTAAAAACCACCCTAGAGAGAGAGAGAAAGAGAGTCGATGGTGTAGGAGATGGAGGGGTTAAAGAAGAAAAAAATTGATTTTGTGAGGGAGAAGGTGGTGAAGGTGAAAGCAAATGGGGGAATGGAAGGGAGTAGACAGCCATGGTGGCTGGCCTGATTTGAGACACTAGAGAGAGCATCTGGGTATTCAGCAGAATTGTTTATGTGTGGCCATCTTTATTCATCAATTTATTAAATGTTTGTGATATATTGATGTTGTATTATTTAATTGGATAGTGTAAAACTAGAGTTGTATACCACATTCATATTGAATTTTAACTTATAAATTAATTATGCCTATCCTCTCTTGGCAATCTGATTAAGGGCACAACTATCTTCGATTTCATATTTCTAACTTTTATACACAATTTCTATTATGACCATTGACAAAGAGGATCGAAGCCATAAACAATCACCTAAACCCCAAATGAAAATCCACATACTTGGTGTCGCCAGAAGAGAGAACACGTCATCGTCCTTGTCGTTAGCAACTTCAAGTCTTGACTCTTTGTATTCCGAGTGAGGATGAGGGAGAAGAGATGGAGATGATATTTGACAAACAAGAAAGATAAATTTTTAGGAATTCTAGTGAGATGATACTGACTAACGTGTGAACATTTTAATTTGTTTTTTTTTTTTAATTAAAAAAAATTTGGCGTGGTGGTACAGTTGGCAATTGATGTGGCATGAAAAATAATTTTTTATTATTCCATTTGACACATCAGTTTTTTCCATCTAAGAGATAACACCATGAACTAAATTGACATGACACTGAAAACATTAAGGACCAAATTGATGCAATTGAAAGGTTAGAAACCAAATTGACATATGGTGTAAATGATAGGGAACAACTTTGTACTTTACCCTTTTACTAATTATATCATTCATCTTTTATTTGTTTTTCTCAAAGGATAAAATTAGTATTTCACATGAATTCCATTAATAATTTGTGGTGGGAAAGAAAAAGACATGAATGAAAAAAAACTGATCCTTAAGGAATATTCTATCTATTCCTAGTTAGAACTTAAAAAAAAAATATACATATATATATATATATATATATTTACAAAAGTTTATCTTTGGTCTTGCGGTTGCTTTCATTTTGTCCCTTTATATTTCAAAATTTTCATTTTAGTTATTCAAGTTTAATGACCAATCTCCTAAACTTGTGAGCGAGAATAGACTATTTTGTTTAATTTTCTACTTGCCTATTATTCCTCATACTGACATTTAAATACATATTGGACTAAAATTCAAATAACACAAGATAACTTAATCATCTAATGATTCTAATCCCATCTACGAGAGTCCTATCATTAGATAGTCCCTATCATAACCCACATGGGACATAACATTCCATTCCTGCTCAGATGAATCTTGTCTTCAAGATTTGAAAACATGGAAATTTTCACTTACTCACACAGATTGGAGGATACTTCACCTCGAATTTTAAAGTGTTGAAGGATAAGAATTCTAACTATGAATACTTGCACCAATTCTTCAATTACTTGTGAACAGAAAGCTTTGATTCCTACATCATTGAACTCATCAAGATTGACAAATTCAATATGTGAAATTAGAGTGGGCTCATTCAAAAAATGCAATTTTTATAGCCAGTGCCCTTTAACATATTACTCTTTAGAATTGTCGGTGATTCTTGGAGTACATCATTTTGATTCTCCAAAATTTTATGGGTGATTTTATTGTTCTTTTATTTCAAAATTTCATTGTATCTTTTATCCAAGGGACTAAGACCTCTATCATTTGATCACACGAATCTTGCATTCTTACTTTCATCCTTGCTATTCTTTTAAGAACCATCACATCCACAACATTTTCACAATAATAAATCGTAAGTGATAAATTGTTATTAATTTTAATTTTAACCAACAATTACAATGACTTTTTTGACCACTATTAATAGCCAATAACAACTTATTACTTAAAATTTATTATGAAAATATTGTAAACATAATATTTCTCTATATTTTTAGACATGCCCTCATTCTTTTGACATTCTTCAACATTTCTTCCAAAATCTTGGGATGCATGCAAGACATGATGGACTTGATGAGCAAATCTAGTGTTTTTTTTTTTTTTTTTTTTAAATTATTATTATTATGGTTTTTTTGTTTGTTATAAATTGGTTAGTGACGGCTGGATAGGGAAGATCGTGGTGGTTTGCTTGATTGTAATTTGGAGGGTGTTTTTTTTTAAAAAAAAATTGGTTGTGGGTTATTGGTTGTGAGGGGATCGAAACACCAAATGTTGTGAATCTAAGAAAATAAAATATAAATTAATAGTTTAGTCAATTCGTACCAAAAGAATATATTTTTTAGTTTAATTAATGTTGCCTACCATTTCTCATATTAATGTTTAAATACATATTAGATTGAAATTCAAATGACACAAGATAACTTAATCATCTAATCCTATCTACAAGAATCGTATCATCTTATAGTCCCTATCCTAATCCAACCACAACTCAAAACAATAAAATTCAACAACTAAAATACAATTCAAGTAACAACTAAATTATGAAATTCAAACACAACTAATACTTGAGACATAATCAGCATCACTATCTGCTACACTTGCCATCTTTTGGTTACTCATGTATATGGGACATAAATATGCTCCTCTGCGGCTGCACTGGTATTCCCCAGACACCACAGCCTGTATATGCAAAATGAATCATTTTCAGGTAAGAGAGAAGCTGATGTAAAAATAATTAATAAGATATGCTCCAATGATTAAGCATTTGATGAATCAAACTAGGAGTAAATAATCATTGAATGCAAACGGCGATTAATGTAGAAGATAAAGCCAAAAGAATATAACATTTTAAAATAAGAGACCCAAAAGAGAAAAAAGAACCAAGTTGTAAATAATAGGATTTGTAGAAATCGTAGCTTATCAACTTTATTATCAGCAAATAAAGAAACAGGTCTAGAATTTTATCATTTTTTTTGTTTTACCCTTCAATTCCTTAAATATCCCTTTCCAATACCAATTTTTTTGAGTTCAAATATATATATATTGGTTAAAAGGGAATATATATTAAACACTAAGAAGCCAAAATAGCTGAGTTAGCTAACAAAGGGTGGGGCAATATCCAAATACATTGAAACCAAATTATGTGAAAACTGCTTTAAAACCTTTTATTTTACTTCTCGTCTTTTACTGCATGAAAGTAGAACAGAGAATGATAAATTAATAGAACCAGATGAGGGGGAAAAAAAGCCCACACAATTCCAGCAAATGAAGCTTTGATCTTCCAAAAAGCAAATAGTTCTCAGTCATTCACACTGAGAAAGAAAAATATGGAAACAGTATGAAGTAAGAGGAAATTCAAGGAGAAATACTTTGTACAGTTGAGCTATTGGAAAGCTGACACCAGAAACTCTATGGTCATACACATGTAGAAGTACCTTAGACTATGCATATACTAATATATGTTTCAGTGTAATATCAGAGCCTGATGATTGTTTAGTCCTTCTATGTCATTAAGTTATTGATACTTTCAGTTGCAAGATGTGTACATATGGAAGTACTGGGCTTTGTGCCTCTTGATTTCCGGTAGAGTTTGCTCTTCCACCCACTAAAAGTGTGATGTCAGAGCCCTGATTTTAGTTTTTTTTTTTGTTGCCATAGCATTGCCAAGATCTTCCAAAGCTAGATCTAAGCTTCAGTAGTTTCACTCAGCAAGGAAATGCTAACAGCACTGGCTGCACAAATTGTAAAGAGATATGCAGTAATGAAACAAACGACATTGCATATACAACATTGCATAACCAAATTGACATGCATATCAATGGAAGCCTGAGTTAACTGATAGGGACTCGTGTAATGATAATAGAGATCATAGTGTTGTAACAGAATCTGTTTCTATTACTGATATGGTGACAGGAGCAACGGTATTGGCTTTGACCGTCTCACCCAGCCTTATATATTGTATCTCTGTTTCTGATCAATGCAAGCCAAGTATTATCAATTCCAAGCATTCTTTCCCTCAACCTTTCTTCTCTGCTAGATTAGTCTCTATTGTTCTAGAACTTCTTCATGGTATCAGAGCCATCAATGCCATCACAGCCTTCATCTCAGTCAACACCACACCACCCTTGAATTTCATACCTTCAACTTCATTACCTATACCTCTATTAACATCTTTTCCCTCCAATCATCATGCAAATCAAACACCTCTGTTTTTACTCTCAAACTTGGCTAATCTCATGTCAGTGAAGCTTGATCAATCACACTATATAGTTTGGAAACATAATATCACTTCACTTCTCAAAACCTACTCTTTGATTTAGCATCTGGATGAATCAATTCCGATACCTGATCAATTTCTTTGCGGCGGCAATGGAGAAATTACTTCACAGATCAGTTCTGAATTTGAATCATGGCAGATTTGTGATCAAGCTTTGGTCACTTTGATCAACTCTACTCTCTCACCAGCAGTAGTTTTTGTAGTTGTGGGAGTTGAATCTGCCATCGATGTGTGAAAGGCCTTAGAGAAGAGGTTTACTTCCTTTTCTCAATCTAATATTCTAAATTTGAAGAATGAACTTCACAGTATCGAGGAGAATGATTGAGTGAATGTGTTCTCTTACACAATATCAAAGAAGAAAGGGATAAGCTCCGAGCAGTTGGAGTAAATGTGGACAATGAAGAATTACTTCACATTGTACTTAAGGGATTACCTAGAGAGAATCATCCTCTATGTTCAGCAATTCGCACCAGAACTGAACAACTTTCTTTTGATGATTTACATGCACTGGTTCATGCTGAAGAGAAGCAGCTTCAAGATTCTATACAATCTAACAAGAACAGTGCCATTACTATGGCTATGTTTACCTCTGGTGGTCAAAAGTCCCAAAATTCATCTCAAGCACAGTTCTATGTGAACAATAACTTTAATCAACAAGGCAGAGGTAGATCTAATCAGTCCTCACAAAATCCTTTTCATCGAGGCAGTAATTCACAGTATTAAAATTAATTCACTAGATCTGAAGGGAGATCATCATGTTAGATATGTGGTAAATCTGGTCATGTAGCACGGAATTGCTATCACCACATTGATTTTTCATATCAGGAAAGGCATCCACCTGCTAAACTAGCTGCAATGGCTACTGGATCTCACTATACTCAGTCCAATGATCCTTGGGTTTCTGATATAGGTGCAACTAATCACCTCACAGCCAATATTGGGAATCTTTCTATGCAACAACCATACAAAGGAAATGATCATGTCACTGTTGACAATTGTCAAGCACTACCTATCAACAATATAGGTAATGGCATTCTCAAAACTCCACTCTTTAATTTCAAACTTCGTAATATTCTACATGTCCCTAAGATAGCTTCCAATCTCCTCTCAATCCATAAATTGTGCAAAGATAACAATTGTAGGTGTAGATTTGATGCTGACCATTTTTGCATTCAGTATTTACATTCGAGGAGGGTTCTTTACAAGGGCCTGAGTGAGAACGGGTTATACCCCATTTATCCTAACAAGACCTGTGACAACATTTCCAATGCTCAAAGCTTATCTCATAAGTCTTGTGTCTGCATTGCTTTTTCTGCACAATTGATCACCAATAAATGGCTAATTTGGCATCAAATATTAGGCCATCCTTGTTCCAAAACTTTACAACTTGTATTTTCTGATTTGATACCTAACTCTGTTCATGCTAGTCTAGAAAATAAAGTTTTGTGTGAACACTGTTTGAAAGGGAAATGCACCCTCATTTTGTACCAAAATCCAATGTTTGGAGTCCTGCACCTATTACTGCTATCAATGAATTTCTTTTTATTTGCTCTTTGTGGATGATTACAGCAGGTTTACTTGGCTATTTTTGTCAATAAGTCTGAAGTTCTTCCAACTTTTGTTGACTAAGTCTCTTATTAAAACTCAATTTTCCACAGAACTAAAGGTTCTCAAGTCTGATTGTGTTGGAGAGTACATCTCCAGGGCTTTTACTCAAGTTTGTTATTCCCATGGTATTTCCTATCAGTTCAGTTGTCCCTATACACCACAACAAAATGGTGTTGTGGAAAGAAAACACAGACACATAGTAGAGTCTGCATTGAGCATGTTGTCACAGGACAATCTACCTCTCACTCATTGGTCTTATGCAGCAAGCTGATTAACAGGCAACCCTCCTCATTGTTAAATTTTGACTCACTTTGGGAAGCCCTTTTTCATTTCAAACCAGACCTTTCTCAACTTAGAACCTTTTTGGGTGCACACGCTATCCTCTACTTAGACCTTACAACAAGCATAAACTTCAGTTCAGAACTACTTGCCTATTTTTAGGCTATCCTTCTGATACAAAAGGTTACATCTGTTTTGATCCGAATCCACTGACAAAATTTACCTATCTAGACATGTTCTATTTGATGAAGTTCATTTCACTCCACCTACTCCTCCCTCTTTCTCTACTTAATCATGGATTTCTCCTATCCTTTACAGGCATTTATGTTGTTCTACTCCTTATAAGTCTTCTTCTCCCTATAATGCTCCCTTATCACTTCCCACTTCTACCACATCAGAATCTGTCTCTCCTACTTCTGCAGAATCAGCTTCTGATCTGCAAAATCAGTTTCACTCTTCTCCTATTCCTACACCAAATGTTCTTCCAGTCACTACATCTCTCGTTCCTCTTCATAATCTTCACCCTATGGAAACTAGATCTAAGAGTGGCATTACCAAACCTAATCAAAAGTGGTGCTATAAAATCATTGTTGACAATAATATTACAGAACTTTCTTCCTTTGGCATTGCTAGCAAGTTTCCCAACTGGTGTAAGGCAATGGATGAAGAATTTCAGACACTCCAATGACAACATACTTGGACGTCAGTGCCTCCACCATCTAACAAGAACATTGTTGGTTCCAAATGGGTCTTGAAGATCAAAAGACACAGTGATGGCACAATCACCAGGTATAAGGCTCGTCTTGGGTTCAAGTCCCCTGCAGATCCCTCTTTGTTCCTCTACTTCCACAACACTACAATAATCTATCTTCTCCTTTATGTTGATCACATTGTCATCACAAGCAATTCCCCATCCTCTGTTGCCTCTCTCATCACTTCTCTTAGTCTTGAATTTGAACTCAAAGACCTTGGTAGTACCCTTTGTTATTTCTTGGGTCTTCAATTAGCTCTCACATCCTCTAGCCTTTCCATTACAATGACCAAATATGCTATGGGTCTTCTTCATAAACATAACATGTTTCACTCTAAGCCTTCCAAAACTCCCTTTGCTACCGCCAGACTATCTCCCACTGAGCATTCCCCTTGTTGATCCTCATTCCTATAGAAGTCTTGTGGGAGCTCTCCAATATCTTAGCTTCACTAGTCCTGACCTTTTGTTTGTGCTCAATCAAGTTTGTCAATTCATGACAAATCCCACCGATGTTCATCTTCAGGCCGCTAAACGTATTCTCAGGTATCTCAAAGGTGATCTGAGTATTCTTCTTAAGCCTGGCCCCATTTTCCTCTCAGCTTTCTCAGATGCTGATTGGGCAAGTGATCCGAGTGCTAGACGAAGTACTACAGGCTTCGTTGCTTTTCTGGGTTCCAATCCTATTACTTGGGCTGCTAAAAAGCAATCCCCTGTTTCTAGAAGTTCCACCAAGGCTGAATATCGGGCCTTAGCTTCTACTGCGGCTGAACTCTCCTGGTTGAGAATTTTTTTGCAAGAGTTACACATTTATCTTCTTAAGCCTCCCTTATTACGGAGTGACAACTTATCCGCATTGGCCTTGGCATCTAATCCATTTTTCTACTCTCACACAAAAGATATAGAGGTGGATTACCTTTTTGTGCGAGAGCGTTCATTCAAAAGGATATTCAAGTGCAATTTATCTCTACAAAGGATCAACACGGTGACATTTTTGCTAAATGTCTTCTTCTCGGTTTATTGTTATTTGTTCCAAACTCATGCTGATACCTCCCCCTGAGTTTGAGGGGGATGTAAAGAGATATGCAGTACTGAAAAAATGACATTGCAAATACAGCAATACGATAACCAAAACGACATGCGTATCAATGGAAGCCTAAGTTAACTGATAGGGGCCTATAAAAAAAAATAGAGGTCATAGTGTCATAACAGAATCTGTTTCTATTTCTGATATGGTGACGTGAGCAATGGTTATTGGCTTTGACTGTCTCACCCAGCCCTATATATTGTATCTCTCTTTCTAATCAATGCAAGAATAGTATTATCAATTCCAATCATTCTTTCCCTCAACCTTTCTTTTCAGCTGGATTAGTCTCTATTGTTCTAGAACTTCTTCAAAAATCACCATACTAATTAACTGAGAAGATTTCCTTCAGGTATGAACTCTAGAACTTCAAAATTTGGAAGATTCTTTTGTCAAGTTTCTCTATTTCTAAATCCTAATCTACAACTTATCTCTGCACTCCCAATTCTCTTCACCAAATGAAAATTATTCTCCATCAGTACTCTAGAAATCACAATCAAACTGAAGGAGCCAAAAAAACACCAATGTAACAGAAAAAAAAAAAAAAAAAAAAAAAAAAAAAAAAAAAAAACAAAAAAAACAAAAACAAAAACAAAAACAAACAAACAAACAACATATATTTCAAATCTCAGACCCAAACCTGTCTATCTCAAACACACATTTTTCAATTCCTCAACACCCTGTCTCTTAAATACATGTGCTTCGATTTTCACTAATGAAAAATATGTGTAACAATAAACTCGGAAAATTTATATCTGAAAATAAAGCCAGTGGAAAAAGAATTAACAACTCTGCTTAAAAACTTAATAAATCAAAATCCTAGGGCAAAAAAATTGAAGGTTTTACATCTCCCCCTTCTATACAGTGCAATATTCAACAATTACTCTAGACTCTTCAATTGCAATGTACATCCAAAAATTAGTAAACAATTTCAACCCAACAACTAAATTTATTTTGTAGACAAAATGTTGTTTCAGAGAGAAGGAAATTACAGGATAGAGAGTGACCTTGGCAATTGAAACGCACGCGTGGACATCTTCTTCCAAAGATTGCCGACCACCCCACCCCACCTTAGACGCTGATCTGTTTACTCGAGACTCTGGGTATCCCTGTTGCACAAATCATGTGTTTTCAAAATTCTATGATCTCCATCATCCCAGGTT
This sequence comes from Castanopsis chinensis, assembly GCA_032878915.1. NCBI lineage: Eukaryota > Viridiplantae > Streptophyta > Magnoliopsida > Fagales > Fagaceae > Castanopsis > Castanopsis chinensis. The sequence goes on from JAVQMG010000109.1 coordinate 10,350,954, forward strand.
TTGTGGGTTGATAAAGACAAGTCAAGCATTGTTAAGTCCCAAGAAACAACTGAAGTATTCATATGGTATGTAGATATGAAAAGAAAAAATAGTAATGAAGAAACGAACAAGAGGCATGAAAAATATACCGAGCCAAGAACGTAGCAGCCTTTGATGAAACCGTCACTTGGGAACGGGGTATTAACTTCATAGTGCTCTGAATGAAGGAAATTTGCCTTGGAAAATCTAGTGTCATTTTTTTTGTATGTCCCCGTGACGGCTTGAAAAATTACAATGCTAATGAAACGTTTTTTGTCGTCTCCTATATCAAAATCACTGGCAATTTTCGGATGCGGATGCGGAGGCATGCCAGTCCTTACATAACAAAAGTACATCTTTCCCAAGTGAAGCAGGCTTGACGAGTATTGCACCTGCGGAGGAACATTAAGAATAGCATCCATACCCATATCCTCTGAGACTTGATGAAGGCGGTGGTGCTTAAAGAACTGTTGAAGCTCCTTATCTTCTGCTTCCTCTTCCTCTTCCTCTTCTTCTACTTCCTCCTCCCCCTCCTTCTCTTCTTCTTCTTCTTCTTCTAATGGGACTAATGCAGCTACCCTGTCGTAGTAACATCCATAAAGCCTAGACTCTACAAACTGAGTGTCGCTGGAGAACTTACCAAGATAGTCAGGGATGCTTGCGTTTGTCCATTTATATGTGTCAAGATCAAAACAATATAGGCGCTCTGTTTCGTGCGGCTGCAAGGCTGTAATGAGAGCCTTTCTTCCCACAACAACATGCCCCACCCATATAGTGTACACGTTCCTTATTGGAGGATTTGTAGTGTACACGTTCCTTATTGGAGGATTTGGCAGGATGATCCAGTTACCAATTTTAGGATCAAACATCTCAAAGTAAGAAAAGTTTTCATCTGAGTCCCAGCGGCTGCTTCCAATCACGTAAATCTTCTCATCGGCCACAAAGGCCAGGGGGCTGGCCTTCCCACAGTTCATCGCAGTACCGGCTTTCAGTTCACGGTAGTTGTGGTTATTGGCTAGCTCAAAACAATAGACGTCTTTCGGGAAAGGATCCCGGACAACGAGCTCCTTCTTTACATCTTCATCAATGTATGGGTTTTTTATGTTAATTTCACCACCCAAAACATACAACATGGAGCCCAATTGAACACAACACATATCATCGGCGTATTTGCCGGTTTTAAGTTGAAGGATAGGAGAAAGCGGCCTTGGATTCCTTATTTTATCGTCTTGGACTGCTTTTGATGGTGGAGGAGGAAGAGGTATTGATACGTCAACCTCATACAAGGAATACCTGACTGGACTAAATACGTGCCAGAGAAAAAAGTAGAGTTTGTAGCCTTCTGATGGCCCTGGCAGTAGATCAGATTCAGATGGCAGTGACCCGTCTTCCTTTATTTCCGGGTCCACCATCTTCAAGTGGAGCCTTAGATGTGATTGTGAAGGTGGTGATTCTATTTTTCCTCGAGGAGGCAAATTTGATAAATCCAAATTCTTCATCTCGGCTTTCATCGTGGTTTCTTCCTCTTCCAAAACTTTATATTTCTTCGTTTCTAAATCGGCTTCTTCGTCTTTAGTCATTGTTCCCAATTCTTCCTCTTTCTTTATTTCCCCCACTTCTTCCTTTTTTTCTTTATTTTCGAATCACCGACATCATATTTCTTTGTTTTCGAGTCGGCTTCTCTGTCTTTATATTTCTTTGTTTCCGAATCGGCTTCCTCTTTCTCTCTTTTCATCCTCGCCTTCCTCTCACTCACCACACCGTCCCCAATTCTTCCTCTTACTTTATTTCCCCCAATTCTTCCTTTTTCTTTATTTCCGAATCATGGACTAGATATTTATAGTTAGGGCTAGGGTTGAGCATGGATCCGGCCCCCGACCAAACCACCCGACCCAACCCGAAGGTAATATTATATACATATATATTCCTAGTATAATATTCAAAACATAATTTTTCCTAAGATAGATTTCTTTCTTAACTTACAATATTTAGTAAAAATTCTTTTCCAACCATAATCATTTTATTCAACCTTTTGAAAATCAAAGTTTCCTTTTGATTTATGTTTTCTTCCATTAAACCTTGATTCTAAATTTAAATCCCATAACAAATTAGTAATTTTGCAACATACAATTCAATTATAAATTCATTAATTAATGAGAAATTTCAAGCAATCTAAATATATTCTAAGAATTTATACTAATCAATAGGGATATAATTTTATATGCTAATTCTTTTTTTTTTTCCTAGTGCAAATTTGTCATTTGAAAAGTCAAGTTTCCTTTTGAGTTATGTCTTCATGTGTGACATATCCAATTTAGTATTAAGTTTTATTTTGAATTATGGACATAATTTATAGAGCTCAAAATATGCATATCTGTTGGAGACAACAGTGGGATTTGGCTCTCTCTCTCTCTCTCTCTCTCTCTCTCTCTCTATATATATATATATATTATAGAAAGGATAATAAAAAAAATCCTATTCTATTTAATTCATTTTATTTAATGAAAATTTAACTATTATCATAAATGTCTAATTTATTATGAATCAAAAAAAAAAATGTCTAATTTATTTTGACTATTCTTAAAAATCAATTATAGAAAGTATTCAATTTAAAAAAAATAGTTTATTCTATTTAATTCATTTTATTTAATGAAAATTTAACTATTACCATAAACTTTTAATTTATTTTAACTATTCCTAAAAATCAATTATAGAAAGTATCCTAAGATTAATCTTTTTTTTTTTATTGTTGAGAATATCCTAAGATTAATCTTTGTTTTGTTCTTTGTTGATTTTTTTTCAATAACAGGGATGAAAAGTTTGACCCGACAAAAGCTCAGCCCTAGATATATCTCTAATATCGAAGCCCTCCTTGCCCTCTGTTGCATCATTGCAGCGTGTGATTGTGAAGGCGGTGACTCAGCACTCTACAATTTCTTAATCATCACCCCAAATTTTGAATTGGCCCTCTGCATCATTGCCTCATGCCCTCATGTGATTGTGAAGGCGGTGACTGGGAGCCTTTATCTTTCTTTATTTCTGAATCCATTATCTCCCCTTGTTTTAATGGTAAGTCTTTTTTGTCCACTGGGTGGGTGGGTTGGCTTGCAACTTTCTCTATTTCCGAATCCATTATCGCCCTTTGTAATTTCTCGTGATGAGGGACGATTTAGTTCAGAATTAAGGGGACGGTTCAATATATTTCAGCCTATTAATCACTGTACTAAGGGTTCGTCTATTTGGAGGTAAAACAGGAAAGATGGAAAACTTTGGAAAGAAAATAGAAGAGAAAATATTTTTGGAGTGTATTTAGTTGGGTGGAAAGAATGAAAAATAAATGGTAGAACTCAGGTATTTTCTCCTTTGGCCCACTAAAATGTTTTCTCTCCAAAATAGAGAGAAAACTGAATGGAAATAAATATTTTCTTGATTGACAAAAATGCCCAGTATATATATACACACTTATTTAAGTTGCCTTTATTTTTATTTTCTACTCAACCACGTTGCTTTGGCTTTTTTTTTTTTGGGGCCTGGTCTGGGCGTTCTGCCTTCTTTCTTTTTTTTTTTTTTTTTTTTTTTCCTTCTCTGGGTCTGTTGCCTTTTCTTTTGGTTTTTTTTCCCTATTCTTTTTTTTCTTCTTTTGATTTTCTAGGCCTAGGCGTGATAGTTTTTTTTTTTTTTTTTTTAAACTAGTTGTGATTTTTTTTACATGATTTTTATTTTTTTAATAAATTTGGGCGATTTTTTTTTTTTGTGGTTATTTGTCACTTTTTTGTTTTAATTGGGTATCATTCTTTAATAAGGGCATATGAGTAAATTTATTCAAACCCATTTTTTCCATCCTTCCACTTTTTCACCCCCAACTAAACAAATAGGAGAAAAAATAAAATTTTTTCTATCTTCCTACTTTTCCACTCTTCCACCATTTTCTATCTTCCCACTTTTTCACTCCTCCAACCAAACGGATCCTTAAAAACAAAGAGCTTCCCTCTTTTTCAATGTGGGATTAAACATTTTAATTAACTTCTAATCCTCAATATTAACTTTCGCCATCTTTACCTCTAGTTTTCCAATTTTATTCATTTTAATTATTTTAATAGTAAAATGCTACAACATTTCCCCACTCATTTAAATATTAAATTTTAGTTAAAGAGAAATTACCAGGCAAATACAAGTCAATATGCACTATGAAGGTGTACTCTACATTGAACCTTTACTTAGTAAAACAATAAACTCAACTCCCGAGGTGTAATGGTCTCCTACTTAAACTATAACTACTTTTAGAAATTTAAGCATCATTGCATACACATAACAACTCATGTTTTAATATGAACTTTAATAACTAGTACTTTATAGTCGTGTGTTGATCCTAGTTTCCAAGAGTGTATTTGAGATTAAGTCTAAGGGAGCAACCCCACCCTTACATTCACATAGGTGAAGTTTGTCAAGAGTGCTCCTATAATTCTGACACCCCACTCATACGAGCTACAAATTTCATTAAAAAGTTTTTACTTATGTTTTTCAACATTATAGGATAAATGCACTTACATCATAGGAATGAGCAATCACAAAATTATTTACAAATAAATAATTAAAAGAAATAAATAGTACATTTCTTAAGACCATCATATGATTTGTTTTTCTCATTGAACCTAATTCTCAGGATCTCTAATCCTTAGGTTGGGAATCTATGGACTTTAGTCTCATCCCCCTTGATGTATTCTAGACCATTTCTTTTGCCAAGGCCTTAGTAAATGGACATGCAAGATTATCATTAAATTTAATATATTAAATAAACCCTAACACTTGTAACATCCAAGCTTATGGGTGCTCTTCCATGTTGGGAAAAGGGAGTCTCGGGAACCCTTTTTCGAGTGAACCTATTCCATTTTCTTGGAAACATACCCATATTGTGTTTGGGAACAAGTTTAAGATCCATTTAAGAAAAACTCATCTATGGTATTTCTTCATGCTTCCACTAAGGTTGGCTATGCACGTGGCTATTCCTCCACGAGCCTTCCACAAAATATATGTATCATAATATTAATAAATCTAAGAGCAAATTATAGTAAACTCACCTATGGTTTGACCCGTTTACACATTGCCTACTGTGATTTAAACCTTAACACTTTGCCCATTTGTGTTTAGTCTCCGTTACCCATCCATTAAAATCAAGGGTAAAAATATATTTTTTCTTCCCTTTTATGTCTCTCTACTCCAAAAACAAAAAATAACATAAAAAATACAAACAAACAAAATCAAAAAGGGGATTTTGCAGAGAAACAAGTTGTATGTCAAAACAAGATCAAAGTGACAAGCCAACTCATTTCTCTCTTTGAAACTCTCATCGTCTCTCTCTTTCTCTCTCTCAAGCTTTTGATATGATCAGTAAATTGAAAGAGGGTGTTGTATATTTGTGTGTTACTGTACTGTAGGACCTGTGGCTAAGGACATGTTCCATTGGCAAGCCACCATCATGGGACTTGCTGATTGTCCTTATGCTAGAGTTGTATTTCTAGTTTCTTTTCATTTTCCTCCTAATTATCCTTTCAAGCCTCCAAAGGTAGTGATTTTATCATTATTATTTATTCCTGCTTGTTTATTGCATTTAGGGTTCGTTTGGATTAGGCTGAAAACTGAAACTAAAAACTGAAAAACACTGTAGCAAAATAATTTTTTAATGTATGAATAGTACCGCAGGACTCATTTTTAATGAAAAAGTTGCTGAAAAGTAAAATTTGTGGATCCGTAAACAGTGCACAAAAGTCAAACTTTTCGGCTCAAAAAAAAAAAAAAAAAAACCTATGAAACGCAAAACTTGCGTTTGGAAAGCACAAAATGCGCTTCCCAAGTGTACACTTAGTGGTCCTTTTTGTATAGTACTATGTTCAATTTCTTGCAATATACGAAATTAGGGGTCTTGGCTTGCATATCGAGTGATTATTGGAATACAATTCTATTTCCTTCACATTGAATAATTACTTAAAGTTGTTATTTTGTTGTTGTTGTTGTTTAGAAGCTTTGGTACTTAATAAGTTGCTTTCTGCAGTGAAACTGAGCCTCGAGGTTCATTTTGTTTGAGAAATTCTATTCTTTTGTATGTTGTTGTCGGTGGAAGTCATTATCTTGTAGCTGTGTATTAGTTTTGCTGGGTTTAAAGATCAAAACCATTGAAGTTTATAGTGTGAAGATGATGGGAAAGTGAATAATCTAGGTCTTGTTTGTGTGTGTTTTTTATATTATTTTTTGTTTTTGGAGGAGAGAGACATAAAAGGGAAGAGAAAATACATTTTTATGCCTGATTTTAATGGAGGTGGGTAACGGAAATTAAATAAAGTTAAACACAAGTGGACAAACTGTTAAGTTTTAAACTACGGATAGGCACGATGCAAACAGGCCAAATCACAGGTTTACTGTAATTTGCCCAAAATCCGAACGCCCATGTTTTGTAAATAGCAGCCTTTGAACTGGACAATGATTTTATCCATAATAGACTAATAAATAAAAATTCTACAACCACAACTTTTTATATCATTTTTGTTAATACTCGCTACGCGGTAAGTTGTGAATATTAGAGGTGTGGATCCACTACTTCTTCTCTACTACTCACAACTCGTTATGAGGAGAGTTGTGGCAAAAATTGTAATCCTAGCATTAAAGAAATTTTTGTATAGATACAACCATTGTCTCACTGACATGTGGATCCTACACCATATTAGTGAAACAATGATCTCATGAGACCAAAGCAGGAGATACCACCTCCTAGCATTATGGGTCAAGTTTTGATCAAAAAGCAATATAAAATCTCAATGAAAGTTAGAAGGGCGCTCTACGACCCATAAAGATTTTGTAGCAATCATACGCAACAAGATATATAGATGTAGAAAAGGTACCCATGATGAAATTCTATTCCAAGAAGACCCCTCATTCAAGGGTGGAGCTAGAAATTTTTGTTTAGAGGAACCAAGTTGCAGCACTAATACATTTATCAAGACAACCCCACAAACACATATATACACGTTTTTTTATTTAATAAGTTATATATATATATATACACACACACCCAACAAAAAAAGCATAGTATTTTCAATCAAAATTATGTTTGTGGCAATCTTTCATAAAATAAAATTCATTTTTACCGTTTTTATAGTGAAATTTTTAAAAAGTTTCATTTTTTATACAAATTATCAAATTTTATACTAAAGTAAGTAAAAAATATTTCAATTGAACAAATGAACTTTTCAAAAATATGAATGATCCAAAAATTTGGAGGAATAAGTTGGGCTTCAAACATATTTAAAACTATCTTACTCTAACTCATTATGTGACAATTAAAGAGACATTTCATGTGTGATTTTAGTGACAATATTTTTTTAATGAGTCAATGACTTGTTAATTGCCATGTAACGGGTTGAAAAAGATATAGATTCAAATATATTTGTGCCAAACTTTATCAAATATTTAACAGATATAAGAGCACATTTTACAACATAAAATAGAATTACGAAAAATAAAGTTAAGTCTCTATTACTACTAGACCAAATTTTTTTTTAAGAGTATCATTGGATTGAATCAAATATTTGGAGCAACTCTTATTTTTGTAGACTAAATTTTGAAAACATTAAAATAATTACATATATATATATATATATATATATAATTTTCAAAATTTTGGGCGGCATGGTCCTCCACCCTTGCACAGAGCTACGCAACTGCCCTCGTTTTCACCAACTGATTTTTTGTCAATGATAATAAGTAAATTGATCTACGATTTCGCAAGTTCATTATTTCCAACCCAGAGCAATGCCAGACGGCTGTACCATTTCTATTTGAAATAATTTGCAATTGGATACTCTTAGATGTAGAAGAATTAGTCATAATCTGTTTAGGAAGGCTATATTCTACTTCCAATTTTTTAAAGAAATTCTAAATGAACATAGCACCAACTCACTTATCACAAGTTTTATAGGATTAAAGAAAACCATTCTAAAAAGTTCGATTATAACCGCTATTTAATCATTAGTTCCACTTCAGTGCGATCATCACTACTGAACTGGTTTTGAATAAATGAAAGTTAAAACTTAAAATTTCGTCTTTTCTTGCAAGAATCCAGAAGAATAAAGCAAAGAAATTGATATTGTTTCAGTCATAGTGACCGTTGGAGGGTACTTTGTGGGGCCAATCAGAAAACCTTGTGGCTATCTGATTAACTACAATAGCAATATCAAGAATCTAGAAGATTGAATTCAGAACCTGCGTGACAAGAGAGATGGGTTGCAATTAAAAATTAAAGCAGAAAAAGTAGTAGGGCAGATAATTGCACCTGAGGTTGAGACGTGGGTAGAAAGGTACGTAACATCCTTGATGAAGATGTCGAAGCAAATAAGATGCGGTTGGATGGATGGTAGGAAAGCTAAGAAGAAGACTCTGGAAATTGATGGACTTCTAAATCGTGGACAATTTGCCTAAGTATCATATTCTCCTACAGTGGGAAGAGGATCTTTATCGATGAAAGGTATTATGGATTTTAAGTCAAGAAGAACTAGATATTATGGTATATGTAACTCAAAACAACTAGAAACCTGATATTTTTTTTATATTGGTAAGTTATGCACCCATGGGTCTTGCATCCACAACCTTACCTTCTATCCCATTAATATAGGAGGATGAAGTGTCATTTGAGCTATAGCTCATTGCTACCATGAATTAAATAGTTAGCTCTGACTCCCACTGATAGAACAAACAATGGAAAGCCAACAAGTAGAGACTTAAGAATAATGTTTGTCATCACTTGGATTAGATAGGAATTCCAATGGAATCCCCTCCATTTCCTTTGTAGTTGTGAATTGAATATTAAATGAATAAAATAAAGTGACTATTGAATAAAGAGCCCGCAGCACAGGGTATGATAAAAAGGAAGGCTTGCAAACTCATAAATATGTCACACATTGGATTTACCACAACAGATTGCAAAAGATATCAGAGCATAACCATTACACAATTCATACAGTATTTTGCACAGCCATTAACTTGTATAAAAGCTAGTTATTTCATGAAGGCAATATTGATTTAGTGTCTACCCATTGTAATTTACATCTAGAAGTTGACAGAGTATACTGATTGTGCGGATTGAAAGCGATCAGAGATGGAGTGCTACATAGAAGCTGATTTTTGATAGGATTCCAACAGAAACCACTTCAACACGAAGTTTAATGCTTCATCGATAGCACATATAATAATTTTTTTTTTTAATAAGCAACAAACTACTCATCTTTTCCATTGACAAAAAGTGGCTCCCTTACATTGTATCATAAAATAAAAGCTTTCCAAAATCACAATCATGTATTTCACGACACCAGCGTCACCAACACACTCATCTTATAGAGCTCAGTTCTCTTTCAAGAAATGGAGCATAAGTTACATTTGAGAACCTACTCTTGACGCTGAGATAGGCAAAGAGGTACTTAATGTGGTGATCCAAAAGCATGTACAGTAAATGGGTGAGCACACATACTAAATCCATGAGAAGAAAGATACTAAAATCTCCTCTTTATTTTCTCTCCATTTTCTCTTCTCTTTGTATTTCTCTCCTTTTATCCACTTGATTTTCTATAATGACATGTGAAAAACAAAGTATTAACGAAAAGATGTAAGAACAAAGAAAAGAAAGTAAAGATATAACCTTTACTCCAAGTCCAAGACCAAGAATGAGATTTTGAATCTCTTCATTTTTGTACATAGCTGCCTCATCCTTTCTTTCAAAGTTCAATATCTTACCCCTCAGAAGGAGAATAGCCTGCACCAACATTTTTGTGATATTATTACCAGATAATTGATATCAAGATGCCAGTATCACACTTTTTTTTTTATATAAATAAAAAATTTTATTGCCAAATAACCTATCTCATGAACAATTTTAAAAGCATGCAATAGCCATTCAAACACTTTCTATTTGTCCCCACCAATGGGAAAAGGGTGATGATATGAAATAAAATGGCAGTTTAGAGGAGCTGTAGATGGTGCAGGTGGCAACTGGCAACGCAATTGTAGAGCAGCTGTATTAGTAGGAATAAGCTGTGTTGGCAGTAATACTGAGGGGGAATGGAAATGCTTGCTTTCCAGGAAATTAAAGTTTGATTCCACTATAACCATTTCTTTTTTTTTTTTTGATAAATAATAAAGATGTATATTCAAGAAAACTGCCTTATGCAGAAAAACATAAGGCAGAGAAAAATTACAAAGAGAGAAGAGGAAAAAAAATAAAATAAAATAACAGATAAAATAAAATAACAGACAGAAAGAAAGAAAAGATACTAATTACAAAGGAGAGAACTAAGAAACATAAGGAGAGAATCACTACTAGTGAGTCCCAAAGCCCTGGACCAGTCATAAAGAGAGCCATTGAAAGAAGTCAATAGCTGGTCATCAGAACTTTTCATGTCCTCATATGTCCTCCAATTACGTTCCCTCCAAAGACACCACATTAGGCACAACGGAGCTAAATTCTAAATGCTAGACGAATGCTTTCCAGGCCAATTCTACCAACCAAAGAGAGTGTCCGCAACCGATCTTGGCAAGACCCATAAAATCCCAAACGACCTAAAAACCAAACTCCACAACCGGTAAGCCTTACCACCATTTCCTTGCAACTTCTTAGCACTAAAAGAGATTAAAATTGCAATCTGTAGGAACTTTTCTTTTCTTCATTTTTACTTGAATACGAGTGTTCTATAGTGACAAACAGACAATACAGAAATTAAACAAACTTAATTGTGACATTATTATTTGTCTTTCCATGGAAAATAATATGAGCTTTTTTTTTTTTTTGATAAGTAGGAAAAGAATATGAACTTTCCTAGCAATTGTTCTTGACAAGCTTGCACAATTTCTAGTAGATTGAGAGATATCTATATTGCCAAACTACCAACTGGGAGAAGCTAAACTTTACCAAAAGCGCCTATCAAGACCTTGTTTTGCACTTCCGCCTGCTGAATCTCCTTCAACTATAAAGATCTCTGCAAGAGTACAATAACCAATATCAAATTTTAAATGCTCAAACTAATCGTGCGAAAATGTGCTTTTTGCTCTTAACAAATATTGAGGCCAAAAGAGACTAGAGAAATCCAATTTTAGGAATTGGTTATCAACTTTTAATTCAACTATTACAATATTACAACCACCACTGTCATAAATACATACATCCAATTGGTTTTGTCAATCCAAGGCAATAAATAAAAACTTCTCCATTTCGCTGAATTAGATGATGGAGTTCAAGCATCCGAGCAACAACACAAATAACTGCTTGAGTCATTTCTGCTATCAAAGGAGCGATCCAGATATAAATAATAAAAAATAGTGCCATTCTTGAATACCAAGTAGCAATCAAAATGAACTCAATGATAAGCATTGACCGCTAGACTGATAATAAAAGATAACAATCAAATTCTTAATCTTGTTCTTATAAATAAACTTAGTAAAGTTCAATACAATAGTTAGATGCATCATGAATTTTACACACATATTGTAATGTAATATACAACTTACATATAAATCTCAAAATCTTTGTGAAAAGCTTTGTAGGATCTTGAACTTATATACTCATTCTCGAATCTAAGGTTAGGAAATATGGTACAAACTTGTTACAGAAGATTTCTTGAACTATAATGCCCTGGATGTGGAGCTTCTCTTCCATGGGATACACGGTGAAATTTCAAACTCAAGATTTTTTATTTATTTTTTATTTATTTTTTTTTTTTAAATAAGTAAATTTTATTGAATGAAAAAAAAAAAAAAAAAAAACAAAAACAAAAAAGAAGAAGAAGAGGTACCTCAAAGTACACAGCTTGAGTACTAAAGGTGCATCATAATTCAGTTAAAAATACAACAACTAAAAAAATCCAGCAAATTAGAGAAAGAATGACCACTCAAGGAGCCATTCAATCATACACAGATACACTGATTAAAATTTTTCTTTTCATGGAGAAGAAAAATGGCTGTGAGATAAGGTGCATTCAAGTTTACATGTACTAATAAAAAAGAACAATAAACATGCATTTATGCATATATAGTACACCACAATTGTTAGTATCAGACACTACATATCCCATACAATTTGAATCAGTAAAACATGTTAAATTGTATTTGTGTAAAGGGGAGATTCATGTATCCAATGATTCATGGCTGTGTATGGTGGGAAAATCAAAATTGTAACGAATCAATGTATGGGTTTGTATTGTTCTGTACCTGAACTTGTGCCGAATCTTTGAGAAAGAAGGCAAGGTGCCAGGGAGGTTGTAAACAATCTGCTGAAGGATGATATCAAACTGAGTGATACAGAATCCATTTGAAGAGTAGTACAAGTACTTGTTTCTGGCATAAAGCATTGGGGTGGCTTATGGGGCATAGTCAGAGAGAGAGAGAGAGAGAGAGCCAGAAAGGTTGGTCTTGAAAGGGCTCTGTTTAAAGGAGGCAAAGGTGAGGTTCAAGGTTTCTATGTCTTCTTCATTGCAGAAAAGAGGATGAGAGAGAAAGGGAAGAGCAAGTTCGGGGTAATAAGTGGCTGTCTTTATAAATGACACATTTGATGCTGGACCATGTGTTGTGAGGAGCTTTATAGGAGGATGATGCATTGCAAATTTATCACTAGATATGAACTGTGTTGCTATGTAGGTTGGTTCACATGGGGCTCCCTTTTTCTTTGTTCCATTTAAATTGTATAGTTTTCCCATTAAAATATTAGGAACTATATTATTGAAACAATATGTTCACAAAAAGAATTATAAAAAAAAATCATGCTATCATCTTTAAGTAGAATTAATTTGAATAAGTATATTTTTCTTTGTCTTATGTAATGATATGTAAATATTATTGCACAAATGACTACAATTATGTCCCAACGTTGTAATTAAAAATATGTTTTTTTATATATGTAAAAAACTCAATAATTTTTTTTAAAATTTTTTAATAAGCGTTGATGTATCTGATGATTCACATACAATATGACAACATTGACAAGCAATACCAAAAAAATATATGACATTGATTCACAAAACAATTTGCGTTTTGACAACTATGGTACATACAATTTATTTATTCGTGTAAAGTTTTCCAGCATGCAAATGTGTCAATATTAGAAACCTAACATCAACTTATAAAAGATTAAGTAGGAACATCAATTCTTTTTCTTTATTATTAAGAAATATATAATAATAATAAAAAGGGAAAATGCAGCTTTCAATAGAGAGAGAGAGAGAGCAAGAAAAAAACATGACAAACCAATATGTTTGCACAACTGTATGGAAGAAAATACAATTGAATAAATGTAGGTATTTAATAAGTTCAATTTCCAAAAAGAAATTAAAGAGCAGGAAAAAAAGAAATAATGATGGAGGTACAAACGCAGTTTTCTGATAAGAACAAACAGCAGAAAAATGAAGGAAAAAAAAGACACTGTAAAAAATTCTACAGAAGCAAATATATGATTAGCATGTAAATATTCAACAAGTTACATCACAAAAGAGAGTTTAGAGTAGGGATAATAAAGCCCGAATAGATGGAGCAAAGAGGAATCATTAAACATTGTGGATATGAAGTTCAGATCAGAATATTCAGAAGTAAATAAAGACATCACGTCATAGGAATTTATCAAGTAATAAACTTCTCATTAGAATACACATCTACATGGTGTTGCTGAAATCAAAAACAAGAGAGAGCTCTCACAAGAAAAAACAAAACATACCTGACTCTTCAGGATTTGTGGTTGAGCAATCAGCTAGTTTTCCAGGAAGAGATGATGATCTCAGTACAGTCAAACTTCTCATATATCTCCTTTTTGGGTGTGGGTGTGAATTTTGAAAATTTGACCGTTGAATTTCATGTTTTGTATGTCCTTAACATGCATACCAAATTTCATTCAAATCGGATGTTACTTTTTATACAATTAATAAACTTATTTTTTATACACAATTTTATATTACAAAAATTTGAAATTTTAACATTTGTTTGATGATATAGCAATTCATCTTTGATCTTCTTGAAATTTTGCAAACATGAAGGATAAAACACGAACATCTAATCCAATGGTTAGATTTTCAAAATTCACATTTGATATGAAGATATATGAGGAGTTCGAAGGGTTTCTCTCCAAACTAATTGGGAGAGAAACTTTTCCACAGAAATCAATGAAGGGCAGTAAAATCTTCTAATCACATATTCCTGAGACTTGCCTAGGAGGCATTCACTTCTTTTTTTTTCTTTTCTTTTTCTTTTTTTTGGATAGGTAACAAAAAAATTTTATTAAGAAAAAAATAGCCAACCCAAGTACATTGGGGATGTACTATGGGGACATTCATAAGACAAGCAGAACAGCCTGTTTCTATAGGTAACTACAACTCACACCCAAACAGCAGAACTTTGGTAACTTGTTCTCTGGTGAAAAATTGAACCATTTTTTGTTTTTCTGTTTCTTTACACACCTTAGATGAAGAGAAACTAGAGACATTTAGAAGATGGAAGGCAGGACAAAACCTGTTGAAGCTCATAATGGAAACATATCATGCGGTCCTTGAGTCCTTCAAGTATACGGCTAGACATGCAGACACATCTGATTTACCCTTGTACTTATTTTCACAATAAGATGCATCTAAAGCCATGGCAAAATTGTCTGACCTGACATTTGTAGCATAAATTATAGTTACCCGACTCCTCAATGGGTCCATTTTAGATGGGGCCATACTCATTTCATCCCCCCCCCCCCCCCCCTGGCGCAAAAAAAAAAAAGGCAGTGATAGCCAAGTTTCATACTCATCTGAAACCAACCCCCTTCCCGTTACAGTCCAGCCAAAAAAGAAATGAAAGAATCATTGCCTTGGGACCAGTCACCAGTAGGAGTTGGATGAAGAAGGGAATATCCATCAAAAAGATACATAAGTTATTTGTTATATTTTGAAATTTAGATCATAATTTATAGTCTTTTTCAGTTTTTCTTTTTCTTGTCGCCTTTTGTGCTTCAAATTGATTTTATTACTAATCAAAGACCTCTCCCACCCTAAAAAACCCAGGGAAAAAAAAAAGAAACAAGTAACAATCGGAGTTTGTTGGTATGGTTGGAGAAAACCCCTCGTAAAATGGAAGAAAAAATGCACCATGATAGATTTTTACTTCTTTCCAAGGCTATTCAGAGTTTTTGTTAAAGCAGCCTTTGTACCATCTACATGGGTGCCGCCGTCAACCGTACGTATGCTGTTAGCATATCCCGGCATTGTATCTGAATATGCATCTGAACACCTAGTAGAGAATAAATGAATTAATAATCAAATCATTAAATACAAGAAATGATCATCAACAATTTGCATAATATTATCCCAATAATTTGAGAATTGATGTCCTTGACATATAATACATCCCCTAATTGTGAACAACACCATGTTAATCCCAATTCACAGAGTGACGCAAGCACCAATAGAAAAGGTACAGATTCATTGCTTTGTAAGGGATAAAACATTGTTTTAACAACAACCCCATTCCCATTGAATGATTTACCATTGGAGAGCTACATCAATTGAAATGCCATCTTTTTCTTTTCTGAAATCCATGACATCATGAAGCGGTTTCTAAATCAAAGAATCGTCAACCTACCATCTTCACAAAAAGATGCAAATGCCAAGAAACCCATAGATGGTCAAATATCACAATGGTAAATGCTTTGAAGAGTGAGATGGTTCCCATTGGGGAGTTCATAATGTCCATGTCTTGGCAGAGATTTTGGGTTGTAGGATTAGGTCTTTGCCTATGACCTATCTTGGTATGCCTTTGGGGGGTAACTACAAGTCCCCTACTATTTGAAATCCAATCTTGGAGAAAATAGAGCGTAAGTTGGCTGGGTGGAAGAAACTTTATTTGTCAAAAGGTGGATGACTGATGTTGCTTAAGAGTACGTTACCTAGCCTTCCAACTTACTTTTTATCTCTTTTTACTATCTCTACACATGTGGCCAATAAAATTGAAAAGTTGCAAGGGGAATTTTTGTGGGGGGATTCCAAGACACATTTGGTGGGGTGGGATAAGGTGTGTGCACCTGTGGAAAATGATGAGTTAGGAGTTAGGAAATTAACTACTTTTAATAAAGCCTTACTAGGGAAATGATTATGGCGGTTTGGGGTGCAGGAGACAAGGCTTTGGAGAAGGGTTATAGCTTTGAAGTTTGGGGAAGAGTGGGGGGGATGGACATCCAAACTAGGTAGAGGTGTACATGGGTGTGGTTTGTGGAGAAGTATCCGGATGGGTTGGGAGGTTTTCAGCAAAAATATTCATTTTGATGTAGGGGTGGGGGATAGAGTGAAGTTTTGGACAGATAGGTGGTGTGGGGATTCACCATTCCGACTAACCTTTCCGGCTATATTTGGGATTGCTTCCAATAAAGCAGCCTCTGTGGCCTCTTGTCTGGAGCGGTTGGGGATAGAGAAACGGAGAAGCTAGAATGTCCGCTTCATACGGAGACCAAATGATTGGGAGATGGATGTTATGGATGATTTTCTTCGTACTTTGGGTTATAATTTACCTCCAACTGAGAATGGAGACCATATGAGATGGAAGTTAACGGAAAATGCGAATTTTGATATCCGCTTGTTTTATAATAAACTTCGAAGTCCCTTGCCTATTATCTTTCCTTGGAAAGGTATTTGGAAGGTTAAGGCTTCTCGGCGTGTTTCTTTCTTTGTTTGGACCGCCGTATGGAACAAGATTCTTACAGGTGACAATTTGCAAGGCAGAGGGTTTGATTTTGTTGTGGCGTATTTGGAGGGAGCGAAATTGGCGGACATTTGAGGACATGGAAAGCATAGATGACCAATTGCTTGCCTCTTTCAGTGGCTCCCTTTTCGACTAGTATAGGGCTTGGGGAGTCACCTCAAGTGATTCTCTCCCCATATTTCTAAGTTCTCTCTTTTGTAATTAGTTTTCTCTTTGTTTTTTCTTTTCTCTTGTTGTAATCTTTGATATGCCTTATGCCGTTATGCATGAGGTAGTTTTTGAATATACATATTTTTTACTTATCAAAAAAAAAAAAACTAGTCATGTAAAAAGATACACAACATGCTGCTATACATGATATAAATACTTACAAAGGAACATGTACGCGTGCATGTGTGTGTATAAAGAGGTTCATAACAGATCTCAAACCGATATGAATCCTACATCCAAGTGGAATAGAACAACTACAGATGCACTACAAAAATAGTGAAGATGGTTAAAGGTCAAGCATACCTAATCAGTATTTAGCCATGTCACATATTCAATCAATCCCCCAGCGTAGAAGTACTCATTATACTGGTTCTTGTCCGGATCACTATCCTCTTTTTTCAGAGCAATAGTGAGCTGCAAAGGTCAAGTCACAGGAGATTGTAAACTGAAATACAAAGAATCAGAGAAATTTCATATCGCCACCAGCATGCCACATGAAGATCATAACCTTCCATGAATAATTATTAAAATCCATAAGTTATCGTATGTGAGGAAACATCAATTATCCTAATCAAAAGCTATGATTCTACCTTAGGATTGAGAAAAGCTAGCTCCCTAATTTGTCCAGCTATTGTGTTGCAGTCAAACTGAATAGCGGCAGTGAAAACTGCATGCCCAGAATCAAACAACGCATATACATTAATCACTGTGACTATCAATATATAAAGTGGTATAATTCATAATCCAAAAACCATAAAATGCGTATGAGGCTTGGAGGGTCACAGAAGACCTTCTTTGTCAGGCCAAAATCTGATTCATGTTCCTCGATGATATTTCAATTCAGAGGGCAGAATTTGACTTAATAAAGTTGTCACAGGATTTCCGCGAGCATATTTTTGCTCATATTCCAATCCATCACACCAAATGGTAACTTCTAGTGCCTGTGAAGTACAACATCAAAATTGAGTCTTCCATACAATGATAGCCAGCACTGGAAACCTCAAACATAGACAATGCAAGACATAACAAGTGACAAAAACTAAATTAAAGGAAAAATTAATCTATATCAAGGTGTTATAATGTGATTTCCCATCTGCATCCTTAGTGTGAAGCAAGAACTGCAAACCCCAAACGTAGACAATGCAACACATAACAAGTGAAGAAAAATCAATTACAGGAAAATCCTCAAATGTTCATTATTACCATGATGATATGTCAAGATGCTATGATGCAATTGCTATCTAACTCCCTTTTAGTTTGAACCTTTTTTCCTGATGCTTTACATGTGCACTGCAAAGTATAATTCATACATTAAATTAAAGTAAAAACCAATCATTATGTAAAAAAATAATAATAAAAAATAAAAACCCATAAAGGTTATATTCCTGACTAAAGTTAAACCACCTTAATGGAAATGCGGTAATCAGTATAGAACCCACCCACCCCGGCCCCCTCCCAAAAAAACCCAGCAGGGGATGGGCAAAAAATTTTATATACATATAAAAGATATTTCACAACTTGGTCCATAGCCATAAAGGAACTAACAGTCCTCAAGAAATCTCATAAGTAGATACAAATGTAGATAATGATCTATGAAAAAAGTAGCAAAAAGAAGTGATAAGAGAGACAATGCAGACCTCAGACAAGGCATTAACAACAGATAAACCCACACCATGCCAACCGCCTGACACAGAACATCCACTACTGGAGCCACCAAATTTACCACCGGCGTGTAATGCCTGCAAATTGTGATAAGTATGAATATTTAGCAATTTAATCAGAATTGCTATAAATAATAAGAAGAAGAAGAACACCAAGAACAAGAACAAGAAGAATTTCCCTCAAGAAATGAGTATCAAACTATTTTTTTTTATCAGTAAATAAAACTTTGTTGAAAATGTGAGAAAAACAAGAGAAGAAGCAAATTCATTGGTACGCAGGATGTGTACAAGGAAAGCAAATGTCTACCCAAAATTACATAAATCTACAAAATCTAAAACAGAGGGTATGTCAAGACCACTCAAAGCAATCCTCCATTCAAACAAAGACAGAAGGAACATGCACTTCAACTCAATGATAGAACACTCCTCCCCTGCAAAGATTCTGTTGTTCCGTTCTTGCCATATGTTCCACATAATATACTATGGAATAACATCCTAAACAGATGCCAACCTATGTTGCCCAACACCTCTAAACCAACAAGCAAGCAGCTCAACCACTTGTTTAGGCATAACCCAGGCAGCTCAACCTATGTTGCCCAACACCTCTAAACCAACAAGCAAGCAGCTCAACCACTTGTTTAGGCATAACCCAGGCAATACCAAACAAGCTAAATACAAAGGACCATAAATCAGAGGCAAAAGGACAATGAATGAGCAGGTGGTCCACTGATTCCCAATCATTTTTACACATACAAGACCTGTTAACAAAGCAAATATTTCTCTTCCTCAAATTATCCAAAGTTAGAATCCTCCCCTTCACCACTGTCCAAGTGAAAAAAAGCTACCTTAGTAGGAGCTTTCACCTTCCAAATATTTTTCCAAGGGAAGGAGTGATTACTTCTATCAGAGAAGATTGAATAGAACGACTTCACTTCAAAGGAACCACTCCGGGCAGCTACCCATACAACTTTATCTTCCTCATTCCCATCCACCTTAGAAGAATAAAGAAGAGCAAAGAAAGATTCCAAACTTGCCAGTTCCCAATCTTGTATCGGTCTAACGAAAAGCACATCCCAGTGCGCAATCCCATTAAGCCAACACAAATACTCCACAAACGCATCCTTATTTATTGCTATGCGATACAACATCGGAAAAGCTTCCTTGAGAGATAATTCTCCACACCATAAATCGTCCTGAAAACAGATTTGAAGACCCCTTCCCACCTCAAATCTGATATTTTGAGAAAACCTTTCCCAACTACCTCTTGTGTACTTCCATAAAGAAACCCCATAGGGTTCATTTGTAGCTCCAGAACACCAACCAGCCCCATCACTGCCATATTTGTTAGCTATTACAGTTCTCCACATAGCATTTGCCTCAATAGCAAATCGCCAAAACCATTTTCCCAATAAAGCAGTGTCAAAATGAGTGAAACTTCGAATCCCCAAACCACCCAATTGTATTGGCTAACATACAGAGTTCCAGTTAACCAGGTGCATTTAAATTTCATCAACCAAACCAAATACTTTTTTTTGGACAAGCGAAATATCAAAACACTATAATTCAAAGTGACTCCGTTATACGCATTGAAGTTATTCATCTCCTTGAAAGTCTGACATAGTAGGTTAGTTTTCAAAATTGTAGATGCAAAGAGAACCTTTTAATTTATCAAGCTTGTCTTGTTGGCCAGAAAACAACCTTTTTTTTGTGCATAGTAAAAATAATGCCAATTAACATATAATTAAGTGCAAGTGGTGGAAATAGAGTGCTCCATGGACAATGAGGAATTTGGATTTCACAATTTGCTTGACCAATCACCCAAACATAGTTTGAGAAGCTAGATGATACCATGGAAAGATATACCAACAATAAGCACATCAAACTATATATTCAGGAATGCAAGGAACCATAAATCTTCATTTATTTTAAGTGGTATACAAATGATGATCCTAACCTAAAGAAAAAGTTCTAGTGGAAATTGTCAATATTTGCAATAATACTGTCAACAGTCTCCAGGGAAGATCTCTTGGTAACTGGGTGCAAGTCAGTAGGAATCTGCATTGTACAAGTCAAACAAGAAAACAAGTGAACTTAGGAACAAAACATATTAAAATCTAGCATAACTAGATCATATTTCTTACGCAGATTATTGGAAAGCCTAAATTAATATAAAAATATATCATATTCCCCTGCTCTCCCTGTAAATCTATTCCTGGTTTAGGACTGCTGGTTCTTAAGATTCCAGAGGGAACAATGTGATAGTTCTTACTTCTTGGTGCTTTACAGTGTACTCAACACTGTACAATTTCTGCGGGCATCAAGATGCGTATAAATGCATAAAACATACCATTGTTTATAAAAGCATGTCATGACAAAATGTTCCAACCTTAATAACTTTTTTTTTCATGAAAATTTCTTTAACCCAAAATGCTCTGCATTTTGTACAGCATAATAACAAATCAAGAACCAAATTCAGCAATGTGCAGCAGGAGATGTGCAGACTCTGAACATAAGCATAGCCCAAAAATCTTAAAAGCAAATGCTCAAACTGATATTGCTCAAAGGTATGTCCGAGTAGAGAACAAGCCCAACAAATACAATACACATAAAATACTACAGCCAGATAAATATATCCAGACTGAAATAACTGAAGATAAACCATACCCCACGACCATTGTCAGTGATGCTCACAGAACCGTCAGCACGCAAGACAACATCTATTTTAGAAGCAAATCCAGCCTGAGCCTCATCCACAGCATTATCTAATATTTCATAAACCTAAACGAGCACAACCAATGAACAAGAAAACTTTTATCTTTTTTTTTTTTAGGGGCTCTGATGAAGTCAGCAAAATGATAGTACTAATTCTACAAAAACCAAAGTGAGGAAGATTATACCAAACGGTGCAAACCACGAGGTCCTGTGCTTCCAATATACATTCCCGGCCTTTTCCTAAGAGGGTCTAAGCCTTGCAGTACCTATTTCATCAAGAAACCAGAATAAGCCCAAACCAGAACTTTCTCAACCTGAAAAGTTAAAACCCCCTCAAAGCTGATATTCAAATAAAACCATTTCCAACAATAAGAAGCACCATCCAATACAATCAATGTCAGATAAAGTAACATCATACGTGATAATTCACAATAACAATTTCTACATCACTGATATATGTGTACAATGTTTAGTATAAGCAAATTTAGAATTCAATAACAACTAAAACTACACCTGAATTTGATCAGAACCATAAGCTTTTGAACTGGCACTTCCTTGTAGAGCCTCGGTGGTGGTCGTTGACATGAGAGCCCTCGGAGACACCGCATTTAGAGTAGAAAGATTCGAAACCCTTTTCAATGGAGAATTCACCCTGACACTACAAAAAACACAGAATTTTCATCAAAACAAAACAAACACTATCTAAAACCACCCAAAAACCCCCATTTGGCTTCAACTCTACTTTACTGAAAACAAAAAAAAAAAATCTTTTTTTTTTTTTTTTTCAGAACCAGAAAGAACAGAAAACATTAAAACTCTGTTAGATTGCTAAGAAAATGTTCTCGTAACACTCAGACGAAAAGAACCCAAAAGTTTTTAAAAAGCAAAATTATTTTTTAACTCAAACTGAGACTTAAGTTCATCAATCCTCTTTAAAAACCCACTTAAAAAATACAAAACTTTATCACATTCAAGAAATTCTTCTCTCATTTTTCTTCGTTTTCCAGGGAACCAAACAGAAACTAAGCAAAAAGAGACAGAAAAAACAGAGAGCAGTATACCTGGATGGCTTGAAGATAAGAGAGGGACGAGAGAAAGAAAGAGGATATGAACAAGAAGAATGGAGAGAAGAGGAAGCCAGGAAGCGAGAGGCCATCAAACGAAGTGAGAGGAGATAAGAGGAGGAAGCAGAAGAAGTCTAAGAAGAAGCGCCATGACAATCTTCAGTTTCCTTTTCTTTTGGTTTTTAGCAACAAATGTATTTTTTTGTTTTTTTACGAGATATAATTCTACTCTAGACTGTATATGTGTTTGGCTTCGTCCGAAAACTTGAACTTTAACATTTCCTTCGTAAACTCTTATACTAATAAAGTGATCATCAAACTAAGATATGCGATGATTTTTAACATCAAATGTTAAGAGCATGTTTGGATTGCATGAAAACTGAGTGATATCACTCAGTTTTCATGATCCATCATCCAAAACAGGTAGGACCCACAGTTTTTTGTTTGTTTAGATTCCATGACTCAGTTTCCATCACTCAGTTTCCATCACTCAATTCTCTGATTTTTGAGTGATGAGTTATGGAAACTGAAAACACATTTTAGCTGTTTTCAGTTTCCATAACTCATAACTTAATGGCATATTTGTAATTAAACACACTTAGAGGGACCCACAGCCGCAACTTTTGACCCGTTTGACTTTTTTTTTTTTTTTTTTTTTTTTCTTTTCTTCTCCTGGTTCGGTCTTCAGCTCACTTCTTTCTTCTTTTTTTTTTTTTTTCTTTTCTTTTCTTTCACTGGTTCCGTTTCAGCTCTTCCTTTTTTTCTTCTTTTCTTTCTTTTTTTTTTGTTCTTTTCTTTTCTTTCATTGGTTCCGTGTCTTCACTTCTTTCTTTTCTTTCCTTTTTTTTTTTCTTTTACTGGTTCGGTCTTCAAATCTTTTTTTTTTTTTTTTCTTCTTCTTCTTCTTTTAGTGGTTCGGTCTTCAGTGTTTTTTTTTTTTTTTAATACTAGATTCGGTGAGTTTAGGTACTTGAAAAAAAAAAAAAAAAAAAAAAACTGAACTAAGTGACAGGTATGGGACCCACAAAAAGTGTGAAAAATATTGAGTGATGACAAGTGAGTGATGGTGCCAAACGGGTAGAGTATTTTGAGTGATGAGTGATGAGTAATGAGTGATGAGTGATGAGTGATGAGTGATGAGTGACGAGTGACGGAAATTGAGTGACATGTTTTTTTAAACCAAACAAGCCCTAAATATTGATGAAATGGAGTCTTTTTATTTTTAGGCTTTTTTGAGTGCTTTGCAGAATTGGAGGTTATTTGAGGACTAGCACAATAAGAGGATAAAATATAGTAAGTTAACACATGTTTGAAAAATTTTAGCAAACTAGGATGGCCATAAGCCTTCTTACTATAAGGTATGGGATGCAAAACAAAAGACGATTGGAAAAATATTTGAGAATTGGGAAGAGTCTTACCAAAAGTTGCAAAAGTTGCTAATAACATATATTAATCAGGATCTGAATACTCAAGTGTCCTATCATACCACACCCACCAATGTAGATGACACTGTATTTTTACATTATGCGTTTTAGTCTTTCAGTCCATGCATTGATGGATTCAAATATTACAAGCCAATTATCAGTATTGATGAAACCTATCTGTATGGTAAATATCAAGGAAAGTTGTTGATCGCAATGGTAACCGATGCTAACAACAAAGTATTCCCTCTAGTCTTTGCTGTTGTGGATTGTGAGTTAGGTCTAGTTGGAGGTGGTTTTTACAATGCCTCCGAGATACGATTGACGATGTGATACTTGACGAAAGCATTTGCATAATTTCTGATCGACATCTTGGTATCAAAAATGCCATTGCAGCCTGGCCTAGAGATAGAGATGAAAGAACATAGGTATTTCAGAGATATTGCTTTCGACATGTTGTTAACAATTTCAACACACATTTTCAGAACTCGACTCTAAAGTCAATGGCGTTGAAAGCGGGATATGCTACTTAGACAGTTAAATTTGATACCATATTGGAGTCCAATAAGCAGGTAGAAATTAAGGCAATTAGGAAGAACAAGAAGGTGACGAGGAAGGATGGCAGGGAAAAAGATTATCTTTCATACACATACCTAATGAGCAAGTTTGTGGATATGTGGACGCAGTCGCATGATAACGGGAGACGTTTTGGAGCAATGACAACCAATATATCAGAGTGCTTCAATGGTGTACCGAAATGTGCACAGGGCCTTCCTATTGCCCCAATGGTTGAGTTCACTTGGTCCAAACTTGTTGCATATTTCCACGATCTGCACAAAGAAATTACTCATAATTTATTGGAGGGTAAGAGATGGAGTACATATGCCATGTCCACGTGGTTGAAAAATAGACGTAAATCTAAGAAACACTATGTCAGGACATTTAGCAATGAATATGCAATATATCAAGTAGTTACTTCACACAACATGTATAGCACTAGAGGGGGAAACCACAATTATGAAATTCAGTTATTGGAAAAAACATGCAGTTGTGGGAAATGGCAAAACATTAAGGTCCCGTGTTCACATGCAGTTAGAGTATGTAATGTGCTAAACATTGATTTGACTTTGGAGTATGCCTTTAACACTTATTCACATGCATTTGTAGTTCCTAAGTCAAAGTCATTATGGAGGAATCCCATGGGGCCAAAGTGGTTGCCTAATCCAACATTGTTGCGGGCCATAGGTCGACCAGTGAAGTCAAGAATAAGGAATGAGATGGATGGGGTGAAAAATAAAGACCGAAAACCGGGAAGGCGGAGGGAGGACATAGATTTGATAGAGAGTTAACCCAAGTAGTTGTTAGAACTAGATATACAACTTTGAAAGAACTTGCTAAAAGTCAAAGAGAACATAAAAATTAATGCGGTTGTTAGAATTAGATATTTCACTCGCTATTCCAAATGTCAATTGATAGATGATTTGGTTGTTGCGTCAGCGCTGAAGTATTGATGGGACCAGGGCACACGCACGATCATTGGCTCCTCACCGATCCGAGGGTCCATACTGCAAAGAGTGCTACTGTGAGATCACTAATAGTGCGGGGGCAAATAACTTGTTGTCATTATGTAACATTAGTCATAGACATAGACTGGAGAAAAAAAAAAAAACAAAAACAAAAACAAAAACTTGGCTTTATGTATTCGTTTGGATTCAGCTTTTTTTTTTTTTTTTTATGCGTTTACGTTTTCATGTTTTCTACTTTTTTTTTTTTTTTCAATTCTGCCGCGGGGACAAGGGTGCAGCGTGCACTGTGCGAGCACTGTTCACGTACTTTTTCAGTAATTTTTTATTAAAAATGAGTCCTGCAATACTATTCACACATTTAAAAATTATTTTGCTACAATATTTTCAATTTTCAGTTTCTAACAATAAGCTCTATCCAAACGGACCCTATATGTACACATAATACTGCACATATACAGGAGTACCTACCAAATGCAGACTTCTAAGTTCTAGCTATTGGAAAAATAATAACAACTACAACAATAAATGCCAAAACAGAGTAAATTTAGGGATCAGGACAAGCCAAATTCATTACATACAAGGAAAAAAAAAAAAACGAGGACAATATATAAGTCATTGTAGGAAATAGGAATAATAATAGACAGTAATTGAGAATCATACAGATCAGGAAGTTCTCCTCTAGCACTAGGAAGCCACAAATTTAACAATGTAAGCAACAAGCACAACTCTACTACCAAAGCAATTATTCTTCCCTTACCAGTAGTAAGTTTCCAATCATGCTACTAACTACTAAGTTGCCAACCAACTGTAAGTTTCCAGCCATCCAAACATGTACATTGAGCAAATTAATTCAACAATACTGTACGACAATATAAATATCAAAAGGTACTAGATTTGGAAGATTAGAAAACATTTGCAATTTCAACACCTAATTATTGGTACAGCAGAGAGGAAAAAGGCATTGCAGAGATAGAGATTTAGAGATCATAATGGTTCACCAAGTTCTAGATTATTCTATTAAGAAAGCAAAAATATATTTTTAGTCCTTTATGTTTAGTCTATGTTTTAAATTTCATGTTTAAGTTTTTATGACTTTATTTTAGTTCTTATATTTTTAAATTTACTATCATTTTAATCCCTATTGTCATTTCAGTTATAGAGAACGTCTATGTGATTAATGAATTGCACATACACAACTTGTTTAAAATTGCATTTTCTATAATTGAGATGATGACATAAACCAAAATGTAAACATGTTTAAAAATATAGCAACTAAAAATACATTTTTACCACCTACATACACAAAGAGAAAAACGTCATTATGCCTAAATTGTTCTGAGAATTCTTATTATCTATGTTTGCCAACAGCTTCTAGACAACCAAATGAAATTCATGACAAACCAGTTTGGGTTCGGTCACTTGGCTAACTGGAATATTATAGTGGAGTTCTAAACCACACACTAGCTCTGTGATTATCCAAGCTAGCTTTTTAAATATTATGCTCTTTGTTTTGAACAGATTCAATGGAGAACAAAGGAAATTCAAGTGATAGTGTGATCAGTCTATCCCTTACTATCAAGGAAGAACAGTTAAATTAACAAGAAGTTGGTTACTACTATAACACATTTTAAATAATGGGAATCAGCATGGAAGAATGTTTACTACAGATCTAGGCAAAGGCTCAATTCAGCATATTATTGTTCAACAACAAACATTCACACCAAAGTTCCAGTTGCATTTTAGGAAATAGTTGAAAATAGATGACAATAATAATATTTGGAAATAAATAAGAGACTTGCTGATCCACATTCAAAATTCTATGGTGACAATAATGACAATGAGGTGTTATATTCAAAATTCTTGGTGCATGCAACTTGCTGCAAAATTAAAAGAGGGAAAAAAAAATCTAAATGACCCTTGTGACAATAAAGACATAGGAATTGCAATTGCATAGAATGTTATTCATCCCTCTTCTCCCCACCCCCACCCCCACCCCATAACTTAATTTCGAGATGCAAATTTGTTAGATGAAAGTGTACATTTTGTATCAAAGCTTTGCCTCAGAAATGCTACCCCATTTAGGTCACATTGTTGATTCAAATACTTTCCCAATCATTTACCTAATTTCTGATTCAGTTATGGACGCCCTCTTTCTAAATGAATGGCTTGACCTTGTCCAATACACTAGCTTAGGTGTTGTCTGGATGCTACTCAAAAAATTGCCTCACCAAAGTAAGACAAAGGCACTTTTCTTTTCCCTCCCTCATAGTCTTGCACTGTCAACAGTTAAAACTGGAAATTCAGTCCTAATATTACTTCCAAGCAATGCTTGTTTTCTAGAACAAGTCAAGGTAGACCTTATATCATCATAATTGTTTGGCAAAAATCACATTTTCGTCCCTACATTTTCAGGCGATTTCCACTTCAGTCCCTAGATTTTATTTTTACCGCTTTTAGTCTCTATCCTGAAAAATGCTTCCTGTTTTGGTCCCTGCCGTTTCATTAGAGATGAAAAATGCACACGTGGCAAACGGCAGAATTAAAAAATATTAAAAATATTTTATTTTATTTTAAAATAAAATAAAATTAGTTATAATTTAATTACTTAAATAATAATTGTTCTTCATGTTCTTCCCCCAAGAACATGTTGCCCTGAAAATAAGAAATTCAAGATTTTCTTTTCATTTTCTTAGCATCTAAACAACCAAAAACATATACAAAACCATGATCAAAAAGAAAATGTAGTCCATTTTCCACATTTTACAAATTCTCAAATATAATAATAATAATAATAATAATAATAATAATAATAATAATAATTTTACAAATTCCACATTTTACAAGTCTCGGCGCTTGTGCAGAGCGGGCTCACCGAGCACGCCAGGAACTTCAACATCGTGCTTGATGACGTGACGATCACGCACCTGTCGTACCTCGATCTCAACCTCCTCTGGCACCCGATCTCCATGATAGTCTTCCTCGCCATCTTCGATCTCGCTTGGTTTTTTTGTTTTTTTTTTTTGAGAAACATCTTGGTTGGTATTTTTGTTGTTCTTGTTCAAGATACACTTAGATCTTGAT
Organism: Castanopsis chinensis; assembly: GCA_032878915.1. NCBI lineage: Eukaryota > Viridiplantae > Streptophyta > Magnoliopsida > Fagales > Fagaceae > Castanopsis > Castanopsis chinensis. The sequence continues at coordinate 10,379,396 of JAVQMG010000109.1, forward strand.
TCATGTGGTTTTTGGTTTTTGATTATGTTTTTAGTTTTTTTTTTTATTTAGTTAAAATTGATAAATTAGTTTTTTAAATATTTTAAATATTTTTTAATTCTGCCGTTTGGCACGCGTGTATTTTATGTCTCTGATTTAACGGCAGGGACCAAAACAAGAAGTGTTTTTAAAGATAGGGACTAAAAGTGGTAAAAATAAAATCTAGGGAACAAAGTGAGAATCGCCTAAAAATGTAAGGATGAAAATGTGATTTCTACCTAATTGTTTTTAATTTACAATTGGACAAACAATTTATTTTTCTAGTTAATTGATTCCTATAATTTCCTATTATGAGCTTTCTTTACGTGTTGGTCTCAGTGGATTGCTTTGGTCAGAAGACAAGCAGAAATTGTCGTGGGTGATGACATAATTTTTCCTGTATTCAGGGAATTTTGAAAGGTATGCAGGAAGACTCCTTGTTGGTCCTATTTCATATTATTTCAATCTAATAAAGTTGCATGATACTCTCTTCTTGAAAGCAATTAGGTTGGCGATGAATTTCGCTAAAACATGGTTCTGTATCTACTTCATCATATAGAATATGCAATTTCTAGCTAATTGCTAAATGTGAGACAAAACAATCATAGCATACTTATTAATTCCCTCACTTTTCAGCGATGGCCACCGACAGACTTAACCAAGAGAAGGCAAATTCTTGTAAGCAAATACTATCTTGCAATTTTCAGATGACATAAAACAGCATATGACATAAATAACCTCTTTTGTCCAAATAGGAAATTGGTTTCAGATTTATGTTCCCATGGTTTACATCACTTCAGAATCCCCACAATTGTATCCCAGATGAACATTATGCCGACACTACTTGCAGTAAGCAATTTGTTTTCTTCTTTAATTTAATCCACATTTACAGTTTCACCCAAGAAAAAAAAAATTGTAGTACATAGATAAGTATTGTGTTCCCTATTTTTCTTTAGTGTACCTCAGATAATATTTTTTTCCTTCTTTAATTGGGAACAATCAAGATCGTTCTAGAATATAATTTTTCATTATGGGCATTTCATTCAAAATCTTTTGTTTGTGTTTTATATAAGATGAGTGGACTTGAAGACGAACTTGAATGAAGATCATTGACCTACACATACCTTAAAGGAGGATATTGACTAAGGGTCTTCAGGCCACCGACGAGAGGAGCGTCTCCGTTAGAGTGAGTGAGCGTCTTCGGTGAAACAATGTCTGAATGTGTGGCCGCCTGTGTCTAAAGGACGAGAGTGATTGAAGAAGGAGTGTTTAAGAGTGAGAATGAGTGATTTGGGTGGGTTTCGGTGTCTGAAGGAGGACAGATTTGGGTGTGTGAGAGTGAGTGTGAGAGTAACTAATTTGAGTTTGAAAGCTTGAGAGTGACGAGTGTTTGGGAGTAAGTGTTTGAAAGGGAGAGTGACAAGTGAGGTCTGGATTCTAGGTTTTAAGTGGTCAGAAAACGAGTTTCTAAAACTCAAGTTTAAAAGTGAGTTTTACAAACTCAATATCCATGTGGAAAAATTTGTCTAGGTCATTGTATGAAAAATCCCTAACTCAAGTATTAGATGCTTGAGTTTCTAAAACTCGAGATGCTAGTTTTTCATATTGTTTCAAAATCGGGCAACTAACGAAATTGTTAGCAGAGTAAGGTTAATTGGAAAAAAAATTCGCAAAATTTTGACAAACATAACTTAAAACCCTATTGGGCCTTTCTTAAAACTTACATTTTGAAATTTAAACCCCTATATAGGCCTAGAATTTATTATTATTATTATTATTATTATTATTATTATTATTATTATTATTATTATTATTATTATTATTATTATTATTATTATTATTATTATTATTATTATTATTATTATATCATATGATATACTATATAATAAAAGTTGGGTTTAGAAATCGTGGTTGCGCCAAGTGGCTTCACCAAATTGAAGAAATTTTTTTAGATTTTTAAAAAATTATATAATTTTTCTTCTCCTATTATTTCTAAGTTGATAAAGATATTAATTTGATTACAATCCAAACTCTTTGTCTAATCCTAAGTAAAAAAATGTCCATCTAATCAATATATATATATATATATATATTGGATAAATTATATTACTACACCTAAAAATTGCAATATTTTTTAGATTTATAAAAAAATAGATATAATATTTTTTTATTATCCTCTTCTCCTATAATTCCTAAGTTAATAAAATTTTTAATTTGATTACAATTCAAATTCTTCATCTAATCCTTATCTTAAAAGTATACGTTTTGGTCATCTAATCCTTATTTTTTAATTGCTACACGTAAAAAATTTAATAAAGTTTATTTTTTAATAAAGTTTATTTTCAAGCAAATTATCTTTAATATAATATAAGAGTGTAATTTTGAATAATTTTTCTTTCTTTTAATGTATAACTATTCTTTTTATCTTTTAAAAAAGAAATTTGTTCCCTTGGGTCTATACAAAAGAAAATCTCTTAGGGAGTAAGTACTGAGTACATGTTCAGATGTCCTGCCATCATTTAACATACTACTATTCTTTTTATCTATATATATAAAATAAAATAAAAATTGTTCTCTTGAGTCTATCCAAAAAAAAAATCTTTTAGGGAGTGAGTACCAAGTACATGTCCAGATGTCTTGCCATCAAAAAAGTAAAATCAATAACTCTTTGTCTCAAACTCAAACTCTTAATAATTAAACTTTCCCACCATGATACAATTATTCATAAAGTGAAGGAAAAAAAAAATGTTAATATCAACATTAAGCTTTTGTGTCTATCCAAAGATAAATAGAGGAAAGTTGATAAGAAAAATTATAATTTTGTATTTATCCAAAGATTAGTAGAGGAAAAGTTGAAAAAAACAAATAAGTGTCTATCTAAAAAAATTGCTTCACTTTTTGCTTACCTTCAAGTATATCTAAAACTTGAGATTAGATCATAGGGAATAAAATCAATTGGAAAAAAAATTAAATTATAAATATTTTTGCTCTGCCTCCCTCAAACTTCTCATTCGGACTATGCTCTTTCTGTCATGAAGGTTATATTTTTTGTATTCTTAGTTTTTTTTAGTGTATGTTTTTAGTTAGATGGTTTTGTTTTATAATGGGTTTATTGATTTTTAAGTTTCTAGGTGCATTAGCATCCTTATCCGATAGGAAATGGATTAGCAATGGAAGCTATAATGGAAGCACCAGAGTGTATTGTGTTAGGCCAGATTGTGTGGATACTTTAAGGATGCCTACAATGAAAGCTGCAAGTTCTATTTTCCTCTCCAAGGTTATTTAACTCCTTCCTTTATTCTTTTTTTCTTTTCTTTTTTGTTTCATTTTGTTCATAAAATACATCATATTTTTATACCACAAGTAACTATATCGGACTCTTTGAAGCTGTAGAGTTTGAAGGAAACTTTGAAAAGCTTAGTTACTATAAGCTTGAATTGTCAGAACATAATTAATTAGGTCTTTATCAACCATAATCTATTGGGATATGAATGTAGCAAAGATTTCTCAAGAGGGATAAAAATGTAGTTGGCTTAGCAAGTTTGGGTCAATTGAAATATATACTGAAATAAAATAAGAAAATAATTGCTAAAATGAGATTTATTGAAGCTATAGGGTTAAAAAAGGATATTGGTCAAGATATGGCATGATCCATTGAAGTTTTGAACTCCTTGAAGTTATAATCTATATTCCAAATGCATCATTTGCTCATAATATAGATTGTTGTTCACAAAACTAACCTAAGAGGGGTACGAGGTGATGTGCATGAAATATATATAATAAAACACTCTCATATTTGCATTTTTTGTCATACTTTTAAGTTATCTTGCTACTGATTATATATTATCTTTGTTTAATAGGTGATAAAGGCTTTACATGCTAAGTGGGGCTAAGTCAATTGCTAACCCAACCTGAAGGACCTAGAGGGCATGAAGTAAAGAAAAGAAAAGCAACACGAGCTAAGCAAGTAGAAAGAAAATTAAAGAAAGGAGGTCCAGGCCTATTGATTCAAAGCCAACATGAAAAGAAGGACCTAGAGACATGTATAGGAGCAAAGAAATGATTGACAAGGAGCTTATTCACGTGGAAGAGATACATGAGCTTGGGGTTTAAATGAACATTTGTTAATTGTTGGTGGGCCTCTCTATTTCTTATTGAAACGCAAACACTCTTGGGCTAGTCTTGGTTTTGGCTGGGCACAACTTGAAGAGTAGCGTGTGGCTTACAATCCTAGTTTCACTTGTATTAGGAATTTTCATAGAGTCAGGCGACTTCTCTTTGAAGTGCATGTCTTTGTGTGATATAAATAGGAGCAAATAGAAAAGTAAGGGGGACGGGGGAGCGCAAGCAGCAGAATGTGTTTTTTTTTTTAGTATTGTGATTATTTCTTTCTCTATTTTATTTTATTTAGTTAAATGTTTAGAATTTTATTTTTTTGTGTTTTCTTTTAATTACTATGAGTAGCTAAATTTATAATTAAGGTTGAGGATAAAACCTTGTTAAGGATTATTGTTTATGTGATTTGATTATTCTCACAATAGTTGTTCTTTAATGATTTAAATTATTCTTGCTTTCATATCAATTGACTAAGATGAGATTCTAGATATGAGTTCAATCATGTTTTTCTCATGATTTAAGATTTATTTTAATTAATGGAATGCTTAGTTTATTATTTCTTGATTATAAAATTGAATATCTCTTGTGATTTGTTTGTCAACAGATACAATTAATGATTTGATTTTATATTTAAGAAGTGAAGAAGAACATGCTTTAGATATTTAAATAGACGTTTTAATGATAATATTTTCCATGGTAGCAAGATTGATTTCTAGATTATCATGTAGTGGTTAAGAAAAATTAATAATCATAAATATATGCTGATATAACTTACAAGGCGGATTCCAAAACCTTAATTCACTTTTCTAGATTGTTTACATCTCTTTATTGCTTTATATTATATCTTTGCTTAGTTTAATTATTTGCTTAGTATATTAATTTCAAAACTACCAATTTTTATTAAACTAGATTAGGATTAATTTGGTTAAGGTTTAATTAATTTTCCTGCATTCATTCAAATCCTTGTAGGTTCTACCTCATTCTTGTCAAACTTCGGTATGGTTCGTACACTTGCGAGTACTTTAAAATTTCACAACATGCGGGACCTCACAAAAAGTATTACTTTTTAATTTTCATCACATCTCAATGCTAATGAAGCTATTTTCAGTTATTGATGCGAACTTATTGCCAGGTCCTAACTCTTAGTTTTTCTCAAAAAAATTTGTTGAAATTTATATTTACACATTTTGTTTTTATAGGTTGAAATTCGATGCCTCCTCAAGAATTCAATTCTTATGTAAATTTTTAATGTTTAGTAATTTGGGCTGTATATAATTCTTAAAATTTACCAATTGAATATATTTTATTATTTAATTTTAATTAAATTAAAAAATATTTTCTTATTTTATTTATTTTATACATAATTCTTGATTAATCTGTGCATCGCACGGGCATAATACTAGTATATATAAATACGAAACTTCTGAAACTCTTACAATTTTCCATGTCAGCACACTATTTAAATAAAATTATCATTTTATTTAAATAAAATTATTTTTGTTTAATCCAAACTTAACAAGGAGTGAAATTCTATCTATCTAACAAGTCTAACTTAAACTCAAACTTATCATTTTTGTTAAACACATTTTTTAAACAAATGTATTTTTGTTTAATCCAAACTTAATAAGGTGTGAAACTCTATCTCTCTAACAAACCCAATTAACTCAAACCTATCTTTTTTTTAATCAGAATTATTTTTGTTTAATATACATTAGGTAGGTAACCAAAATCATGAAACGTTGATCAGGGAAAGTATTCATAACTCTTGTCTTCTTTGTAGGATAACTTTAATATATATTTGAAAAAAATTATAGTATGAGATAATGATCATGATCATGACGATTATAACATATTCTTAGGTGTTGTCTATTGTCTAATTCGTAAGAAGGTTTAGTTATTTACATGAACTTTTCGAGACATAAGAACGTTAAGAAGCACGAACACTTCATTAAGGGTGCCGTACTTTCAACATCTGCACTCAAGGAGAACAAAATGAGTTATTCAATGACTAATACGAAGCAACAAAAGAAGAAGATACAAAAAGTTATTTAAAATTGCAAAAAAAAAAAAAAAACAAAAATAGTGAAAAACATTTTTTGTCTTTCAATTGATTACAAATTGTTATTTTAACATTGCAACATTTATTGGATAATTGAGGATGTTAGATGTTTGGAATCCTAATTTTTATTTAAATTTTTTTAATTGATATTTTCCATTTACTAAGGCAACAAAACGAAAATTTTTAAGGCTGTTTAGCATTGTCAACAACATTGCATATGTGATAACTATTTTTCTTATATTGTGGGATTTTTTTCATAGTCAATAGTTTTCCCATGCATCGCACGGGTTAGTGATTAGTAATTTTATAATTCCATGATTGGGCAACAAAACGAAATTTTTTAAGGCTATTTAACTAGTAATTTTACGGCTGTTTAAGGTGGATTTAAATTATGGATGTTTCCATTGGAACGAGAGCTGCTAACCAATTGAACTATAAGACCTTTTTTTTTTTTTTTTTTAAAGAGTTGCTAACATTTTTTTTAGGGTGCATCTAATTTGGATTAACTTGATGTAATCATTTTAAAAATGTACACCCAATTTCGAAGCCCATTTTTAGATATAATAACACAATTTTGAATTTTAATCTTCTTATCCATGTGAAGGCCCAGTAGGCTATACATCATACATGAGTATCTAGTTTGGATAGTCTCATATAATCATTTTGTACTTTAAATTGATGTTTAGTTAACAAAATAAAAGCAGTAATGCTACAGTAAACAGATAATTTCTTTCACAAAAATAAAAAAAAATAAATCACAATTGCTAAGTTGGTCTACAATAAGTGATGAAAAAATAGTTATGAATCATTGAGTGTCAACTGTGCTGTGTGGCCACTACTCACAATAGACCAATTCAAAAATTGTTAAAAGTTATTGTCGGTAGCATTACTAAAATAAAGGAGATTACTTCAAAACGACCATAACCAAAAATTTGGGCAACTATGAAAGTAGCATATCGAAACCTCAAATGAAACTCTATAACTCTACAAGACCTTCACTTTTTGTTGGAAATTTTCTTTTTGTTCGTAGGGACGTTAATTTTTGTCCCATAATTTAGCCCGCTAGACTATTAGTTATAACTGGAATGGACCCATGGATGTTAAGTATTTGGTAAAAGGCATACAAATTGCCAAATGAAAGAAAAACAAACACCTTCTATTAAATTCATAATATATTGTTATTAAATCGTTTTAATGAAAGTGGGAGATAAAAATTATCAGTTTTTTCCTATTTCCCACATTACTCAAGAATAAAAATGTTTTTTTATTTATTTAAGAAAAATAATGAGTTTAGATGAAATTAAACATTTCTCTTTTTCATTCACTTACTCCTCTTAAGTCTTATCAGCTTTCACTTTATTTTATTTTTATTAAACAAAAACAAAAATTTATCTATCCCTTTTCTATTTTCTCTCTTTTCTACCCTTTTGTTTTTTAATCCTCACTTTTCTACCATAATTTTTTATATACTTTCCCACCCTACCTGGAAATGATGAAGCTCACATCCCAAATTAAAATGTCGAGGTGCTTGTCAATTGTCAATCACATGAAATCATGAACGTAACAAGTAAATGTTATTGGGACAGAAGCAAAGCGGAACTTCGCTGCACACAATGGCCATGAAAGCATTAAAATCAAGAACACGGCGTTTATCAGTATCAATCCAAACGAACAACCCAGAAGTTCAACATTTGAATGGAGATAGTCAAGTTGGCAGTAGTTTCTTGTAAAGGCATATTTTTACCTTAAGGCAAAGCAAGATTTTTCAAGTTTTTACCATTTTTCAAACAACCCATCAATTATTTGCCAAATTTTTTAAAAGCATAATATCCCAAAAACTGTACTGGTAAGTGATAAGATCTTCCATACCCATATACAATTGTTCATAGGGATTTCATGGCGCCCTTAACTTCTTGATATATCTTTGGTAATAACATTATTCCACAAGTGTACAACAAATATACATGACAGGATGATTTCCTGGAAAACCTAGAGTCAGTTTTTTAACAAATCGACTACCTGGCTGAGACAGTTTAAATATATGAAGTGGGAAGACAAAATACCAAGACAAAACCATATACTTATATAGACCGGAGAGGGTATAAATTAAAGAGATGCCTTTGTCTGGTCAATTACATCGGACCTGCAGCAATTTCAGTTTCCTATGGGTTCCGTGCATTCCTGAAATATTAAGTAAAATTATTACTAGTTAAGAGAAATGGCTGTATTTTTATATACTGCAAATGCTTGGATGTTGAACAAATTTGTAATAATCTCCATGAATCATGATACAAAAGTAGCCTTGCTAAAACTATGGACCATAAACCTTTACCACAGCCATGGATGTGTGACAAAGATGCAATGTAACCGCATCCCTAAAGCAGGTGCAGGAGACATGGAAAGAAGATATAGCCATATAGAGCTCATATAACATATGATAAACATTTTTTTATAATTAATCACATTAAATAGATTAACGTCTACAAGACAAATTTCCTATTCCTTGCCATGCTGAAAAGAGTGATACCATAAAAGATGCTTAAATTCATGATGCCATAAAAGTTCTCTTTTTATGATTCAGATCAAAGGATCTACAAAAGTAAAAACTATTGTCCAAAGGATCATTCCTATTACAAGGTATAGATAATATAAAATAAAAAAGGGAGGAAGAGTTGGGGGGGGGGGGGGGGGGTGGGGTGGTGGTGTGGGGGGTGGGTTGAAGAAGACTCCGACGGTATGGAGCACCAAAATGGCGTTCACACATTTCACATTGCTCATATTTGTATTTTACTTCATTTGTAGATTTTGAAGTGTCTTCCTGTAATTCTGGTTATAACTAAAAAAGAAAAAGGAGATGCTGTGTGTGTGAAATATTCATCTTCATTGGATATTTTGGTAGTAGATGTGCCCTCTCCTGTACTAAAGTGCTTTATTCAAAGTTACTATACGTAATATATTTTGTTTATAAGCAATATATTAATAAAGCATAAAAAGGGGCACAACCCTATAACACGAGATCCACAAGAGAAACACCTAGAAGGAACATGTAGCCTCTAATATTTAGAAGATCAATAAGGTCACTGCAGATTTACACAAGGTAAAGAACTTTGCCTCGCAGAAGTCAAATGAGAACTATTTACAGCCCCCCTAGGCGGGGTAATTCTTATATGCTCTGGGAGCAATGCTCCATGGGACCCACCCCTCATGTGAGAGGAAGGAGCATTGCTCCCGGAGCACCTAAGTCTTTCCCCCCTAGGTGTACTTATACGCCACATCCTCTGATCATGCTCCTTGCTGGCATGTATAGCAGCAACTTCTCCTTGCATCTTTTTAGCCTCAACTTCCATTGCTTTGTTCAATGTATCAAGCTTCTTTGCCAACGTCTGCTTAATTTCGCATTAGAAGAAACAGATTAGACTAGGAGCATAAATGGGGGTTAGAACAGGCTGCAAAATCGGACAAGTATGCAGTCCAACCTCAATTGCATCATCCTTGTCCTTGAGTGTCTGATCTCTCTCATTGCAAGCTTTTCTCAGAGATACAAACTCTTTTTGTAGCATATCATACAGCATTCCAGAAACATAATCTTCGTGTTCTGGTTTGGTGTTTCCAATTGGAGTTCCACTTGCACTCTCCATGTGAGTACCATTTGTTTCGCTGATTAGGTTCTGATCACAGGTATTGGTGGGCACATTATCTTTCCCACTTGCATCTTGTATCAGCTTATCTCTATCCAGTGATCTACTACCACCATCAAATGATCTGGTTGAGATATTATTATGCTTTAATAATGTGCTAGCACTGTTTGATCTGAGAAGCCCATACCGTGAATTTGAAATTCTCTTTGAGATACCCATTGGAGGATGACTTTGAGAAATTCTCTGCTTCACCAAGAGACTGACGACTTGAAGATCAATTGCTTATGGTTCTCCCTTCTGAGGCAATGCAAGAGTTACCATTAGATGTTTTAAGCCTTTCATCCAAAACCTTGTATCGCATTTGGTAAGAAATCAAGTAAGAAATGAACAATCAAGAAATGAATATTCAGCAAGTAACAAAAGCAGGGAATGAAGTCAATAGATTAGCTTACACACTTTAAGCTGTGCTTCTGCCTTTGTGGTGCACTCAGCTACTGCCAGTTTATCACAAAGCTGTTGCATTTCTCCCTAAAAATATATGTAAAACTATATATAGTCTTCACAATACCTTATTATTTATTGTACTTCAAAATAACAATATTCAGCTTTCCATAGCAACTATGTATTTTGAAACACTATACTCCATATTGGTCTAACCATGTCACCCAGTCTTATTCTGATAACAGCCTGTTTAACATCCTGGTTTCTATTTTATAGTTGGCACTACAAATCAAAATTAAACATAAAAGACAAGGATAGACTGTAGTATGCCTCTTTCTTCCATGCATTATGAAACAATCCTAGCTCACTTACAGTTATTAGATGATAAACCCAGCACACTACAAGAAGACTAAGTTTTGATGTTAGTTCAAACACTTCCTATTCCAGGATTATTTGATCAATCAATCAATGTATAAATAAACATATTAATTGAGTACAAACTAACAGCAGAACCAAGTGTTTCAAGAATATCCGTAGCAGAAACATCCATTAGGGAGTGACTTCCAGCAATGATACTTGCTCAGCATTCAGGGTATTCTTTGAAGAAATGAACTTTGAAGAACATGATAAAGAGGCATTGAATGGGTAACATGCCTGAAAAAAATTTCTTTCCTCAAGCCATTGCTTGACAGGCATCACTTTGTCATTGGCATCTTTCCACTCATTTGCAACTACAGTAGCAACACGATTTGCAGTAACCTTCGCACGGGCTACTTACCGTTCTAAAGTTTTCTCTCCTCCTATTCAAGCTTGAAGATTAGAAGCAATTTGGAGGATTTCTAACACATTCAAAACGACTACCAGTTGTTTTGTAGAACCGAAAATTCCAAAGGTAACAGTCATTACATTCATCTCTTGCACTTTTCTTGGATAATCACGCACAGCATTGGCAGCAGCACCACCAGCCAAAACAGCCTCCTCAAGCTCACGAACAGTTTGGGTTAGCTATTCAACCTCTGCAACCTTCTGCCAATGCATTTTGTCCAGAATTTTGTTCTCCTCCTGATTAGTGAACAAGATATTTAAAACCAAACTATGTCAGTTCTTTACAAAGGTTTAATTCAAAATAACAAAAGTTTATGATCGGCTGTTCAACTTTAAAGTATGAGAAACATGACAAAAATTGGAACAAATATCCAGGATCAAACTACAAAATAACACAGTCATTTAAACTTCATGACAATTTTTACCATAATATCTTATGCTGTGGATACTGTTTGGGCTCCAAGCCTCTTCCTGGCCTCTTCAGTGATGGTTAGCTTAATACCCTTACCTTTGGGAAGGGATGCCCACGGTTTTGTCCCCTTGCCAATAGTGAACACATTGCCCAAACGAGTTGCGGAATTCATGCCCAGTGGCATCCTGAGTATGGACAGTCTCAAAAGTCCCCTTATGCTTCTCCCTGTTCTTGATGTCTCCAACTCGTCCTTTGTTCCTTCCACCTGTCACCATGACTACATTCCCAACATCAAACTTGATGAACTCAGTGATCTTTTGGCTCACCAGGTCCAGCTTGATTGTGTCTTTGGCCTTGATTAAAGGGTCCAGGTAGCAGATGCTTCGTCCATCAAAGGTGTTCAGGTATGGGATACCTTTTTGCCCAAACTGCACAAAGAAAACTTTGCATAGCTTAAACTGCAAAAGCACAATTAAAATGTCATAATGGTACGGTTAAAGGATTTATGACCAAAAAAATACGAAACAATAATTATTCCACAGTAATAATGTGTTATAACAATCTATTTGTTCTATGACTTTGGACTACAAACTATACATAGCCACAAGTCACTATAAAATTGTTTACCATGTGTTTGCAAACCTTACAAGTTACAAGCACAAAAACACTACAAAAGCAAAAAAAAAAAAAACAAGGGTTCGGAGGTTAAATACATAATAATTCCCTACAATTTGGCACCACAACTGAGAATATGATTCGGTTTCTACTAATTTCACCTGGCATATACAATGATATGATATTTCTTCACATAAAAGCATACGAGGCATGACACTTCCATACGTTGACAACTCCTTAAAATAAATCATTCTTAATTAGATTAGGCTAAATTTACTCACTCTAATGACTTAAATCATATCATTCCTATAGAAAGATAGCAGAAAATATACTTGAGAGGATTGAACAGAATTACCTTTGCCTCTTCATCTCTGATTGAGTGGAGACAGAATCGACCCTTGGTGTCATAGAGGAGATATAAGATTTCATTCGATTTGGGGATTGATACAACGTTTGTCAGACAAAAGAAAATACCAAACCAATAGGAACAATGGAATATATATTACGACTAATATTACTTAACTACTAAAATGGAAGGAAGTGAACCTTACTGCCTCAAACCATTAAATTTAGTAATTCTGGTAAAAGAGAATTGCTAATTGCCATGAACTATTTTTCATGTCGCAGTAGCAACATTTTTTATGTGTGAGGTTAGCCATTATATCCATCCAAATCATATCATTTTGCTTAGCATTTCCTTTTACCATCTATTAAATGGTAACTTTGCCTGACCGTGACTTTCAGAACTAGCAAGGATATTGATTCAATATCCTTTTTATCATCGGTAAATTCAACATCCACTTTTTGTGAGAACTTAAATGAAAATAATATGCATAATAAGAATATAAGCAAACAAACACAAATCAGAATATTAGAACAATAATTCACGTAAGAAGAGTTGATGCCATATCCATGAAAGCTGCAGGATAGGTTTTATCTATCCTGACCTTTCCATCAACAAGGATTGGTATGTGAGAGCATACTTCAACCTATTTGCAAGATAAGGATCAATTGTTGCACTCCCTCGATTTGTGAGGTCCAAAGGAAAACTTAACTAATTTAGATAAGAATGACTCCCACATAAGCTAACTGCCAACTTGATCTCAATCAAAACAACTTGAAAGATGCTCGTACATAAAAAAAAAACCACTCTCAACACATAAAAGGGCCAATGCAAAGCCTTTAGATCCCAATATTCTTTAGGGACATCAAGCTGTACAAGTCCATAAAAAAAAGTTCGAAAACTTCAGTAATCTTCAATTCAACAAATTGTGGATTGAAGAATACCTTATCATAAGAATGTCTTGCCATATGATCTTTATAATGGTCTCGAACATTCTTAAGATAATGCAATAGATCTACTGCCCGATCTCCAAAAGTATTGAAATTGTACACGCTCCCAAGGGGAAATTAATAGGAATGTTATTTCTACAACCTGATACAGTAATGTTTTCAAGTCCATTTTTCATATGTTTATACACATAAAAAGTTCGACTAGCATTCACATAATACATCCAAACATGTTCAGGGTAACTAAACCTTGACATCCAATGCCACAAAGATGAGTGGTTAACATTAAGTTTCCAATCGTGGGAAATCAAATCTAGTCAAGAAGGTTGTGAAAATTTATGTCCTTTTGAAACAACATAAATCCCTATAGAGGTTGCATAATGATGATTAAATGCTTTCATGATAAGCCTATTGGAGTGAGGTGGTGTAGAGAGCAAGTGTGAGAAACATTCATTTGGTTTTTCTAAATTTTTTTGGTACAAATGAATTCTTGCCGATCTAAAGCCTGTTTAGTGAAAGTACCACAAGATTTACCATTCCAAACAAAAGTAATGATATGTTGAGAAATAATTTTTTTGGCCTCAATGCTTCTAACAGTGATCAAATGGTGCAAATTTCAAGTTCAAAGATTTTCATACTAAAGCACTTTCTAACTTTAGGTCAACTTAAGAAAACTGTTAAAGGAGACAACAATTTGGGTTCAGAATTATATGGAGGAATTTCAAAGAGCAAATTGTGATGGTTATTGATTTACATTTATTATGAATGTGATCGAATTAATGTTCCTTGTTAGGCTGTTATTGTTAGTAGACAATATTAAATAGGGGAATGAGTTTAATATTCTTAAAAAGTTATTCATTTCTGCCCTCAAATGGATTGGGTATTGATTTTTTATGTTGTAGTTTATGATTAACTATGAGTTTATGTTAGCAACTTGAATTTTTAAAAATGATTTGAGCTTGTTTAGTATTAATGCTTGGTGATTGAAAGTTTGGTTTGATCTTTGATGAGCAGTGACCATTGGAAAAGGGAAAGAAACAGAATATGGAGAAAATGGGACAATCAAAACCAACTCTTAAGCTTAGACTTAAATGTAGTCATCTTTATCATTTTAATCAGAGGCTTGTGATAATGGATGAAACTATAAGTTGTAGTCTAATGTGCACAGCCACAACAATCATGTTATTTCCAGACATAAATCCGAACGATTGTTCTCAATTATAATAAATACGAGATGACGGTGAAATAGTGGTTGGAGAAGAGAACAAAGAAAGAGAAAAAGGAAAATAACGGAGATGAAGAATATGGAAAATGGAAGGTATATCGCCCAAAGGAGGAGGCAAGACAAATTATACAGAGCATACTCCATGCGGTTTGTGAGCTTCACTCTCATGGTTCTTCTTATGGATTTTTGTACCATCCTGAAAATTTTGTAATCCAAAATAAAGATTTAGTGATTGAAGGTGATCACAAGAAGGCTCCCACATAGAGAAGAGTACTCTTTTTGTAATTACCTCCGATTATTAAATCTTTATCTAGGATTACAAAATTTTCAGAATGGTACAAAAATCCATGAGAAGAACCATGACTATGAAGCTCACAAACCACATGAAGTATGCCTTGTATAATTTGTCTAGCCTCCTTCTCTGGGCAAACTACCTTTCGTTTCCTATATTCATCATCCCAATTATCTTCCTTTTTTCTTTTTTCTCTTTTCCAACCATTGTTTTTTTTTTGATAGATAATTCGAAAACTTATATTAGATAGGAAAAAACAGAGAATAACAAGTTGTTCATGATGATGAACAACGAAAGAAACAAGAGCACTAAACACAAGAACAAGAGAGAAGCTAGGAAATTAGGCTAAGGGAAGACATAAACATAGAGAGAGAAGAACACTCAGTGAAACCCCAACAGCGAGACCACTCTAATAAAATGTGTTGGCATAAAGACTTTAACTCCTCCACTGTCTTCTCTTTATCTTCAAAAGCACGACGATTTCGTTCCAACCACACGCTCCACATAATACACCCTGGAACCAAATTCCAAATATCCGAATTATGCTTTCCAAGCCACTGATGCCAACTAGATAGAAGACCCGTCAACGAACCCGACATAACCCAATGAATGCCAAAAGTCTGAAGCATGGCAGCCCATAAGGAAAGAGCAAAAGGACAATGAAGAAGAAGGTGGTCGACTGACTCTCCATCACAACGACACATACAACACCAATTAACCAAAGGGCGGCCCTTAAGCATTAGATTATCCAAAGTGAGGATCCGACCATGAAAGGAGAGAAGCAATTCCAACCATTGTTTAAGCGTAATCTCTATATTATGATTGAGAATAGAATGCTATCTTGGATTTATGTTTGAAAATAACGTGATTGCTATGACTGTGCACATTCGACTGCAAATTATAGTTCTATCCATTATCACAAGCCCTTGATTCAAATGATGCTTAAGGATGACTACATTTAAGTCTAATCTTGGGAGTTGATTCTGATTATCACACTTTCTCCATTTTTCTGTTTATTTCCCTTCCCCAATGGTCACTGCTACCTCATCAAAGATCAAACCAAACTTTCAATCACCAAGTATTAATACTAAACAAGTTTAGATAACTTTTAGAAATTCAAGTTTTTAACATAAACTCATAGTTAATCATGAACTACAGCATAAAAAATCAATACCCAATCCATTTGAGAGCAGAAAGAAATAACTTTTTAAGAATATTCAAGATATTCCCCTATTTAATTTTGAGTTTCCATGATTGGAAACTTATTGTTAACCACCCATCTTTGTGGCATTGGGAGTCAAGATTTAGTTACCTTACCACGTTTGGATGTATTATGTGAATGCTAGTCAAACTTCTTATGTGTATAAATATATAAAAATGGACTTGAAAACATTACTATATTGGGTTGGAGAAATAACATTCCAATTAATTCCCCCTTCGGAACATGTACAATTTCAACACTTATGGAGACCAGGCAGCTAGGATGCACGGACGCGGCGCCAGAGGTGCCGCACCCGCGTCTGACGCGGTGTGACGCGGCGACGTGCGAGGGACGCCGCTGCTCGCGTGTCGGTGCCGCGTCGGGCCGCGTCTGCCACGTGTTTCCATTTTTTTTCCAGTTGACTCGCGCCGACGCGGCTTCGATTTGCGCCAATTCGGGCCGAATCCGCCAGAATCGGGACGTATCAGGTCGTATCAGCCGGCGACCGAAATGGCCGAAATAGTCCGAAACGGCCGAAACAGGCCGAAATTGGGCTTGAATCACGCCGGAACAGCCGAAATCGGCTCTGAATGAGACCCAAAGACCCTAAATCTATCATTCCTCAATTTTATTTTGAATATTTGTTGCTTCTTTTGTATTTTGTTTTTGGTTTTGTGTTTTGTTTTCTGTTTCTTGCTTCCTTCTTTCTTTGTTTTGTGGATCAATGCATAGTAATATATTTTTAAGAATATTTTAATGGTAAAAATATATAGAAAATATAAATAAAAATATTTTTAATAATTTTTTAATTGCCAAGTCCCTCCGCACCCGCACCCGCACCCGCACCCACCTTTTTCAAAAATTGCCGAGTCCCGCACCCGTACCCGCACCCGAGTCCCGAAACACACCCGTGCTTCATAGCCAGGCAGTAGATCTATTGCATGCATTATCTTAGGAATGTTCAAGACCATTGTAAAGATTATATGGCAAGACATTCTTATGATAAGGTATTCTTCAATCCACAATTTATTGAACTGAAGATCACTGAAGTTTCCGAACTCTTTTTGGTGGATTTGTATAGCTTAATGTTCCTGAAGAATATTGAGATCTAAAGGCTTTGTATTGGCCATTTTATGTATTGAGATGGGTTCTTTTTTGATGCAAGAGCATCTTTCAAGCTGTTTTGATTAAAATCAAGCAGGTAGTTAGCTTATGTGGGAGCCGTTCTTATCTAAATTAGTGAAGTCTTCTTCTGGACCTTATAAAATGAGGTTAGCTTATGTGAGATCAAGCTAGTAAGTTGATTCTATGTAATTTTTAACCTGAAGCTCATCTACACAAGTGCTTTTTCTTTTTCTTTTTGAGTGGGTAATCTTTTTGAAAAATTGTAAAACACATAGAACGAGACCAGTAGGACAATCAGCAAGAAAACAGTTCTTGAACTTAATTTGTAACAATAATTTTTAGGGATGAGATAAGAGTTAGTTACAAAATTCTAATGGATAGTGACAGCAAAATCATTCTTATTATGCTATAAGAACATTCTGCAGCCATTTTTTTGTCTCAACTTGTAGCCTAAGGGATGTGCGCGGTTCGGTCGGTTTGATTTTTTCCAAATTTACCATTGAACCGATATGAATCGATTTTCTCATAATTGGAACCGATGACATCACCTGGGGTCGGTTTTCCAACTTATAGTGGTGCAGTTTTTTGCAGTTGATTTAATCGGTTTGGTTGGTTTGAAATATTAAATAAACTAAATTTTTAAAAAAAATTTAAAAATTGGGCTTTCCAGCCTAAAATCAATACACAACCTGTTCAAGATTTCAAGCAAAATGTAATACAAATAAAATACATTACAGGCAGAACCTAAACAACTAAAATCAGAATGTAATGCAAATAAAATTGATATCGATTTCCATGTAAAAAAAAAAAAAAAAAATACGACAATACCACACGCAGGGCCGGCGCAAGGTTGTTTGAGGCCTAAGGAGAGAATTTTATAGGGGCCTTTTTACATCTAAATATCACTTAAATAATACTTATTTATTTTTATTTAATTTCAAATCCATTATTAATTCTTACTTATTAATATGACTAATTCACCTAAAGTGAACTAATAATAATTACTATATAGGTTTTACAAATTGGCATATCACCAATAAAAGAAAAGTTATTCAAATATTCATTTTAATATATTATTTAAGTAACACCGATCAAATTCCTGTGACATCAGTTTGTAAATTTTTTTCCCTAAAATTTGTATTGGCTTTAGCATTTTTCATACACAATTTTATTTTTTTTATTTTTATTTTTTTTTGTGTAGAGAAAATGCTAAACTTATTACAAATTTTACTACAAAAAATTTACAAACTAATGTGACAATGAGGTGGCACTTCAACAAAATAATAAATGGGTATTGAATTACTTCATTGGTGAAGTATCAATTTGTAAGGCCTATGTAATAAAAATTGTAATATACTAGCATAACTCTAATACTTAAGGCCTTCTAAAGATTAGATAAAATATGCACCTAACTCACACTTTTTCTTTAATTTAAAAAAAAAAAAAAATTACCACCCAATATTTGGGGGCCTTAGGCCATGGCCTAAACCTAGGGCCAGCCTCGACCACACAGTAGCTCCACTAAGCAGCTCAAAATCCACAAGTCAAAAAATATAAAAATAAAAATACTGAAAAAATACAAAGCAATATTTTGAATCATTTAGTGATTATTGTTTATTGATCAGAGATTACCTCTTTCTCGGTGAATGATTGAAGAGCGAGAACTCTTTGTCTCCCTCAAAATCAAATTGCTGAAAAAAAAGTGGCAGTAGACTCAATACTCTTGGACTTAGTGAATAGATAGAGAAGAAATGGATTAATGACTAATGACTATACGAGAAGACATGGATTAATGACTAATAACTATGAAACTTACCGGCGATTTTTCGGCCGACTGGCAGGGGGTGAGCTGTGCAGTAGCTTCGGCTGGAGAGTCAAGACTAAGAGAAAGAGAGTTCTGAGTTAGAGCACTAGCATCCGGGATACCAAAAAAGTTCTATTTTAGACCCTAAAAACCAAAAAGCCGTAATGATGAAAGAACCGGAAAAGGAGCTAATTACCGGTTTTCTGATCGGACCTGGTCAAACCGGCGACGTCATAAATAATTTAATTATTATTTATTTAAATTATATAAATAATTAATAATTTTTTAATATACTAAAACTAACAAAATAATAGTAATAAATATGTTTCCTTCAAAAAAAATACTAGTAAATACCATTTTTTTAAAGAATTGAAAATAATAACATTAACAATCATCCTTTAACATAATAAACTTTCAACAAAATCAAATAAATAAGTTCATTAGTCATTACATTTATGTCCAAATGGCAAATAGCAAATAAGTTTATTAGTCACAACATACACAAACAATAGTATAATACTCTGTAAACTATATTTCACAAACAATAATGCGCTGTAAATCAATCTACAACATACACATAATCACATATAGACTAAAATGCTATTGTAAACTAATAATTGAAAGGAGAATTAACGATAGAAGTTACCACTTACCAGTGAAGTCACGGAAGTAGAACCTGAGATGAAGCCGAGAACATGAACTGAGAATCTGAGATGAAGCCGAGAGAAATGAAAAAAAAAAAAAAAAGAACCGAGAAAATTATCAAAATCAAAATCAAGTAATCAAACTCATAAAAAAGAAAAGAATATAAATTATTACTTGATGAAGCCGAGGGAAATTAAAAATAAAAAAAAAAAACCAAGAAAATCAAAATCAAAAGAAAAGAACATTACCCAATTAGAAAACCCAAAACCCAGACGCCAAGAAGCAGAGATCAGAGCTCAAAGGGCGAGGGCGAGACCGAGAAGGAAAAAAGAAAAAAAAAAACCCCAACCGAACTTCAGACGTCGTGAGGATGAGAAGGAAAAAAATTGAGAGGCAGAGAGGTGCGTGCCACTATGCGTGACGCAGAGAGAGGTGCGTGCAGAAAACAGAGTGAGGCAGAAAGAGCTTAAGTTGAGTTGAGAGCTTGAGGTGAGTGAGAGAGTCACAGAGTGAGGCAGGGAGTTCGAGAAGAGGCGTGATCGTGAGATGAGAGAGTGAGGGCTTTAGGGTTAGTTTTTAGGACTTTAGGGTTAATTTTTAGAACCAAAACGACGTAGTTTTAAGCTGGGAACAGTCAAAAACCCCCCGGCAGGACAAAAAACGCAGAGAATACAGAGGAGAGAGAGAGAAAATGAAAGGAATAAAATATATATATATATATATATATTTTTACATCTAATGAACAGTGAGTTTGGTGACCAAAATAGCAGCTGGGGATTTTTACACTCCACTCTTACTCGCATTAGTCCTTTGGAAATAGAAAAAAAAGGCTAGTTTTATATATTAGAACGACTATATCAGTCTATTTAAACTTTTCTAAAATGTCTCAACTGTCAAAATTTACATAATTTGAACAAAAAAACACTTACATCAGTGGGTTTAAAGTTGTGAAAAAATATGCAAATCTATCCCCGAACTACAGTAACCGTGTATATTTACACGGTTACTGTAACTCGTTTATCTATTATTTTACTAATTTTCGTTTTGCTCCTTTTTTTCTCTTTCTTATCCGTGCTCAACAAACTCAGTACCTTCTCCTCTCTCATCTTCTTCTTTTTCCTCAGATGCACACAAACACAAACATACCCTCACACAAACGCATCTACACAGACAAATCAACAGATACACTTACTCGAAAAAAAAAACACACTGAGAGACAAATCAGTGCTTGATCGAAGTTAGGGAGATCTGACCAAGATGGGTCTTGTCTGATCGGAGTTAAGGAGATCTCGGATTTGATTGGTGCTTGTGGATCAGAGCTAGGAAGATCGGTGCTTGTGGATCGAAGTTAGGGAGATTGGTGCTGTGGATTAGAGAGGGAGATCGGTGCTGTGGATCTGAGAAGGAGATCGGTGCTAGGGAGATCGGTGAGATCGAGTCAATTCTTGTCGATCGGAGCCAGAGAGAGACAAAGACCACGAGCTTTGAGTACCACCAGTCGGCCTTATGCTCCTCTAGCTACCACGCCGCCATCTCCTGCACCAGCATGGACGGGCCGCGTCGCCCCGTGGCGCGGCCCAGGAGCAAGGCTAGAGTGGTGGGGCGAGTGGTCATGATGTCAGAGCTGCCCTGTCGTGGGTCTGATCTAGTCGGATTTGATCGAGAGAGTTGATCGATCTGAAAATGGGTAGAGCTGGGTAGAGACAGTAGAGAGATGGGTATAGAGAAAGAGGGAACAAATCAGAAAAATGGGTAAAGAGAGGGAGAGAGAGAGCATGCATATTAAAGTGGTAGTTGAGTGAAATAATAAAAAATTTGAGAAAATTGATTATTTAATTAAAAGATATGTAAAATAGATGAACTGATGTAAGTGTTTTGTAAAATTAGATGTGTAAAATAGAAAAAGTAGATTTTTAGTGTAAAAATGGATGTATAAAATGAAAGGACTGGTGTGGTTGCTCTTAGTATTGGTAAACCTTTGCAAATATCCACATTTGCTATAGTAAACGTTTACTGTAGCTTTATATAAAAATTTTTTATTATTATTTTTTTTCTCTCCTCTGTCATACTACTTTCTCTTCCTCTATGTCTACAGCAACCTAGCAGCATCCCCAACGTTTACGCAAAATAAGAAGAAGGAAGAAGAAAATAACCACCCAACCACCAAACCCAGCACCACCACCAAACATCGCAACCTAACACCACCCAATCAACACCAACACAAATTATGTGAACAGTTGATAATCCATCACAAATTTACCCAAAATCGACATAAAATTAACCCAAAATCAACAGAAAAGCAATTAGAAAACCCAAGTCAAAATCAAGACAAATCCACTGGAAAAATCAACTTAAAAAATAATCAAAACTCACAGGAAAACCCAACCCAAAAACAGTCCAAACCCACAGGAAAACCCATCCCAAACCATACTCAACGGAAAACTAATGTGAAAAGCTTAACAGAGTCGGATTTGCCACCCAATCTGTTGCCGTTGCTACTGCCCGATCTACTGCTGTCGGATCTTCCACTGTTGCTGCCGCCAGATCTTCCCAAATCTACTGTCGTGTGTGAGTGTATGGTTTGGGATATCAGAGAGGAAGAGAGTTGAGGGAGGACTGAGAGATTGAAATTGATATTTGAGATACATGGTTTAATAAATGAAATAGATAGGTATTAATAAATAATAATAAAAAAAGAATAAATAATATTACTTAAGTAGTATAGATTTATAAAATAGATAAACTGATATATGAGTGTTTTGAAAATGTGGTAATGTAAAATTAAAAAAGGTAAGTTTTTAATGTAAAATAAACGGAAAAATTTAGCAATGAATGCTCAGGTCATGCTAAAAAAAAAAAATTTATATGCTGTTCAATATCGTAACCCTAATGCAAAACAGGCAAAAATTGGAAATTAACGTCATTTTTCAAACAATATAATTAATAGATACTGTTTCGAAAGTTTATATAATACTAGCATCTCGACTCTTAAAGAGTCAATTTTGGGCTTAAAAATCGAGTCTTTGAAGGTCGATTTTTATGGCTTGACCACGTCTGATGTGGCATTTTTTCCACGTGGAGTCCACCTGAAAATCGAGTCTCTAAGATTTGATTTATACTTGTAAAACAAAAATTTCGAGTGTTTGGAATTCAAAACACAGACCACCACCAAATTCAAGCACAGACCAACCACTATCAACCCACAAATCCCAGCATTAATCCAACAAGTCAGCACAAATCCAACCAAATTCACTCTCAACAACCACCTAAAATCCAAATTAAAAAAATAAAAACCCCAAAACCCACGACTTGTTTGGCTTGTTGATCCGTGTTCTCTTCAAGAAAATCCAAAAACCCACAACCCTAATACCTGATGCTTAGGTCGGCTGGATCGGGCGGTTTGGGTGGCTATGGGTTGGCTGTAGGTTGATGCTTGGGTCGAGCGGTGTGGGTCTGGCGAGGTGGTGCAGTGGCGGCGTGGTTTGGCTGGATCGGGCGGTTTGGGTGGCTGTGGGTTGGCTGGATTGGGTGGTTGTGGGTTGATGCTGGGGTCGAGCGGTGTGGGTCTGGCGCGGTGGTGTGGTGGCGGCGTGGTTCGGCTGGATTCTTTGGCTTTTGGTAACGTCTGCATGGTGGCGTGGGGGTTTGCCGTGGTCTACCCCTGTGGTCTGATGAGAAGGTGGGGTGGCGTGGGATGGGGTGGGATAAGGGAATGGTGTACATGGGTGGGATGAGGGAATAGTGTACATGAGCTGAAAATGTTTTAAATTGTTTTGTAAAGGTTATAAATCGAGTGTTAGAGACTCGATTTCTAGGTATTCGATTTTTAGGCCCAAAATCGAGTTTCTTAGACTCGAGATGTTAGTAAAAAATATAATTTGATAACAGTGTCTACTAATTATATTGTTTAAAAATTATAGTTAATTTCCAATTTTTTCATGCAAAACAGTGATGTTTCATTAAGTTACAGGGGTATAATAGTAATTTAATATATATTAAATATTAAAAATATATATCTATATATACGATAAAAACACATTTCGGTTTAGTTCGGGTCGGGTTTCGGTTTTCGAAATTGCTATCTGATTGCATCACTGCACCGGCATCAGAAAGAAGACTGGCTTCGGATCCTGCGGTCAGCCCCAGGCGTGGTGTGGTTTCTTGGCTCCCTTGCTCACCCATTGTAGCTCTCAACGAAGTATCCATGAATCGTAGCAATGGGAATCTTAGAACTGATGGTTACTGATATTAGACAACTTCGCATCAATATTTAATTTATTGGTGACAAATGATTCTTTTTCTTTTTCTTTTTCTTTCTTAAATTTTTTTATACCAATAGAGAAATCAGAAACATTACAAAAAAGCTGGATGAGTCCAGCTGTGATGTCCTGGGATATTGGTTGCTAGGATAGCAATATCATAAACCGAACCTAGAACGATTCTACTAACAAGAAGTGCTTTACAGTTAAGACTGGTGTTGTAAAGCAATGATATCTGCAACCATAGTTCTATCCTGCCATCTAGAGGAACATTTCAGACTACAAGACTGGACTAGTCTTCTGCTACTGCACAGAAACAAAATTCTGCAGAATCCCAGTCCCTTAGCTTTTACTGCTGCTTCTACGAGTGCTTCCTGAGTTGCTTCATTAATAGTTGTTTCTGCTGCACAAGTTGCTTCACTCTAGAATATGTTCAGACCTTGAAGGTTGATACCTTCTTATGCAAAGGCAATTCTTCTAATCCTTCTCTTTCTAGCTCCAATTATCTTGATGATCAGCTCCCAAGGCCCTTCAATACCCTGGTTAGTTGAATGAGGTTGCACTGACCTTCTCTGTTGACTATCTGTCATTGAATAGGATTCTTGAAACCTGCAAGTCAAACTTTGGGCAGTTAAGATAACTTCAATAGGTTTAGGAGTCTTACCTTCATGAGTAACAAGATTCCTATGATTCCAAATAGTCCATACGTTGGTGAAGATAGTCTGTATATCTCTCATCATATCCTACTCCAAACTCTTAAAGTTTATCAATATATTACTAATCCAAATCTGCACAGATGAGTCTCTTAGATTAGAGGCGTGTAAGCCCAGTGTAGATCTATGCCAGCAGGCTCTAGCAAAGGTACAGTGGAGGAAAAGGTGAGAAGAGGACTCCTCCTCTTCCTTACACATGGGACGTGCTGATAGTATGAATACCTCTATTCCTGAGGGTGAGCAGTGTAGGAAGGCTGTCATGCATAAGCTTCCACACAAAAAGGCTTATTTTATGGGGCACTTTCACCTTCCAAATTAGATTCCATACCTCTGCTGGTACTTGGGAGGGCCCAAGGTGAATGGGGGAGTTTTGAATATAGTCCTTCAACAATAGACTATATGCATTTTTAACCTTATATTCCCCTGAACTTGAATGTTTCCATAAAAGTTTATCCGAGACACTCCCAGTCTTGGAAATGGGAATTTTCAAAATTTCAGAACTTTGAGGGTGTGGATATACTTTTCTAACCAAATCAGATTTCCATACACCTCTAGAGTGGTCAATCAGATTAGCAACAGAACCAGATATCGGGTTTGGGTTCTGCAGGTTTTGGTCAGGGCATTTGATCCAGTTAGGGTGTTTGAGAGATATGCCAACTCCATTCCCCACCCACCATCTAGCTTCCTTGAGTTTTATGTTATCTTGTTTAATTATGTTCCTCCAAAACCAAGAATGATGGGGTTTGGGTGAACACTCATGAATGGAGCGCCTAGGAAAGTATTGGGCCTTCAGAGCTTTGGCTAACAAGGATTGAGGGTTATGACTTATCCTTCAGAATTGCTTGGCAAGCATGGATTGATTTATAAGACTGAATTGCTTGTATTCATTGACTATGTTGTGTCTCTTTGGTTGTAAATCTTAGGTGGGAGACCATTATTGGAACTCAACAGAATTCTTAGGCCTGGTAGCTTTTTTGTGTGGTCTGCTACACCAGTTTATTGTGACAATAAAGGAGATCAGAATGTATGCAAGGGTTTGTGATCTGACCTCACGCTCTTAATTATATAGCTCTAGTTAATCATGGTTTTTAGATGAATTTGTAATTAATTCATATTTTTATGTTCATAATTTTTTTTTGACCTTTTAAGATTTACCAATATGAGAGATATGGGTTCGTTTGGATGCAGCTGAAAAATAATTTTTAAATGTATGAATAGTGCCGTGAGACCCATTTTTAATGAAAAAGTTGCTGAAAAGTAAAATTTGTGGGTCCCGTAAACAGTGCATGGGTGCACTGTTTAAGGAAAAAAAGTCAACAATTGCGGTTTGAAAAAAAAAAGTTAAAAAAAGAAGCTAAAATGTGAAACTCAGGAAACGCAGACACAATCCTCCTAATCCAAACAGATACGTAGAAAAGCTTGAATAGGTGTCTAGTTGATCAAAGTTAGACATTCTCATTTAATGATTCTTGCAGCTATGGTGGCTTTGACCAAATCAATGTGCTGGAAAGTTGTGGCTAGGACAGTTGATTCATCTGGAATTGGGCTTGTAATATACCAAAAGCCTGTCTCACCTTCCTGCTACAAAAAACGAAAAAATAATAATTACCCACCATTATGTGATCAGAAAGATGGGAAAAACAGTTCATGGTATTTTTCCAAAACACGTTCTCTCCATCACATTAACATTGCTGCAGCTATTTTTAATGCTATTGGCACATTGCTGGAGAATCAATTTTTAGAATACTATTCAAAATTTTATCCATATTTGTGCTAAACTTTTCTATGTTTCCGAGGTAGGTATGTGCCTCTCAGTCATTGTCTTTCTTTGCTTTCGGTTGATAGTATGGGTAACTTGTTCAGCTGGCCCATGCCCTGGCTCAAGGTGCTTAGTAGTAAACCTCCAAGCCTATCAATTGAATCAGGTGCTGTAGAAATGTTCTATGAGGATACAAAACATTGGTCTGTCCTTGTATCAGATGTTTATTTGGATGACCTTGCCATAAACTAGTCAAGTGTAAGGAATGTGATGGATAGGAATGCTCACTATGGAGGGTAAAGAATACAAAGTTAGCAATATGTCAACTCCATTTTTCTTCATTTTTGTTTGTTTTGTTAGTTAGTCATTAGTCTCTAGGTTTTCCCTTACTCTCAGTTTTCTCTCTCCTTAAATGTGAACATGCAAGGGGAGGGCCTTAATAGCTAGCCTTAAAAATAATCCATTCTTTTTCTCTTCACTGACTTCTGTCCTGCAAGGAGTAAATGGCATACTTCAAGATCACCCCTCATCTATTCTCTAAACTGAATTTGTGATTTTTTTTTTCGGATTTTCTGTAGCACTTATTGATCTACCTGTCTGGGTAATGGATGTCATCCCTATTGATGTACAAGATACTCTGTCTATTATATTTGACAGAGGTTGATTGGAATCTATCACGATTGGTGCCAGTCTTTAAACACCTATCCTCGAACTTATGATCTACCGCATTCCAGCTTTCTCTTCAGAAATCTTACACAAAGGTAGAACACTGATTTGGTTCACTGCCCTTTTATCCTATGGTGATTGCTACCTCATAACTGATATGGAGATTTTTTATGAATGAAAATAGAAATATGAAAATTGTGTTTCTCTATTTGGCTCAAATAAATTTTTACTCCAAAAATGAAAAGAAATGCTAAACCTAAATCAATATTTTTCAGTTCAACTTTATATGGTGAGCTGAGATATTTGCTATTTTTTCAGATGTGACGTGTCTTAGATGTAATCGTTGAGATGGGCCGCGTACTGAGACCAGGTGGATATATTGTGGTTCAAGACAACATGGAAATTATTAATAAGGGGGATATTTGCAGACTAACAAAGAGAATAGATAAAATATAGTAAGTTAGTACGGGTAGGAAAGTAAGTTGCAAATTAGCATCTCGAGTTTTAAAAACTCGAGTTCCATATAAAATCGAGTTTTAAAAACTCGCTTCTTGCTTGCCGATTTGGACAGGTTTTTGCCACATAGATCTCGAGTCTTTTACACTCGATTTCAAAATACACAGAGCCTCCTCCAACGAACCAAGAAAAAGAAGAAAATCCAGCAACAGAAACTGACGAACCCAGAAACAGAAGAAAACCCAGCAGCAACAGAAACCGACGAACCAAGAAACAGAAGAAAACCCAGTAGCAGAAAGACCAGAAACAGAAGAAAACCCAGCAAGAAACAGAAGAAAACCCAGCAACAGAAAGAAACAGAAGAAAACCCAGCAGCAACGGAAACCGACGAACCCAGAAACAGAAGAAAACCCAGCAACAGAAAGAAAGAAAGAAGAAGAAGATCCACGGCACACACAAACCCAGTCTCCATCAAGCATCCCGATCGTCGATCAACGGTGTAGTTCATGATTTGCAGACTACGGTGCTCTTCTTCTTCTTCTTCTTTTTTTCTTCTTCTTCGTGGATGTCTTCGTCTTCGTCTTCATCTTCTTTTTTTCTTCTTCTCCGTGGATGTCTTCGTGTTCTTCGGGGTAAGTATCCACTGGAACTCGAGTCTTATAGACTTGAGTTCCAAGTGGAATTTTTGTCCACCTTGGCTTCTCAGAAATCTGGAACTCGAGTTTTGAAAACTCGATTTGCTATTGAACTCGAGTTTTTAAAACTCGAGATGCTAGTTTGCTCAATTATTTTGCAATTAGACAACTAACTAAATTATTAAAAAAATAAAGTTAAAAGGAAAAAAAATTCTATTAATAAGCATAGTCCTATCTTGCATTCGCTTCATTGGTCGCTAACGCAAATTTTTTTTCCAAATAACTGTAGCACGGTAACATTTTTGTTAGTTGGCTGGAACAGAAAGTATGTAGGAAACTAGCATCTCGAGTTTCAGAAACTCGAGATTCATATGTAAATCGAGTTTTTAATACTCGATTTTAGATGTGTTGTTGCATGATGACCTGGCTAAGTTTTTCCACGTGGATCTCGAGTGTATAAAACTCTATTTCTGAAAACGAGTTTTATAAACTCGATTTGTTGTATTCATTTTGCCTGAAACCGTGTTTCAGAACCACAGTTTTGTCAACCTAAAACTAAACTTCCCTCACTCTCACTCTCACTCTCACTCGTCACTTTCACTGTCACTGTCACTCTCACTCTCTCTCACTCTCACTCTCTCTCACTCTCACTCTTTCGCTCTGTCCGCCGCCGCCGCCGCCGAAGTCCGATACTGTTTCCTCTTCCGCTCTGTCCGCCGCCGCCGCTGCCGAAGTCCCAAACTCCTACTCTCTATTTCGGCCCCTCCGAAGTCGCTCTCTCATTCAAAAGCATCTCAAGATTGTCAGAGATCTTTGTCGCAATTTCAAGGTAAAAAAAATTTCAATGTGAAAATCGAGCTCAAGACTAGCTGATTATTACAGCATTTATTTTTTTGCGTCAACTGGATTGCGTTGCTTGAATTTTGTTCGTGATTATTGCTGGTTTGGTTTTGTTAGTGGTTTACTCTAAGGCCCTTTGACCTTGATTGTTGAAACTCTGTTACTTCAACTTCTCTACTAGGGTTGGTGAATGAGGTTTAGCTTTTTTTTTTTTGGAGAACCATGATAGAAATTTTATTGAACTTTAGGAAACAACAATTGTTTTACACCAGTTTTGCCTTGGGCACCTGAGCCACTTAGCATTACAAAACATCAAAAAAGGTAAAGCCTAGTCTAGGACATAACAGCACCACTCTAAAAGATGAGGAAGAGGATTCATAATAATGCAAGTAGGTAAGTCCAGTGCCAAAACTGGTGGAAATCACCAAATCAAAAATAGCTTAAATGCCCTATTGGAAAAAAATTTGGTTTTCAACGAAAAATTTGAAGGGGAGAAAAAAAAGAGTTTTCTTGAATCATAGAAAACAATTAGATTTATTCTTACTTATATGATTGTTATCAAATTTACGACATCCATATTATCCACAAGCTCTTTGAAATTGGATATTGGTTCACTGTTCTTGCTCTGAATTCAATGAAGCCAACAAGCAATGCCCCAAAGTCTTCAATGCCAGCTTTAGTTCCCAAGGCAACGGAATTCTTGTCCCCTTGGGTTCAGGAGTTCCATTGTACCCCTCATTTCTCTTGATCACCAATTTTCCATGTCTTCCACCACACCTCCAGTCTCATTCCAATTCTCCAAAGTAGACCTTGCCTTCAAAAACAATGTATATTTCTCAAATTCACAATGCTGGTCAAACTCTATGTTACAAGAAAAGTCCTGCTTGGCATTTGCGAGATCAACTTGTAGAGGTGGTCGAGTGTGACGGTAATGACACATGCATGTTTTGTAGATGTAATGGCAACATATGCTTGATTGTTGTTGTTGTTAAAACTTTGACGAAGAGGGGATTGTTGTTGTTATTGAGGCATTGGGTTGAGGGCAGGGATTTTTTAATTCTAAATTGAAAAAGTTAAGATGATATTTTATTTTTATTGCACCAAACATGTAGGATTGGGATAATAATTATCCATTCCAATTCCATTTATTATCAATCCAATCCAATCCAGTGCAATTTAGTTAATCCAAAATTGTGTGCCAAACAAGTCCTTAAAGTCTCCTTTACAGACACCAATTTTCTTTTCATGCTTAGTTGCATTCCCATCTGTCACAATATGTATAGTTGACATCAAGCCTGCTAGAGCTGCTCATAAAATACGATGCCTTAAGGCAATTCAAATCTTGCTCTGCTCAATGTTTCCAAATTGCTAAAAGTTGTTCATTTATTACTTGTAAAAAATAGTTGTTAATTTATTGTGATTAATGCTTTTTATTGCTCCTTTTCTGCCTTTGGATGCTCCTTTCTTTAATTAATGCAATTGAGAGAAGTTGGGGGGGGGGGGGGGGAGGATTCTGTAGCAAAAGGGTGGCCAAAAATGTATCTGGTAGAAATTATGTGGATATGGTTGTTAGAGAGGTAAGGATGTGGCCCTATTGGCTTGAAAGAATCCATGTACCCTTAACCAATTAGTTGGGATTAAAGATTAGTTTAGTTCAGTTCAGTTCTAAAGGTCCATCTCTAGTTTCTGTATCCTCTTATTGATTTAGAAGCCTTGATAGGGTGCCCTCCTGTCTTTCACTGGAGTTGTGAAGAGGTGAATAGAACTTAGGTGCAAGTCTTATCTAAAAGAAAAAGGAAGAAGGACAAAAAAATGGAGGTTGGAAAAGATATAGGGAGTGTTGATTGGTGAGCATTCCACCGTGTTACCTTCATGCCCATGAACCAATGACTTTGCGTTCAGGTTATTCTTTGTCATCAACAAAAAATGCATCACTCAAGCAGAATGGAGGGCAAGCATATGGATAGGAATACTAATTCCCAAAGCACTTTGGGTCCATATCTAGTCAGTTGGGTTTTTAGTCAAGTTTGTGATTGCATTATATTTCCTATTTTGGATGCATTCTCAATCAAGGTTTTAATGCCGCTTAGAAGCTTTTCCTAATCATTTTGGGCTAAAGAAATTATTATTATTATTATTATTATTATTATTATTATTATTATTATTATTATTATTATTATTATTATTTTCTGTAACTATGATGTTCGTTATTTCATAGATGCCACATTTACTTAAATTCCTCTTTCTTTAATGATGCTTTCGCTGCCAAGGAGGTTGATCTTTCGCGGTTTTCATTTCTGTCTCCTCTTCCTTCTTATTCATCGATAGTATTTAGATCATTTGGTTATATGAGCATGATGTTTATCTCCCATTGATTATTTTGTTGCCTTATACAGTTATTGGTATTATTGCCATTAACTTTTTGGGAAATGCAAACCTGCACAAGAAAATATTATACTAGGGTAAGGGCCTTTATAAAGCTACATTATAAAGCAACCTACTTTGCTTTGGTAATCTGATAAAACTAGCGAATGCAGTACCCTACACATAAGAATGTCTTGATGCTGTTATGCAACCACCATTTGGAGTAGTATATCGTATAATGGATATTTGTGTCTCTATGGACTATGATTTCGTTGAATAGATATATGTACTTGTCTTGTTTTTTTAACTTCTTTTGATGAACTTGTAAAAAAACGAACACTAATTATTATGATCATTTAGGGCAGTGTTTGAATGTGATTGTTGCTTGTACTCTTTTTAACTAGTGTGGAAGACTATTCATCTGATGCTTTACAAGTATTGAGTAGTAATTCTCTTATTCCCTGCCATCCATTTGATGATATTACAAAGAAGTAGTTGATTTCACATAGGGCACCCACAACATTTTTCATTTATTTATTTATTTTTAACAATGGATATGAAGTTTTCATCACAATGATGTAATTACTGAACTTAATTAAAACTAGTTGAACAAACACAGTGGTGTGAGATCTTTATTGATTTGCAGTCTGGGTTGTTATCTTTGAATGTGCCTTTTTACCATTGGGAGGTTCGTTTGCTTGTCCGTTCATGTTGGTTTAGGGAAGTGGATGTTAATTAGGCATTGCTAGAGACATCTTTTTGTTGTTTCAATATGCCAACTTCATAGCTCCATTTTATTTTCCATAGCATGATAATGGTTGCAGTATAATGGCTCATTAATTTTTGGATATATAATCTTGTAGCTTGCATATCTATGTACTATGCAGCTTTTAGTTAAATCATACCTTATAAAAAGAATTATTAAATTCTTTGGAACAAGATGATTTTTTTTATATGGATAGAGATTTCTTAAGGTCTATTTTGATTTGATTTTTTATCTCATTTGATGCACCCTTTAATCATTGCTTGAGCTATGGATCTACTCATTTTCTAATGCTAATTCTATTTTACTCTTGAATGTTTTACAGGACTGCATAAAGGGTGTGGTGGAAAAAGCTTGTTCCTTGAATGTGAAGAGAAATGGGGATTTGGAATTGAAGCTGCTACCGAGTCTGACTGTGAAGGAGAAGAAGGATTTAGCTTTGTACGTGCATAGCTTGGGAAAAAAGCTCAAGTCCCAGTTGGTGGGGAAGTCTGGTGTTACTGCTAAGGTAGCAATTTCAATGAATTGAACTTTTTATCTTTTAGTTTTTTCTTTTTTTTTGGTAGTGGATTGGCTTGCAGTTTGGTGATTTAGATAAAACATCAGTTGGGGTTTACGGTTTATTCTTTTTAACTATTTTTGTCTCCTAGTTAAGTAGATGTTAATAGCCTTGCAAATTGCAATTGTCAATGTGAGTGTAATTTACTCCTTACAGTGCTGAAAAACTTTGGTGAAAAACAAGATAGAGTTCTTTTGATTTAATTAAGCGTTTCTCTGTCTGTGCTTAATGTAATATATTTTGTTCACAGCTGGTCACAAAACCAAAAAAAGGAAGGGGTTAACGGTCCGAGTAAAATTCATCCCCTTTATTATGAATAAATCCAATACCGATAAACGTTGGGCCCATATAGGTTGAGGCATCCCTTGATTTCTATTGAGAATCCATATGTGACCCTAGTGTTTTTTGGATTATAAAAGTTTGGTTCTTGTTGCTGTAGTTCTTTTGCTTTAATTTTTTGGGCCAGATTAATACAAAAGTTTTTGGATCTTTGTGGAAGAAACTAGGACTTTTCATTAGCAATCAAATGGAGTCATCTTTTCTGTTTGGAATGCTAATTTTTCAATAGAATTTGTTGTTTAGCTTTTAAGTTTAATATGGAATTAATGTGCTGTTGATTGATGAGAGTCCATGGTTGATTTCTTGTAGTACTTTGACTGCTTAACAAGGGAGTTAATGACCTTAAGAAAAAATTCACTGAACTAAACTTCATTTGGATGTATGTCTTACACACTAATGTTAGTACAACTGAATAATAAAATATGCGATCACTTGCACCTGCGTTTTGAACCTCATTGGTTCTAGGACAAATAGTGCTACTTTTGATGGTGCCAAGATACACCAGATGATGAGCTCAAATAAGAACAAACGTGAAAACCCACCATACAATCAAATAAATTTGCATAATCTAATCAGAAGAATCCATCACAGTATCAATATCTACCTAAGTACTGTCACATTCCATTTATAGATCACTTCAAAATAAGATGTCTGCCATACATTCTTAAATATCATTGCAGGCCAAGAACCTTGTAGCTCAACTACTACCTCTTCATGTTTCCAACGGAAACATCTAGAGTTTAAATCCCCCCAGTCCCATTGTAACTGTTGAATTATCAAATTTATTAAAAAAGAAAATCATTGCAAACTCGTTTGATGCTGAAGAACCTAGTAAAAAGTTTAAATTTATCTTTAATCTATATCATCTTTGTTGTTTCCCACTTAGCCAGCCCTACAAACTTAGGTCATCTTCAGAGTTTACCAATTGATTTCAAACTTTATAGGTAAAAATTCATGAACTTTTTTTTTTTGGTAAGTAGAAAGTAATGAACTTAATATTAGTATAAAGAAAAGGTCCTCCTAATGTAGTTAATTAAGTCATGAACTTAATATTAGTATAAAAAAAAGTTCCTCCTAATGTAGTTAATTATTAGGAAAAAAATTAAAACAGTACCTGACATCACCTTGATTTCAAGTAAAACTAATTAGAATTTCTTTATTGGGCTGCCAAAACTCCTCCTTATTGGACAATTGACTCATTTGGCTCTTACAGACACCTTTTTTTTTGGGTGTGTGTTTCTTATTTTTAACGATATGGTGCATAACCTGCATTAGGGCTTCCAGTTAAATAGAAACACTAAATGGTGAGAGAGCCCAAGGAAATACATAAACATGTCTTCCTTTAAATTTCTCTCTTTCCTTAAACACCTCCATTAGCTCTAATAAAAAGAATCTATCTCTATCTTCAATAGCAAATGCACCAATTTAGCTAAAAGTAGACCTTTAATAAAATGTTTTCAACCCTTGCTCTTGAAAAATTTGTCTTAACAGATTAACTTGCTCAATTAAGCGAGAATTTTACTAAAGAAAAACAGTAGCATCAGAACTTTGTAATGAGGCAGTGTTCAAGTTCAGGATGCAAAATAATTCATGTCAAACAAAAGTGGGAAACACAAAATCATTAACCACAAAATTAAAAAGATGAAAAAAAAAAAATTTGAGATTAAAAGCTCATTATTCATCTATTCAAGGAAAAGAAAGGCCACAGTAATCACATCTTTGTATGTTGTGGAATATATATAGGAAAAGGTTTGGCTCCACTCACTTGGTTGGTTGGTTGGGTTAAGTGAGTCATATGCATTGCACATGACAAGGACTAATGTCATCTTCCTATTGGTGGTTTAATGTACTATCGAAGTTGAATGAAAACTATGTGTGATTAGTATGGAAACAGAAAAAACGTTTGAATGAAGACCCAATATAACTTTTCAATACATATGACTCGAATAATTGAAAAATAGTATTGTGATATCCTCTCTTTAAGTAAGCTGTGTATGTCATGCAGTTAAAATGTTGCCTTGTCCATTTTCTGCTAGACATGGTACACTTGTTGCTATGTATGATTGTAGCTGTTAGCATATTATGCAACGATCTCTAGTTACTTTCCCTCAACAATCTCAAGGTACTTGCCTCAAGGACCTCAATGTTGCCTTTTCCATGTGCTGCTAACCATGACACTTGAACACGTTGTGCATTCATCACTTCCTCAAAAAATGTATTTGTACTTATGCCCTATGTTCTAAGAAGAGTGTACTTATTTTGGCCAAGTTTGATTAAGGGGATTCAACCCTCAAAATCAAACCCCACAAACGGGGTGGAATGCCACAGGACCCTAAGGCCACTGGCTTAATAAGAGTGTACTTGTGTCATGAATGCTACTATTACTCTTCTCCCTTTTGTAAATCGAGTAAAAGGTGCTGTTTTCGCTTTTTACTTGGTTGAACTTAGTACACTAGTTTGCGAGGAGTCTTCTATCTCACTGGCATTGCATGCTCTTCTTATGAGTAGAATCAGGGTTTAAATCCCTCATCTCCCATTGTTGTTAAGTAACTATCAAATTATATAAAATAAAAAATAAAAAAACCCCCCAAGTATCCAATACATGTGATTAAGCACTTTTTATTATTGTTTTATGAGAAGAGTCATGCCTAATAATCTCAAATGACATGGATGTCATGATTAATATTGTCAAATGTAGAATATTTTGGTTGGTATCTTCCTTGTGGATATTCTTGATACTGTTACTTCAGCTACGTGTGCACTGAAAACTTCTGCGTGGGAGGAAATGTCATGGCTAGACATTCAGTGATTTACAGTGTAGGGATTATGCATCTAATTTTATGAATTGAAGATTGTAAGAGTTTCTTTTTGGTCTTAGAACTTACTTTTCTCACTTAATGGTAAATTACATAGATTGCAAGAAATTTTTTTTGATGGTTGTATTATTCAAGTATAGGTGCTGTAGTTGAGGCTAATCCTCAACTTGTTGGTATCCATGAGCAACCGTATAAAAGGGTTTAGGATAAACAGGTTATTTCCTGAAAAGGGTTTCAAGAATTTGGGAGCCCAATTGAAACCTCGCTTCGGGTTTATCGCAGGTATTTGAAATACGACCCTTCTCATATTGAAGAATTCATTGAGTTTTTAGTTAATTCTAGTCTTTGGCAAGAGGCTTCGGAAAGATTAGCTTCAGTGTTGAATGATGATGGGTTTTATTCGATTAAGGGGAAAACTAAGCATAGGTTGTGGTTAGAGTTGTGTGATTTGTTAACTAAGCATGCTAATGAGGTTTCGAGGTTGAATGTGGATGCAATTATTAGGGGTGGGATAAGGAAGTTTACTGATGAGGTAGGAAGGTTGTGGACCTTGCTTGCAGAGTATTATATTAGGTGGAATTTGCACGAGAAGGCGAGGGATGTGTTTGAGGAGGGGATTATGAGTGTGGTTACTGTTAGAGATTTTAGTGTAATTTTTGACTCGTCTACGCAGTTTGAAGAGAGTATGTTAACGTTTAAGATAGAGAGTATGAGCTCGAGTGACGAGGAGGATGAGGAGGACGAGGGAGAGGGTGGAAAAGAAAACGGTGTTGAGGGGAAGAGAATGGATGATGAAGATGAAGATGAAGATGTTCGGTTAGATGTGAATTTATCGATGGCTAAGCTTGAGAAGAAGATTCTTGATGGGTTTTGGTTACACGACGATAAGGATGTGGATTTGAGGATTGCTCGATGCATGGTCCTTTACAAGTCTTTGATGGAGGATGCAACTGAGCAGTCAAGTAAATGATCATTTCTCTCAACCTTCATTCAGGACTCATGATTCTTGAAAGTCAGTTTAGTGTCCTTCATACAGTCTTCGTAATTCTTAGGCTAATTCATGCATAATTCTTCTTTTGTGAAGTTGGACACTTAGCAAATATTTTCCATTAGCGGGTTCAAAAGCTGTTTAGAATCTGCAATGTCCTCCAGGAGGTAGTTATTTATTCCAATATGTTATATTCCTCCTGAAATTATTCAAGAGACTGGTACTGATGCAACCATGGCGAGATTGAAAATTAAAATCAACATCTTAGATAATGGTGTTTGATGGATTATATTTTAGATAACTTTGGATATATTTCAACATGCGACTTTGGATATATTTCAATATGCATCTTCGGAGTAGTGAATTTTCTTTCTTTATTTATGTATTTGATGCAGCAGCTAGAATTAATATGTTTGAGTAAACTAATTATGTGGAATATTGTTGCACTCTTTGCAGTATGGAGCTTGGGATGGATGAGGAGCCACAGATTCTGCGGCCTGGTCCAGAAGATCCTTCATTGTTGACGCGACAACGAAATCATCGATCAGAGGACATTTGGAATGGCGAGGTGAAATATCTACTTCTATCATTAAGCTTTAATTTTTACGTTGTCTTTGACTTTTAGCAAGTTCTTTCAAAGTTGTATATCTAGTTCTAACGACTGCTATAATTTGTATACATTTTGCAGGACTCGGGCCCACTTACGTGCCGTGGTCGCGCTAAGGAGATGGCAAATATAACGATGCAAGATAATCGGGTGATTGATATTATCAAGTTGGTGGGGCTAGAAGGATTGTTTAGGGCGCCTTCCAGAGAGATAGATCATTGCCTAATAACGGCCCTAGTTGAACGATGGCGGCCGGAGACTCATACGTTCCATCTTCCACATGGTGAGATGTCAATCACCCTAGAAGATGTGGAGGTTATTTTTGGACTTCCTATAGACGGTGAGGTGTTGGTTGGGCCGACTACGGTGGTGGATGGGAATTGGAGGGACCTGTGTGTGGACTTGCTTGGTTTTGAAGTTCCGAGGAATGACAACAAAACATTGGTGGGGTAAAGAATTCTCATCAGCCGCCTTGTTGAGCGCATTGCAGAGGCACTGCCTCATGATGCAACGGAGGAGCAAGTACATCAGTATGCCCGGTGCTATATTTTAGCGCTACTAGGGGATAAGATTTTTATGGACAAGTCGGGAGATAGGGTGCATTTGATGTTCTTGGAGTTCTTGCGGAACCTTCATGATCCACCAAAGTATAGTTGGGGTAGTGGTTGCCTAGCATGGTTGTATAGAGAGTTGTGCCGGGCAAGCGATAAAGAGGCATCGCAAATTGGTGGGGCATTGCAATTGGTCCAGTATTGGGCATGGGCTAGGTTGCCATTCATGTGCCCTAGGATAGAGCCCCCACCTGGATGCGATTACGGCCCATGGCCAAAAGCTCCACTTGCATTTAAGTAAGTATTTTCCCACTTGTAGTAGCTGTTATGCCATGTTCTCTTCTTAGTAAGTAAGTGGTAATATTTGTTCTTATGTTATTCGCTCGTAACTGTAGGTGGGTGCGGGTGCCAAGCCCGAAGAGTAGGCCATCCAGCACGGCGTTGATCTATTATCGCGAGCAATTAGTTAGAATGCAGCCCGAGCAGGTAATAATATACAAAAATTCATGTGCACGTTATGTTAATTTTCCTTAAGAATATGTTGAAATCATTGCTTTAACAAATCTTCTGTTTTAATTTTTGGTTTTCCCTTTATGTATGTATTCTCCTTTGTTTCACATTTGAAGCTGGTATGATCATTGTTTTGCTAATTCTTATGTATTGTACATGAAAATAAAATATGAAATGTATTGTACTTTGTTTCACATTTTAAGATGGTATGATAATTGTTTTTTGTTTCTATTGCTAATTTTTTGTTTTTTGGTTCTGCTACGGTGAACTCCACTACAGTGGTATCTAAACTTAGTTTTGTAGGTTTGCCGAGCATGATGTGTCCGACGCTTCCAAGACTTTCGTACGTGTATATTGGCATATTAACGAAATCTCTCTTCTTTCCAACCCATTTCCCTCCATAGTGGTCTGTGTATGTTTGTAGTTGTTGATCTGCTGGAACTTGTGATAATTCATTTGTTGAAGTAGATTGAAACTTGTTTTTATGTCTGCGAGATGATGTTGAGGCGTTGCGACTCATAGCGTAGTGAACATGGGGAAGTTAGTGCTGTAGGAATAAGATCATTATTGTGGTGCATTTATAACCATGGTCCACTGTGTATTGAAGCATACAAAATTAAATGTATTCGGCCTTGTCATGTCAATACAGGCTGGAAAACCATGATATGAATTTGTTGAGCAGTAGTTCCCAATGTCACAGTGAGATTCTCTTGTTGTGGGCAGTAGTTGCAGTGTACTGCCATGACTATTCAGCTTGTGACAAACTTCACGTGAAGACTCGAGTAGCATGCCATGAGCCATATCTGACAATGAGATTATCTACTTGGGACATTGGGAACTACTGCTTCATGAATTGGTACAAACATTATGAAGAGAATCTCACTGTGACATTGGGAACTACTGCTTCATCTGACATGCAGTAGTTCCCAATGTCACAGTGAGATTCTCTTCAAAATGTTTGTACCAATTCATGAAGCTACCTTCGTTTTCTATGCAACCCATATTCGTGTAGATTTTTATTCTTATTTTTGAAACACAGTGGCAGAGCCACATGCAATAATTAGATAGTAATTGTTTGTGAGTAAATAGTGGAACCCCTAATTTTTAGCTCAATCTCAAGAAAAACAGGCTAATATGTCTAAACAAAAAAAAAGTGACATTTTAAAAAAAAATTGTGAAAGGAACTCAAGCTTTTCAAACTCAAGTATATTTTTAATAAATTTAGATTTAGAATAAGCGCTCTCAACCGAAATGGCTCGAAATTTACCAAAATGGACCAAAGTGGTCTGAATGGACCAAAGTTGACCAAATGGGACCAAACTTGAGTGTGTAGAATAAGGGCTCTCAACCCAAATGGCTCGAAATTTACCAAAATGGACCAAAGTGGTCTGAATAGACCAAAGTTGACCAAATGGGACCAAACTTGTGTTTATAGACTGAATAGGACCAAATTACATTGAACGGACCAAATTACACTAAATGGACCAAAATTCACCAAATGAGACCAAAATATATTCTAAAGACCGAATTGGACTAAATTAAACAGGATGGACTAAAAGGACCAAAGTGGACTGAATTGGACCAAATGGACCGAATTACAGTAAGATGTGCTGGCCAAAACTCGA
This sequence comes from Castanopsis chinensis, assembly GCA_032878915.1. Taxonomy (NCBI): domain Eukaryota; kingdom Viridiplantae; phylum Streptophyta; class Magnoliopsida; order Fagales; family Fagaceae; genus Castanopsis; species Castanopsis chinensis. The sequence continues at coordinate 10,419,552 of JAVQMG010000109.1, forward strand.
GGCTTTGAAACTCGAGTTCCATTTGAAACTCGAGTCTTTAAAACTCGAGTTCTAAATGGAACTCGAGTATTTAAAACTTGAGTTCCAATAGGCATAAATTCCAGCACTTCCCCTGTTTCAGGCAGAGAGGCAGGGGAAGAATGCTCTGTTTTTTTCCTCGTGGGACTATGGAACTCGAGTTTCTGAAACTCGAGTTCCACTGGGATTTTTTTTTTCCCCCTTACACATGCAGCAAACCAAAAACTGAGATGTGCGCACAAATTGACTGAGAAACAGACATAGAGAAGCTTCAAATGCAATCCTTAACATACTCATTCAGAGGTAGAGAAGTTGAGAATGTAAATGCATTTAAATTACATCAAAATGCCATCTCAATGGGCACCAAAGTATAGAAATTGTTATGCTCTTTGCATAATCATAATTTTACAATGTAAATCCACTCAAATCAGAACAAAAGTCCTTCTCAATATATCAACATTCTAAACATGTCCAACCACCCTTAATTTGCAACTTAACCATACTACTCAATTCACAGTCAGTTTATACAAGTACATTGGATAGAGAATTACAAGTACATTCAACAAAAACTAAAACATTAATTGTGCCAATACAACGCAGTCATAAGTCGTAAGATTAGCGGTTCGCACTAGAAAAACATCGTCCATGGAAGCATACCTGAAAAATGTAAACAAGAGGTTAGGAGAGAAGCTAGTAAACATTACGTAAACATAGAATGAACAACCTTATTCAGAACTCTTTGCCATCTGTCACCTACCTAGTTTGGAACATGACCGCTTGTGGAAGCGCCACCGGACTGCGGACATTTTCTGCGGTTATGCCCGGAAGCATGACACAGTCCACATGTCTGCTTGGGTTGACTCTCTATCAAATCTGCGTCCTCCCTCCGCCATCCCGGTTCTCGATCCTTATTCCTCACTCCATCCATCTCGTTCCTTATTCTTGACTTCACTGGTCGACCTTTGGCCCACAACAATTCTGGATTAGGCAACCACTTTGGCCCTGTGGGCTCCCTCCACAATGACCGTGACTTAGGAACCACAAATGCATGTGAGTAAGTTGCAAGGGCATACTCCAAACTATAACATGGGTGAATATGTGTGGTCGAATCAATTTTTAGATAGTCAAAGACTTTAATTGCATGTGAACACGGGATGGCTATGTTTTGCCATTTCCCACAACTGCATGTTCTTTCCAATAACCGAACTTCATAACTGTGGTTTCCCCCTCCTCTGCTACACATGTTGAATGAAGTCACTATTTGATATACCAAACGTTCATTGCTAAATTCCCTGAGATAGTGCTTCTCAGATTTACGCCTATTTTTCGACCACGTGGAGAATGCATATGTACTCCATTTCTTATGCTCCGCTAGTTCATGACTATACACCTTGTGCCGGTCGTGAAAATATTGAACAAGTTTCTCCCAAGTGAACTCAACCATTGCGGAAATAGGAAGACCCCGTGCACCTTTCAGTACACCATTGAAGCACTCTGATATATTGGTTGTCATTGCCCCAAAACGTCTTCCACCATCATGTGACTGGGTCCACATATCCACAGACTCTTTCATTAGGTATGTGTATGGACAATAATCTTGATTCTTTTCCTTGCCATCCTTCCCCATCACCTTCTTCTTATTCCTAATGGCCTCAATTTCCACCTACTTAATGGACTCCATTATGGTATCAAATTTTTCTTTTTGAGTAGCATATCCCGCTTTCATCGCCGCTGACTTTAGAGTCGAGTTCTGAAAATGTGTATTGAAGTTGCTGGCAACGTGTCGAAGGCAATATCTATGAAATACCCGTGTTTCTCCATCATCCCCTCTAGGCCACTTTGCAATGGCATTTTTTATACCGAGATGTCGGTTAGAAATTATGCAAATGCCTTCCTTAGGTATCATGTGGCTAATCGTATCTCTGAGGCATCGTAAAAACCACCCCCAGCTGGACCTTGACTCACAATCCACAACAGCAAAGGCAAGAGGGAATACCTTGTTGTTAGTGTCGGTTGCCATTGCGACCAACAACTTTCCCTGGTATTTACCATACAAATGTGTCCCATCAATACTGATCACCGGCTTGCAATATTTGAATCCATCAATGCACGGACCGAAAGACCAAAACACATATCGCAACATTACGGTGTCATCTTCATCGGGGTCTGTGGTATGAAAGAACACCTGAGTAGTCGGATCCTGATCAACATATGCCATTAGCAACTTTTGCAACATCTGGTAAGACTCTTCCCAATTCCCAAACATCTTCGCAATCGCTTTTTGTTTTGCATCCCATACCTTGTAGTAAGAAGGCTTATGACCCTCATATTTCGCCTCTATCATAGATATGAGATGTTTAATTTGGGTAGTGTGATCCTCACTTATCTTCTTAAAGATGTCGGATGCAATAAAATTAGAAGTCATCATTCTACCATCATTTCGCACCCCAATTGGTATATACGTGTGAGGACCGGCATACACGGTCACCATCCATAGTCCATGGAGATTGGGCTTCATAACTGCACAAACATACCACTTGCATGACTCATCCACACATTTTGCAGAAAGTTTTTTCTTCGTCGACCTACTGATCATAAAATGTCTGTTTTCGTTGAGGGCACAAGTTGTTAATGCGCGCTGCACCTCCACTTTATTGGCAAAAGTCAACCCTTTGCACAAATTCATCCCCTGTCTCCAACTAGACACGAATGGTATCTCAATATGTGAAGGATCAACCATATTGTCCCAAGTATTTGCAGTAAATGACAAGGCAAGAGGTCCGTAGGCAGGATTTGTGTTCGTAATGTTTTCCACACTAATAACATTGTCTGCATCAGGTTCAATACCATCCAATGTGTCATCGTGATCAATGTCCCTCTGAAAGCCCCAAAAGTCCCTTTGTTCAATCATCTCTTCAAACTCATCTCTATCGACAAAATCTTCACCGTTAATGGCAATATTCTCATCAACATAGTCTTCATCATCATCTTCATCTTCATCATCATCATCATCTTCATCTTCATCTTCATTTTCATCATCATTCACATTATCCTCGTACTGTGTAGAATACTCATATTGAGCATCCGGAACTATAACCTGATGACTTGTGGTTGTTTGTTGGAATTCCTCTATACCAACTTCTGCACGCGGCTCTAACTGTATGTACAACTCAATTGTACTCACTTCGGCTGTTCCCTCAAACTTGTCAAACATCATCCTTACATGTTTATCGGCTTTTATCACCATATACTTGTAATTAATCTTCTCCTTAAAGATTTCACTTGGCATACGATAAGTAATTCGTATGTTGTGCATAGCAGGATTCACACCCAGTTCCTCCAGAACTATCTTCTTCAATTCATCAAGGGTCTTCAACCTACGATCAATTTGGGTGAACTCCATGTTTATACCCGGCCCTGCAAATGGCAATCCCTGCTCCGAATCGGCGTTCTCAAATGGACCACCATGGTATAGGACTATATCAATTCCAGTCATTGTGCACCTGTTTAAGTCAAGTTACTATGTTAGTTAAAAAACAAAGCAAGTCATCAACCTCACATACATCAAACAAAATTAGTTCCGACATTATTCTGGTTGCATCAACTAATACATAAGGCCAGAAATAAAATAACTCCTGCAAAAGTAAGTAAACCCAAACACCACTATAAAACATTAAAATGAATCTAATACACCCCTTATGCATTGTTATCAACAATCACCTTTGGTGTTGCAAAATAGGTATGGTGTTGGATGCTTAGCCATCTTTTTCCTTCTTGGAATATTTCTAGAGTGAAAGGAATTGAGAGGAATTTATTTTGCTATAGTTACTTTCTAGTTCACTTGCCAAAGCAGTTGTATACATTGCTGAGGCATGCTTTGCTGGCTTTGTTCTCTCTAAATCTGTTATTTATATAAGATCCTAAATCATAATCCAAGAGAAGTAGAGTGCAGCTTACACAAGTAAAAAGTAGGGATCTTCACATTATTTGTAATACACACACTATCGAAACATGCATGCATTGAGCCCAAGAGAAACACAAACACCCAAAGAATACTTGACAGATTTACCAAGAGCATTGCCCATATCAACACCCTCAATAATAACATTAAATTAGTGATCTTCCTACTTCCATTTGTCTAGAACAAGATTACAAAGCTGAATCCTACGTAGTCGTTTGCACTAAAAGTGACTAGACCAATTGGCTAAGCTCATATCAAAGCAACAACTAACATAACTATATACTGCTCAGTTAACTATGCAAACGTTTTTTAGGAAAGGTACAGGAATTATAACTTCAAAAAACAAACTATATCATCAAACCACAATATGTTAAAAACAGCCTAATTAACCAAAATCAAATAAACATTTAACCTTACCTACTCCATTAGGTTAATAATGGAGGCAGTTTACTAACCAATGTTTGTAATTTGATGATCTACAAAACATACCATTCATAAAGTACATTAACTCTACTTCAAAAGCAACATATTTATTTTGAAATGTTCCTTTACTAAAATAGGTTGTCTCACCCAACAACAAACAACAAGAAATTTAACAATCCAAAAATGGGTCCAACAAAGCAAGGTTTCTTAAAAGTAAGTTATGTTAATTATCTACAAATAATACCCAACAATAAATAGGCAACTAAAATGAACCCCATACCTGATATATGAATTTCTTGTGAGGGAGGAGACAATGTGTTCAGTGAGGTGAATTTGTTGAGAGGGAGGAGACAATGTGTTCAGTGAGGAGGTGAGGTTGAGTGTGGGTGAGAGAGTTCTAAGTGAGGTTGAGTGTGAGTGAGGCAGTGAGAGCAAACGGAGATGGTGTGGACTGATATAAGTGGGTGTGGACTGATACAAGCTATTTCCGTGCGTGAGTGATCTGATATAGAGTGAAAAAGTGCCCAGTAAAACTCGAGTCTCTAAGACTCGAGATCCATCTGTCAAAAAAGTATCATGCAGAAATCGAGTTTCTTAAACTCGATTTCTGCTTTGCAAAGAACTCAAGTTTTTGAAACTCGAGATCTACGTGGAGTTTTTCCACATCAGCACCTTGAAAACGGACCTGAAGGGCTTAGGATTTGGTTGCATCTCGAGTTTCTAAAACTCGAGATGTTAGTTTCCTTATTTCTTACTTTCCTACGTTAACTTATTATATTCTTTCTTTTTCATTTGTTAGCTTGCAAAATTCCCCTCGCTAACGCTGTATAAGGATTAGTTTCTCGTTGGTAAGAAAGGTTTCTGGCGCCCCACAGTTGGAGAAACTAAATCATGAATAGAGCTGATCATTTAACACTGTACAACTACAAAGAAAGATATAAATTAGAAAAAGAAAAGGAGGGGAACACGTGTTGTCTTAGAAAAGGAATGTACATTCCCTTTACTCTTATTACAAAGGCTCTTATTAGTAACTAAATCTAAATTGATGTCCTTTATTTTTGTCAAAGTGTCAATTCAATAGGCATGGCATTAATTTGTGGTAGCAACGAAGAGATGATATGATGGTTGAGATTTTGTGTTTAGATCAGCCTTTTGTTATTGTATGCAATTCTTTTATTCATTACTCTTGTAGAATCTAATTATAATATTAAACATTAATAGTTTTTTTTTTTTTTTTTGGTGTTAATTATTAAACAGTAATAGTTGACTACACAGTGGGAATAATTTTTTTTTTTTTTTCAAATCTGTCCCCTTCCAAGAGTTGGATGCAAGACTGCCTCTCATAAAACTGGGTTAAGTAGCACAGAATTGGCACTCAATATTTCTAAGTGTAGATGTTATAGAAACATTAATTTCAATGAATATGATGAGCTTTGGAATATCACAGGTGGACCTTTTATTGGGGATGTTATCACATGTCCATGGTTGTCAAAATCGCGATCTGAATCGTAGGATCGCACGATTTTATGATCCCACCTCACCAAAACGTTTAAAATCGCACTAGGATCGTAAAAATACTAGGATCGTATGTAAGATCGTGTAGGATCGTATAGGATTGTAGGATCGTACGGGATCCTACCAATCCTACCAAAACATCAGTTTTTGGTTTTTTTTTTGTTTTTTTGTTTTTAGGGATAAATTTTTGGTTTTGATGAAAATTTAAGGGTTTTTATTTTTCTATGTTGTGATGGAATGGCTTTTTATTTTTATTTTTTATAAAATTATGTTACCCTAAGCAAACGTTTTCTAGTTTTTAGTTCACTTATAATAAAAATGAAGGAATACTTCATCATTTCTAAATGAAGAATTTATATTGGCTTTGTTACATTTTAAGCTATAATGTTGTTAAATTTGTTTGATCAATATACTAATTTGTGTTATAATATTACTAAAATGTTTTTCTTATATATAATTTTATTAGTATGCTTGTATTTGTATATTGATTGATTGATTTTTTTGAGCACGCTTTGTAATTGTTGTTGAGTGGTATAACTTGAATGGTTGAGTGTGAAGTTGGATCTTTTTTGCAGCTCTACTATACAAATATACAATGTCTACATAGATGATAAAATGGTTGATGATGATTAGGGCAGTGGTCATAAAAACCCTATAATGAGAATAATTAAATGTTCACTTCACCTTAATATTAATCTTGCATTTGGATTTCATATTTTAGTTAGCTAGTTTCCATTTGATAACTTATTTTGGATTTTAAACTTGGAACTTAGAACTTGGAAAATATTTCCATATTGTTGAAAAATATTTTGGTATTTAGATGTTAATTAAACATTTATTGAAATTTTTAAATACATTGGGTCAAAATGTAAATATATTTGTTTCGTTTGTATAGACGTAGCAATGTAAGACATGCAAATTACATTATATAATGCAAATCTTTGTTTTTTTATGGATAAATTCATAATTTACTTGATTATTCAATATACAAAGTCATTATCAATGTGTTTTTTGCTATAAATATGAAAATATGTAGGATCTTACGATTTACGATCCGATCCCACGATCCACGATCCCACCTACCTCTCACGATCTTACGTAAGATTCCGATTTTGACAACCTTGCACATGTCAATTAGCCCATGTGATGATTCTCTGATGTTCCCCCTCTTTTAAACCTTTCTTTCATGAACCTAAACCTGAGCAGGTCATCTTTTTTTAGAACCCATCTCCTCTTCCTTGTGTGTATGCGTGCTTGTTTCTTTTAAAAAAAAAAAAAAAAAAAATTTAGGCACCCATTTCACTCAATGAAATTTTGGTCCTTCAGGAGTTGTTGGCCATTTCATGTTATGCATAAAACACAGACTTTTCACGTCATCATCACAGCATTAATTGTTGATGAAAAAACTCAGGATCATCATATGAATTATAATAATGTTCAGAGTCAAAACCTAACACATTTAATCAATACATATCTTAATTCATCATGTTTCTTTACATCATTTTAAAATCTCATTCAAGAAAATGCTTAAAAATTAATAGGTAATATCATCAAAATTCAGCATATTGCGCAAAATTTATAATTAAACTAAAACATAAATTAAACTAGGTTTAGATGCTTACATGCATGCACCTTCTTTTTTGCGAATGGTTTGCTAGCAAATTATCTCTGAAAATTTAGAATAGATTGCTGCCCTTCTTCTCCCGGATCAATTCACATATCTACCGCTTGCTTTGATGAAAATATTATGCGCGTTGATGCTCTTGTTGTTGATTGAACGTAAACAACTCAACACCTTTGGACTTTGTGGATGGAAAATTCTTGGAATGCCTTCAAAACTTCATCATCAAGAGGTTTGTTGATACTATGTTTTGTCCAGCTCTAAATGATTTCATGGTTTTAATTATTAAACCCTATATTTTTGTTGATTTTTATCAATTTCTATGCGGTTGACTAATTCTAGTTGAGTTTTAGTAGAAATCCAACCATGTGATTGGGTTAATTTTGGTGCTATGTTTAAGACCATGAAATTCCTTGTAATTTGCTTGGTCATAGGCAAAAATCAGACATAGTTTGAATGAGATATCACAAATTGAATGAAATTACTCATGTTGCATTTTAATTGCGGAAAAAGTACGTAATTTTCTATTAGACATGTGCTAAAATTTTAGTGTGATTTATATGAAAAATTGGGGAGAAAATGAGCTTTTTTCCCACCCCCCCTTTTTTTTGATTTATAAAATATCCAGCAAAATGTCCCATATTGAAACTATTTAGGGAAATGCTGCTGTTTTGAAACTCGATTTTCTAAAAATCGAGTTTCAATTTAAAACTCGATTTTTGGACAATCGAGTTATAGCAAACTGAAAATTAAAAATTTTTTTTCCTAGAACTCGAGTTCATGGAACAACTCGAGTTCCATGTGAAGCACTCAAGTTCATAGAACTCGAGTTCCTTGAAAAAATTCGAGTGGAACTCGAGTTCCATGAATTCGAGTACTTTACATGGAACTTGAGTTCAATGAATTCAAGTACTTTATATGGAACTCAAGTTTCAAATTTTTTTTTCTAAGTTCACATTCACTATAACTCGATATTCCAAAAATCGAGTTATACATTTGAAACTTAATTTTTAGAAAATCGAGTTTCAAAATAGGGATATTTCCCTAATTAGTTTTAGACATTGAGCATTTTGCTGGATATTTTAAAAAGAAAGGGCAAAAGCCCATTTTCTCTTGAAAAATTGGTACTAAGGTAATGTTTGGATAGTAGTTGCATCATAGTGTCCGCGTTTTCAGTTATTTATTTATTTATTATTTATTTATTTATTTATTTATATTGAGAAGTGAAGTGATGGAACGTCTATCAATTTTTTACTGTTCAGGCACTGTTTATATACTGTTCACGGGACCCACTACCACTTTATTAAAAAAAATATTAAAAATAGATCCCACGGTACTATTCACACATTTAAAAATTATTTTGCTACAGTATTTTCAGTTTTTAGCTATATCCAAATGGACCTTAAATAGACCATAGAGGTCTCTGTTACATTTTTATTGTGATTTATATGAAAAGTTGGTACTAAATAGACCATGGAACATAATCTTCATGTTCTGGTTTGGTGTTTCCAATTGGAGTTCCATTTGCACTCTCCATGTGAGTACCATTTGTTTCGCTAATTAGGTTCTGATCAAAGGTATTGGTGGGCACATTATCTTCCCCACTTGCATCTGGTATCAGCTTATCTCTATCCAGTGATCTACTACCACCATCAAATGATCTCGTTGAGATATTACCATGCTTTTAATAATGTGCTAGCACTGTTTGATCTGAGAAGCCCATACTGTGAATTTGAAGTTCTCTTTGATAGATACCCACTGGAGGATGACTTTGAGAAATTCTCTGCTCCACCAAGAGACTGACGCCTTGAAGATCCATTGCTAATGGTTCTCCCTTCTGAGGCAATGCAAGAGTTACCATTAGATGTTTTAAGCCTTTCCTCCAAAACCTTGAATTGCATATGGTATTTTTCCTAAGAAATCAAGTAATAAATGAACAATCAAGAAATGAATATTTAGCAAGTAACAAAAGAAGGGAGTGAAGTTAATAGATTAGCTTACACACTTTAAGCTGCGCTTCTGCCTTTACGGTGCGCTAAGCTACTGCCAGTTTATCACGAAGCTGTTGCATTTCTCCCTAAAAATATATGTAAAACTATATTTAGTCTTCACAGTACCTTATAATTTATTGTACTTCAAAACAACAATATTTAGCTTTCCATAGCAACTATGTATTTTGAAACACTATGCTCCATATTGGTCTAACTATGTCACCCAGTCTTATTCTGGTAACACCCTGGTTTCTATTTTATAGTTGGCAATAAAAATCAAAATTAAACATAACAGACAAGGATAGACTGTAGTATGCCTCTTTCTTCCATGCATCATGAAACAATCCTATCTCTGCACAAATTGTAAAGAGATATGTAGTAAAGAAACAAACGACGTGCGTATCAATGGAAGCCTGAGTTAACTGATAAGGACTCGTGTAATGATAATAGAGATCATAGTGTTGTAATAGAATCTGTTTCTATTTCTGATATGGTGACGTGAGCAACGGTATTGGCTTAGACATTCTCACCCAGCCTTATATATTGTATCTCTGTTTCTAATCAATGCAAGCCGAGCATTATCAATTCCAATCATTCTTTCCCTCAACCTTTCTTCTCTGCTAGATTAGTCTCTATTGTCCTAGAACTTCTTCATGGTATCAGAGCCATCAATGGCATCACAGTCTTCATCTCAGTCAACACCACACCACCCTTGAATTTCATACCTTCAACTTCATTACCTATACCTCCATTAACATCTTTTCCATCCAATCATCGTGCAAATCAAACACCTCTGTTTTTACCCTCAAACATGGCAAATCTCATGTCTGTGAAGCTTGATCAATCAAACTATATAGTTTGGAAACATCATATCGCTTCACTTCTCAAAACCTACCCTTTGATTCAGCATCTGGATGAATCAATTCCAATACCTGATCAATTTCTTTGCGGCAACAATGGAGAAATTACTTCACAGTTCAGTTCATAATTTGAATCATGGCAGATTTGTGATCAACTCTACTCTCTCACCAGCAGTAGTTTCTGTAGTTGTGGGAGTTGAATCTGCCATTGATGTGTGGAAGGCCTTAGAGAAGAGGTTTACTTCCTCTTCTCGATCTAATATTCTAAATTTGAAGATTGAACTTCACAGTATCAAGGAGAATGATTGAGTGAATGTGTTCTTACACAATATCAAAGAAGAAAGGGATAAGCTTTGAGCAATTGGAGTAAATGTGGACAATGAAGAATTACTTCACATTGTACTTAAGGGATTACCTAGAGAGTATCATCCTCTATGTTTGGCAATTCGCACCAGAGCTTAACTACTTTCTTTTGATGAGTTACATGCACTGCTTCATGCTGAAGAGAAGCAGCTTCAAGATTCTATGCAATCTAACAAGAACAGTGCGATTACATTGGCTATGTTTACCTCTGGTGGTCAAAAGTCCCAAAATTCATCTCAAGCACAGTTCTATGTGAACAATAACTTTAATCAACAAGGCAGAGGTAGATCTAATCAGTCCTCACAAAAATCTTTTCATCAAGGCAGTAATTCATAGTATCAAAATCAATTCACAAGATCTGAAGGGAGACCATCATGTTAGATATGTGGTAAATCCACTCATGTAGCACGGAATTGCTACCACCACATGGATTTTTCATATCAGGGAAGGCATCCACCTGCTAAACTACCTGCAATGGCTACTGGATCTCACTATACTCAGTCCAATGATCCTTGGGTTTCTGATACAGGTGCAACTGATCACCTCATAGCCAATATTGGGAATCTTTCTATGCAACAACCATACAAAGGAAATGATCATGTCACTGTTGCAATGGTCAAGCACTACCTATCAACAATATAGGTAATGGCATTCTCAGTACTCCAGTCTTTAATTTCAATCTTCGTAATATTCTATATGTCCCTAGGATAGCTTCCAATCTCCTCTCAATCCATAAATTGTGCAAAGATAACAATTGTAGGTGTAGATTTGATGCTGAACATTTTTGTATTCAGTATTTACATTCGAGCTTTACAAGGGCCTGAGTGAGAATGGGTTATACCCCATTTATCCTAACAAGACCCGTGACAAAATTTCCAATGCTCAAAGCTTATCTCATAAGTCTTGTGTCTGCACTGCTTTTTCTGCACAATCTATCACCAATAAATGGCTAATTTGGCATCAAATATTAGGCCATCCTTGTTCCAAAACTTTACAACTTGTATTTCCTGATTTGATACCTAACTCTGTTCATGCTAGTCTAGAAAATAAAGTTTTGTGTGAACACAGTTTGAAAGGGAAATGCACCCTTTCCTCATTTTGTAACTAAATCCAATGTTTGGGGTCCTGCACCCATTACTGCTAGCAATGAACTTCTTTTTATTTGCTCTTTGTGGATGATTACAGCAGGTTTACTAGGCTATTTTTGTTAAAACGTAAGTCTGAAGTTCTTCCCACTTTTGTTGACTAAGTCTCTTATTGAAACTCAATTTTCCACAGAACTAAGGTTCTCAAGTTTGATTGTGGTGAAGAGTACATCTCCAACGCTTTTACTGAATTTTGTTCTTCCCATGGTATTTCCTATCAGTTCAGTTGTCCCCATACACCACAACAAAATGATGTTGTAGAAAGAAAACACAGACACATAGTAGAGTCTGCACTGAGCATGTTGTCACAGGACAATCTACCTCTCACTCATTCATTGGTCTTATGCAGTAAGCTGATTAACAAGCTACCCTCCTCATTGTTAAATTTTGACTCACTTTGGGAAGCCTTTTTCATTTCAAACCTGACCTTTCTCAACTTGGAACTTTTTTGGGTGCACATGCTATGCTCTACTTAGACCTTACAACAGACATAAACTTCAGTTCAGAACTACTCGCCTATTTTTAGGCTATCCTTCTGACACAAAACGTTACATCTGTTTTGATCCGAATCCACTGACAAAATTTATCTATCTAGACATGTACTATTTGATGAAGTTCATTTCACTCCACCTACTCCTCCCTCTTTCTCTACTTAATCATGGATTTATCCTATCCTTAATGTTGTTCTACTCCTTATAACTCTCCTTCTCCCTATAATGCTCCCTCATCACTTCCCACTTCTACCTCATCAGAATCTCTCCCCTACTTCTGCAGAATCAGCTTCAAATCTGCAAAATCAGTTTCACTCTTCTCCTATTCCTACACCAAATGTTCTTCCACTCACTACATCTCTTGTTCCTCTTCGTAATCTTCACCCTATGCAAACTAGATCTGAGAGTGGCATAACCAAACCTAATCAAAAGTGGTGCTATAAAACCATTGTTGACAATAATATTACAGAACCTTCTTCCTTTGGCATTGCTAGTAAGTTTCCCAACTGGTGTAAGGCAATGGATGAAGAATTTCAGGCACTCCAATAACGACATACTTGGACTTCAGTGCCTCCACCATCTAACAAGAACATTGTTGGTTCCAAATGGGTCTTTAAGATCAAAAGACACAATGATGGCACAATCACCAGGTATAAGGCTCGTCTTGGATTCAAGTCCTCTGCAGATCCCTCTTTGTTCCCTTTCTTCTACAACACTACAATAATCTACCTTCTCCTTTATGTTGATCACACTGTCATCACAAGCAATTCCCCATCCTCTATTGCCTCTCTCATCACTTCTCTTAGTCTTGAATTTGAACTCAAAGACCTTGGTAGTACCCTTTGTTATTTCTTGGGTCTTCAATTAGCTCTCACATCCTCTAGCCTTTCCATTACACTGACCAAATATGCTACAGGTCTTCTTCATAAACATAACATGTTTCACTCTAAGCCTTCCAAAACTCCCTTTGCTACTGCCAGACTATCTCCCACATTCCCCTTGTTGATCCTCATTCCTATAGAAGTCTTGTGGGAGCTCTCCAATATCTTACCTTCACTAGTCCTGACCTTTTGTTTGTGGTCAATCAAGTTTGTCAATTCATGACAAATCCCACCGATGTTCATCTTCAGGCTGCTAAACGTATTCTCAAGTATCTCAAAGTCACACTCACCTCTAGTATTCTTCTTAAGCCTGGCCCCATTTTCCTCTCAGCTTTCTTGGATGCTGATTGGGCAGGTGATCCGAGTGCCAGACGAAGTACAATTTGCTTTTTTGGGTTCCAATCCTATTACTTGGGCTGCTAAAAAGCAATCCGCTGTTTCTAGAACACCAAGGCTGAATATCGGGCCTTAGCTTCTACTGCGGCTGAACTCTCTTGGTTGAAATTAACATTGTGCTGATGCTGACTCTGTATATTTTACACTCCTCACACTTGGATCAGTTTTTGGCAAGGTCATTCAGAGAAACATCCAATATGAGAGCATACCAGTGTTTTAATTCACATGCAATGCATAAATCATCCCACTGAACCCTAAATTTTTCACAATGAATCAAATCATATGGATTGTCTAGAAATGCCAGCCTTGTGTTCCAATGACTGACAAAGTGGCATGAATTTCTTGTTCTAGAGCAAACTGCATTTGAGCTTCATGCTCATCCTTTGGAGCAAACGACATGGTAAATGATATTTTTGTCTGGTAAATAGCCACCAAAGCTAGCAACACCACAACCAAGCTTTGGGTGAGGCACATTATCATACCAAATAGGGAAAAAGGAAACACTTCTTGATTAATCTATATATTACTAAAAGCTGAAGCGTAGCACATTATCATTTTTTGTTTCCAATTTTTGTTATATATATCTATTTTTTAAAATTTTCTCATTTAAGGTGACTTAAAAACTTCATTATTTAAAAATTAAAATATCTTTTAACCATTATTTTTATTATTAATTTTCCAAAACTCTCCCTCCCTTTTACCTCTTCATCTCTCCACTACTTTCTACCTTAATGTCATTCTTTCTCTAACTTTTTGTCTTCCTTCTTTTTGACACTTCTTATTCTCAAAATCTTACTATAAATTTGACATTTTCCTTTTCATTTTGTGCATAATTTTCTCACACAAAAAGGTTACTTCTCCCTCTCTCTCTCTCTCTCTCTCTCTCTCAATTTTTTCATTTTTTGTTTGATTTTTTTTTTCATTGCATCAATTCTTTAGGTTGATGAATTTTTATGTTAATTAGAATTCTACTTTGGGTTGATGCAATTTATTTTTGTGTTTTAAGTTGTTATCTTTTATATTTTCTTTGATTAAATATTATCCTATTGCATTATTCATATAGTATATAATAATATAATGTTATTATATTACATCGAATGACTTGGATAATTTGATGTTTATTTCTACATAGTTTATTTTTAATCTCTTTTCCTCTCATCTTATTTTATTCAACATTTAAATCAAGTCACATCCTTCATATTGTTAAATTATGCGGCAAAAATCAAGAAAATGGCTAGACACAAACTTGCCTTCCTTTACCATACGTTGGGGGAATCAATATATTTGTGTGATAAATGGTCATATAATTTATAATTTAAATAGCACCCTTTGAATGTGACTAGGTCCATAGATTGAGCAATTTGTAGACTTAAAAAGGCTACTGAGAATGAACTTTATCATTTAGATAAAAACTTTTATCATAGATACATTAATATCTTTTTGCCATATTTTTAAATCACGCAAACTTAATAATTTTATATTATGTCTTAGCATAGTCTCTATTTCTTCTTCTTCTTCTTCTTCTTCTTCTCAGAAATATTATGTATCATCTTTAAAGGATGCCAACAATATTGATCTTATGGGAAAAGTTACATAAAATATTGAGAAAAAAAAATTTATATTACAATCTACTAAAAATGTTTTACACATTCATCTATTTTAATTTAGATTTTTTTCCAAAATAAAATTTTAATTTAGATATTTATAAGTAAACAATGAAATAATAATTCATGAATAATAATAAACATATATATATATATATATACATATTTATCTTGTGTAGTTGTAACCTTACATATACTTTTGCATTTACATATTCATCTACTTCAATTTAGATGTTTATAACGTAATAATGAAATCTATAAACAAGGTGATTAAAACAATCATATTTGTACAATTCAAAAAGTCACAATTTCTATTTTCAAAAAAATGCCTTTTACATTTCCTTGGAATTTTTAATTTTTAATTTTTTTTATAAAACCTTTAACATACCACTAACCTAACCACTTCATACATTAAAAAAAAATTTAAGGTTCATTATTACTTCCATTAATATATTATGGATATCTTAATTGATTGAGACCAAACTAGAGAAATGTCTTTCATATTTCCTTGAAAATTCAAAAGGAAAAAAAAAAAAAGAAACCCTTTAACATACCACTAACGTAACTACATCTATAACTATTTAAGCCATCCATGATATCTATTTCTTATTGATAACCATAAAATTTACACCTAGCAAGGGAACATACAAAGTAATAAAGAGTAAATGAAGGAAGATAAAAAGAAATGAAATTAAACGTCAATTAATAACTATTATTTGGAAAATAAAAAGGTGGTAAAGAGGAGTAAGAAATAAAATAGAAATGGCTATACAGAGGACATTAAAAACTTTATAGTGCAATGAAATCAACAATTAAATATAATAATACAAAATAGTAACTTAAAACTAATCAAATTCTAACTAGGGAAATTATATATATATATATATATATATATATATACATATATAAAATCATAATCTTCATACACCATGACTTAAAAAAAATTACTGAATAGTTCTACCTCTTATTTAATGTCTATTTTATACAAATTATTAACCAATAAATATATGATAGTGGTAAAAAATGTTATAGACAAGATTATGAAAAATATGATTAAACTATTTTTTTTTTTTAAAACTCTTTATAAATTCTAAGGAGTAAAATAGTATTTAATCCAAAAAATTATCACGCGCAACGCGCGGGTCTGCGACTAGTAAAATACAAAAGAAGTGTTCAGCCAAAAAAAAAAAAAAAAAAATACAAAAGAAGTAGTTCATCAATTGTCAGGATAATGAGTACTCAAAATTGCAGCTAAACCAGATTTCTGTTAAGGGATCAGGATTTTTGGTCCAGCAAATTAGCCTTTACAATCACTTGTTCAAAAGATAAAAGCTATGTGGTAAGAGTTGCCAAAAAAAGGGACTCTAAAGATTACTCCCAGACATAACTTGAAGCAAGCTAATGATCTGTAAAGGAATTAACAACGGCCATAAAAGGACAAAAAAATTGTTGGATCTTTTATCTAAGAGACTAATACCTCTATCATTTGATTCCACAATCTTGCATCCTTTCTTTCATCCTTGCTATTTTTTTGAGAAGTACTACATCTACATTATTTTCACAACACTTGTTTTTCACAATAATAAATTATAGGTGGTAAGTTGCTATTAGTTTTAATTTTAACCAACAATTGAAATTACTTTTTTGCCCACCATTAATAGCCAAAACAACTTTCTACTCAAAATTTGTTGCGAAAATATTATAAACATAATATTTCTCAATTCTTTTACACATGTCCTCAAGAATATCGAACTTTTGGTTGACATCCTTCTGCATTTCTTCCAAAATCATGGGATCCATGCTAGACATGATGGACTTGTCAGCAAATCTAGTGTTTTTTTTTTTTTTTTTCAATTATTAATATTTTTTTGTTTGTTATAAATTGGTAAGTGAGGGCTGGATAAGGAAGATTGTGGTGGTTTGCTTGATTGTAATTTGGAGGGTGTTTTTTTATAAAAAATTTTGGTTGTGGGCTATTGGTTGTGAGATGATCGAAACACCAAATGTTGTGAACCTAAAAAAATAAAATATAAATTAATAGTTTAGTCAATTCGAACCAATCTCCTTGTGAGGAAGAATATATTTTTTAGTTTAATTAATGTTGCCTACCATTTCTCATATTAATGTTTAAATACATATTAAATTGAAATTCAAATGACATAAGAACTTAATCATCTAATCCTATCTACAAGAGTCCTATCATCGTTTCTCAAAAAAAAAAAGAAAAAGAATCCTATCATCGTATAGTCCTTATCCTAATCCAACCACAACTCAAATTCAAATAACAATAAAATTTAACAACTAAAATACAATTCAAGTAACAACTAAATTAAGAAATTCAAACACAACTAATACTTGAGACATTATCAGCATCACTATCTGCTACAGTTGCATCTGATGGGTCAAAAACTCGTCAGTCGATCAGTGACGGGTCTAGATGGATCCAAACCTGTATCTCGCCTTTCTGAGAGTCAAGGAGATGATAATTAGACCTGCAAATGTGGCCACCGGTGTGATGCCTGCCAAAACACCTCCGATGCTTAAGTTAGTTACTAGGAAAATTAGAAAGACAATGATGACGAATGAGTATGCTATGGTATTTTTTCTTACCCCTGGCTGGTGTTTTTGGAGGGTTTATATATGCTCCTTTTGCCTTCTAGCCGTTGCAGCAGTTATTGTGGTTTTAATGCTGCTTTAAGTAACGCCTCCCGCTTAATGGCAAGGCTTTAATTCGTCTCCAACGGGATGCACAGCTGTTTTATCCAGCCTGTGGTATTGTTGGCGATACTAAATGCTCCTGTCGATTTCGTCTGCTCTTGCACGACTTATCTTCGTCATCACAGGTTATCTTCGTTTATTGTGGTTCCTTCGTCTGTGACGCTTTTGTCGTCAGTATTTATTTCGTCAGTCCCGTTAGTTGCCCCCTGATTCCTTGGTCGTCATGACATGTCATGACGATCATGGAAGGTGAAAAGTTGGCAGGTGACTCTTGGGGTTTCGTGCCGCATTAAATGCGTGGTGGTGGCGTCGTACTGATCGTGGCCATGTGGCATGTTTCGGTTGGTGGAATTAATGCTTTATCATTTGGCCCTTCGTTTTTCCCGCCGTGTCTCTTCAGTTTTTGTGTTCTTTTTTTTTTTTTTTTTTTTTTTTTTTTTTTTTTTTTTTTTTTAACTTCTCCTCCTTTGTTTTCTGCTTTCTTTTAAAAGTACTGTTATTGCTCTCCTCTCTTTTTTTCCTTTGCAAATACTTTTCCCGGCGACTCTTCCTTTTCGAACCGGCGCTGCGTGTGGTGGTGCGGTGGTGCTTCTGCTTCTAAGGTATTTTCTTTCTCAACCTTTGGCTCTGTTTTTCCTTTTCTTCTTTCCGCGATTTCTCTGATTTTTCGTTTCCTTTTCTTTTCTTTTTTCTTTTTTCCTTTTTCATGGGGGTTTTAGCTTGTGTCGTTCTACTCACATTGTTTTTAAATTTTAATGGTTAGTGGCTCCGAAGTTAGGATAGTTTGTCCTTCAATTTCTTTCTTGTTTGCACGTTTGGGGGGATTTTTAGGCAGCTTTCCGCGCCTAGAGGGTTTTGTCTGCGAGGGTACTTGTCTGGGAGTTGTGTTGGCTGACTTGCTACCTTTGCTTTGTCAGTCTGTAGACTGGTTTAGGAATAGGGAAAGGGTGCAAGGAATCATGTCTGATGTCAGATCTAGCAAGTTGGAGACTAGTCTTTCGTCTAGCGACGATCCAGTAGGAGGAGACACTGCAGTTTTGGGTCTTAGGGAAGTTGGGGCTTTTCACGCTCTTGGGGAGGAGTGTGGTCTTGATGCTGAAACACTAGGGAGATTTAGGGATAGGTTTCAATTTCCGGAGCGGGTGAGGCTTCGTCTACCAGGAGGAAATGAACGGGCTTGCAATTTCTTCCCGGGGGAGGTTTACTTCTACGAGGCGGCCTTTTTATGTGGGTTGAGGTTTCCCGTCCATCCTTTCTTGATGGAGATGTTAGATTATTTTGGCATAGCTCCCGGACAGCTTATGCCCAATTCTTGGAGGATAGTGGTGAGTTGTATGGGTATATGGATGGCAGCCGTGGACGGGGACATGCTCAAGATTGACGAGCTTGTTCATTTGTACCGTCTGAAAGCGTCCAGAGAATATGGGTACTATGAACTAGTGCCTTGGGAGAGAAAAAATAGGATTATCAAGGGGTTGCCTTCGTCTTTCAGGTACTGGAAGTCTCGATTTTTCTTTGTGTCAGGGGATGAGTTTGAGACCCCCTCGGGCGAGACTTGGGGTGATCTCTCGAGGTTACGTCGTCGGTGGGGAACCCCGACTTTAGGTGCGTCAACATCTATCTCCGTCACTTTAGTTCTTTCGTGCTTACCGTTGTTATTGCTGATGCTTTCATTACTTGTTCTTTGTAGTTACGAAGCGACCCAAATTGAAAAGCCGGTATAGGGAAAGAGTGAGAAAAGCTATTGATTATGCACAGACGGTAGAAGACTGGGACGACTTTGTGGATCCCAGGACCCTTGCCTTTTATTGTTTGGGGCCAGAACCTTCCTCTTTCGTCCTCCGTAATCTTGAAATTGAAGAAAAGAAGAGTAAATATTAAGTTCGTGCGTAGTAGTAGCCTTTTCTCGTTCTGTTAACACCCTTTTTTTTTTTTTTTTTTTGCAGAGATGACGACGAGGTTTAACAAGGATTTATATGCCAAAATGTGATCGAAGAAGAATGAGCCCCTATCCAGTCTGGGGAAGAAGGCGGTGCGGGTGAAGGGCACCTTTGTTTCTCCAGCCGTTCACATTACTCCCGTCACTTCTGGCGCGGAGGTGACGAGGACGATCTCCCCCTCGACGTCGATCGAGGAGCTCCCTACTCCTGTTTCCAAAAGGCCACGGCTGGAAATGGAACAGGATAAGGCTGCTTCTCGTTCCTCCACTATTTGGGACGACGAGAGGCTGGCGATTGAGAGGGTGCATGGGGCCGTGGCTGCGGATGACTTGAAGGCTCTCTCTGGGGCGCCTTTTAACAGCATCGCGAGTCGTCATGTACAAAAGATCGTCTAGGTACGGCCTTCGGTCGTGGTGATCTTGGGTTTCTTCTCCAACCTTTGTGTACTGACGACATTGATTTTTGTTTCAGGTGTTGGGGGAAAGCTTACACATCGCCTCAGAGTATTTAACCCAGGAAGCCAAGGTGGCCTCTCTTGAATCGAGGGTAGGGGTTTTGGAAGCGGAGAACTCTGACCTGAAGAAGGAGCTGATTTAGTCTATGGGAGAAGCCAATGAGCTGAAGGAGAAGATGAAGGGTCTGAATGATGATTTGAGGGCCGAGCGCCAGTTGACCCTCGAGAAGGACGAGCAGCTCATAGCTTCCAGGGAAAAATTGAAGACGATTGCGGCTAGGTCCGTCGAGGCTTTCCAGACCACTGACGAGTATAACACAGTTCTGCTTAGCTGGTACTTTAAAGGGTTCGAGCTCTTGAGGAGGTACCTTACTAAGCATCCTTCAGGAGTGGATCTGGAAAACCTTGACCTCGAGGAGATTGACCAGGAGATGGCTGCCGACGAAGTTGCCCAATCCTCATTTGCTCAGCTCGATGCTTCTGAAAATCCTCTCACCGACGACGCTGCCCCCGACGATGCTGCGCTTCCTGCTGATTGTTGAACCAGATTTCCATTTTTTTTTTTTCCTAGTTATGCTTTTGAAAGAACTTTTCGTTTCAAGAATAGTGGATTTTATAATGGTTTGGCCCAGTGTTTATGGGTTTGTGGTTGTAAAAAACAATGGAATTTGCCCTTTGTTTTTGGGCTTTTAATTAGATGCACCTGCTTGGTTGCTTTTACTTCAAAGTTTTTGTGATTTAATGTTTATTTTTTTTCGTCAGTAACTTACATCCGTCGAAACAGAATTTTGTTACTTAGCGAACTTTGAGATTCAATGTCTCTTTTTACTCGTTAGTAACGTACATTCGTTGAAGCGGAATTTTGTTACTTAGTGAGCTTTGAGATTCAATGTCTCTTTTTGCTCGTCAGTAACGTACATCCGTCAAAGCGGAATTTTGTTACTTAGTGAGCTTTGAGATTCAATGTCTCTTTTTACTCGTCGGTAACGTACTTCCGTTGAAGCGGAATTTTGTTACTTAGTGAGCTTTGAGATTTAATGTCTCTTTTTACTCGTCAGTAACTTACATCCGTCGAAGCGGAATCTTGTTACTTAGTGATTCTCGAGATTCAATGTCTCGTCAGAGCGTAATTTTGTTTAGCCATTTTCGTGAGTGAGGTGAACTGAGAAAACCTGTGGACGCAGAAACATTAGTAGAACCATTTCTTTTATTAATTTTGAATATTAATGCATTTGCTAGTTACATCTATTGGTGGTACTTCTTCAAATGTTCGATGTTCCATGGTCGTGGGAGCTTCTACCCGTCTAGGGTGGCTAAGTGATAGCTTCCCTGTCTAGAGTAATGAGTGACCCGGTAGGGTCCTTCCCAAGTAGCACTCAACTTTCCTTGAACAGGATCTTTTGTAGCCGTGCTGACCTTGCGCAAAACAAGGTCGCCTATTTCCAATCGTCTGAGCCTTACCTTCTTGTTGTAATATTCCTTCATCTTCTGCTGATACTTCGTCATTCTGTTGGAGGCTTTGTCTCTAACTTCGTCAAGGCAATCTAGGTTGATTCGTAACTGATCGTCATTACTTTCTTGGTGGTATTGTTCCCGTCTGGTGCTTGTGGAGCCCACCTCCACTGGGATTACAGCTTCAGTGCCATAAGTGAGCATGAAAGGGGTTTCTCCCGTTGGAGTTCTTGCAGTGGTTCTGTAGGCCCACAATACATTCGGAAGTTCGTCTGGCCAGGCCCCCTTCGCGTCGTCCAGCTTGGCTTTTATGATCTTCAGTAGCGTCTGGTTTGTCACTTCGGTTTGACCGTTGGCCTGCGGATGCCCTGGCGACGAGAATTTGTTTTTGATACCCAGTCCTAAGTAGAAATCTTTGAAGCCTTGGCTGTCAAACTGTCGTCCATTATCTGATATGATGGCCATTGGTATCCCGAACCTGCAAATTATATTCTTCCAGACGAAACTCCGGATTCGTGCTTCCGTGATGGTCGCTACTGCCTCTACTTCCACCCATTTTGTAAAGTAATCAATTGCGACCAACAAGAATTTTACCTGTCCTTTACCTAGGGGTAGAGGGCCGACAATGTCAATTCCCCATTGAGTGAATGGCCAAGGGGAGGATATAGTCGTCAGTTGTTCTACTAGAAGTCGTTGGACGTTCCCAAACCTCTGACATTTATCGCACTTCTTAACGAGCTCAACTGCGTCCACCTGTATAGTTGGCCAGAAATATCCTGTTCGAATTATTTTGCTTACCAGGGATCTGGGTCTGGCATGGTCCCCACAAACTCCTTCGTGGACCTCCCTTAGGATATACTTGGCTTCCTCTTCATCAACACACTTTAAGTAGGGCATAGAGAAACCCCTCTTGTATAAGGTGTCGTTTAGGATTGTGAACCTGGCTGCCATTTTCCTGACCTTCTTGGCCTCGTCAGCATCTTGGGGGAGGCGTCCATCTTGCAAAAAAGACATAATGGGAGTAATCCAGCTATTTGTACCTTGAATTTGGAATGTTGATACTTCTTCAATGCTGGGATGTTTCTGGACTTCAATTGTTAGCTCGCTTCCTGAGGGCCTCTCTTCTGACGATGATATTTTTGATATTTCGTCTGCTATAGTGTTCTGGTCTCGAGGGATCTGTTCGAATTTGACTGTATCGAACTCCTGAATGAGATGCCTCGTCAGCCTGAGGTATCTCTGCATTCTATCTTCTTTCACCTCGTACTCTCCCTTTATCTGCTCGGTCACCAGTTTTGAGTCACTTTGGACCAGCAGGCTCTTGGCTCCAAGGGCCTTACCGAGCCTTAGTCCCGTCAATATTCCTTCGTACTCGGCCTCGTTGTTGGTAGCTGGGAACTGCAACTGAACCCCATATTTGAGCATTTCTCCATCAGGGGTGGTTACTACGACCCCTACTCCGCCCCTCTTCTAGGCTGACGAACCGTCAGTCTGTATCGTCCACTTATCGTCGTCTTTGGCTTTGCTATCTTCGCTCGCATAGGTGAATTCGGCCACGAAGTCTACCAAGACTTGTGCCTTGATGGCTGTTCTGGGATGGTACTCGATATCAAACTGGTTAAGCTCGATTGCCCACTGGACCATTCTTCCGGCTGCTTCAGGTTTGCTCATGGATTTTTTGATGGGTTGGTCAGTCATGACCAGGATTGGGTTCGCCTGGAAGTACTGTCTCAGTTTGCGTGAGGCCATTATTAGTGCAAACACAATCTTTTCGATCATCGGGTACTTAAACTCAGCCCCTTGGAAAGCCTGGCTGACGTAATAGACCGGAAGCTGTTTTCTGCCTTCTTCACGAATTAGGGCCGCGCTCACGGCGGTGACTGATACCGCCAAGTATAACTGTAAAGGTTCCCCTTCTTTGGCCGGGCTTAGAAGGGGTGGATTACTCAGGTAACGCTTAAGCTCCTGAAAAGCCTCCTCACATTCGTCAGTCCAGACGAAGGCTTTTTTCAAGGTTTGGAAGAAAGGGTGGCACTTATCCGTTGCCCGAGAGACGAACCTATTTAGTGCCGCGATTCTTCCTATCAGCTTCTAGACTTCTTTAACCGTTCTCGGCGCTCCATATTGATTATGGCACGCACCTTCTCCGGGTTAGCTTCTATTCCCCTATGGGACACCATGAACCCTAAGAATTTCCCCGAAGCTACACCAAAAACGCATTTGCTCGGGTTCAGTTTCAGTTTCATCTTGCACTGTCTGAGGGTGGCGAATGTCTCCTTCAAATCTTCGAGATGGGAAAGTTCTTCCTTACTCTTGACGAGCATGTCGTCCACGTATACCTCCATATTCCTGCCGATCTGGTTTCTGAACATCTTTTTTACCAACCTTTGATAAGTGGCTCCGGCATTCTTTAGCCCGAAAGGCATCACCTTGTAGCAGTAAAGTCCTTGGCTTGTGACGAAGGCAGTTTTTTCTTGATCCTCTTCAGCCATCTTTATTTGGTTGTACCCGGAGAAGGCATCCATGAACGTCAGTAACTTGTTTCCAGCGGTTGAGTCCACCAGCTGATCTATCCTTGGTAGAGGGAAGCTATCCTTCGGGCACGCCTTGTTCAGGTCCGTGAAGTCCACGCACATTTTCCATGTTCCATTAGCCTTCTTCACTAAGACGATGTTAGCGAGCCACTCCAGATAATGTACTTCTCGAATGAAACCTGCCGCTAGGAGCTTAGCAACTTCGTTCGTCACTACCTGGTCTCGTTCTGGGGCGAAGGTTCTGCGTCTTTGGTGAACAGGCTTCCTCTCTGGGTTCACCCTTAACTCATGCTAGATGACTTCCGGGGATATGCCAGGCATGTCCTCGTGACTCCATGCGAAGACGTCTAAATTTTCTCTGAGTAACTTGATGAGTTTGGCCTTCATTTCAGGGCTTAGCATTTTTCCTACTTTCATCGTTTTGGTTATTTCCCCGATAGCTAACTCCACCGTCTCCAGTGCTTCTTCCTTTTCTTCTTCTTTCTCTTCTATCGTCCATGTGTGGTTTTCTCGTGTAGCTAGTACGGCCTGGTAGCATTCCCGAGCTAAAACTTGATCTCCTTTCACTTCACCGACCCCCTCGTCTGTTGGGAACTTCACTTTTAAACAATAAGTGGACGTCGCCGCCCTCCACTTATTGAGTGTTGGTCTTCCAATAATGGCGTTATAGGAGGAAGGACAATCTACCACCAAGAAATCTAGCTGACGGGTTAACTACCTCGGGTAGGTCCCGATTGTAACCATTAGCGTTACCATGCCCTTGGGATATACCCGATCTCCGCTGAAGCTGACAAGTGGGGAGTCAAAAGGGCGCAGCCTTTTTGGATCTAGTTTCAATTGCTAGAACGCGGGGAGGTAGATAATGTCCGCTGAACTGCCGTTGTCCATGAGGATCCTTCTGGTGTTGAATCCCTCTAGAGTTAACATTATAACTAGGGGGTCATTATGTGGTTGTTTCACCCCTCTAGCATCTGCTTTACTGAAGGACATATCCTGGTTAGTCCTTTTTTGCTTGACTGAAGGTACCATGTGGACGCTGTTTACTTGCCTCTGGCATGTCTTCCTGAGGGACTTGAAAGATCCCCCGATGAAGGGTCCTCCTGCAATTGTTGCTATTTCTCCGATCACATCCTGCGCTAGTTGTGCTTGACGATCATCTTTTCTCGATGACGATTCTTGCTGGTTCTTGTTTCCGTCCCTTGGTCTGTTGTATTCCCCCTTCTTTACATACTTCTGTAGTTTCCTTTTTCGTATCAGCTCCTCAATTTGCTCCTTGAGATCCCGGCAATCCTCTGTATAGTGACCGTGATCCTTATGGAATCGGCAGTACTTGCTTTTGTCACGAACGTTGGGCGATGAATGCAGGGGCCGCGGCCACTTTAAATGGTGCTCGTCTTTAATCTGCGTCAGGATCTTGTCAACAGGCATAATTAAGGGGGTAAACCTTATAGTTCGGGGACCTTTGTCATCTTTTCTTCTGTTGCCATCACTGGCTTGAAGATCATGTCGGTCTCTCTTCTGTCCTCTTCGTTCGTTGTCCCTTAATCCAGTGCTTCTTGGTTTTACTGTGTCTCCTATGGCTGCGAGTGCATCTTCGGCATTCATGTATTTTTGTGCTTTTAAGAGCATTTCTGCCATCGTCTTTGGGGGATTCTTGGCAAGTGATGCTATGAGGTCCCAAGATCTTAACCCCGCTTTGAAAGCCGTCAACTGCACTTTATCGTCAGCTTCGTCCACCTCTAAAGTTTCTCGTGTGAAACGCTTTACATACGACCTCAATGTCTCCTTCTCTCCCTGTCTGACAGTAAGTAAGTAGTCCGCTGGCCTCTTCGGACGTTGTCCCCCAATAAAGTGCCTCAAAAAGGCGCTGCTCAACTGTTCGAAATTATCTATTGACGAGGTTGGCAGCTTAGCAAACCATTCCCTAGCCGCTCCCTTGAGAGTGGTGGGGAAGGAGCGACACAGTATCTCGTCAGGGGGCTATTGGAGGCCTAGTGTCGTTTTGAATGTGTTGAGGTGGTCTTGAGGGTCCTTCAACCTGTCGAACTGTTCGAGCTGGGGCAGACGAAATTTGGGCGGTATCGGATGCTCGAGGACTGCTGTAGTGAAGGGCGAATCTGTTGCTCTAATCATTCTATCGACGCTTCGCTCCGTTTTTTCTTTGATGGCGTTTCGTAGTTCGTCCATCTCCCTCCTCATTTCTTTTATTACATCTGAATTTTGTTCGTCAGGAGTGAGTGGCCTGAGAGTACTGACCCTTCTGTGACTATCTCCTTCGTCTTCCGGGCCTCCCCTGGATTGACTCTCTTCCTGTTGAATCTGCTGAAGTTGTATCTTCATCTCTTGATTCTGCCTGGTGAGTTCTTCGACAGTGGCTGCTAAGGCTTGGATTTGCTGGGTTAAGGAGGCGGGATCTTGATTGGATTCCATCTGTCAGCAGAAATTAGTGGGAACCTCCTTTCCAAACAGAAATATGGAAATGTTGAGCACTTCCCACAGACGGCGCCAAACTGATGGGTCAAAAACTCGTCAGTCGATCAATGACGGGTCTAGATGGATCCAAACCTGTATCTCGCCTTTCTGAGAGTCAAGGAGATGATAATTAGACCTGCAAATTTAGCCACCGGTGTGGTGCCTGCCAAAACACCTCCGATGCTTAAGTTAGTTACTAGGAAAATTAGAAAGACAATGATAACAAATGAGTATGCTATGGTATTTTTTCTTACCCCTGGCTGGTGTTTTTGGAGGGTTTATATATGCTCATTTTGCCTTTTAGCCGTTGCAACAGTTATTGTGGTTTTAATGTTGCTTTAAGTAACGCCTCCCGCTTAATGGCAAGGCTTTAATTCGTCTCCAACGGGATGCACAGCTGTTTTATCCAGCCTGTGGTATTGTTGGCGATACTAAATGCTCCTGTCGATTTCGTCTGCTCTTGCACGACTTATCTTCGTCGTCACAGGTTATCTTCGTCTATTGTGGTTCCTTCGTCTGTGACGCTTTTGTCGTCAGTATTTATTTCGTTAGTCCCATCAGCATCTTTTGGTTACATGTGTATATGGGACATAAATATTCTCCTCTGCCGCTGCACTGGTATTCCCCAAACACCACAGCCTGTATATGCAAAATGAATCATTTTCAGGTAAAGAGAGAAGTTGATGTAAAAATAACTAAATAAGATATGCTCCAATTTTTAAGCATTTGATGAATCAAACTAGGAGTAAATAATCATTGAATGCAAAAGGCAATTAATGTAGAAGATAAAGCAAAAGGCAATTAATGTAGAAGATAAAGCATTCCAGAAGCTCCAAAAGTTCTTTCAAAATCCAAGAACACGGTATCAGATGGAGAGGGGATGTCAGACAAGCAGATCGCAGAGAATCAGGTGAGGTGGGACAAGCCAGGAGCCTTGAGCCCCACGCAACAGACGGGGGTTTCTTCACATGACCTTCTGATCACAACACCCTTGGTTTTAAAAGATGGAAGTGCTTATTCCACTGTGGGCCTCCCAAGCACATTGTCACATGAAGCCCATGAAGTCACAAGCCCCCAAAAGCCCATTAGGGCTTCTAAACCAGCCGCGGGAAGCCCTATGCCTCCATAAGCCCCAAAAAAGGAGAACAGGTTAAAGGCAAAGCAAACTGGAAGAGAATAGCAAGGATGCAAGGGAAACAGGCCCAAAAAGAAACTCAGTAACCCATTGGAGAGCCTCCAGGTCAAAAGTGCCCAAGGAAGTTTGACTCTTTGGAGGACGAATTAGACAGACCTCTTAAACTCCTTCGCGACTCTTTTCACACAAGTGCCAATGACACACCAGATGTATCGGCGGTGGCTGCTGCGCAGCACCGCTGGGGTCAATGAATACCCTATGTTGGAACTGCCGGGGGATTGGGACCCCCCGAACAATGTTCGCACTCCACAACTATTTGAGGCGTTGGAGTCCCAAGCTCGTCTTTTTGTCAGAAATGAAATCAAAAAAGAAACACATGGAGAAAATCAAATATAAGCTGGGTTTTTCGAATAGTCTGTTTGTCCCTAGTAGAGGTCGGAGTGGAGGCCTAGCCCTCCTCTGGTCCAGTGACACGAATTTGGAGATCAAAAGCTTCTCGAACAACCATATTGATGCAGTTATTACTGATCTGAACGATAGCTTCACTTGGAGATTTACGGGGTTTTATGGGCACCCTGTTACCCATCTTAGGGGGGATTCTTGGAAACTTCTTTCCTATCTTAATAATCAATATTCCCTGCCATGGTTTTGTTGTGGAGATTTTAATGAGATTCTTTCTGTAAATGAAAAAGCAGGTGGTGCACAGAGATCCCAGCACCAGATGGAGGGCTTTCGACAAGCGATGAACCTATGCGGCTTCCAGGATCTTGGTTATTGTGGTCCAGACTTTACTTGGTGCAATATGCAAGAAGGCGCAAATAGAATTTCCCTACAGCTTGACAAAGCTCTTGCCACCTTTGACTGGCTTAGCCACTTTGGAGAAACTAGAGTTCATCATGTGTTTGAATCAACATCGGACTATTGTATTCTCACAATCTCAGACTCTTCTGGCCCAATTCACCACAGCAAACATTGCTTTCACTTCGAAGCCTTGTGGGTCAAAAGAGCTGACTGCTGTGAAATCATTGAATCAGCCTGGAACTCTGGTAGCCTCTCCACCACCCTAGAGTGAGTTGCATCAAACCTCCAAAGATGTGCTAGTGATCTAGCAGCCTAGAACAAGAATGTGGTCGGGAACATCTCGAAGAAAATCAATGAGAAAAGGAAAATTATCAACTTCCTCACAATGCAGGATCACGAGGGCTCCCTGGGATTGGAGATAAATCAAATAAGGAGAGAGATAAATGATCTCCTTGACAGCAAAGAAACCTTGTGGCACCAACTAAGCAAAGTCCACTGGTATAAGGAAGGAGACCGTAATACAAAATTCTTCCATGCCCGAGCCTCGAAGAGAAGGAAAAAGAACTCAATCCTGGGCCTATGGAACAACAAGGGTTTCTAGTGTGAGAGTAAAGAGAGCATTGCAACCACTGCTGTGGACTACTTCACAGAAATTTACTCCACTTCCTCACCCACTGGTATTAGAGAAGTCACTGAGACAATTCCCATGCGGGTCACACATGAGATGAACTTGGAACTGACCAGGCCATTCACCAAAGAAGAAGTCATCAGAGCCCTTCATCAGACTCACCCAACAAAAGCACTTGGCCTTGATGGTATGTCCGACATCTTTTATCATAATTGCTGGAGTATTGTTGGTTTTGATATCACAAATATGGTCTTGAATGTGCTTAATCATAATGTACCCATGGCTGAAATAAACAAAACAAACATCTCTCTGATCCCAAAAGTCAACCATCCCACTAGAATGACAAAATTTAGACCTATCAGTCTCTGTAATGTGGTCTATAAACTTATCTCCAAAACCCTGGCCAACCGGCTCAAGGCTGTTCTCCCTCACATCATTTCAGAAAATCAGAGTGCTTTCACTTTTGATCATTTAATCACAGACAATGTCCTAGTGGCCTTTGAGTACATGCACTACCTTAACCATAAAAATGAGGGGAAGGACAATTATTTGTCGATAAAATTAGACATGAGCAAAGCGTTTGATCGGGTTGAATCGGATTTCATTAGGGGGGTAATGGAGAGGCTGGGTTTTGCCAAGAAATGGATTGACCTTATTATGCATTGTGTTTACTTTGTCTCTTATTCAGTACTTATAAATGGAGAAGCTTTTGGCAACATCACTCCTACAAGGGGTCTCCGACAAGGCAACCCTCTCTCTCCATATTTGTTCTTACTCTGTGTTGAGGGTTTACCCACCCTTATTTATGAAGTGGCCCGTAATAATCAGATTAGTGGGCTTTCTATTTGTAGGGGCTGCCCAATTATTACCCACCTTTTCTTTGCTGACGACAGTCTCCTCTTCTGCAAAGCTAATGCCCAGGAATGTCTCAACCTTGTCAAAATCCTTGATTGCTATGAAAAAGCTTCTGGTCAGAAAATTAACGCTGACAAATCAGCCGTCTTCTTCACCCCAAACACTCCGCCAGAAATAAGGGACGGTATCCTACACATCCTGGGCCCAATGCAAGATTCCTGTCACAGCAAATATCTGGGCCTCCCATCCATCATAGGCAAGTCAAAAACCCAAGTGTTTGTGGAAATAAAAGACCGGGTGGCAAAAAAACTGGCGGGGTGGAAAGGAAAACTCCTTTCCATTGGTGGAAGAGAGGGTCAATTCGAACCAATCTCCTTCTGAGGAAGAATATATTTTTTAGTTTAATTAATGTTGCCTACCATTTCTCATATTAATGTTTAAATACGTATTAGATTGAAATTCAAATGACATAAGATAACTTAATCGTCTAATCCTATCTACAAGAGTCCTATCATCGTTTCTCAGAAAAAAAAAGAAAAGAAAAAAAGAAGAGTCCTATCATCGTATAGTCCCTATCCTAATCCAACCACAACTCAAATTCAAATAACAATAAACTTTAACAACTAAAATACAATTCAAGTAACAACTAAATTAAGAAATTCAAACACAACTAATACTTGAGACATTATTAGCATCACTATCTGCTACAGTTGCATCTTTTGGTTACACGTGTATATGGGACATAAATATGCTCCTCTGCCGCTGCACTGGTATTCCCCAGACACCACAGCCTGTACATGCAAAATGAATCATTTTCAGGTGAAGAGAGAAGCTGATGTAAAAATAACTAAATAAGATATGCTCCAATGTTTAAGCATTTGATGAATCAAACTAGGAGTAAATAATCATTGAATGCAAAAGGCAATTAATGTAGAAGATAAAGCAAAAGGAATATAAAATTTAAAGTAAGAGACCCAAAAGAGAAAAAAGAGCCAAGTTGTAAATAATAGGATTTGTAGAAATCGATAGCTTGTCGACTTTATTAGGAGCAAATAAAGCAATGGGTCTAGGATTTGTAATAATCATTTATTTATTGTTTTACCCTTAAATTCCTTAAATTTCCCTTTCCAATACCAATAAATTTGAGTCCAAATACGTTGAAACCAAAAACTCTATGGTCATACATATGTATAAGTACCTTAGACTATGCATATACTAATATATGTTTCAGTGCAATATCAGAGTCTAATGATTGTTTAGTCCTTCAATGTCATTAAGTTATTGATACTTTCAGTTGCAAGATGTGTACATATGGAAGTACTGGGCTTTGTGCCTCTTGATTTCTGGTGGAGTTTGCTCTTCCACCCACTAAAAGTGATGTCAGGGCCCTGATTTTAGTTTTTTTGTTTGTTGCCATAGCATTGCCAAGATCTTCCAAAGCTAGATTTAAGCTTTAGTAGTTTCACTCAGCAAGGAAACGCTAACAGCACTGGCTGTACAAACTGTAAAGAAATATGCAGTAATGAAACAGACGACATTGCATATACAGCAATACATAACCAAAAAGACATGCGTATCAATGGAAGCCTGAGTTAACTGATAGGGACTCGTGTAATGATAATAGAGATCATAGTGTTGTAACAGAATCTGTTTCTATTTCTGATATGGTGACGTGAGCAACGGTATTGGCTTTGACCGTCTCACCCAGCCTTATATATTGTATCTCTGTTTCTGATCAATGCAAGCCGAGTATTATCAATTCCAATCATTCTTTCTCTTAACCCTTCTTCTCTGCTAGATTAGTCTCTATTGTCCTAGAACTTCTTCATGGTATCAGAGCCATCAATAGCATCACAGCCTTCATCTCAGTCAACACCACATCACCCTTGAATTTCATACCTTCAACTTCATTACCTATACCTCCATTAACATCTTTTCCATCCATTCATCGTGCAAATCAAACACCTCTGTTTTTACCCTCAAACACGGCAAATCTCGTGTCTGTGAAGCTTGATCAATCAAACTATATAGTTTGGAAACATCATATCGCTTCACTTCTCAAAACCTACCCTTTGATTCAGCATCTGGATGAATCAATTCCAATACCTGATCAATTTCTTTGCGGCAACAATGGAGAAATTACTTCACAGTTCAGTTCATAATTTGAATCAAGGCAGATTTGTGATCAAGCTTTGGTCACTTTGAACAACTCTACTCTCTCACCAGCAGTAGTTTCTGTAGTTGTGGGAGTTGAATCTGCCATTGATGTGTGAAAGGCCTGAGAGAAGAGTTTTACTTCCTTTTCTCGATCTAATATTCTAAATTTGAAGATTGAACTTCACAGTATCAAGGAGAATGATTGAGTGAATGTGTTCTTACACAATATCAAAGAAGCAAGGGATAAGCTTCGAGCAGTTGGAGTAAATGTGGACAATGAAGAATTACTTCACATTGTACTTAATGGCTTGTTTGGAAGTTTAGAGAGGGAGGAGAGTAGAGGGGAGTAGA
The DNA here is from genome assembly GCA_032878915.1 of Castanopsis chinensis. Taxonomy (NCBI): domain Eukaryota; kingdom Viridiplantae; phylum Streptophyta; class Magnoliopsida; order Fagales; family Fagaceae; genus Castanopsis; species Castanopsis chinensis. The sequence continues at coordinate 10,452,318 of JAVQMG010000109.1, forward strand.
GGGGAGGAGAGTAGTGGGAAGGAGAGTAGAGAGAAATGATTATCCTCTACCTTGTTTGGATATTTTTAAAATTAAGTAAGGGGGAGGGGAGTAATTAGTCTTTTCATTTATAATTTTGTTAATGTAGTAAGGACAAATTTGGTAATTCATTTGGTCAAGCATTTTTATCCTCCATTCTCCCTCCAAATCTCTCCAATTTGGGGGAATTAAAAATGAGGGGTTAGAGGGAGTTGAAACCCCTCCAAACCCCTCCAAATCCCTCCCTCTCCTTCCTTAGAAAACTTCCAAACAAGGGTATTAAATTACTCTCCTTCCCTCTATTCTACTCCCCCACTATTTTTAAACATCCAAACAAGCCATAAGGGATTACCTAGAGAGTATCATCCTCTATGTTCAGCAATTTGCACCAGAACTGAACAACTCTCTTTTGATGAGTTACATGCACTGCTTCATGTTGAAGAGAAGCAGCTTCAAGATTCTATACAATCTAACAAGAACAATGCCATTACTATGGCTATGTTTACCTCTGGTGGTCAAAAGTTCCAAATTTCATCTCAAGCACAGTTCTATGTGAACAATAACTTTAATCAACAAGGCAGAGGTAGATCTAATCTGTGATTGTTCCTTTCCTTTTTAACATCCCCCCTCAAACTCGAGGCATAATTTGCCAAGAGTTTGGCATGAAGATTCAAGAATGAAGGACCAGGCAACGGCTTGGTGAAAATGTCAGCGAAGTTATCACGGCCAGAGATGAATTTAACTCCCAAAGTACAACGAAGAACACATCCCCTGACATAATGATTGTCAACCTTGATGTGTTTGGTGCGGGAATGGAAATCAGTCCTCACAAAATCCTTTTCATTGAGGCAGTAATTCACAGTATTAAAATTAATTCACTAGATCTGAAGGGAGACCATCATGTTAGATATGTGGTAAATCCGGTCATGTAGCACTGGATTGCTATCACCACATGGATTTTTCACATCAGGGAAGGCATCCACCTGCTAAACTAGCTGCAATGGCTACTGGATCTCACTATACTCAGTCCAATGACCCTTGGGTTCCTGTACAGGTGCCATAAAGCTCGCGCCGGCGAGATCGAGGAGCGAGATTGCTGGCGAGATCGCATGTCACCGATCTACAACCCACCACCCACCCCCGTCTTCACTACCGCCTCTAGATCGAACCATCGATCTTGTCGCCCAAAGCCCCAAGCTCGAACCACCGCCCTCTAGATCGCCTCGTCCTCCTCTGGGTTAGATCATCTCGTCTCGATCTCATCGTCCGCCACTTGCCGATCTGCTTTTTCTCTCTGATCTCTGATTTTTTTGTTGTTGTTAGAACCATCACTGTGTACCCATTTGCTATTTTGAAAGAGGAGGTTCAGTAGAGGTGTGTGTGGTGGTGTGGGTGGTGGTGTTTTGGTGGTTTTTGTATTGTGTGGTGGTGGGTTTTGTGTGGATGGTGGTGGATTTTCTGTGGGTGCTGGGGTGTTGGTGGTGGTGGTGGATTTTCTGATATAAAATTTGTTTGGAAGCTGAGAAAATGTGAAAAATTAGTAGAAAATTTGCATTTTCAAAATGTTACAAAACACTTAAAATTATTTTCTAATATAATTTTTAAAATACAACCAAACACTAGAAATTATTTTCCTTTCTCGAAAATATTTTCATCTGAAATTATTTTACACCTGGAAAATATTTTACATTAAAACAAATGCAGCCTTAGATTTCTATTAGGTTGTGTTAATTGGAGTGAAGGATATTTTTGTCATTCTAAACAATTGTTTCCATGTGTGCAGATCATTGTGAGCTATTTCTCTATTTTTTTTCTTTAAGTGAAATGGTTTACTTCAAGTCAATACCACGTCAGCACTTCGTTAGTCCACTTAGGAGGTAAACCAATAGATATAGACGAAAGGACAAAAAGTAGAACATTTTGCATAGTTTAGGGACGAAAAACAAACTTTTGAAAGTTTAGGGATGAAAAAAGAGCTTCTGTGAAAGTTTAAGGACGAAAATGATATTTTACCTTTTATTTATTTTTTGACATTTATGACTCTATTTTTAAATGAAGTTACATAAAAATTTAGTTGAAAGAGGGGAATCCTCTTCTATATCTATTCCACTATTTAAGGGGCTTCCCTGTTTAGACTGGATTTTTTTTATTTTGAAATATATGTCTAATTTGTACTAAAACATTGCCTACAAAATAGGAATCCTCTCTCATTAATCCACTTTTTTTTTTTTTTTACTCACTAATCTATTTCTTCAAAGCAACTATACGTTTATTATTATTTTTAATAGAAAAATAGATTATGAATTATCACATCAATTAAATAAGTTTAACTTTAAAAAAAATCCCAATCCGTCCACTTCTTTTTTCTTTTTAATTCTCAAAAAAATAAACACCCCAAGAAAAATTCGAATCCACTTCAAAATTCAAGTACACTCCCAGTTACCTAAACTCAAATCTTATCCACTAACCAATGGTTTCACTCCATATTCTAGACTTAAAACCACATGATTTTTCCTTTTACAATTCTTAAATCTGTTTTTTATGTTTCTACGGAATTTCACTACTAGGTAAGAGGGATACTTTACTTATTTCTCCAATTTCATTTTTTTTTTCCTTTTGGGTATTTATGTTTCTAACGACAATTGTTTTTTTGAATAAATATTATTGGTTAATTATTGATGTATTGCGTCTTGATCAATGTGATTCTCAATCATTTTTTTATTTAATTATTTTATTAGTCTCGGGTAATCGGGTTAGGTGAATTTTTCTGCCCATGAACTAATACATTTTTTCAGGTCTTAGTACTTGGGGGGTGAGGTCATGGTTGCACTTGAAGATGTTATGGTTCTTGGAGAGCCTGTGGTTGGACCTTTTAGAATTTGGTGAAAATTGTGGAAGAGTCAAACATGAAACAGTTACAGATCTCAAGGAAAAATGAGGAAACCCACGCAAAGGAATTGGATAACTATTTGTTGGAGAGTAATCATTGAGAGTGAGTTTGATTCATTACCCATTATCTTGCACTTCAAATAAACATCATAAAAAATAACTTAAATGTTTTTGTTTTATCAACTTTTTTTTTTTTTTGTATGTGTATGATTGTATCTCAAGGTGAGGAACATGAAAAGAAGGCTATCTTAGCCCTTTATTAGTTGGATAAAATGTTGTAATTTAAATTTTCATCCACCCAATCGGGAAAAAAAAAAAGAATAGAAAGAGGATTATTATTATTTTTCTTTCTTTCTTATATTTATAATTTTGAGGATTTGGATGGTAATAAAGTCCGGGGCAGCTCTACATTGAGTTCAGGGTGGTGTGACCACCCTGACTTGGAAAAAAAAAATACAATTATTATTTATAAATATTAAAAATTTATGATTTTTTTATCTTTAAAAAAAACTTTGTAACCACCCTAAATTTTTTTTAGGCCCAATATAATTAAATTCTAAACAAAATTTGGCAACAAGCATGGTTGTAGATTAAGGCTACAACTCTATTCAATATTTTTTTATTGAACATGAATTTTAACAAATCTACCATTTAATTACATTTTCTTTTTAAATCCTTTATACTTGCAATATTTCAAGAAGATAAAAGATCAATAACTATATCGTTAATCAAATATTTAAATTTTAGTTTTTGTAATCTAAAATTATACATAAAAAATAATTTTATGGATCGAATGGTAAATAACATCTAATTAGCATGAAATTTTAACGTGTTTTAAGAACATAGAGAACATGCAATTCATCGATTAGATTTTTAAAATATGTAACAATGTTAATTCATTTAGTGAGAGTGACTACAACAAATTTTGTAGCCTAATTTTATTCTTAACTTTGGTCTCCTTAACAATATATTAGGTCCTTACAAATAATAATAAAAGTCCAAGAAAAATTTTATTTAACTAAACTTTTGAAGAGATGTAACTTGCAATATTGATAATGAGACTATCATGTAACGATTTCAAAATAAAAAGATTTGTAGAAGAAAATTGTGAGATTTTATGTATTTGTGTGTGTGTGTGCGTGTGTTTGTTAATGTATGAAATTTTTTTTTATTAGAATTTGCATAATTTAAGTTACTTAAGGACCACCCTTAAAAAAAATTCTTGGAGCCCCTACTGAATAAAGTAAAATACATAATCGAAGAAGGTATTTTTGTATTTTTTTTTTTAAATACCATTAAACCGAAGGATAGTGACTCCAAAAAAAAAAGATAAGTGCTTTTAAATATATATTTTTATTCTTTTTTATTCTATCTTATATATCAATATATATATATTTAAAGTATAGTTTTCTACATCCAAAAAAAAAAAAAAAACACCTTACGATGGTGCTTATTTATATCCTTAGCTTTTGGTTTCATAAATTTTATCATTGATAAATATTAAATTTCAAATTCAAAAATCTATCCACGCAAAGTCATACTATCCTTTGAACTTATATTTTTAAGGGAAAAGCATCCATTATAATTTGGATTGCTACATTTTTGAATCACAAAATACCTAGAGGTGGGATGAGTATTATGGGTTTGTGGGTGAAATAATTTTTTCATCACATCTCTAATGTGGTGTTTGGTATGCGGTAATGTTTTAGGATTCTTAAGAATGTTTAAAGATTCTCATGTTTGGTTGCAGATCACACTACAAAATCAAATGCCAGGAAAATCTAGATTCTTCCTTTAACCCCCTTTTAGTAGGAATGTAGATTCCCTTTAAAACATGTGGGTATCTAGATTCCCAAACTTAAAGAAAATTTTATTTTTTTTTATAAATTGACAATTTTAACCATTTTTTCTTATCATTTAAGCAATTGAGATAAAATATAAAACAAAGCATTAATATCTTTTCCTTTGTCTTTATCTCTTCTCGCCAAAACAATATTATCTTTTTCCGCCAAAACAACATAAACAGGATAGACAACTTTGTTGATATATTTTTCTTTTCTTCTTTTAGACTCTACTTTTAATGAATTTTTCATAATTTATAATTAATATTTTGTTTTTCATAATTTATTTAGAGGAAGTTTTTTATTAATATTTAAAAAAAAAAAGACTTATATTGGATTTACAAATCTAAAAATATAATGAGAAAAATAAATAATTCAATTAAGATTCTTAGGAATAAACCAAACATTATAACCTAACATTCCTAGCAATCTTATTAGATTCCCAATTAAATCAAACATGAGAATAGTTACATTCCTAGGCATTTGGATTGCAAGGCATCACATTCCTAGGAATCTGGATACTAGGAATAATGTGAATTCCCCCGTACCAAATGTCACCTAAGTATTTTGTGATTAGAAAATGTAGTAATTCCAAATTATAACGAATGCAAACTATTAACTTTTTCTCAAAAAAAATATAAGAGCCTTTGAGCACAAGCGTGAGCACAAGCGTGAGCACAAGCGTGAGCGCATGCTTAGAGGCTAGTATATATGGTATAGATATAGATATAATATTTAAAACAAAATTTTTCCTAAGATAGATTTCTTTCTTAACTTAAAATATTTAGTAAAAATTCTTTGCCAACCATAATCATTTATTGGATTTTTCCTAATGCAAACTGTAAGGACACGAATCAGGCCTGGACCCAAGTGTGTGATGGGGCAGGCCCAAGTGGCCTAAACAATAAAATTTGTAGAGAGTGGGCTTGAAGCCTAGTGTTCTTGGGACAATAGAAAACAATGGCGTTTGGGCTAAGTCCACAGTTGCATGCAATGAGCTGATGGTGATTCTAGCTTTCCTCGGACGTGAGCTGAGGAGTCACTGTTTTCGTTTCCCTTGTTCTGCTTGGGAGAAGAAGTCTTTTTCTTGGAGAAGTCGCGCCCCTTTCCAATGGCCTCCCTCTTTCTACTTATACTCCCATTTTTGTGTCCCTATTCATGGAGGCGTAAATGCAGATCCCTCTCCCATCCATTGTCTCCTTGGAAACTTCCCTTACTAGCCATAAGGCTAATCACCGTCCCCTTATGGGTCACTTCCCCATTAATGCGGCCAGGTGGGTAGGTGTAAAGGTTTTAATGCGGCGGTAGCAGCTTTATGTAGGGCACTTATTCTTCCCCTTTACATCCCATTGGAGTGTACATGGCTTGCTGGACTTCATGAGTTCCTCCTTAGGCATCGTGGGGCATCTTACGACCCTTGCTTCAGTTGTCCGAGGAGACCCCCTCCTCGGACCGCTCCCATTAACTCATAATCTGACAACATGCTTATGGGCCCTCAAGTTTTGGGGCCCCCAATCATCGTCTTGCGATCCCTGGATAAGCTAACGCTTCTTGGCTTAGGCCCAAGGCCCAAGTACGCCCTTTGGGGCCTCTGCCCCCACACAAACCTTTTTAAAATCAAAGTTTCCGAGTTATGTTTTCCTCCATTAAACCTTGGTTCTAAATTTAAATCCCATAACAAATTAGGAATTTTGCAACATAAAAGTCAAATATAAAATCAAGCAATTTAAATATATTCTTAGAATTTATACTTGTCAATAGGGATGTAATTGTGTATGCTAATTCATTTTTTTTGCTTTCACAGTTTTTTTTTTTTTTGGTGGAAATTTTCCTAGTGCAAATTTGTCATTTAAAAAGTCAAGTTTCCTTTTGAGTCATGTCTTCACGTGTGAAGACAAATTTGCAAAAAAAAAAAAAAAAAAAAAAAAAAAATTGCAAAAAAAAACTATGAAAGCAAAAAAAATGAATTAGCATACACAATTACATCCCTATTGACAAGTATAAATTCTAAGAGTATATTTAAATTGCTTGATTTTGTCATTAATTAATAATTTTATATTTGACTTGTATGTTGCAAAATTCCTAATTTGTTATGGGATTTAAATTTAGAATCAAGGTTTAATGGTGGAAAACATAACTCGGAAACTTTGATTTTAAAAAGGTTTGCATTAGGAAAAATCCAATAAATGATTATGTTGGCAAAGAATTTTTACTAAATATTTTAAGTTAAGAAAGAAATCTATCTTAGGAAAAATTTTGTTTTGACTATTCCTAAAAAGTAATTATAGAAAGTATCCAATATAAAAATAGCTTATTCTATTAAATTCAAATTTAACTATTACATAAATGTTTAATTTATTTTGACTATTCCTAAAAATCAATTATAAAAAGTACCCAATTTAAAAAATAGTCTATTCTATTTAATTCATTTTATTTAATGAAAATATAACTATTACCATAAACGTCTAATTTATTTTAACTATTCCTAAAAATCAATTACAGAAAGTATCCTAAGATTAATCTTTGTTTTGTTCTTTGTTGATTTTTTTTCAATAACAAGGACGAAAATAAAAATTGACCCTAGACCAACTCGAAACCTGACCCAACCATAAGCCAAAATTTTTTGGTTGGGTTGGGTTCCTCCTTGGAAATGTTGGGTCGAGTTGTAGGTTGCTGAGAAACCAACCTGACTCGACAAAAGCTCAACCTTAGATATTTCTCTAATATTGACGCCCTCTTCGCCCTCTGTTGCATCATTGTAGCATGCAATTGTGAAGGCAGTGACTCAACACTCAGAAATTTCTTAACCATCACCCCCAATTTCGAATTGGCCCTCAGCATCATAGCCTCATGCGATTTTGAAGGTGGTGATTGGGAGCCTTTATCTTTCTTTATTTCCGAATCCATCATCATGCCCTGTTTTAATTGTAAGTCTTTTTGGTCCACTGGGTGGGTGGGTTGGCCTGCAAATTTCTCTATTTCTGAATCCATCATCGCCCCTGGTAATTTCTCATGATGAGGGTCGACTTAGTTCGGAATTAAGGGGATGTTCCAATATATTTTAGCCTATTAATCACCACACTTAAAAATAATAAAAGAGATTCCCTCTTTTTCAACGTGGGATTAAACTTTTTGACTAACTTCTAATCTTCAATAATAACTTTCACCATCTTTACATTTAGTTTCCCAATTTGATTCATTTTAATTATTTTAATAATAAATTGCTACAACATTTCCCCACTCATATAAATATTAAATTTTAGTTAAAGAGAGATTACCTAGCTAATACAAGTCAATATGCATTATGAAGGTGTACTCTGCATTAAACCTTTACTAAGTAAAACAATAAACTCAACTCCCAAGTTGTAGTGGTCTCCGACTTGAACTATGACTACTTTTAGAAATTTAAGCGTCACTGCTTACACATAACAACTTAGGAGTTGACATGAGCTTTAATAACTAGTACTTTACAATCGTGTGTTGATCCTAGTTTCCAAGAGTGTATTTGAGATTAAGTCTAAATCTTATGAGGAGCAACCCCACCCCTACACTCACATAGGTGAAGTTTGTCAAGAGTGCTCCTATAATTCTAGCACTCCACTCATACGAGCTACAAATTTCATAATAATTTTTTTACTTAAGTTTCTCAACATTATAGGATAAATGCATTAACACCATAGGAATGAGCAATCACACAATTATTTACAAATAGATAATTAAAAGAAATTCATAATACATTTCTTAAGATCATCATATGATACGTTTTTCTCATTGAACCTAATTCTCAGGATCTCTAGTCCTTAGAGTGGGTATCCTCATACATGACTCATAAATCTATGGACTTTGGTCTCACCCCTTTTGATTTATTCCAGACCATTTCTTTTCCAAGGCCTTAATAAATGGGCATGCAAGATTATCATTAGATTTAATATATTAAATAAACCCTAACATTTGTAACATCCAAGCTTATGGGTTCTCTTCCATGTTGGGAAAAGGGAGTCTCGAGAACCCCTCTTTCGAGTGAACCTATTGTTGGTTAAAAATATGTTTTTATCGCATATAAAACATACGCAGCGAAAAATTAATCAATCTACTTCATTCACAATTGATAACATGTACTATGTAAGTTTCAGAATTTAAGAACAAGAAAGTGTACATTGGTGCGGTGAATTTCAAAAACAAAGATTAGAAGCACTTGGGAACACTTTTAATTTTCACTCTAATTCCACTAACGCCCAAGAAGTGTGGTCTCTCAATCAGTTTTCAATGGAGAATTAGAAAGAGTGGCATGCACTCATATATACATCATTTCACAATGATGTCACTCCCAAAAATTCTGTATGTTTCTCTTCTTATAACTGATTATCTAATTGGGCTAGCCTTTTGGGCCTTTCCAATTGGGCTTTTCCAATTGGGCTTTAATGTGTGGCTTAGAGTGAGACTAAAAGGAACCAATAAGACATTAGCTCCAATGGGCCTTGGGTTTTTTTGTCAACTCTTGATAAGTCCAAAGTTACCATTAACTATATTTAATACTACTATATAAATATAGTTAAACTCTAGGTCTTATTTATAAATTATATTCCAAAACTTTATTGTACATGCAACATTTTTATAAAATATTCGTAGTAATACAAAGTCATGGATATAGACTGCCACTTTGTAGATTACTACATCTTAATTCCTTGAGTACCCGATTTAATCTTTTAAGTTATTCATCATATATTTATGAAATCCAATTTCATAAATATATACTTTAGTAATTCCTTACTAAAGTGGTTAGGCCTAATATTCCGAATAACCAAACCTATTAAACTTATCTCAAGGAAATATTTTGTATCTCCGTTAAGAGACTATAAATTTCATCTTGAGAATATATGTTCCATCAACACTAAATGTGGTTGCCCAACATACTGAGGTTTTGATTGTATCTATAGATCTCACTCTTGATATATCAAAGTAACCTATACTTCATGATTAGGTCCATGATCTTCTCAGGATTAAGAGTTCATGTAAATAGAAGTCGTGAGTTTATTATTCATTTGACAGTCGTTAGGGGAGTAATATATACTGAGGTTTTGATTGTATCTATAGATCTCACTCTTGATATATCAAAGTAACATATACTTCATGATTAGGTCCATGATCCTCTCAGGATTAAGAGTTCATGTAAATAGAAGTCGTGAGTTTATTATTCATTTGACAGTCGTTAGGGGAGTAATAAATCTTACAGTGGTCCAGTTCAATATGTTTTAACTTTTAAAACATATCAAAATACCAACTAGAAATCTCCATTTCCATGATTAAAACAAATCATCTTAGTTGACATATTATAGTCTTCGTAGATAAAATGCCCAATTTCATTACTGACTATAAACTAAAATTCTGAGTTTACAAAGAATTTGTGATTTATATCTTCTATGACTAAATCATATAAATCACATACTATGCATCTCATGGACTATATGATAATGTCCCACTATTTATGTTACTATTATTTTAGATAATAATAAAACAATTTTATTAAACACAACATTAAGTCATACATAATGTCATACATAGCATCATACAATAGGATTTAACGGTACACATCCTAACTCCTATCCCACTTGGGAACAAGTTTGAGATCCATTTAAGAAAAATTCATCTATGGTAAATCTTCATGTTTCCATTGTGGTTGGCTGTGCATGAGGCTATTCCTCCATGAGCCTTCCACAAAATCTACGTATCATAATATTCATAAATCTAAGGGCAAATTACAGTAAACCCACCTATGATTTGACCTGTTTGCACCTTGCTTACCAATAGTTTAAAACTTAACACTTTGCCCACCTGTGTTTTGTCTCCATTACCCACCTTCGTTAAAATCAAGGGTAAAACTGTATTTTCTCTTCCATTTTATGTCTTTCTCCAAAAAAAAAAAAAAAAAAAAAACATAAAAGACACAAACAAACAAGATTAAAGAGCGGATTTTGCAGAGAAACAAGTTGTGTGTCAAAACAAGATCATTTTGACAGGCCAACTCATTTACTTCATTGTTTCTCTTTGTCAAACTCTCATTGTCTCTCTCTCTCACTCACTCATGCTTTTGATATGATTTATTTCATCAAGACAAGATCAAATTGACAGGCCAACTCAGTTCTCTCTCTCTCTCTCCCTCTCTCTCTCTCTCTCTCTCTCTCTCTCTCTCTCTCTCTCTCTCTCGCTTTTGATATGATTAGTAAATTGAAAGAGGGTGTTGTATATTTGTGTGTTACTGTACTATAGGACTTGCGGCTAGGACATGTTCCATCGGCAAGCCACCATCATGAGACCTGCTAATTGTCCTATATGCTAGAGGTGTATTTCTAGTTTCTATTCATTTTCCTCCTGATTATCCTTTCAAGCCTCCAAAGGTAGTTTTTTTTTTCCTCCTTGTTTATTGCATTTAATGGTCCTCTTTGTACAGTACCATTTTCAATTGCTTGCAATATACGAAATGTATGGTCCAAAAGTTATAGTCCAAAATTTACCTTAGAAATGGATCCACCAGGTTTTTTTGTACAATGCCTCCATTGTATGCCATGTGGCAAGAATTATGGTCCAAAAGTTATGTCAAACCGAGGCACCGCCAACAAATCACCAAAAAACTCATCGGCGAACAAAGAGGTACGTATCTAATGAGTTATCCCAATGGATCCAATTAACGAGTCCAATGGAGTGATAAGATAAACAAAAACACTTTCAATTTGTTCATCCAATTTTTTTATACCATTCCTCTGTAGATGGGTCCAAAAATGTTTTATGGATCTAAAAGAAATTATTATTTTGATTATTTTACTTCTTTAACAATATTTTATTTTCTCTTTCAAACAAACGGTAGCTTTTTAACAGTACTTGATTATTTGTAGGGCACTTTGAATCAAGGTTGTCAAACTATCGTGAGATACGTAAACTCGGAAGGTAAGATCTACATTATTTGAGAAAAAAACAAAAAATATACATTGGTATGTTAAATAATCACATAAATTATATATTCATTGATATAATTACCATACATTACTATATCCATTTATAAGCATCATTTAAAGAGACCAAAAACCTCAATATGTGACACATTATTGAGATATTTTTTATTTGGGTCCAATTGACACTCTTTCTTTATTAGAATAGAAAAACTTGATCTATTGAGATTATATTTTTCATTTAAGTCCAACTAACCCTTCTGTCAAGTTAAAAAATATTACAAGAAATTAAGGTCATTTGATTTCAGAATTGTATGATACCATCTTTCGATTGGAAGTTATTTTTGATCGTAAAACGGAATTTTGAGGAAAGAATACACTGAAGGATCAGAGACTTTGTGATGACATCCCCTCAAAGATATGGTCTCTTTTTCCATCTCATATGATTGAGAGCTTAAAGAATCTAGAATCGATTGACTTTTATGGATGCCATTCCTTGGAAGTTATATTTGAACTTGAGGAAAGTCACGTGGCATTAGTTGATCAATTAAGGAAACTGGAACTATGTCAGTTACTGATGCACATATGGAAGAAGGGTCCAAAAAAGATCATGGGCTTTGGAAACTTGAGATCCTTAAAAGTTAAGGAATGTAACAATTTGACAAATTTGTTCTCACCATCCATAGCGAAATTGCTTGAGATGTTATGGGATATAGAAGTTTTTAACTGTGGAAAAGTTGAAGAAATCCTTGCAAGTGCAGGAGAAGAAGAGGATTAAAAGGATGTTTTGTTGTCCCAAGTGTTCTCAATCTTGCTCGAGGACTTGCCGAATCTCAAGTGGTTTTGCCCTGAAGCTAATGCTTTTGAGTGGCCGTCGCTGCAAATAATAAAGGTAACTAGATGTCCTACTTTAAGGACATTTGTTCCGACTGATCTAAAGACACCTCAGTTGGAAGAGGTAATCGAAGGCAATGGCTATAGAACACATTGGAAGGGAGACCTGAATGCCACCATAGAGCACATATTGAAAAAAATATTATTGATGAAGAGAGTAAAACAGAGGGAATTACATACAAGTCCTTTTTCTTATCTTACTCATTAAATCCAGAATATCAAAGCACCAGAATGTGGTTGTAATTAATGCAATTTAGCCTTAGAGGCCTACATCCACAGCAATTGACCCCACTTGTCAAAGCCAATTACCAGATAACCCAGGGGCATTCACCCCTGACAAGCTAAGGGGGAGGGGGCGCAGCCAATTGACCCCTTTCATGCTGCACAAGGACAATTAAAGCACAAACTTAAAGTCAATGCCAAAGAGCAGCCAAGCTTTCCAATGAAACAGAAAGTTATTACATGCAATATTACTTTCAGATGGCAACACCAAAAGCAAAGATAGTTCTCATTACGGAATTATCATATGGATCTAATGAAAGGGCATACTACTTTTTAGCATCAAATTACTACATAGCAGCATCACTACAAGGTATTTATAGAGGACATAATCTCTAGAAAGCTGAATTTGATGAATAAACAACGCAAGAGACATCACCCTTTGATTCTTGTCATCTGTTGAGGTATCCGTCCTGGGGCTTGCTTCTGCCATCATGGACTCTCCCCAGTTCTCACGATGGCCACCAGATGTGGAAGCCAGATTCAGTTGTGGTTCGTTTTGTAGTGATAACATCTGAGACCCAACAATAGCAGCAGATATATTTATATCTAAAGATGCAAGTGACTAAATTCCTCAATGCAGGAGAAAGGAGAAAAGACGCGCAAGTTCTTAATTTTATTGAACTTGAACCAATTACTGGTTATATAGTTGACCTAAAAGCCAATAAAATTATCAAACAGGGAGACAAATATTATATAAATCATGTTATTGTATATTAATATTTCACAAACCAGCCTTGTGATTCGTAACAAAAACTATAACATAATCCAAGCCACTCAGAAACCATGGGACGTGGTACTTTATGCGATTGTAATTCCTTTACTTGCTGAAAAATTATGCTTTTCAAGCTCATAATAGATGGGAATTTCTATCTTGTCTCAAAAATTATAAAAAAAAAAAAAAAAAATTAAAAGAGGCTATATATGTTCAAAGCATAATTGAACTTTCAAAACATAAATTTCAGTCTCATAAAATCATTTGAAAATTAGCATTGAATGATTACTTATGACTAAATTATCACATTTTCAACACGCTATTATACCCAAATTAAGAAATGAACATCCAACATTTAAATGAGTACTAATTTTATTTATTTATTATTATTAATAACGAAATGAAAAATGTAAATATAAATTTCTTTGATCTTACCGTATACTTTCGATTCTAAGCAACATAAGTTTAAAACCTCAAAAGCAGAGCATATTAGAATTTCTCTTTTCTAATGAATTTAAGGGATATAAATAAGAGAAGGGCATTAGAAAAAGAAACCAATAAAAGTTTACAGCAAAAGAAATTCGGAGCCGGCTCATTGACAGAAGCCGATGACGTCGGCATGGGCGGCTCGGCTTTCCTTATTGCTGCTAAGCCCATGACATCACTTTAGAGTTCAGGTGTTGCCGTGTTCAGTGAGCCCTTCAAATTCAGAAACAGAGACCCATACCTTCTTTTTATTTTTTATTTTTTCTTTTTTTTTGGGTGAGAAGGAGGGACTCTCATACTGAGAGAGAGAGAGAGAGAGAAGTACAAGACTATAAGTTATAAGTAAAGGTAAGCTATGATTTAAAAAAAAAAAAAAAAAAATAGAGTAAAAGTAAGCTATTCGTTTGGACGGTGATGGTTTTTTTTTTTTTTTAAAGAGATTGTTTTAAGAGCTCTTTATCTTCACCATAACACTAATTTAATTAGTTTTTGGGAATGAAAATAAATTAATTTTTTTTACAGTTATTTATGTCTTTCACAACAAAAGTGTTGTAAAAACTTTTTAGAAATAGTTTATTAACAATTGTAGTTTGTTAATAGCATCTTTTAAAATAAAATAGGGAAATGCTAACGAATGCCCTTAGGACATTGGTTAACAATCTATTTAAAGAAAGTTTTTATGGGAAAATGAAATAAAACAATTAATGTTTTGGCAGCTTTTTTCATTTCCCATAAAAGTGATATTAAAACTTTCCTAAAATAGATTATTAACCAATGCCTTAAGGGCATTCGTTAGCATGACCCTTTAAAATAAAGGGTTATGTTAATTGGTGCTTTTAAGGTAATTGTTAGGACCAATTACAACTTACTTACCTATGGTTTGATTGAAATTTATGTTACCTACCCGTAGTTTGAAATTTGGCACTTTACTTACTTGAGATTAGCTCAGTTAGGATTCTGTTACATACTTCTATTAAAAATGGGAGCTAAATATGTATTTTTGCTCTCTTTTATATCTTTTTACTCTCAAAACATAAAAAACATAAAAGAATTAGAGAAAACAAGATCAAAAAATGAGAGTTTTATAAAAATTATGAACAAACATTGCCACCACCGTAGAAGTATTTCTCAAGAACTTTACCTTGTATGTTTCTTCATAAACAGGCAAGTAGCGGAGCTCATTGGTCGATTCCCTCCATGATTCAATTAGCATTAAAGCCTTGTTACGATTATTAACTATACTTTAAGGATCTTAAATCAACTTCACCATCTCATAAGAACTCTCTTAGCTGCTACTTCCGAGAAAGCCTTCTTATAATTTTGGCAAAATTTGCTTAACAGTACAATTTGGCAAAAATTTAAGGGCGATGGCATGCGTTCAAACTTATTTTGTTAGTTGGACTCTTTTTGGAAGTCGATTTTAGCAAACTCGACTTCCGTTTGAAAATAGTTTTGACGTGGATTAAAAAAGAGGAGGAAAAAGCCATGTAGAATTGCTAAAACTCGAGTATATTATACTCAACTTTCATTAAAAGTCAAGTATTTTATACTCGACTTCCATTGCGGTTAAACATAAACTGTAACGGTAAAATTTTGGGTAAAACAGCATGGAAGTCGAGTATAGTATACTCGACTTCCATTTTGTGCCCTTCGCCTCTTACACTAAATCAACAATCCGATCATTTTGTGCTCTTCTCTTTCTTCGGTGTCTCTCTTTCTACGCCATTCTTCTCTCTCTCTCTCTCTCTCTCTCGCTCTTTCTCTTCGGTGTCTCTCTCGCTCTCTATCTCTGGTGTCTCTCTCTTCCTAAGCCGTCTCCGTCCATCATCAACCAGCAGGTTCGTTCTCTCTCTCTCTCTCTCTCTCTCTCTCTCTCTCTCTCTCTCTCTCTCTCTCTCTTTATTATTGCCTGAAATGGGTTTTGATTTGCTTTCTAGGTTTAGTGATTTGAAGATTTGGGTATAGTTTTTGTGTTTTTGTTTACTGTGCTGTTTGAATTTTACTGTGCTATTGGAATGTTACTGTGCTATTTCAATTTTACTATGCATTTGCCAAATTTGGTGCATTTGTTTATCATGCTATATCTTAACATATTGATAAAATCATGTGAAATGATGTTTGTTCACAAAATGTCATGCTTGTAATCATGTTTATTTATTTATTTATTTTTTTTTATCTTGTTAGATCTTTGATCCATGATAAATCATTCTCAAAACATGTGTGTTTCTATGTATATATGCATGCTAATTTTGTTCATCTTGTCACTCTTGTAAAACACATCCTTTCCAAAACATAAGCACAGCACACCCAACAACGACACCATCTGCCTTCTCTTTTTCAACTTCTTTGGCAGCTTAGCCTGGACTAAACTAATATCACCAAGCTCCCCAAAACTGCTCTCCATGTTCAGCCACTCTTCCAGTAGCATTGCTCTTTCCTTTTTTAACTTAGGTGCAAATGTTCTGTAGTAGTTAATGGCTTTCTCAAAAACCCTTGATTCATAGAAAACAAAAGAAAAGGGTTAGAGCTTGTTTTATTTGTGATGACATTTAAAACACAATGAAATTATAAATTTAAAGAAGTAAACAATATGAGTTTACCAAAAATTCCTTACTTCGAGCATGATGAATGCATTGCAGAAACTGCATTTGCAGAATTTGGTGCATTTGCAGAAACTGCATGTGCAAAAGCTGCATTTGCAAAATTTGGTACATTTGCAGTACCTGCATTTGCAAAAACTGGTGCTGCATTTGCTGAATTGGCAGAACTTGGTGCTGCAGTTGTGGAATTGGCAGCTAACTTGGTGAAGTTGAAGAATTTGCTGCCTTGAATGATTCAATATATTTTCCACACCACTTGACTAACTCAAATCCTGTCATAAACTGCTTGCCATTTCTTTTCTCATTCCGCCTAGTCCACAAAGCCCAAGCAATGGTCACAGCTAATGAGAGTACTTCCTCCCTAGCTAATTATTTTGTCAGTAGGGGGAGAATTTGAAAATTTTCCATAAATCCTACTAAGCTAATAACAAACTAAAGATTGTTGGAAACAATACCTATCTTCATAACAAACTAGATACGGTGTAAGTCTCTTTCTATTCAATGTCACTATCCAATATTGCACATTACACAAACCTATTACTTATAGCTGATATGACACAAACCTTTTGCAGCATGACAATAGATCCTGGATCCATTGATCCTAGTATATTGACGGAACAAGTTAAACATCGATCTGAGTTACTGTGGAACCCTCGGGGACAGGTAATTGCATGAGTTTTCTTGTACTATGCATTCATGTCACAACTCTAATTAGCCATAAATACTAAATATTTGCATAAGATTTTTATCTATTGTTATAATATTTGCAAGATCCTCCTGGCATACTAGATTGTCGAAGTCGCCATGAAGAATTGACAATTCGAGATCTTATGGTAGATGATTGTGTCTTTGCCATTGTAAGGTTGCTTGGTCTTGAGGGTCTGCACTTGGTCCCATCCATACAGCTTGACCATGCACTGATCACTGCATTTGTAGAGCAATGGCGCCCAGAGACCCATACATTCCACCTACCACATAGTGAGATGACGATCACATTGTAAGATGTGGAAGTTATTATGGGGTTGCCCATCGAGGGTGAGGCAATGGTTGGGCCTACTAAAAGAACTTGGGAAGACGTGTGTGCTAAAATGCTAGGAATTCAAATTCCAAATGGCCCTCAAACTGTGCTAAAAGGTCAAAGGATTCTGATACCCCCACTTGTCGAAAGAATCAGACAACCACTACCTCTGGATGCCAATGAGCTTCAAGTTCATCAGTATGCTCGCTACTATATACTAGCTCTACTAGGGGATATGGTATTTCATGACAAGTCCGGAGATAGGGTCCATCTCATGTGGTTAGAGTTCATGCAGAACCTTCGTAATGCACGCAAGTATAGTTGGGGTAGTACAGCCTTATCATGGTTGTATAGACAGCTGTGCAATACAACCAACAAGAAGGCAAAGCAGATTGGCGGACCATTGATTTTGGTCCAATTGTGCATATATGTCAGGTTCTCACATATGTCCCCACAGATGGTGCCCCAACCCGAGGGTGTTTATGGTCTACCACTACCACCAATTCCTCTTGCTATGAAGTAAGTATATATCGCATAATTAGTGTGCTATCATGTATTATGCCACATTTTTATACGTAAACGGCTAATGACCATGCAATGTTACCTGCTTGTAGGTGGGCAGGGGTGATGTGTACAAAGAATGCTCCCACGCACGTGCTTTCTGCATATCGCAATCAAATTGCCACGACACGGTCCGCTTAGGTATAATACTTGTATTCATACGTCCATAATATCTTATGTCCTTCAAAAACTTCTACAACACTATTGTGCTACTTGTTATGCAAATTATGGAAAATTATCTAAATGTGGTTGCTTTACTTGGTGGCTTTTGTAGGTTAAGTGGGAGCCATATGGAAATGACTTGAGCCACCTTCCTCCTAGTTTTCGCATCGAGGGAAGTAACATGTGGAGATCGACCGTTCCACTTATTTGTTTTTGGCTTGTAGAGTTCCACCTACCCGATTGTGTCCTACGATAGTTTGGGCTAAAGTAGGAACAACCCACAGATGCTAATACCAATCGCAATTTGCACAAAATAAATGCGAGGGGAAAGGTAGAGAAAAATTGGTCGGTGGAACATGCAGTCCATATTCAGAAGTGGAATGATCGTGATGAGTACATTTGTAATCCACCCAGGATGGAGAAGGTGATGTCACGTCATCATCCATATATGGTGTGGTATCGTAGGATCACTCGCTTATATATCGACTGCGCTAGCGCTAAAATGGACATTTTGGTAATGTGCATAAATTTTTTCATAATTTGCATGTTGTGTTTGATGTTATGTATGTGTTGTACTTAATTTATGCCTGGGATTTAATGATAGCTTGCAATCCAACTGGTTGTTCTCAACTGGTTCAATGAAGAATCTTATGAATATTAGTTCATTAAGAAGGCCCTTGAGGATGTGGATGAGGTTGATTGTATCGATGTGCCAGCCAATGCTGAAGCAGTAAACCAGACTAAAATACCAGATGTAGGGCCCAGGACGAGGTCAGCTGCTCCAATGACACGTCATCCACCTGCCCCTACTCCTCCTTTGGCTACTGTGACCCCTGTACCACCTGTGTCCACCCCTGAGGACACAATCGGCCCTCCTATGCCACCCATCCCTCGCATTGACACCGGATCTCCCTCGCGGTTTACCCATGTTGAATTCAAGTCCTCCTCACACACCACCACCGTTGACCACAACTCACCCATAGCCTCGTCCTATATCTCCCCTCAAATAGTTATACCTTTATGTCGATCTGATATTATGCAAATGCCGAAATCGGGTACCACATCCCGTATCGCAGTCCGCAGGCATTCTAAAAACCATCCCCAACTAGCCCTCATCTCATCATCCACAATCGCAAAGGCAAGCGAAAAAAATCTTATTATTAGCATCGGTAGCCATTGCAATCAACAACTTTCCTTTATATTTTCCATAAAGATGAGTTCCATCAATACTAATCATTGGCCTATAATGTGCAAATCCAGCAATGGAAGGAGCAAAAGCCCAAAACACATACTTGAATATAATAGTACCCGGTATGTCCCCGTTGATCGACCGAAACTTTACTTGTGTACCTGGATCGCTATCCTTATATGCCAGCAACAACTTCTGTAACTTTGGGTACGACTCTTCCTAATTCCTATGTATGTTTGCAATAGCCTTTTGTTTCGCATCCCATATCTTGTAGTACGATATATCATGGTTAAACATTTCCTTCATCAGATTTTGGAGATCCTTTATTTTACTGGTGTGGTTGTCACATATTTATGAAGTTCCTTGGCAAGAAAATTCGAATCCATCATTCTGCCATCTTTGTTCACCCCAACTGATGGACAAGTGTAAAGACCGCCGGATACTTTGACAGCCCATAATCCGTTAAGTTTCGGTTGCGGGAATGCTCGAACTTTCCATGCACATGACTCATTTGCACACTTCACACACAATCTTTTCTAATTGGACCTCTCAGTTATATAATTCTTGTTGTTGTCCAGAGAGTAAACTATTAATGCCTGTTTCACAGCCTCTTTATTAGGAAAAATCAACCCTTTGCTAAAATTCATTCCCCGCCCTCAACTCGATGAAAATGGTATCTCAACATTTGAAGGATCAACTATATTATCCCAAGTGTTTGCATGGAATGACGGGCCATGAGCTTCATATGTAGGGACTGTATCATGATCACCATCGCCTATATCATCTTAAAACTCTATAGCATCATCATCATGATCATCCACAACATCATGACAGACATCGTCAACATTTTCATAGTTTATAGTATTCTCGTGAAAGTCATCTCTCCCAATCATCTCTTCATACTTATCTCTACCATTATCAACATCATCTTCGACTTCGTCTTCGTCTTCGTCTTCACCTTCCCCCCCTAGAGATTGAAAATAGTCTTGTTGATAACTAGATCCGCAAGCCTCCATTGGAGTTGGTGTCTCTTAACATGGTAGTGTATAACCCCCAACTATAGTGCACGGGGTAAGAGTCGGATGACTCTCTGCATGTAATGATTGGAATTCTTCCCTGCCCCCACCCTCCAAAGTTGGTTGTTGCACATCTTCACCGCCAACTTCTATACGAGGCTCCACACTTATATATAACTCAGCAGTTTTTAATTGGAGCGTAGAGTTTATCCTGACATAATCTTAATATGCTTGTCTCCTTTTATTTCAATAGGTGTGAAGAGAATACGGTTACTGAACACTGGAAGAGGAGCGCGATATGTAATTTTTATGTCTTGCAACCAACGGTCCAAATCCAGCTCTTTCATAATTTTCTTTTTCAACTTCTTCAAATTGATCTTCCGCCGTTTTTTTAGCTGAATAATCTCTAACTTTTTACCAGGCCTTTCATATGTCACTCCATAAGTCACATCATTGCAGGATTCCCCACCATAATATAGATATAAATCAATCGAACTCATTACAAGCCTATCAAATAAGTTTACTGAAAGTTAGTGACAAGTATAACACCTTTATTCGATATGAACTACAAATTGTATAGTCTACCAAACAACTATAAACAAATTTTTAAACTCAAAAAAATTTGTACATAGTCCCTTTAAAAAATTAATACATTACACCTTACAACTAACAAACCATTACACATTACAGCACATTACTCAAGAGAAGTTCATGTTTCCTGAATCTTGCCACTATAATTTACAATGTATAACGAAGAGGTCAAACTTTTCTTTGCTAGGAATTTGATGGTGACAGTTGATTGCTATTAACTAATAATAATAATATAACAACACATCATAATAATAATAATGGTAATAAATTACCATTACAAACAGCACGTCATCAACAATATATATATCTATCAAATGAAAAAGTGAGTACATTTATTAAAAAAAATTGAAGAAGATTTGAATAACTAAGTCTAACAAAAAAAAT
Source organism: Castanopsis chinensis (assembly GCA_032878915.1). Lineage (NCBI taxonomy): Eukaryota > Viridiplantae > Streptophyta > Magnoliopsida > Fagales > Fagaceae > Castanopsis > Castanopsis chinensis. The sequence goes on from JAVQMG010000109.1 coordinate 10,473,905, forward strand.
TTGCCATTAACTAATGATTCAATATAATAACACATCATAATAATAATAATAATGATAATAAATTACCATTACAAATTTTAGTGAGTAATTTATTAAAAAAAATTGAAAACAGCACATCATCAACAATATATACATACATATATATATATATATATATCTATCAAATTTTAGTGAGTAATTTATTAAAAAAAATTGAAGAAGTTTCAAATAATCAGGTCTAACAAAAAAAAAAAAAAAAACTGCTATTAACTAATGATTCAATATAATAGCACATCATAATAATAATAATGATAATAAATTACCATTACAAACAACACATCATCAACAATATATATATCTATCAAATGAAAAAGTGAGTAAATTAAAAAAATTGAAGAAGGTTTGAATAAACCAGGTCTAACAAAAAAAAATTAGAAGGCTTGAATAATTTACCTACAAATGAAGAAGAAGAAGAAGAGCCTTTATTTGTACAATGATCTGTGTGGTGAAAGAGAGAAAATTTGGGCGTAGGAGAGAGCTGGGAGAAGTGAGACTGAAAATTAGTGTAAGATTAAGGACAATTTATTAATCTGAGACAGTTGAGGAGGTGGTAACATTAATTGGAAATCGAGTCTGCTAAACTCGATTTCCATTTAAACTTTTTTTTTCACCGTACACGATAACTGACTTAGGTAGGGTAGGTGTGGCCTGGAAATCGAGTACACTATACTCGACTTATAGTAGTTGAGTATACTATACTCGATTTGCTATGGGATAACCAAGCTTGAAGTCGAGTTCCTTGTACTCGGCTTTTATGGAAGTTGAGTTCACTATACTTGACTTCCACGTGGTGTTTTTTCCCTTTTTAATCCACGTCAGACTTCTGTATCCGGTAGGAGTGGACTGAAGTTGCACGGAAGTCGAGTTTGCTAAAATCGACTTCCAAAAAAAGTCCAACTAACAAAATAAGTTTGAACACATGCCATCGCCCTTAAATTTTTGCCAAATTGTACTGTTCAGCAAATTTTGCCTATAATTTTTAACACATGTTTCAAGCAACACCAAAGTCAAGTACTGAATCCTAGGACTCTTCAACATGACCCTTTAATTCCACGAATCAATTCAACACTATTAATCTTTTTAGCATTGATCATGTCACAAATATCAAGATTATTAGCCCAATCAAGCTCATCAAGGTTCTCCGAGATGGCATCTTCAATGATCTGATCAGTCTGGTTTAGGCCTTGGAAAAGCTCCTTTAGCTTGAGGCTCATTGAACTCATGCCTACAGTCATCTTTCGACCCACCTCACCTCCAATCTTGAGACTTTCACCAAAGGCACTAACTTTATCCATCAAATTGTCACCAATACATCATCCTTGATTCCAACACTAATTGTTTCTCCTTTGGGAGAAATTATACAGAGGACCACGTCACTTGTCCACCATTCCACAAAAAGACTTTCACTTATTTAAAATTGTTGAGTCAGTAATCAATTTTTGTTTAAAATTTTTTTCTAACTCAACAATTTCAAACAGGTGGGAATCTTTTATTGGAATGGTAAATCACGTCACTTGTCCACCATGAGGACCTTATATTATTTGGGTATCGCTATTGAGTCATCCCCAATGTCAAGGGCCTTCCTGCTTATAGCATGATAAATTTGGGTTAGCACTTATGTGAAGCCAAACCCAAAAAATACCCAATTTTTTATGATCCTAAAGAGAAACTTCTATGGTGGTAATGTTTGTTCTTAATTTTTACAAAAAGCGGGTATGTTTAGTAACTGTTTTATCCCCTTATTTTTTGTTTCAAAAAACAATTTTCTATTTTTGAGATTAAAAAACTTGTTTGGCAACCTAAAATAGACAAAAACCAAAACTGTTCTCAAAACTCAATTTAAGAAGGAAACTGAAAACATGCAAAAGGCTGTTTTCAGTTTCTAATTTTCCAAAGTCAATGAAAATACGCATTTAATTTAATGAATCTGTCTCATTTAATGAGTTAACAATAAAGTTCAAATCCTAGTAATAACATATTTTAGTATATTTTTTTCTTCAAAAAATATCTTTATAATTTCAGCTAACCAAACACGTTTTTGATTTAAAAAATACAAGAAAATTGTTTTTTCTTTATATTCCCAAAAACAAGTTTTTGAATATAGAAAACAAAAATTGTTACTAAACATAACCTTACTTTTTCATCTTGCTTTCTCTTTTTATTTTTTTTATATATGTATTTTATGTTTTGAGATGAGAGAGTCACAAAAGAGGGCAAAAATACATATTTAGTCTCATTTTTAACAAATGTGTCAAATTTTAAACTATGGGTAGACAATTTAAATTTTGGCCAAGTCACACGTGAGTAAGTTGTAATTAACTCAAAAATAAAAAAGACAAGCCACTTATTTTTTTTTTGGACACTGGTTAATAAATGACGATAAACATCCAAAAAAAAATTTGAATGCTGAAATAGGAGACTGGAAAGCCCCACTAAGCCTATGACACTTGAACTAAAAAAAGGCCATGAGCTAGTAGATCAATCAGTTGGACTCTGGTGATTTGTAATCAAAGGTCCGTGAGTGCGTGCGAGCTTGCATGGGATTAGGGAAAGGAAGATAGGAGGAGAACTATTTATAGGGAGCTTGACCAAAGTTATATTGCATAATTTTAGATGTTCGTTCTTGGATTTTAAAATTTATGCTACGCATTACAAATAATCTTTATAGTTTAAGTTGTGGTTTTGAAAGGCACTCAAAATCATCCCCCAAATCCGGAGAAGAATAAAAAGTTAGTGGATAAATTACAAAGTTATTCTCTATTTTTTTATATCATATATCAATTTGTTCATTAATATTTCAATTGTGTCAATTTGGTTCTTGTTATTATCACTTAAATAGACCCCAAACATGCAGCAGACTTTGTCCAGTGATTTTATTGCTGTAGAGATTAAAGTAGCACTGTTCCAAATGGGACCAACAAAAGCACCTCTATACGATGGTATGAATGCATTTTTTTACTAAAAATTTTAGAATGTAGTGGGTGATAGTGTAGTTAATGCTGTACTAGATTATTTTAATTCTGGTATCATGGTGTTGAAACTAAAAAAAATGTCATTAAAAAAAAAAGAATGTTTTCATGGCTTGTGGACTAAAGTGCCACGTTTGTGGACTAGGCCTAGCTAATAGGATAGACAAAATATGTGTCTACAAAAAGGTGATATAAGTTTCTCAAAAAAAGAAAAAAGTGATATAATTAAATATATATATATATATATATATATATATATTTATATATGAGAGAGGGAGTCCACGTGAATTGCTGAGCTGCTAGTCAGCTAGGCTTGTATTACCTACAAGAAAGTACTAGAGTGAGAAAAGTAAGGGCAGGTGGGCATGCATTAATAAAAAGTGACTCTGCCAATGTACCTAAATAAAACAAATAAATAAATAAAAAAGAGGTAAAGGGTGAAAAGATGATCGGTTGATGTGTGAGATTTCATCGGTCTTTTTTTTCTCTAAATCTCTCTCTCTCTCTTTCTCAAATATAAATTTTTGCTTAGTAATGCAAATAGGATCGGGTTTCATGAAGAGTTCCTAACTCCATCCTTGAAGTTTTAAATACGAGTCCTTGACTCATAACTCCTATTTGTACATTACTAAATAAAAATTCTCTCAAAGTTGTGGTGTAATGTCTTCTTTAATTAGAATCCTTCATTCTACTAAACTAATGGAGTCCTTGACTCTACCTGATCAATGGAGTCCTTGACTCTACAAAAATAATCAAGTCCTTGACTCTACCCGATCAATGGAGGCCTTGATTCTACAAAAATAATGAAGTCCTTGACTCTACCCCATCAATGGAGTCTTTAACTCTTTTAAATTTATGGAGTCCTTGACTCTAATTTTTTTTTTTTAGTGGAGTCCTTGACTCCATCATATTAATCATGACAAATTATTTGGAATTATTAATTCCTTAATCAAAATTAGAGTTAATAATTCCTAAAATAAAATGACCATAAAAATTGATTTAAGAAAATTTTTCGATTCCAATTGTGTTCACAATGATTAAATTGCTTCAAAGGAGTTTTCTTTCCCTTAATTAAATTTGGGAATTTCAATCAAAATGTCATTAAAATTCCTACAAAGAAGCAAAAGAAAGAAAGGAAAAATTACTTGGACATTTAATTTCTCAAAGATAGAATCCTTGGTTTAATTTCCATAAAAACATGGTCCATAACTTATCCTTGAGATTAAAATCTATTATCTCACCCAAATTAAAAAATTATGTCAATACTTAATTAAATATCAAGTATTGACTTAAAGATCCATCATTTAAAATTGGACAAAACCATATTTGAGATTTTAAATCTAAGATCTCAAATTAAGAACTACGAAGTGGCTTGGTCCCCGCCAAGGGTACATAGGCAACCTAAACAAATTATTAGGTGTAGCTACAAATAAATAAAAACACATATCCCCTTAAACATAAAAAATAGATAAATTTATGTATAAAAATGACGTGGTTGGAATCAAAGGGTCTTCTCTTGAAACAAGGGATTGTAATTAAGAGATACATTGTCTTGAATGGGCACTACTCACATCAATAAAACTCATATGCCAAAAAGGCCTATAGGTGAAATTATGTTTGACGAATTAGACGACGTTTGTTAAACATAACTTGACAATATTTGTTAAATATAATTTGACGACGTTTGTTAAACATAATTTGACAACATTTGTTGAATATAATTTGACAATGTTTGTTAAACATAATCTAACAATTATTGTTAACAATTTTCATCAACACATTGTTCCTGCTATAAATCATACCCAAATTGTGTTGATCCCTAAAATAAATTCTCTTGAGAAAATGTCTGATTTCCAACCTATTAGCTTATGTAATGTTATTTACAAGATTATTTCCAAAGTTTTGGTTAACAAGTTCAATCTAATCCTCCCAAATATTATATCCCCTACACAATTTGCTTTTGTCCCAGGAAGGCTTATCACAGACAATGTATTGGTGGCTTATGAAACTTTATACACCATGCACTCTCGGAAAAAAGGTAAAAAAGGATCTTTGGCATTGAAGCTTGACTTTAGCAAGGCATATGATCGAGTTGAGTGGCATTTTCTGTAGGGTATAATGGTAAAGTTGGGTTTTCCAATGACTTGGATTAATTTGGTGATGAGGTGTATCACCACACCTTCTTTTTCCATTCTCATCAATGGGAAGCCCTATGGCAACATCAACCCATCTAAGGGGCTTTGTCAGGGTGATCCATTATCACCATACTTGTTCCTATTGTGTGCTGAAGGATTTACTTCATTGCTAGCTAAGGTAGAGATGGATAGGCGGATTAAGGGTGTCTCTATATGTAGAGGGGCACCACATTCTCAAGAATAATGTTTGCAGATGATTCCATTCTATTTTTTCGAGCCACTACTAGAGAGGTTGAGGTGATCAATGAAGTGCTACAGATTTACGCTAATGCTTCAGGCCAATGTATATTGAGAAATCATCGGTATACTTTAGTAGTAATACCTGAGGCAGCCACAGGGATGAGATTGTTTCTCTTTCGGGAGTGAAAGAGGTGGAATGCTTTGAGTCTTATTTGGGCCTACCTACCTTAGTGGGTCGAGCAAAATACCAAACTTTTTCTTTTTGAAGGATAGAGTTTGGAAAAAATTGCAAGGGTGGAAAGGGATAATGTTATCCAAGGAGAGGAAGGAAGTGCTCATCAAGGCAATAGCTCAAGCTATCCCCATTTATACCATGGGGGTATTTCAATTGCCGGTGAAATTATGTGATGAACTAAATTCCTTGTGAGCTAAATTTTGGTGGGGTCAAGTCAGAAATGAAAAGAAAATTCATTGGAAGAGTTGAGATAGTTTAACTCAACCAAAGAAGGAAGGTGGAATGGGTTTTCGAGATTTAAGGTATTTTAATCTTGCTATGTTAGCAAAGCAAGGTTGGAGGTTGCTGAAAAATCATGAGCCTCTTCTATTTAAATGCGTCAAGGCCAAATATTTCCCTCGATGCAATATCACGCAGATGATTCACCTAATAGCTCCTATGTTTGGAAAAGTATGATGACAGCCATGCCAAATTTGAAGAGTGGGTGTTGCTGGAGAGTAGGGAATGGAGAGTCCATTAGGTTACCACAGATAAATGGATTTCGAATTACCCTTCTAATAAAATTCTACACCCTGTGCATGACATGGAGGAAGGCTAGAGAGTTTCAGACCTTATTGATTGGGATCTTCACAGGTGGAGGAGAGACATAATTATGGCTAATTTCAATCGGGATGATGCTGAGGTTATTTGTAGAATTCCCATGAGCCAGAGGGTTATGGAGGATTCACTAGTGTGGCTGCATAATAAGAGGGGAGAGTATACTGTTCGGTCAAGGTACCATTTAGCACGATAGGTAATGAGGAAAGAAAATCGAGTTGAATCATCAAATAGAAGTGGTGGGCAGCCGGTGTGGAAAGCTTTATGGAAGTTAAAGGTACCTAAGAAAATAAAGATATTTGGCTAAAAGGCTTGCCATGATATCCTTCCAACACGAGTGAATTTAGCAAAGTGCAAAATCTTCTAGAAAATATTTGTCATTACTGTAAGAGTGCACCTGAGGATGCGGTTCATGCTATATGGGGGTGTGGAGTAGCCCAAGATGTTTGGGCAGGATGTCTCAACGTGTTACAAAAGTTTCCGACTAACCAAGTTGATTTTTTTGCAGTTGTTTGAAGCTTTGGAGGATAGATTATTGGTAACAGAGGTGGAGCTCTTCCTTGTTAAGCATAGCTTATATGGAATCAGAGGATTGTGGTAGTGCATGGAGGAAAAATGAAGGACCCGAGGTGGCTGACTAATAGATCAATAGAAATGCTAGAAGAATACAAGAAAGCCCAGGCAAATATGGTGATTCCAAATGTAGCACCAAGGAGCAGCTACTGGCAGCCTCCACCACAGGATGTTTATAAGCTGAATTTTGATGCAGCAGTTTTCTCGAACTTAAAATGCTCTGGAGTTGGTGAAATAATTAGAAATTCTACAAGTGAGGTAATGGTTGGTATGTCGGCTAAGGGAGAATATGTGCACAACAACGATGAAGTAGAAGCATTGGCATGTTGAAAGGCCTTGGAGTTTTCTATGGAAGCCGGGTTTTTAAATATGGTGATTAAGGGAGATAATTCAAATGTGATGAGAGCAATTTTGAGTTCTGCAGCAAATAACTCTTTGCTTGGCAATATAGTGGATGGCACTAGACATTATATTTGGGGTAGGGAGTTTGTTGCTTTTAGTTGTGTAAAAAGGAAGGGAAACATGGGGGCTCATTCTTTAGCTAGATTTGCTAGAAATATTGTGGATGATTTATATTGGATGAAAGATGAGCCTCCACCTGCTGTAGATGCCTTGCATCATGATCGTTTACATATTAATGAATGAGTGGTTCATTTATTCTCAAAAAATGGAAAAAACTGATGTGTCAAACAAAACATTATAAAAATTATTTTTCATACCACATCATCTGCCAACTGTAGTGCCACATTAATTTTTTTTTCTTTTTAAAAGAAAAAACCAAATTAAATCCGAGACATGTGCCAACCAAAATCTGAAAATCCCTAACTCATCTCCATCTCTTTTCCCTCTCTCAACCTCTTTCTTGTCAGTCACCACTAACCAAACCCATCTCAAACTATGTGGTATTTGTTAATAAATGTTTGCCTATGTTGACATTTAAGTCCAATGGTGTTTTTGCACCTGGACATGAGTTATAGTGAAACGAAGGGACCACGTTTTTAGTTTGACATAAGTTGGTGGAGATTGAGGATGGTTTTGAGGTGGGTTATTAGTTTGTTTGGCTTTGGGTCTCTGATTCTGTCCTCTAATCGAGTTCTAGGGAGATTACTGGCTTTTTGATCCTCTTTTGAGTGAATGAGTTGAATGGGCCAAATGGGCATTTTTTTGGGTCTGTGAAAGGATGAGAAGAATGCATGGACTGCAATATAGTGAGTTTGAATCTACATAATACCCTCATGATATTTGATTAAGAGAGAATAAGAAAAAGAAAAGAGAGTTTGTTTCTTTTTGTTGAAATGAAGGTGCAACCAAGGCTTAATGCTTGATGAGACTGAAAGAGGGAAAAGAGATGGAGATGAGTTAGGGGTTAAGGATGTTGGTTGTGATGTGTCTCAATTTAATTTGGGTTTTTATTTTTAATGGTTTTAGTGGTACAATTGGCTGATAATGTGGCATGAAAAATAATTTTTCTTATTATTTTGTTGGACAAATCAACTTTTTCCATCTAAAAGATATGGTAGAGACTAAATTGACACAATTGAAAGGTTAGAGACTAAATTGAAATATGGTGTATAATAGAGACTAATTTTGTAATTTAAACAAAAATAGTTCTTAGAATGGCTAAGAGCTCATTTGGTAACGTTGTTCTAGTAATGTTGTTTGTATTTTTAAAAAATATGTGTGGGTGAAAAAGTCTATGAAAATACATGTAATATTGTTTAAAAACTGAAAACTATTGCTTAACATGCCATACCAAACGACCCCTAAATATTTTTAATTAGTAAATGACTACTCTTTATAAAATGATATTTTAAATTTGCGGCTAAATTAGGACCGTCACTTTTTATATAAAAAAAAAATCTATACTTCTTAACACACACACATACTCTCTCTCTCTCTCTCTCTCTCTCTCTCTCTCTCTCACACACACATTTTAATGCGATCTAAATTGTTTACTGAAACTTTAATCTAATTAATTTTTTTTTAAAAAGAAAAGAAAACTATTTTAAGTTTCACCGGCCCAAGTTTTCAAATAAATAAAAAAGGTTTTACCAGCCCAATTTCATTTTGTTGGCTATCCAAACAACCCTCAGATCCAACCCACCCGGCCAAATCGATTGGACCCAAACCGTCCGTCACTAGATCCGACTCCTCCAGTGGTCGGCGGCGGGTCCTTACTTTCCAAAACCGATTCCGGTAGATTGGGTGTGGGTCTCTTCCTCCAATACTCAAGCCACCCAACCCGACCGCCATATAAATGGGTTTAAAGCTTTGAAGTTTGTTAACCAGTCTCATTCCAATCCTTACTTTCGAAAATCATCCTCTCACTCTTAGTTCTTACTCTCACTCTCTCCGATGTTTACCCTTCACTAATCTGACCTCTAATGTTTGCCCTTTGCCGATCCTGCTTGTTGTCAATCTCTATCTTTCCATCGTCGATCTCTGCCTCTTCATCGTTGATCTATGCTCTTCGTCGTCGACCTTCGCTCTTCGTCCGCAACGTCCCAGCTCGTCTTCGCCTCCATCTCTCAAATTCAATATTTCTATTTCATCTCTTAGGTTCGGTTATTTGTGGATTTGTGGATCTGTTCTTTGGGTTTTTGTTCTTTGGATTTGTGGATCTATTCTTTGGGTTTGTAGATCTTCTCTTTGGGTTTGTAGATCTATTAATTTTGTTCTTTAGGAATCAAACCACTGAAGTTTGATTTTTGTAGATCTGTTGATTTTTGTTCTTCAGTGTTTGTTACAATTTATTTCAGTCGAAATCATAGCTGACTGCCACTCACCTGAGCCCGATCCAACTCGACCGGTGGCTTTTCGTGGTCGGCGACGGGTCTGGAATTTCTCCATCCGATCTGATCGGGTTGGTTACGGGTTAGGCACAAACCTGACCTGGACTGACCCATGGACAGTCATATCTGTTAGCATGATTAATTGATTTGTTGGACTGCTTGACTTAAATATCTTATCAACATGTTTCTCAAAAAAAAAAAAAAAATCTTATCAACATTTAAATTTTTTAGCATACCAGTTTTATGGTTCCAACCCACCTTTAACACTTTTCTTTTTCCCTTTGGTAAAGCATTCACCACTATATACTATATAGGCTCAATCCAAGTTTTTTTTTTTTTAGCCTTAAATTTGTAATAATTTCGTTAGTGGTCATGTTTTGAAAACAATCTGGAAAAATAGCATTTCAAGTCTCTTATACTCGAGTTCACTATAACAACTCAAGCCTTAAAGACTCGAGTTCTATGTGCTAATAAAGTTGAGGTGGATTTAAGATCCACATGGAACTCAAGTTTTAGATACTCAAGTTCCGTTATTCATAATATCTAGGCACTGGAGCAAAAACCCAAACCCACGGATTCATAATATCTAGGCACCAAAGCAAAAACCCAAACCCAAAAATCATGATCTCAGTATCGAAGTGTCTCTCTTAGCTTGGGTTTGTTGATCTTGGCACTGGGCAGCTTGGGTTTGATGTTTCTCTTTGGTATTGTTGCTTGGCCTTGTTGTTTTCTGGGTTGAGTTTGGGGTTTTGAGAGTTAGAAAGATTGATTAAATGGGAGACTACTGCTTGAGGTAGTGGTGGTGATCGGAGAAGGAGAGCCATGGAGATTTGGCCATGGTGGTCCGAAGAGAACAGGGAGAACAAAGGGGAAAAAGAGAAAAGGAAGAAATGGAACTTAAGTGTCTAAAACTTGAGTTCCACATGGATTTTAAATCCACCCTAACTCTGCCAGCACATAGAACTCAAGTATTTTAGGCTCTAGTTGCTACAGTGAACTCGAATCTATGAGACTCGAAATGCTATTTTTCTAGTTAAAAAATGATAGTTAAAAAATGTATATAGCCCTATTGCAGAAAGTGCATCTGGACTTCGCTGGCATACCCTTGAGATAGACGTTCAAGGAAAGTAAGGATTCCTCATTCCTGTTAATAAATAAATCAATTATTCGTTGTTGAAATGGCTAAGCAAGAATTAGATGTCTGTTAATAAATAGATCATCACGTAAGGCATTTACACTCTATATAATAACACCCACTTGCTCGTTCTCTATCACCCTTTCGATTTTCTTCCTCAATTAAGAATAAAATTCATCTTCGAATTATTGGCTACAACCTCTCTACTGCAGACTGCGAAATTTGTCTGTGTTACACTTCTTTGCTTTAGGTCGCAGGCAGAGGTAAGTCCCAGAAACTTTTCCTTTCTTTTGGTGTTTCTTCAACATCTTTCCTCCCCAGGTTACTTCTACATTTTTCTATGGTAATGCTTCTTTGATTTGCACATTGGCTTCCGTTATTTTCTCTTTTTTTTTTTTTTTTTTTTTTCAGTTATTGGTTGTCCACTTATAGTTTCTACATCTCATGTGGACATTCACAAAAAGAATATAGAATAGAAAACATGGAAAAATATAAAAACATAAAAAGATATACAAAGCTATAAAAAAAATAATAAAAATAATAAAAAAACTCAAATATTCAGAATAGGTCTATGCTTGCACTAGACCTATTCTGACTATTTGAGTTCTTTTTTTTTTTGATAATATGATGCATACATATGATACATTTTTTTTTTTTTTGTAGATTAGTATTTAGTATAAATTAGTTTGTGGCAAAGCAGGTTGGTACAATTTACACAATTAGTAAAAATGTCAAATTCATGTCGGAAAAGAATACAATTTGGAAGAATTTGACTAGGTTGGGTTAAAAAATATTCATAACTAAGGATAAAAATGTTACTTGCAATCATATGTGAATCGTACATATCGTGAATTGATTTTTGGTTTTTTCGTATCATGTATTGAAAGATATACAAACACTTAATAAAATTTATACAAAAAATTATCGATATACATATATAAAAGAGCAAAACTTAGATACAACACTTATGTGTGTTCCTTAGGTTTCCCTTTTAAGATTTTGCTATGTAAATTTTTTTTCTAAGGGATGGAAGTGTTTTTTTTAGTTAAGTAACTACATGGCTAAATCTTAAAAGGAGAATCACAGAAACAACATCTAGGGTGCTGTGCTTAAGTTTTGTCCTATATAAAAGGTATATTCGTTATAAATTTGTAACACATTCAACTAATGACTAATTTAATATCTCTTATGTAATAATATTTACAAAACTAACTAAATAAATCAAATTAAAAAGTGTTTATAATTTACATATTCAAATTGATTAAACTCAAAATATGATAATACATGACAAACAATCCAAAATAACAAAATTTTTTTCCATCATATTCATTATCTTGTCTAATCAACTCCATCTAAGTTAGTGTTATCATCAAGTTCATCATTTTACAAATTTATTTATTTATTGAAACTTTCTTTATTATCATCAACATTTACTATCTTTTCTTATTCTTTTATTTTAATAATTTTTTTAAAAAATATTTCATCATGTCATTATAGCTTCTTAGATTTTAACAATAATGACAAAAATAAAAAAAAATCATTATATTTTCAATTAACACCTTATTCATAGTTAGAAAATAAATTTGCAAATATGAAAGTGAAGTGTAACTGTGCTGTCCAAATTTTGTAAAAGAAAGATAGAAAAAAAAAAACTTATGGATATGTTTTTTTATTGGGTTAAATTAAGTAACATAATAATTTTATGTTAAAAAAAAGACTAGTAACTTGTTTTAAAGCACATGTCTATGTATTGTATAATACATATGATTTTATGGTATAATATGATTCATATAATATACATCACTATATCACACGATTCATGAGTACTTATGATACAAAACTTTTTGTATATGATATGTATTGTAGTGTATCATATGATATTGACAAATATGCTTGTAACGGGTTTTTTTTTTTTTTTTTTTTTTTTCCAACTAGTTATTGTCCTACATTATTGGCAAAAAAAATTATATAGAAAAAATTATTTTGAAGTATTATACATTTAGCCATTAAGAGAAGTTATGTAACACAAGGTTGGAAGAAAAAGTTTAGGTGTTGGAATAAGATCTTATTCTTTCTCAAAAAAAAAAAAAAAAAAAAAAAAAAAAAAAAAAAAAAAAAAAAAAAAAAAGAGAGAGAATAAGATCAAACCCTTTTTACAGAAGTTAAAATATGAAGGTTGAAGATTTAGTAGTTTGCTGACATGGTCCTCCAAGTGCACCGAAGAATTTCTCCCAATGTAGGGGCTCGTAATAAATTACACCCTAAAAATTAACAAAGATAAAAGAAAGAAAGAAAGAAAAAAAAGCCAGGACTTAAAATTAGGGAAGGCGGCTCTGCTACTTGCTGTGTGTGGTGGTTCTGGCCTTTGACTCTACTGCTTAACCGCCAGTGGCGGAGCCAGGATTTAAGTCTAGAGAGGGCAAAATTAAAAGACGATATTAAAAGTCAAATTTATCTAAAAAACATTAATCAACAATAATAACAAAATAAATAATCAATTGTAAGCAAATATGAATACATTTCATATTATTAAAATAAATAAACAAAAACAACCAATTCATAGCTACTAAAAAATTTACAAACTAATGGAGTAAAAATGTGATTAGTCTTACTTAAAAGATATAATGAATAAATGTTTGAAATTATTTTTTGTAATTGGTGATATGCCAATTTGTAAGACATAAGTAGTAAAATTTGTAGTATCTCTAGCATCATTCAAAGATAAAATGTTGTGAAAAATATCATAAATAGTAAAAATGGTGTAAATAATGATATAAAATAAAAAATAAAAAATAGTGAAATAGGTGCATGGTGCACGTTGTACAAGACAAAAGCAATGGTTCGGTCACTTTCAACAAGTAGAACTCCTTTTTTTTTTCCCCCCTCCATGACAGTAACTACTTTAGACTATTAATACTAAAAAATTTTACGAGTCACGGGGGGCAAGTGCCCCCCCTCTGGCTTCACTAGTGTTAACCCCTAATGATTTTTGTTTAAAACTTTTTAAAAGGTCATGTTGTTTGTTTTGGGTAAAATAGGTTGATTGGACTCAATTTGTTTTAGCTATATTATTGGTAATTTTTGTTGTTGGGCTAATTTTTTTTAGCTTGTACATTTTGTTTTAAATTTAATATATTAATTTTTTATGGCTTTGAAAAGGTGAAAATGCTAAAACTACAAATTTTTTACAAATTGCTAATGTGGTGAGTGGTTAATAGTAAGTAAAAAGTACTGCAAGTGTTCAAACCAATAAGAATTTACTACCTCAATAATTTGAAAATATGTTATTGTAGAAAAGTTTGTGGTTATAATATTACTCTTAAAAGAATTGATGAAATTGTTAACCGCGGGGGGGGGGGGGGAATGTAATTTTATTAAACAAAATTGCTAAAATTAGTACAGCTTCTGCCATGTATATATGTGTATATATATATATATATATATAATATACACACACATTATTTCTCTTTGAACTCGTAATTTTCCCTCGTACCCAAAAGCTGAAATCTCTCTCAACAAAACAAAACATATATATATATATATATATATATTTTTTTTTTTTTTTTCAAATCTCTAGATTTTTTTTTTTTTTTTTTAAATCTTTGTATTCCTGTTGTTTGTTGGTGCCACCTCTTCATTCCAACCATTCCCTTTCAGTTATGAGATTTGCCTTGAAAAATTCTTTCAGATCTACATGTCAATTTGTTTCTTTCCAATTCGTGTTTTCTACTTGTTTGCTGTTTCCTACATTGTTGTTGCTTGTTACAATCTATGATACACGGATACTTGTTTTTGCTCACATATCCTTATCCGATGCGTATCATACTTGTATCATACCAGATACTTTTAAGCTACATACTCAATTTTTTTTTTTTTTTTTGGTTAAGTGCCAATACATCTAGGATACACTTGTAATATGACTTGGATACCATTATAACCCAACCCCAAAAGTGAGAGATAGGCCAAACTTGTAAGAATTTTTATTTCTATGTTTTATATATTGGTTTCAAAGTTGAACACTTATCTAGTTATTTTTTATTTACTTTTTAATTTTAATTTTTTTTTTTTATCTTGGTTTGTATTCTTAACATCATTTAATGGACATTAATTCATTTTATTATCTATTATTGATTTTAAATTGATATATGATTAAGAATATATAACAAAATAAATGTTTACCAATATATAAAAAATATAAATAAAACATATTTAATAAGTAATTAATACATTAATCCCCAACATATTGTACCTTAAGGTTTTCAAGAAATGTTGTATCTCCCTACCCGTATCATACCCATATCTTTACCATGTATCTTAGGTTAATTACAATGCATTGCCTTTACTTTTTCTCTACACGTATCACCATATGATTATTACTTTTTTTAAAAAAATTTATAATCCAAGTAAAATGTGTGGGTGGCTGCCTTAAATTAGTGAGATTCAATGTTTATTTCTTTTTCATTTTTTAAAAATAATAAGAAACCCAATTGTTTAGTTGATACATGTATATAATATACCATTGTCCATTTGTTAATAAAAAAAAAAAAAGTTTTGTGAAAAAGAAAGTATTAAATAAATTTATAATTAATTACTACTAAATAAATTTATAATCAAAATTGACTTGTAGAAAATATAATTTCATTATAATTTTCTAGAATTTGATTTTTTAATAGTGTTATTGCTTTTAGTTGCACTATTTTCTTCTATTGTTTAATCCAATATTCTAATTTATTGTGTGATGAAATAAATATGTTTTATTATTTTTATTTATGCAATTTACGATCAAGTAGAGTTAAAATATATAAAAATGTTAGATTCTTTTTCAAATGCATGTACAAACAAAAATTTAATGTGTAATTTTATGTCTAAAAAAGCGAGAAGAATAGATTTTAAGGAAAAAAAATATTTTTTAAAATATTTTAAAGTATAAAAAGACTTATTTTAATCTTCATCTTAAGCCCCAAGATCTATAGAGCTGCCCCTGATAATATGGGCACATAAATTATTTTTAACCCTAAGCAGCAATAGATGGCTCTAACACCATTTCTATATGAAATTATTTGCAATTGGATACTTGAAGATGGAGAAGAATTAGTCCTAATCTGTTTTTTTTATTTTTTTTTTTTTTTTGGGGGGGGGGGGGTAATTCAGCTTAGATTTCATTAAAAAAAAAAAGGAAAAAAAGGAAAACTGCCAAAACACAGAGTAGGGAGGGTCCATATTAGGGGAGCCTCCCAGTTACACTCAAACTAGAAGTTTACAAACAAAGAAACTACTACAACAAAACAAAACGAGCCAAACCAGCACAACAGTGCAACAATACACTAACAACAACATCTTCCCATCTTTACTCAAACTAAGGGACACAAGGAGACTAAGCAATAAATTGGTGCATAAGCACACTGACTGCACAGTAGCACTGACTGTCTAGATCAATCCCCCAATTACAGCAAATGGTAGTTTTTAATACAGATTTCTCAAATTTTGTTTCAAACCCCAGCCTGGCTTTGACATCCTTAATGATGTTTCTCATAATCTGCTCCAGTCCAAATTCTACCTTCATGGACTATAGCATTCCTTTGAAGCCAAATGTGGTATACAGTCCTCATCTGGTCTTCATCTTCTGTTACTCCATGTATAGAAACACCACACAGCAGCATGATCTCACACCTCAAGGTCACCTAAACGTGAATCAAATTTACTTTCATAACAAGTAACAACCAAAACACCATGCTATTCATGGGCACTCTTTATCACATTGAAATCTCCAGCCAAAATCCATGGAAAACCCTTCACTTGACTGCAAAACTGATCCAACTTTTCCCAAAAAATTTATCTCTCAATGCCCTCAGTAGCCCCATAAATAAAGGAAGAGTGGCAGTTTTATCCTCGAAAAATATTTTGCAGTGAATAGCTTGAGAAATTACTTGACAAATTTGAACAGAAAAAATGTCCTCTACCTAGATTTTACCTAGGCCATGTTGAGAGACAGAATAACATAATTTCCATCCAGGTAAAATGGAATTCATAATCTCTAGTTTTCTCCTTCCTTACTCTTGTTTCAACCAAGCACACTAGGTTAAGATCCATTTCCCTTGCTTTCTTTTCGACTTCTGCTTCAAGGGGCAATTCAAACCCCTGATATTCCAAATTAACCACTTCATGAGCAAGTGATGAGAAAGGAAGGAGACAAAGCCCTCCTAACTGATGGCTTACTAGTATCACAGCCAACTTTCTTAAATTACTTCTTAAACAGTAAGGGGGGAGAAGCTCTTTTTGGTGGGGAAGTTACGACTCCTCCTACTGCCAGCCTTGCTACTTTTTAGTTTGGCAGAATTAAAAACAGCAAATCTATTACTTGGAAGAAGAGGATTTGGAGTCAACTTAGGACTAGAAGCATTCACCTGGGCTTTCTTTCACCTAAATTAATCAGTCTTCACTTCATCTGCAACCTTCTTGGCCTTCATAGGCACCCGTCTTCTGAGTCATCCTTCTTGGCCTTCATAGGCACCAATCTTCTGAGTCATCCTTCTTGGATCAACTCTTTCAATATTTCCACAGTTGGCAGCAGAATGTCCAAAGAAATTACATTTTTGGCATTTCACAGGGATCCATGGATATTCAATCCCAACAAGAAATGGATTTCCATCACCCATTCCTACTTCAATCCCACCTGGAAATTCAGCCTTTAGATCAACCTCAACAAAGACCCTAGCAAACCCAACTTTTCTAATGATCTTCTCTTAATCATAATCTGCTTGTGAAGGCTATAATCTGCACCCAGCTTTTCTAATAGTAATTCTAAATGCTCATAGCACCAACTTACTTATCACAAGTTTTGAATTAGTCTTGATCAAAGCACATTCTACCCCCCCCCCCCAAAAAAAAAAATAGTGATAATTGCAGTGCCAAATCTATCTAATCAGTAGGTCCACTTAAGTGAGATCATCACTATGAACTCAGTTTTGAATAACTGCATGTTAAAAAATTATCTTTATTTACAGAGAATCCAAACGAACAAAGAAGAGAAATGGAAATTGCTAGTCTAATTCTAGAAATCTTTGGAAAATTCTTGGTGGCACCCCTTAGAAAACAGTTTTGGCTTCTGATTCACCACAAAAGCAACTTGGAGAATCTCAAAGAACAATATCGGATGCTGTGTGCTGAGAGGGCTGAGATGCAATTAAAGGTTGACGGAGCCAGACGGAATGGAGAGGTAATCTCACCTGTGGTTGAGTTGTGGGTACAAAAGGTGGATAAGATCATTGAAGATCTGCCGAGATTCATAGAAGAAGCAAATGGGATAGCCGAGAATGGGTGGTGTCCAAATCTGAAGTCCCGTTATTCCATGAGTAGGAAAGCAAAGAAGAAGACCCAGGCCATTGTTCAGCTTTTACGGCAGAAATTTGATAGTGTATCCTATCCTGCAGCTCCACCGGGATTAGAATCATCATCCATAGAAGGTTTTGAGGTTTTTCAATCAAGAATAAAATTGACAATAAGAGTTTTAGAGGCTCTAAGGGATGACAAGAACAACATGATTGCAATATGCGGTATGGGGGGGATAGGAAAAACAACAATGGCCAACGAGGTAATGAAAAGAGCAAAAGATGATAAGTTATTTGATGAAGTTGTAATGGCAGTGGTGTCCCAGAATCAAGACTTGAGAAATATTCAAGGTCAAATTGCAGAGATGCTAGGTTTGAAACTTGTTGAAGAGAATTTACTTGTAAGAAAAGAAAGATTAAAAAAAAGACTAATGGATAACAAGAGAATCCTTGTAATATTGGATGATGTTTGGGATGTACTTGATCTTGAGGCAGTAGGAATTCCTTATGGAGAACAGCACAATAGATGCAAAATCTTGTTGACATCACGAAGTAAAGAAGCCTGCATTCAAATGAAAACTCAGTTGATTTTTCCAATCAAAGTCTTAACTGAAGAAGAAGCATGGAGTCTTTTGAGAGATAAGGCAGGTAATTGTATTGATACTCCCAATCTACGTCCAATAGCAAAGGAGGTTGCGAAAGAATGTGGAGGTCTACCTATTGCTATTACAACTGTTGGAAGAGCGCTAGAAAACAAAAGCAAGGTAGAGTGGAAAGCTGCTCTTCAGCAGCTTAAAAAGTCTATCCCGAAAAATATTCCTGGTCTAGATTCAGAGGTCTATTCCAGCATGGAGCTCAGTTACAATTGGTTAAGAAGTGATGAAGCTAAGTCATGCCTTTTGCTATGCTGTTTATTTCCAGAAGATCATGATATTCCCATTGAATATTTGGTCAGATATGGTGTGGGACGAAGGTTGTTTCAAAGGATTGATAATGTGGCAGAAGCAAGAAATAAAGTTCATGCAATCGTTAAAAATCTTAAAAGATTGTCTCTACTGTTGGTAAGTGAGAAGGTAGAATGTGTCAAAATGCATGATGTTGTAAGGGATTTTGCCATATCAAAGGCAGCTGAACTTGGTTTTCTGGTAGTAAGTGATAATAAAATGGAAGAATGGCCTGAGAAAGATAAATGTGGACATTATAAAGCAATTTCCCTGATCTCTCGAGAAATGAAAAATCATCCTGAAGACATAGAGTGTCCGAAACTTGAGCTTCTGCAACTATCATGTAGCAAACTTACTACACAGATGTTCCCAGCCAATCTTTTTAAAGGGATGAAGGAACTGAAGGTATTGTCTATGCAAGGTATGTCCTTTCTATCACTACCACAATCAATCCAGGTTCTTGAGAACCTGCGGACACTGCACTTGGATTATTGTAAGTTTGAAGATGTATCTGCAATTGGAGCACTTAAGAAACTAGAAATGCTTAGCTTTTTTGGTTCTAGAATCAGGGAGTTGCCGAGAGAAACCAAAAATCTAAGTCATTTAAAGTTGCTAGATATGTCAAAATGCTTTGATCTTCAACGAATTCCACCTGGTCTCCTATCGAGTTTATCTCGACTAGAAGAGTTGTATATGGGAGAAGTCCTTATGGAATGGGAACCTACTGAAGGCAATAGAGAGGGAGAGGGATCCAACGCAAGCCTTGCTGAACTAATGTCTTTCTCCCATCATTTAATGGCTTTAGAAATTTGTATACAAAACCCCAAGTCATTCCCAAAAGACTTTCTCTTCAAAAATCATGAGACAAGATTTCATATACTTACTGGTAATCTAAGTGGTGGGTTTTATAGGCCCCCACTTACTGATCAATTCCAATATCAGTCACATGATTATTTGTTTGAAAACAGTTTGGAACTTTGGGGAGTTGACATGCGTGAGATTCCAGAGAGTCCGATGCTTCATCAACTCTTACAGAAATCTGAAATTTTAGAAGTGAGGGAAGTAAAAAATTTAAAAAATATTCTGTATGAGTTAGACCAAAAGGGTTTTCAATGCTTGAAGATTCTAAGAGTTCGTCATAGTAAGGATGTAGAATATGTAATTGATACCACATCAGATCAGACTCCACAATCTGCTTTCCCTATCCTGGAGTCACTAAAATTGTCTTATTTGGTTGAATTAAAAGAAATATGTCATGGGCTATCAAAAAGCAGCAGTTTGAAAAATGTCAGATCAGACTCACAGCCTGGTTTTTTTGGCAACCTCAAATATCTTTGGCTATCAAAATGCAGCCGTTTGAAAAATGTCTTTTCATTGTCCATAGCGAGAGGTTTGGTTAAACTCCAAGAGTTAGAAATAGAACGGTGTGATTACATGGAAGAAATTTTCCTCAATGAAGGAGAAGAAGATGAAATGGCATTTGATAGGATCAAGTTTCCACAATTAACATCAATACGCATATCCTGTCTACCAAAACTCATTGGGTTTTGTACAGCTGGGGATCCTGCAGTTAACATTTCTCATAAATTGTTTTCATCCAAGACAATCCTGTGGTTACTGAATTTGAAAAATCTTAAATTAAATGAGGCTGATTCACTAAGAGTGATATTTGATCTTGAAGGAGTCAACCATGACTACCGAAGAATGGAAGTACTTGCTCAATTGAAAACTTTAGGCTTATGGAGTTTATCTAATTTGACAGAAGTGTGGAACAATGTTCCACGAGGTGTTCCGGGTTTTCAAAACCTAACATCTATTATAGTAAATAGATGTCACTGTCTAAGTTACTTATTCCCATCTTCTGTTGCAAAACTACTTGTGGAACTTCAAAGCATTACGGTAGATAAGTGTGTTGCAATTGAAAACATTGTTCAAAGAGGTGGAGAGGAAGAGGAAGCAGATATCACAGTGTTCCATAAAGTTACTTCCTTCGACTTAATAGGACTGCCAAGTCTAGTGAGTCTTTCTACTGGAGCTTATTCTTTTGAATGGTCATCCATGAAGAAGATCGATATGAAAAGTTGTCCCAAATTGAAAACATTTGGTTCAGAAATTTGGAGCCCAAGAAAGCAGAAGAAAACCAATGGGGATCGAAGCACCACCAAAAAATCCCAAGGAAGCTCCTCAGTGAACAAAGAGGTATGTTCTGACTAAATACTAGTAATTTCTTTCCCTTAACATTAAAAGTTCTAGATTTAAGCACATATCCCAATGGTGCATTGCTGTTCTATTTGTTCACCAGCTGTATTCTTCATGCACCAAATATTGATTGCTTTTCTTAATTTTTCTATTCTTTATGCACCTAAAATTGATTGCTTTGTAATTTGTGTATCCACTCTGTTTATACCATCTTATTCCGTAGATGGATATATTCATGTTTTGCTGTCAGGCCCATGGCTCCAAATAATTTTGATAGATCTAAAAGAAATGATTATTTTGATTATAATACTACTTTTAACAGTACTTATTTATTTGTGGCGTATTTTGACTAAACTTAAGGATCCAAGAGCTAGTGACATCAACAATCCCTCAAAGATACAATCACTTTTTCCATCACATATAATTGGGCGCTTAAAGAATCTAGAATCAATTGTATTAGAGGATTGCCAGTTGCTGGAAGTAATATTTCAACTTGAAGAACTAAAGTTTGAGAAAAGTCAAGAAGCATTAGTTCTTAATCAGTTAAGAGAATTGAATCTATATAATTTACCAAAACTGATGCACATATGGAAGAAGGGTCCAGAAAGGATCACAGGTTTTAAAAACTTGAGATTGTTAGTAGTATGGGGATGTAACAGTCTGACATATTTGTTCTCACCATCCATAGCAAAATTGCTTGAGATGTTAGAGGAAATACAAGTTACTAAATGTAAAAAAATTGAAGAAATCCTTATAAGAGCTAGAGAAGAAGAGAAAAAAGAAAAAATTTCTTTCCACAAAGTGAACTCCATCTTGCTCAAGGACTTACCAAATCTGAAGTGTTTTTGCAATGAAGCCAATGCTTCTGAGTGGCCATCCCTAAAGAAAATGATTATAATTAGATGTCCCAATTTAAGGATGTTTGTTCCGTCCAATCTGGAGACACCTGAGCTGGAAGGAGTATATGAAGACATTGAATTCAAAACAAGTCAGTGGAAGGGAGACCTTAGTGCCACCATAGAGCACATATTCAAAGGAAAGGTATGGCACATTCTCACTGCAATTATCCCACTAATGGAAGAATTTAACACTTGTGTGTAACCATAGAAGTATATTATATGCCAATATTTCTGTTTAATTAATTAGCAGAAATTACACAACAGTTTAATTAAAAAGAAAAAGGAAAGAAAGGAAAAACACAATTTTCGAATACCAAAAAAATGTTTTGAAAAACAGTAATTTCTTCACTTACAACCAATTATAGGATCACCAATAGTAAGCACATAGTTACTTTCATTTTTCTAGTTGCAAATATTATGATTACTTAAAACACATAAATACTTCTATTCATACAGGGAAAACAGGTAGATCATGAGACGTAGCAATAAGTGTAAACCGAAACCTCTAAATCTGAGAAGGATATGTGATGCTGGGCAAGGCATACAGGAGGTGAGCATATTACCTTTTTTTATATATCAATTTAGTATATTTGGTCAGAATCCAAAAATGCATAAAAATGAAAAACGCATACAACTTTTTTTTTCATATATATATATATATATATATATATATATATATATATATATATAAGGCACACCATTTGAAATATTTTAAGCAAACGAAAGGCCCAAGAAATGTTTTTGAAAGACGCAGATCATTAAATAGAAAATCATGTAGTGTCTGGTACACTTTTTTCCTCTCAAGAAAGAAGATGCTAATTAGAACTAAAACCTATATTACGGGGGCTGAATGATAAAGAGGTTATATTAGATATATTATTCAATTGCTTCTGTACAACTTAGCCCCAAAAGAGTTGCTATAGAGTTGCCAATTAAACAATTTTTTTTTCCCTTGCAAGAGAATGTGGTAATACATATATTACCACAACAGTACATAGATTTCACTCATAAAACTGCAATCAATCAGGTCCTTTTGTTAATCCAAGCATGCTGGGAACATTATTGACCATGGCATTCAGGTACTTGTCTGTGTTTTTCTACGCTTAATCACTCATTTCATTTTGTGAAAACTATCTAATTAGTGCGTCCACTTTAACGAAATCATCACTTCTAACTCGGTTTTATAAAACTGGAAGTTTATAATGAACTTAATCTTTCCTTGCAGAGAATTGGAAAGAAGAAAGGAAAGAATTGGAAAGTGTTATTTCAATTGTATCAAAAATTGGAGAATACTTGGTGGTGCCAATCAGACAACAGCTTGGTTGTAGGAATTCCTTACGGAGGCCAAATTATATACATGTGGAATTGATGGAAACCATAAAATGTCTCCAAGATATTGAATATACATTTTCTTGTTAATGAGGAATATTCATCTCTGCATTTTCATTTTCTCTATTTGGCTTTAACTTTTTCTTTATCATACTTCACTTTTTATTCTTTGACATTTAATACCACTAGTCGCTAACCCGTGCGATGCACGGGAATAGCTATTGGATGATTTTTAAGGGGGAAAAAAAGTAATGTTTTATTTATTAGGTTTTTTTGTGAAAAGGAATAAGAGACATAATGTTGCGTCTCTAATTTAGTTTGTGTTGTATATATAAGTATATACAAAATAAGTTGTAATATATACCAAAATATGCTTATTGAAATATCATAACCATTCAAATTCGATATACCAAAAGGGACCTATCGAAAGGTCATAACCCTTCATATTGAATATATATTAAAGGTACCTCTTGAACAAAAAGTTACCTATTAAGTGAAATTGTGCCGATTGATAAAAAATGTGCATATTGAATGAAAAAGGTGTCTGTTGAAGGGTTAAAATTCTTTAAGTATAAATAGCGGTTCATATTTATTTGGTAACTTATTCTCAACTTCTTCTCTTTCATCTTTATTAGAAACACAAGAAACCTATGGGTGTTTTTCAAAATTGCTATTGTAATTCTTTTTCTTTTTTTTTGTTAAATAGTGAAAATATCTTGGAATGAAGCTACACCAACGGTAGCAACAGTAATACTAAATGATTTCTTCATTTGGTAACTTCTTCTCAACTTCTTCTCTTTTATCTTTCTTAAAAATACAAGAAATATGTAGGTCTTTTCCAAAATTGCTCTTTGTTAATTGGTTTTTTTAGTTAAATAGTAAAAAGGTGCAATGCACGGTAAAAGCTACATAATGCGTTTTGATGCAAATATCTTTTTTTTTTTTTTAACACAATGCATAGCAAACACATAAAATGCTTAAAAATAGGAGATGATATTAATAATATACTATATGTTGTATGTCAATTTAAGAGTCCCGTATGACATAACTAAATTTAAAATGAAATAAAATCTAAAACAACATAGACCAAAGTGAATGAAACTTATATTTTATTAATTATATGAGATCCCATAAAGATGAACAACACTATTTTAAAGCACTAACAATTATAGCTTTCATTCCTCTTAGGGAAAAAATGATATAAGAGTCACTAACCTCTATTTTTAAGGGATAAAGTTTTAATAAGTTCAAATATGTGAATCAGGAAAAATGGTGAATATAATTTTTTTTCATAACAGTAGAAGAAGTTGTTTTAAATGTGGGATTACAATTTTTCTTAAAAAGTTTAAAATTCTGTTAAGTGGCCTAACTTATGAATTGATGAAATATTGCACCATTTCATCTTAATATCACAAATTGCCCTTCAAAAACCCATGCGATGCTTTACCTACATGACACATACTCACATTTACTTCGCGTCAAACTCAAGATGGAATCGATGAAACCTAACTAATATTGACTTTTGCCAATGGAATCAATGTGATATATAAGCATAACTGATATAGTGAAATTACGAGACAAACTTAACATCAGGATCAATACAAAGTAATTGTAATCATCTTTAACATTTGAACTGTCTAATGCAAACCCATATCCAAATAATAAAATAAAATGATTAAAAAAAAAAAAAAGCAATGCAGAGTAAGAGGAGCAAAATCCAACACACCGTATTGTCTCCCACTAAGTGAAAAAGTTCCAACTTCCATTTCTGTAGCCTGTCGAACAGAGAGAACGTGACCAATTCCAGGAAGTTGAAAACAGCATGATTGGAAATGGAAATGGAAAAAAACGTGGTGGTGGAGACGATGAGAATGCAGAGTAGGGAATTGGGTAAGGAACGAGAATGGTTATAATGCAATTTTAAGAGAGAGAGAGAGAGAGAGAGAGAGAGAGAGAGAGAGAGAGAGAGAGAGAGAGAGAGAGAGAGTTTGTGTATGTTTAAAATAATGAAGGGATATGAATGATTTTTATATGTTATAAAATTGATCTAGAATGTTGCTATTTTGTAACAACTACCCAAGAGAAACTATCACTGAAAAGTTTATCTTATTCCTCCAAATGAAAAGATATAGCGTTTCGGTGTTTTTAAATGTAAATGTGGCATTAATTTATGTAGCCACGTGGCACAATGAGAAGTAGTCAATAAAAGTCAAACGTTTCGGCTATTAGTTATTATATAGATATATAAATATAGACAAAAGATATTTTACTATTTGAGTTACGTAATATAGATAGATAGAGATATAGCTTAAATATATATATATATATATATATATATATATATAGATAAAAGAGATTTTACTATTTGAGTTACGTAATATTATGTAGGAAAGATATAGATATCTTTCCTACGTAATATCTTTCTCTAAGATATCACCACGACAAATGGCAAGCCCATATACTATGTTTGCACCTTAACCTTTTGTGCCTATTGCAAAACCAGTGGAAAGGATTTCATAGGAAAGATAAGGTAAAAGCTCGTTCAAATTTGTATCATAATGGTCACTGATTGTGGAATTTTCCCAAACCAAGTATTAACTCAAACCAAAATTCAACCAAAGCTATGAGAGAGAGAGAGAGAGAGAGCACTCACAGTTTTTTCGTAGGAAAAATATGGATTGAATGAGAGAAATGATATCGAATTTATACAAAAATAAAATGGGGGAGAAGAAGAGTCAAAATGTAAGGAAAACAAAATAATTAAGTGTATGGTAAAGAACAGGGTAGTGGGGAGATGAAGAGCCAAAAAGGGAGGGGAAAGGTTGGAGGAAGTGGAAAGGTTGGGAAAAATGTAATAGTAAATGTGGACTCATAAGAGGGTAGTGGGAAGATGAAGAGCCAAAATGGGAGGGGAAAGGTTGGAGGAAGTGGAAAGGTTGGGAAAAATGTAATAGTAAATGTGGACTCATTGGGAGAAGATGTATTTTTAATTATTTTTTTTATTTTTAAGAATATGGAGAATAAAAGATTTAAAAGAGAGAAAAAAAATTAGAAAACAAGTGGATGATGTGGCCGCTGATGTGGCTCAACAGGAGCGTAACAATAATAATTACTACGCTTCAGCTTTTAGTAATATATAGATAAGAGGGTAGTGGGGAGATGAAGAGCCAAAATGGGAGGGGAAAGGTTGGAGGAAGTGAAAAGGTTGGGAAAAATGTAATAGTAAATGTGGACTCATTGGGAGAAGAAGATGTTTTTTTAATTATTTTTATTTTATTTTTAAGAATATGGAGAATAAAAGATTTAAAAGAGAGAAAAAAAATTAGATAATAAGTGGATAATATGGCCGCTGATGTGGCTCAATGGGAGCGTAGCAACAATAATTGCTACGCTTCAGCTTTTAGTAATATATAGATATAGACTAGTCGTAGACCCACGCAATGTGTAGGAATATACAACTATTTTGTAACATGGTATAATGTATGATTTATTCTCTAAAACTACTGAAGCTTTTATTTCTAAAATTATTATCATCTCTTCATCTTTACAAATATATCATTTTATTATTTTGAGTTTTTTTTTTTTGAAAAACTTAGATGCATTTAATTAATATTATTCCATTATTGTTTTTGAGATAAAAGATAAAAATACTATTTTTTTTCTCGTGATCTATATTATTCAAACTTTTGTATAGTGTGTTATGTATGGTTCTTTTTTTCTACAACTAAAATTTTTAAGTTCCAAATTCACATTCTCTTAAGAAGATTATCATAATAACCAAACATTATCACCAATTTATGATTGATATTACTTAAATAATTTATATAGAGACATTCAAATACATAATCATTTCACTTCTAAAATACCTAAAAATTAACTCAAACAAAAACTATAAGAGGGATAGAGGGTACATGTGATAAATAACTCAAAAAACACATCACCAAAGTATATTATCTAAAAGTAGAGATAAAAAAAAAAAAAAAAAATCATCAATGTAAAATAGAGTTGCAAGAAAGAATTAATAAGAGAGAGAGAGAGAGAGAGAGAGAGAGAGAACCATCACCTTTTTTGGAAGAGAATATGAGACAAATAACAAAATTATATAAAAGAAGATGAGTAGAAGAATATTTAAAAGAAAATATATAGTTGTAAATACCAAATTATCCAAGTCATGCTTATGTAATAGAATAACATTAAATCATTCTATAATTTTATAGGATAATATGTAACAAACAAAAAAAAAATTAAAAAGATAAAAAAATTTAAATATAACCAAATCATATCAACCTAAAGTAGAGTTAAACATAAAAATTCATCAATTTGAGGAATTAAATCTCCACCAAAAGAAAGAATGTATATCTATATATATATATATATAGAGAGAGAGAGAGAGAGAGAGAGAGAGAGAGAGAGAGAGAGAGAGTATTCACCTTTTTATGTAAGCAAAATATAGATTGAATAGAAGAGAAAATAACAAAATTTTATAGTAAAAAAAAAAAAGGGGAAAAGAAGAGTCAAAATAAAAGGAAGATGAAGAAATGGAGAAATTGTAAAGTTAAGGTATAGAGTAGTAGGGAGATAAAAAGGAAAAAGTAAGTAATTTTTTTTTGTTATATATATATAAAAGATAGAATTTTATTCTAGCCTAATCTAAGTATATATATGTGTGAAACTTACTCCCGGAGACTTGAACTCTGGTCCTTGCCCCCCACACTCCACAAGTACTTATGCTTGTAGAGTAACCATCGTACCAAGGGTGTGCGGTGGTAAAAGTAAGTAAATGTTAGAGAATGTGGAATTGTAAAATGGCAAATTAATGAGGGAAAAAATAATTAAAAATGAGATAAAATATTGAAATTAGGTTAATGATGTGGCACTGATATGGCTCATCAAGAGCGCAATAACACTAAACACTATGTTTCAGCTTTTAAATATATATAGAATATAGATATAGATGTCTGTGTGTATTTTTTTATGGGTATCTATTACTATTACCTTGTAAGTTTTAATTACACAAATGTCAGATTGAACACAGTAAAGGTTACATATGCTCAATTTGTCAATGACTCAACCAACCAGGAGGCTTTTCTAATTTTTTTTTCCTAGTAAATTTCGCCTTTTAACCCCAAGCAATAGGATGGTTTCTGTTACCCTCTCTAATCTTCAAAATTTAGCAAAATTTAGTAATCATCTTCTAAAGTTACACTCTAGATTGCAAATGGCTTCATAATATTCAAAAATTGACATATATGATGTTTTAAATATGTGGTTGTTAAGAGAAATGTACACATTTTAGTTAGGATAAAGTTTGGCTATAACTCCATTACATATCTTATTATTTGATATGAATTTCAAAAAATCCACCATTAGAATATATTTTCTTCTTATATCTTTCAATAGGCATATTACTAATCAAATGTTTATATTTCAAGTTTTTGTAGTATAGAATCATGCGTAAATAATAAGTTTATGGATCAAATAGTAAATAACATCCAATTAACATGAAATTTGACATTCATGTTAAGAAAATAAAGAACATGTAATTTAACGATTAGATTTTCAAAATATGTAGTCATGTTATTATTATTATTATTATTATTATTATTTGATAGTTGTGAGTATTGACAACAATTAAGTTTGTATCTAAATTTTATCCTTTTATTTAAGTTAATACATTTTAAATTATTACAAGTCACGTGATACTAAGTGTTAGGAAAAGGATCCATTGTTCAAATTTCCCCTCCTCCACTGGACAATTGAAATATTTAAAAAATGTTAAAAAAGTCAAATTTTGAACCAATTTTTAACAAGTAGGATTTATTATTTTTTTGGTTTTCAAGATAATTATTAGGTGTTATATGTAGTAAGTGCATAGTTTTGGATGGTCATTGTTTGGATTTTAAAATATAGGCTATGCATTACAAATAACCTAATAGATTAGGAACACATGACCTACTGACTTCTTCTCTTTTATCTTAATCTGTGCTTTGAGAGACACTCAAAATCCTCCGCCCCCAACCCAAAAAAATAAAAGGTCCAGAGTGGCTAAATTAATACAGTAATTGGACTATGAACTATAAATAATATTTTAAACTTGTGGCCTAATTTAGACTGTCATTTTTTTTTTTTTTTTTTGGTGATAGATAGAATAGAATTTCACTTTATGACATCTGATTTATTATGATTGTTTTTTATTATCAGGTGAAAAAACCAATTGGTTAAAT
The DNA here is from genome assembly GCA_032878915.1 of Castanopsis chinensis. NCBI lineage: Eukaryota > Viridiplantae > Streptophyta > Magnoliopsida > Fagales > Fagaceae > Castanopsis > Castanopsis chinensis. Next base: position 10,503,543 of record JAVQMG010000109.1, read on the forward strand.
GATTTTTAATTCATTCTTAAAAAAAAAAAAAAAAAAAAAAACTGAATTTTGAATCTTTATTATTAACTGATATTTTGCTTTTTAATATAATCTAAAGTTTTTTACTGGAACTTTCGTCTTTTTTTCTAAAGAAAAATATTCTACGTTTTACCAACCTAATTTAATTTTTGTTAGCATGGTTAATCGATCTGTTGTGGTACTTTTTGTGCATACAATCCAACCAACCTTTATTACTCTTCTTTTTGTCTTTTGTAAAGCATTCGCCACTATTATTAGGGAATGGACAATATAGCCTCAATTCAACAGTAATCCTTCAGCACTATTGTTGTTCCTTTTGTTATCTATTTTTCCTTTTATTCTTTTTCTATGTTTATTTGTGTTTAAAATATAAATTACACTTGCCAAAGGCCTTGTAGTTGAATTGGCACCTCCTCATGCGCAGAGTGTTTGAGGGTCTAGGGGGAAAAGGGTTCGAGTTGCGGGGTTAGCAGCATGTTATAATTATTTCTCAAAAAAAAAAAAAAAAAATTGCACTTTCAAAGTTTTACAAAAATTTATTTTGTGCATTTAACATCATTTTTATTCAATTAAGTCTTCTAACTACCAAACTTTTTAATTAAGACCTATTTGTCTTCATAAGTAATGCTTTGCTAAGCACCCAAAAAGACTGTTTCAATTTTTAGCTGATTTTCTGAATATTTAATACCCTTTTTTTTTTTCTCAAAATAAAACCCATAAATTTTTTATTAATATTATTTGAAAAAATATAGTGAATAAAAAATGGAAAGCATTGCTAAGACTTCATACGAAACTAAATAAAACCAGGAAAAAAAAAAAAAAAGAACAAACACCCATTAAACCCAATTGAAAATGAAAGGCAAATAATCCATAATAGCCGCCCATATACGTATACAAAACCAGAACTAATAAAGCAATTGAAGGTAAAGAAAATGTGCATGAGTTTTCATAAATTAAAAAAAGAAAAAAGAAAAGAAAAAAAAAAGTGCATGAGTTATAAAGACAAAAGGAAGCGAACCCATCAGCCATTTTGAAAGCACAATTGAAGAAATTGAGAAATGGAAAAAGAAGAAAAGTAGGAAATAGGGAATTACGTAGAGGAAGAAAATCTTGAGAAATGTGAGGTTGTCCTTGAAAAGTTGAAAGTAACAAAGCAATTGGACCGCTTTCTTGATCGACTAGGAATTGGATCAACCACAGCTAAAATCTCCTCTTCGAACAAAATTGGCTTTTGCCATTTTCAAAAAACAATCCAGTATTTTTCCCACTTTCTCAAACTAATTAAGAAAATACCCCTCTTTTGAAACTCGATTTTCTCAAAATTGAGTTAAAATAAATTTTTTTGGAGCCCTATAGTGGCGTTTTAAGGAATTTATAGTGACATTTTAAGGACTTATAGTGGTGTTTTTAAACTTGATCTTCATGAAATCGAGTTACATGCAATTTTTTTATTTTTTTTTTACCTAAAACTCGATTTCATGAAGATCGAGTTTAAAAACGCCACTATAGGTCCTTAAAACGTCACTATAGAGAAATCAACTCAAAGTCAAGAAACCTAATTTAGTGTTAACCTACCCTGATACCAATTGTTAGTGTTTTAAACCCTGGTTGTTTGATGCTAATCAAAATTAATCCAATTCAATTAGTTAATTGGCTATGATCTTGGATTTAGATTTGATTAATGACAATACATAAACCGTATTGCAATATAAACAAGAAAATATGAAGGACATGGCAATATAGTTATGAAGGCAAAACCTTAATAGGAAAAATCCTCTAGAGGCTTAACATTTACCCTCAACTAAAGAATCTACTAATGAAATCGAGGTGTAGAATATTGAATTACCCAATCCTAAATTGCTACTTCTAGTAGAACTTATTGTCCTTACCCCATGAAACTTTCATGCGTTTGAGCTCTTCCGCAAGGGATCTCTTCACACGAACACATCAATATGTAACTTTAACTACCAACTTGAAGGTTCTCCTAGTAGCAGCTTGATTGTGTTGTTGGTTGTAGTACCTTCCAAACATTCTCCAATTTTTAAATTTTCAATTTGCTTGGTGATGGAGACACTTGCTTAGTATAGAATTGTAGGCGTACATCAATGCAGCCAGGGGTGTGCATAGGTTCAATTGAAGGGTTTTTTTAATCCAACCAACCATGGTCGAGTTGAAAAAAAATCCAACTCAACTGAACCCACCATAGGTGTCTAACCCAACCTACTTGGATCAGGTTGGACTCATAGATCAGACAATTTTTATTTCAATTGAGTATTAGAACAACACCAACACCAATAAGAGCAAATCTATAACCTAATAAACCTGAGCAGTGCACAAAACCAACACAAACTATTTCATTTGTTCTTTAAAATTCAAACCAACACAAATATTCTAACCAAATAGTTTTAATTGTTGTGTTTGCCATATGAAAATCCTAAGCAATAGCACCACCATACACAAATTATCAACCAAATGACATTTCCTTTAATTAGTAAGATATCAAATAGATAAATATCAACCCAGTTGACAAACAAAAGAGTAAATAATAAAATTAAATAATATATTTGAAAAATATATGTTAAATATAGGTGGGTTGGGTTGGGTTAGGCAAATTTGTGAATTTGCCGATCCACACCCAAGTCCCAACCCGACCCCCCGTAAAAATAAATAATAATAATAATAAAAATTGAAAATCCAACACAACCCAACAACCCCTAAAAACTGACACAATTCAGCAGATTGGGTTGGAAAGGGTCGGTTTTGGCGGATTGACAGGTTGGTTGCACACCCCTAAATGCATCAATCTCTCCTCTCTCTTTTGTTTAGCTTGACTTAGGTAAATATTTATTTTAGGTCATGTATGGCATGCTTCCCAAGGTGGCAAGGCCTTAAGTCATATGGTGCCTAAATCTAGAATTCATTAATCTAAGGCTCGATCAGTCAAGTGGTGTCTGAGCTTGCAATGAAGCTTTAGTGAAGCTTGATCGGTTGATGTAGTCAAGCCTAAAGTCGAGCTAGCAGTTACAACAACTATCTTAAGTAATTAATGATGCAATTCTATAGTCTTCGTCTAGATCTTCAAACCAAAATTACAAATTGAATCTTCAACAGGCACAATTGGACAATACGTTTTGAACATGGTTTACCAATACATACAATACATAGCCATAACAAAAGTGAATCTAGACTTTCTTCCATACCCTTGAGATTGATGTTCAAGGAAAGGTACGGATGTTTATTAATAAATAATCACCATTGATTCATTGTCAAAATGGCCAAGCAAGAATTGGATACCTTTACATTCTCATTTTCTTTCTTTAAGGCATTTACACTCTTATAATAACATCCACTTCCTCGTTTTCCATCACCCTTTCAATTCTTAATTACAACTAAAATCGATCTCGGTGCTCTACAAGTGTTGGCTAACAACTCTCTGCTGCAACCTGCAAATGTTTCTGGGGTACACTTCTATGCTTTGTTTAGGAGGCAGAGGTAAGTAAACATTTCTGTCCTTTTGGTGTTTCTTAAACATCTTTCCACGCCTGATTTATCCTAAATTTTTCTATGACAATGCGTCTTTGATTTGCACATTGTTTCACAATTCTGTTTCTTTTCTATTTATTTTATTTTGTTATCTAGTTATTGGTTGTCGATGGGTATTTCTACATCTCGTATGGGCATTCACAAAAAGAAAATAAAATATTGTTAAAAAAAAAAACAGAAAAGAACATAGAATAGAAAACAGTGAAAATACACTCTCTTAAGAAATTTTAGACAATTATCCATCCCTCAAAATTTATCATGGGTTTTGAGTGGAGTATGTGATATTTCGTGTTCCTTTGTGTTCAATGGTGAAGCCAGTAATTTTTCCTAGAAGGGCCAACCTTGGGAAGTCCCACTGCCCAACCATGTTGGGTTACTAGTGAGAAAACGTAGTAACCATGAAGAAAACTTCTCAAACCAACTAGAACAAAATCTACCCTTTGAGATACCCTTGAACGAATTCATCAAATTAATTAATAGGATATCCCCCATAATTACTCTTACCTTGAATTGTAATTGTTAGTTATATAGCATCTAAAAAAAAAGTAAACACTAGAGTTTATTCCCTCAAATAAAACCCAACAATTGAAGTAAATTTGTCTAAATTATTATTATCAAATATTAGTATATCACTAATAAACAAGTCTATAAGAATGGCTTAAATTTATTGCTCAAACAAATACTTTCAATTAAACAAAAAATAATGAAACACTATTATTAAGTTTAAATAGAAAACAATTTGCTAGTCTGGGTGGTTGGTGGGTTTATGTAGTGGGTTTGTGGAATGGGTGGTGGATTTTTGGTGGGTGGCTGGGATTTGTGGTGGTTGTGGTATGGGTGGTGGGTTTGTGGTGTGGGTGGTGGTGGTGATGAATAAAAAAAGCAAAATAGATGATGAATAAATAAAAAAATTAAATCTTAGTCTTTGCTCCAAAACAAAAGTGAATATTTAATGAACTAGTAAAAAAAAATAAAACATTTGATTTGAGTTTATTACAAAATGGAGCGTTAAAAAACTTAAGGTGAATGCCCACAATCCAACTCTTTTTATAATAAGCTATTGGTCCACTTCTATAATACTGGACCTTATATATATATATATATATATATATATATATATATATATATTATTTTTGAATCCCACTAGACACTACAGTACTACATGTACTGATCTTTCTTATCTGATTGAACTACACATATCAGTTAACTTTATTTCTTGAGAATATATTGTATTTTCTTGAGAAATGAGAATATATTGTATTCTCATGAGAAGACATTGAAACTTGAATATAATGCAATACACACACACATGTAGGGAGAGAGCCAAAGATAGATAAATACCAGGGAGGGGGCTAAGTTTTGAAAACAATAAAATAATTATATAAGGAAATTTTCAAAATTTGGGAGGGGTCATACATAGCTCCACCCCTGATCAACTGTCAGCCCTAACAAAAGATAAATTGAAAGGAGATGCATCGTCCTTCTTCCAACAACAGCTTCCTAAGTAAAATTTGAGGAAATCATAATGGGAATCAGTCACTAGAGTGTATATACTATTTTAGATTAAAGAAGAAAAGGAGTGATTAGATTGTAAATTTGTAACCATGCCAGCAAAAGAGTAAAAAAGAAAACTTGAATGTCTAGAAGTGAATTTTAACAAATAAATACATTGAGATTGAAATAGAATGTTTAATGCCAATGGGAGCTTGGCTCAGCTGGTAAGGCTAAGATACTTCATCTAACCCATCTAGGTTCGAGTCTTGATGCCAGCAGGAGTCTGTCTGTGGACATCCACACTGGTTGGCCTATGGGCTTTAATGCTTGTGCCCTGCCCGAGGGCTGGGGTAACCTACCTAACCACTATTTTCTTACAAAAAAGAAAAAAGAAAAATAATGTTTAATTACTTGTTTAATTACAAAAGCAAATGCTTGGAACATGTGAGAAAGGATCAAAAGAAAAAGATCTATGTATCAACATAGCAACAACCAACATCACATTAAACATAACCATTAACTAAATGTAGGCAAGGATAAGCGCCACTTGGTGTATCCACTTGGTGCAATCACGGCTTTAGCTTTTGTGACAATCTGGTGTAGTCACTTGGTGCAACCATGGCTTCTAGTTTCAACTTTTATTATATAGTAATTATATGATATGAAATGATATGATATAATATGATTTGAATTTCAAATTAGGCTCTGACTAGAGAATTTTAAGAATATACATATAAATCCTAAAAGCTTGAAATTGAGTTTGGTTTTTTGTTTTTCTTAGAATCAAAATGGAAAATCATCGACGTGGATTTTACGTGCTCCCCTTCTTAGTTTGTCAAGTTCGACGACAAATCTCGTATTTTTTTTTCTCTAGTTTAGATTTTGGGTGGTCAAATTTGTGCCAATCTAGAAGTTTATGCTTGGGTTTGGTGGGTTGTGAGATCTAGGAAATTTTTTTCATTTTGCAACGAAACAAACACTGAAAATGAAACACCCCTGAACATCAAAAAAAAAATGTTACAATTGAAAACATTTTACAATGAAACAAACAAAATCTAAATCCCATCATGTATATTGTTAAATGTATTATAAATATATGGTTACTTAACTCTCAAATTATGAGAGTGAGAAGTGAGAACAATTTTATTCACTCAAATCTATACCAAACATTCTATCAAACACCTTAAGTTCATCTTATAATCTTATCAATAGGTTGACATTAAGTAGATCACTACTAACTTGGTTTGAATAAATGAAAGATATAATTTAAAACTTCGTCTTTTGATACAGAGAATCCAAAAGAATAAAGCAAAGAAATGAAGATTATTTCACATATCATCGACATTGGAGGAAACTTGGTGGTGCCAATCAAAAAATATTTTGGCTATCTAAGTCGCTACAATAGCAACATCGAGAATCTCAGAGATCAATTTCAGAAGCTGGGTGATAAGAGAGATGGGGTTCAATTAAAAATTGGTGAAGCAAAACAGAACGAAGAGGCAATTGCACCTGAGGTTGAGAGCTGGGTAGAAATGGTTGACAACATCAGTCAAGGTCTGCAAAAATTCCTTGAACAAGATGTCAAAGCAAATACAATGGGATTGTGTCCTAATTTGAATACACGTTATTCCTTGAGTAGGAAAGCTAAGAAGAAGGCTCTGGAAATTGATGGGGTTTTAAGGGATGGACAATTCACTGAAGTGTCCTATCCTCCACCTCCTCCTCCTCCACCACAGGTCATAGAAACTTCATCCAAGAAAGGTTTTAAGGTTTTTGAATCAAGGATACCTATCATGAAAGAAGTTTTGACTGCTTTCAGAGATGACAAGATTAGCATGATTGGCATATGCGGAATGGAGGGGATTGGAAAGACAACAATGGCAAAAGAGGTAGCAAAAAGAGCAAAAGATGATAACTTATTTGATGAAGTTGTGATGGCAGTAGTGTCCCATAAAAAAGACTTGATCAAGATTCAAGGTCAAATTGCAGATATGCTAGGTCTGGAACTTGAAAGAGAGAGTGTACTTGGAAGAGCAGAGCAGATATATTCAAGACTAATGGTTAGTAGTAAGAGTGTCCTTGTAATATTTGATGATGTTTGGGAAGAAGTTAATCCAAAGGATGTAGGAATTCCTTATGAAGGTGAACTCAATAGTTGCAAAATCTTGTTGACATCAAGAAGCGAAGAAGTCTGCAATCAAATGAAATCTCATAAGATTGTTAAAATTGAAGTCTTAACCGAAGAAGAAGCTTGGAATTTTTTCAAAGAGATGGTAGGTAATTGTGTTGATACTCCTGATTTACATCCAATAGCAGAAGAGGTTGCAAAGGAATGTAAAGGCATACCTATTGCTATCGTTACTGTTGGAAGAGCTCTAGAAAACAACAGGAAGAACAAGTGGGTTGCTGCACTTCAACATCTTAAAAATCCTATCTCAAAAAATATTCCTGGTTTGGATTCAAATGTCTGTTCCAGCATAGAGCTTAGTTACACTTTGCAAAAAAGTGATGAAGCCAAGTCATGCTTTTTGCTATGTTGTTTATTTCCAGAAGATTATGATATTCCTATTGAATATTTAGTCAGATATGGAGTGGGACAAAGGTTGTTTGCAAAGATTGATACTATGGCAGAAGCAAGAAATAGAGTTCATGTAATGGTTGAGGATCTTAAAAGATCAAATCTGTTGTTGGATAGCAATGAAGAAGAATGTGTGAAAATGCATGATGTTGTACGTGATGTTGGGAAATCAATTGCTAATGAACATATCTTTTTGGAAGAATGGACAGAGAAAGTTACATATGAGAATTATGCTGCAATTTCCCTTGTATCTCGAGAATTGAAAAACCATCCTGATGACTTGGAGTGTCCGAAACTTGAGCTTTTGCAGTTATCATGCGGCAAATACACCACTAGACAAATGCTCCCAACCAATCTATTTAAAGGGATGATGGGATTAAAGGTTTTGGCTTTGCAAGGTATGTCCTTTCCATCACTACCACAATCCATACAGGTCCTTCAGAACCTTCGGACAATGCTTCTGGAATATTGTGAGATAGAAGATGTGTCAGCAATTGGATCACTTGGGAAACTTGAAATGCTTAGCTTTCTTGGTTCTAAAATCAAGGAGTTGCCCGAAGAAATAGGAAATCTTAGTCATTTAAAGTTATTAGATCTGTCAAAATGCTCTACTCTTCAGCAAGTTCCACCTGGTCTACTATCAAATTTAACTCAACTGGAAGAATTGTACATGGGAAAAGTCTTTGTGAATTGGGAACCTACGGATGGCAATAGAGAGGGAGCCAACGCAAGCCTTGCTGAACTAACATCTTTCTCCCACTCTTTGATGGCTTTACAAATTCATATACCAAACATCAAGTTATTGCCAAAAGACTTACACTTCAAAAATCAAATGATTAAATTTCGGATATGTGCATGTGACAAGCCAAAGAATTGGAGATATGACCACTTATCTACTTTCTGGGACACATCTCAGTATATATTTAAAAACAGTTTGGTACTTGGAAGATTTGCTGCAAGTGAAATTGCAGAGAGTCGGATGCTTTGTCACCTATTACAGAAATCTGAAATTATATTTTTGAAAGAGATAAAAGATTTCAAAAACATTCTGTACGAGTTAGACAAAGAGGGTTTTCCATGCTTGTTGGTTCTAAGCATTTCAGATAGTGAAGGTGTAGAGTATGTAATTGATGCCACATCTCATCAGACTTCTCGTGTTGCCTTCCCTATCCTGCAGTCACTGGAACTGATGGAATTGCATAATTTAAAAGAGATATATCATGGCCAATTCCCAGAGAAATCCTTTAGTGGTGCACACTCACAGCTTGCTTGTTTTCGCAACCTAAAATCTCTTCGACTATTGGAATGCAACCATTTGAAAAATGTCTTTTCGTTGTCCATAGCAAGAGGTTTGGTTCAACTCCAACAGTTGCACATAGTTTCATGTGATGACATGAAAGAAATTTTTTGTAAGGAAGGAGAAGATGGGAAGGCACTTGATAGGGTAATGTTTCCAGAATTAAGATATATAGACCTATCCTATGTACCAAGACTCGTTGGTTTTTGTACAGTTGAGGGTCCCGTTGATCTTGTACAACCATCCTTGAATCATGAGGTATGATTCACTCTTAGTAATTATTATTAGTATTTTTATAAATCCTTCCTTTCAAAAGCTCATTTGTCAAATTGATTTATCAATTTTTTAACTTTCCATGCTTTGGTCTGGATTTGATGCTTCTTACATAAAAACTTGAAATGTTGAAAATTGTTGACGATAATTTAATGGATTTATCAGGTTGGAAGGATCGACACTGATGAATTGGCCACTATAAGAAGTGAAAAGATGACAGAAATTCAGCAAATTACTAGATCCTTTCCTGAATCAACACTCCCCATCTCACATAAATTCTTTTCATCCAAAACCATCATGTGGCAACCCAATTTACAAAAACTTGAGGTATTTGATCTTGAAGGACTAGAAGTGATATTTGATCTTGAAGGACAAGAGGTCGACCATGACGGCCAAAGAATGGTAGTACTTGCTCAATTGAAAACTTTAACACTACAGAATTTATCTAAGTTGATGTATGCGTGGAAGAATGTTCCACAAGGAATTCAGGGCTTCCAAAACCTAACATCAATTGAAATAAATGCATGTTACAATCTAAGATATTTATTCCCACATACTGTTGCAAAACTACTTGTGAAACTTCAAAGCATTAAGATACGGTGGTGTGACATGATCGAAAACATTGTTCAAAGAGATGGAGAAGAAGAGGTAGAGGATACCATCTTGTTCCCTAAACTTACTTCCTTCCATTTAGGTTTTCTGCCAAATCTCATGAGTTTTTGTATCGAACCTTATTCTTTTGAATGGTCATCCATGAATCAGATCTATCTGTCTCATTGTCCCAAATTGAAAACATGTGGTTCGGAAATTCGAAGCACAAGAAAGCTAAAGAAAATTATAGGGGAATTGGATTTGATACCCCAAGAGCCAAGCCTTGAGTGTGCTCCGCTTGTCAAGAATTATGGTCTAATGGTTGTGTCTGAACAAGGCACCTCCAAGAAATCCGAAGAAAGCTCATCTGTGAATAAAGAGGTATGTATCTCACAAATTACAATCCACCCCCCCCCCCCCCTCTTTTTTATTTTTTAAAGAAAACAACACAATGAAAGTTCTAGATTAATGCACCTGTATTATGAAGCATGGTTAAAACCTTAAGTCAATCAACAGGGTGAAATAAATAAACATCAATGTTTATTGCTTTTTTATTTGTATATATCACCTTCTTTTGTGGATGGATATATTATGTTTTGCTGTCAAGCCTGTGGATGTAAACATAATGATTATTTAGTTCTTTAAAAGCAATTGATTATTTGTAGGTTAATATGGCTAAGGTGAAGGATCCAAGAGACAATGACATCGACAACCCCTCTGAGATGTGGTATACTTTTCCATCCCATTTGATTGAGTGCTTAAAGAATCTAAAAACGATTGAATTGAGTAGCTGTGATTCACTGGAAGTTATATTTCAACTTGAGGAACTAAATTTTGAGGAAAGTCATGTGGAATCAGTACTTGATCAGTTAAGAAAATTGAATCTGTATAATTTACCAAATCTGATGCACATATGGAAGAAGGGTCTAGAAAGAATTATGGGCTTCAAAAACCTGAGATTGTTAGAAGTACGTGGATGTAAAAGTCTGACATACTTGTTCTCACCATCCATAGCAAAATTGCTTGTGATGTTAGAGGAAATAAGAGTTACTAGCTGTGAAAAAATTGAAGAAATCCTTCAAAGAGCAAGGGAAGAAAAGGAAGAAAAGGAAGTTTTGTTCCACAAAGTGAACTCAATCTTGCTCAGGGACTTACCAAATCTAAAGTGTTTTTGCCCTGAAACTAATGCTTTTGAGTGGCCATCATTGAAGGAAATAACGGTAATTGGATGTCCTACTTTAAGCATGTTTATTCCATCTAATCTAAAGACACCTAAGCTGGAGGGAGTATATGATGAAGTTCAAGTTCCATCTTCACCATGGGATGAAAAAAAACTAAGAAATTGTCAATGGAAGGGAGAACTCAATGCTACCATACAACACATGTTTAAAGGAAAGGTATGGCTCATTCACACCACATCATCTCTTAAATTTGACAGTTCTACTCCTACATGTAGAATATCACAATATAGAATATGCAAATAGTTCAATTTTATTAAATACCAAAAATTAGACCATAGTTTTATTGAAAAGAAAAAAGAGAGAAAAAAAAAAAAAAAACAATTTGCATATACCAAGAAAATGTTTTGACAGAGTATTTTTTTTTCACTTACAATCAATTATTGAAGCATCAACAGGTAATCACATAGCCACTGTCATTTTTCAATTGCAAATATAATGATTACTTAAATCACATATATATTTTTTATTCGTACAGGAAAAAAAAAAGGAACATGAGACACAACAATAAGAGCAAACTGTGACCATTGAGATTGAGGAGGATATGTGATGTTGGGCAAGTCATACTGTTGGCAAGCATATAACCTTTTCCGATGTGAGTTAATATTTGGTCAGTGTCCAAAAATGCATAAAAATGAACACACACACACAAACACACACACACACACACACACACACACACATATATATATAAGGCACCATATGTGAAACAGTTCTAGCCAACAAAAGACCCAAGAAATATTTTTGCGAGCAGCAGATCATTAATAAAAAAATCATGTAGAGTTTGGTAGAATTAGATGTTACTCATTGTTAAGAAAGATGCTATTTAGAAATACCTGTACTATGTAGGGTCACTGATGAAGATATATATACTATTCAATTGCTCACCTAGTACAGAATATCAAATCCTAATGGAAGAGCAGTGATTTCAAAGCCTAGGTATGTGGCTTTCATTCGATCTACTACAATATCATATACTAATAGGGAGATTTCCTACCCAAAGGATCCATATTTCACTGCATTAGTGGTGCTGTGGAGAACAATCAATAAGACAGAAATAAGTATCACAACAAACACTATACGAGCCATCTAAGAAATGTGAGCTTCTTTAAGGGAGTATGCAAGCAGGTTGCTAATCATGCTTAATCAAAACTTATTCCATTGCCCATATGGTTATACCTATTACCAACTAAATCCATTTTTGGTCCCTAACACATTTGCAAAAAGAAACCACACAAATAGAATGCAACTCGACTCTAGTTATCAAATTATTAGACAACTTGGAACCAATTTATTTACGATAAATAGCTGATATTCATAAAAAAAATATCTAATAAACAATGAGTCCAATACATCTTGTTCAGAAAAAAGACATATATTTTGCTAATTTTAAGACAATTACTTGTGGACTAATAGTTTTTATTCGCATGTCTAGGAAGGAGTTTTGGCCCTGCTCAAGCCTTTATATCCCCATCTAGAAGTATTTTAATGATAGTTTCATAAAATCTGGAAAACCATATTTGGCAAATTGTTGATAGTTTGCTAAGATCTTGGCTTCACAAAAACTTTGTTATTCTGTCCACCTTGATTATTTCGCTCTAATTTTACATTTATTATAAGAACAAAAACATCACATTCTAGAAATTATGTTGAAATCTTTAAAAGATGATACTAATTAAACTCGTTAAATTATAGGTTTCCTTTTTCCTCATCATATATGGAAGTATAAAAGTGATGAAAGTAGTCCATTTAACTCATATATAGAAGCATGTAGCCAAGAGCCTCATAACTTAATTGACACCTCTCCATGCACAAAGTGCTTGGGGGTGTAAGGGGGGAAAGGGTTCAAGGTGTGAGGTTAGAATTGTATTCTATCTCTAAAAAAAATAAAATAAAAAATAAAAAAACAAAAAAACTCATTGTACATTTAAAGTCTCACTTGCAGTTATATGATAACAGGCGGTGTCAACTACATGCTTTTCAGCTTCAAGTTGGTAGGAGACCATGATGTTGGTGTATATATATGTAGAAGAAGCATTGTCACAAAGCATATGAGAAACACATCTAAAGCTTATGTTCATTCCACACAAGGCCTTATAATGTTTTCTTTATTATGGTATAATTAGCTGGATCTATCTTATGCTATTTGTATATGTATTTAGGGAGCATTGATATGTGTGATAATATTCTTATTTGTTTTTGTCTATGTTCAACATTTATTCCATAGGACCCCAAAACTGAATGTGTTTGTGAGTTCCATATGTGAATGTCATACAATTATTTCCATGTTTAAATGCTCAAGTAAAGACGTACACTCATGTTCATACTAGTTTGTCTTCTTAATATTTTTACGTTTATTTAGTTTCTTTGAAATAGAATCAAGTTATATTTCATGCAGATATTTTAGAATGTCACACCACCTGATAATATTCAATAGGATCAATCCTTTGCCAAAAGATTATTCAACATCAACATTCCGTTCTCTTCCCTTTTTAGGTTATGCCTTGTTCATATTTCCATTTCCCGAACTTGTTCGCTCTTGTTACTTTCTCATCTTTTAGGCTCCTGTTCCTTTCTTTTTTGGGTTATGCCTTGCATAAATCAAGCCTGTTTATGTATTTTTCAAAAAAAAAAAAGCCCTTAAAGATTCATTATACATACTATCACATGCCTTACCAAATTACAATCCAAGCAACTCAGAAACCATGGATGATATTTTTTACAATTACAGTTCTAATTCCTATACATCCTAAAATTATGACATCAGGGGAAGCTTAAGAAAAGTTGAACTAGGAAAATTATGCAGGAGGTCAAAATGAATCCTAAAGGAGATATTTTTTAGCATAGGGGGAAAAAATTAAATGGGTTTGGTACACAATAATCTTCCTACAATACCAGGCTATAAGGCCATAGGATTTTGTGCACATGGATATTGGGTTAAGTGCATAGTTGTGAGGAAAACCACCAGCCAATTTATATCTATAAGCTTATTTGCAACATACAATATGGACATTTTATCAAGCTACATGGCAAAGAAATGAGAGATTGGAAACAGTACTTTCTATTCAAGACTTTAGTAGGGAATACTCGTTATGTACTTATATGAGTTAAAGAAAAATAAAAATGGATGAAAAGAAACGAAACATTGTATAACAGTCTAAGTGCCTAATAAGTGGTAACTGAAAGAGCCACACCAAGATTAGTCTAATTTTGTCAAAGACTGAGCTTTGGCTACATCAGGCTTCATTGCTGTTCTGGGTTCCAATCCTATTACATGGGCCGCTAAAGAGCAACCCACTATTTCTAGAAGTTCCACCAAGGCCGAATACCGGGCCTTAGCTTCTACTGCAGCTGAACTCTCTTGGTTGAGAATTTTGTTGCAAGAGTTACACATTTATCTTCTTAAGCCTCCCTTATGATGGTGTGACAACTTATCTGCATTGGCCTTGGCATCTAATCTAGTTTTCCACTCTTGCACAAAACATATAGAGGTGGATAACCTTTTGTACGAGAGTGTGTCATTCAAAAGGATATTCAAGCGCAATTTATCTCTACAAAGGATCAACTTGGTGACATTTTTACTAAATGTCTTCTTCTTGATTTATTGTTATTCATTCGAAACTCACGTTGATACCTTCCCCCTTAAGTTTGAGAGGGATGTAAAGGGATATGCAGTAAGGAAACAAATGACATTGCAAATACAATAACCAAAACGACATGCATATGAATGGAAGCCTAAGTTAACTGATAGGGACACATGAAATGATAATAGAGGTCATAGTGTTGTAACAGAATCTGTTTTCTATTTCTGATATGGTGACGTGAGCAATGGTTATTGGCTTTGACCGTCTCACCCAGCCCTATATAGATATTGTATCTCTCTTTCTAATCAATGCAAGCATAGTATTATCAATTCCAATCATTCTTTCCCTCAACCTTTCTTTTCTACTAGATTAGTCTCTATTGTTCTAGAACTTCTTCAAAAATCACCATTAACTAAGAAGATTCCTTCAGGTATGAACTCTAGAACTTCAAAATTTGGAAGATTCTTTTGTCAAGTTTCTCTATTTCTAAATCCTAATCTACAACTTATCTCTACACACCCAATCCTCTTCCCCAAATGAAAATTATTCTCCACCAGGATTCTAGAAATCACAATCTAACTGGAGGAGCCAAACTAACACCAATGTAACAGAAAAAAACAAAAACAAACACCATATATTTCAAAATCTCAGATCCAAACCTGTCTATCTCAAACACACATTTTTCAATTCCTCAACACCCTGTCTCTTAAATACATGTGCTTCGATTTTCACTAATGAAAAATATATGTAAACAATAAACTCGAAAAATTAGAAAGAAATGAAGTATTCATATGGAATGTAGATACGAAAAGAAAAAATAGTAATGAAGAAACGAACAAACCTTGAGGCATGAAAAATATACCGAGCCAAGAACGTAGCAGCCTTCGATGAAACCAATTAAAACTACGCAGAAAAAGAAGTAAAATGGGTGGTTCGTGCACTGCTCGACATCACATTAGAGTTCGGGTGTTGCCGTGCTCATACAATAGTTCCTTGAACCCTTTCGAATAGTGTGGTACTGGTAAAGTAAGCTATTTGGACGGTGATGAAATGAAAGGAATTTTTTTTTTTTTTTTTTTTGAGAAATAAAAGGAGTGTGTTTGTTTGTGAAAAATAAAATATAAATATAAAATGGGCTAATTCTTTTTCTATTTGGTTGAATTTACCTAATGGAGCGGCTAGATGAATACTCTAGGATGTAAATTTTTTATTTGAATTATTGCAACATGATTTGTTCTTTAAAAAAAAGAAAAGAAAAAGGAAAAAAGATTCTCAATGGTCCATCACACTATCATTTCCCTACACACTACAACTACAATATTTATTATTAAAAAAATTTACATGAAAATAATTGGGAAAATTGAGGTTTTACATCCCAGAAAAAAAAAACATAAAACTTAAAATACTATAAACCTTAAGAATGTGTAGTATAATTTGAATATTTCACGCTACTAGTTCTATGATGAAATTGATAAAATTGAAAATGTTATTTTGCTTTGGGTTCATTACATCTTTGTTGGGCAATTTAGACCTTGGCAACGTCAATTAACCAATTATTAAGCCAAGTGACTTAATTAGTCTAATCATGTTTATGGCATTGGTTAATGTAAGCAAACACAATATTACGTAAAACAAATTCACTATATAAAATTGAAGTTTTACAAAATAGAAAACAATTTTATTATTTGATCTGTTGTGGGTATGGATGGCAATGGATAACATGATCCATGAACATAAAACAATTATTTACAAATTAGTGTTCAATATAAATGAGTTCACTTCCAAAGAGTTCAATTAGTTTACACAACTAATATATAGGTCTAGTTTGTGTTGACCTCCTTAACCCATAACCATCCCAAAATAACCCAATTCATTATTCATGTCAAGACAAGG
The DNA here is from genome assembly GCA_032878915.1 of Castanopsis chinensis. Classification (NCBI taxonomy): domain Eukaryota; kingdom Viridiplantae; phylum Streptophyta; class Magnoliopsida; order Fagales; family Fagaceae; genus Castanopsis; species Castanopsis chinensis. The sequence continues at coordinate 10,520,052 of JAVQMG010000109.1, forward strand.
GTAATCCATTTTGACACAAATGCGTTTAACCCAATAAATTTGCCCATAAATTTAAATTTTATATATATATATATATATATATATAGAGAGAGAGAGAGAGAGAGAGAGAATTGAGTTAAAAGAATTCAAATGGTAATATTAGTAATTATTCATTGAAATCCTATAGTCCCTGCCTTTTTTTAAAAAAAAAAAAAATTAGATTTTGTTTTTCTAAATTTTGATGGAGTTTCATTGGGTTGAAATAAGAACTTTTGGATTGTATACTATAAATCAACCTTAATAAGACCTGCCAACATGAATTGCCACTAAAATTGTTCATAATTTGCTACGAAGGCTTAAGTGTTACACCCAACATTCCTATTCACAAATTAATATTGATAGGAATTCTAAATGCATAGTCATTTGGATAATAATGATCAATCGCTAATTGTTTGAAACTCATACCAATTTTAGTTGATTAGGGTGTAAGAAAAATCAAACATAGCATCTATGCAATGGAATTAATAAAACATCTCTCCAACCAATGTTGTCAAAATATTTTGAAGAGAACAACAACAGCTTGAAGAAAAGATTTTGGGGAACATTATCACTGTCAGACATTCCTTGTTTTTTATCTTTCTTCCTCTGTGAACACATTAATTGATAAACTCATTTACTGCTCATTTATACTCACTATTATGGTTAATGACAAAATTCTTATATGAGTTAAAGAAGAAAAGAAATAGCTGCATAAAGAATAAAATTGTCATATATAAAAAAGCTTTCTCAAAAAAAAAAAAAAAATTGTCATAAAAATTTTTACCCAAGCATTTAAGTTGGTAAACGATTCTACAACCTTTATCTCTCTAATATTTCCTTGAGTAATATGAAATTCATACATTGAGTTGAGTAACGAGTTCCTTTACTGAGGCTTTAGTAAAACCAAAATCTTTAACATTATCAGAGGAAGCATCTAGCCCCCAGAGGTTCGGAAATTGGAGCTTTGAATAAATAAAAGAACCATTGCCATGAAGTATAACATTGACCCATTGTGAAGAAGTCACACTATTTAGTTTTGGGGAGAAGGGATTGCTGAGTCTTATTAAATATTGAAGTTTCCAGGGCTTTTGTAGTCCTTTTCTATTATTATGCAAAATTTCATTTTAAACCCTTTCAATTTTTTATTATTATTACTAGTATTATTCTTGTGTGATGCACGTATTGATAAAGATTTATATATAAACTTTAAAAAAAGTAAAATATGTATTTCAATTTTCAAGCTAACAAATTGCTATTAGTGCAATTAAAAATTATTTTGTATTTTTTATAAGTTGTTAGACTCTCCTTAGAGATTTTATCATTTCCCTAAAACTATTATTAAGGAAAATTATAAATAGCATCAGTCTTTGGTTTCAGTTTCATTTAAAAACTAACAAATTTTGTTGTAATAGAGGCCCTTTTTTTTGTTTAGATTTTGTATTTTTTTTGGTTCTTTTTGGTGCCGTAATTAAATAAACATTAATTATATCTTACTATAACCAAGTTATGAATCTAATATTGGCTTATATACTCATTTTACAAAAAGTTATGTCTTTTATTTAGATATTCAAAAGCAAGCAATACAGAGAACTGTGCAGTATACAATTAAGATAATACATAAGGCAAAGATTATAAGGTTCTATCCATAGTGGAAAAGGATTAAAATAGAAAATTGCAGGTATATTTCATTTCTTAAAAATAGACTAAATGAAAAGAATAACTTGACTATTATTTCAATTACTTTTATTAATTTTCATATTCAACAACAACAAAAATTCTTCCCAACCAGTTTCTGATTTATTTTCCTAGTCCAATCACAATGCTTAGCATATTAGTAATAGAATCCTCTCAAACATTTTTAAGTAGTTCATTGGAGGAAAATGTCTATGTTTTTTTATAAGACCACTTTTCAGACAAAAATAAAAATATGCATTTTGTGAGAAAAAAGAAAGGCACTCACTAATCATACTGTATGATTAGTGAGTGCCTTTCTTTTTTCTCACAAAATGCATATTTTTATTTTTGTCTGAAAAGTGGTCTTATAAAAAAACATAGACATTTTCCTCCAACGCTTTGTTAAATGTTGGATAGCATCTAATCTTTGGTCTATGCATATAAACAACTTTCAAATATATATGGGTATGAAAAACAACCATGGTAATTGTGAATGGTAATTATTGTCTACCTTATCTTCCTTTATCACAACTATGGATACATCATACATGCAAAGGATTATTAGGTTATACCTACAAACTAAAATACCTTTTGGCTCCATTAGATTATTGAAAATTTAATACTTTTTTTTTTTTCTTTTTGAGAAAGTTGAAAATAACTATTGCTTGATTGAAAAAAGTATATGGCACTAAAACACCACCAAATTGCCATCTAGTGCAATTAAAAGAGATAATATATTAGTCACATTAGGATTAGGTTTTTTTATTTTTTATCGTTTTAAGGTCAAAACTAAAAACTTTATTGATTAGCAAAACTTACAATGGTATAAGACCAAAAGTATAAAATAGGAGGTAGGACATGCCAACACAGCAACCAAATTGCAAGTTCAATTATGGGCCTACACGTCTATCACCATGTGTGTGTATCTTGTATTTTAGAATTTCAATTCTCATCGTACCAAAAGCTTCTTCAGAAAACACTATATATCTCTCCTTCCTCTGCTCTACCGATTTCCTTGAGACGTGAAGCACAAGAAGCTGCTTCTTTTTTCAAGAAGGCTTCGCAAGCTATGTAATACGAATTGAATGCCGATAAGAACTGGAATTTGTATGCATCCGATGAAACACAGTTTGATTACATGCCTTAAAGAGTAATACCCGTTCTTGATTTGTTCATATCTTTCTCTACATGTTTTTAGTTGGCGCTTGTGAGAAGGATCGGTCGGGTGTGGGGTTTGGCTGAGTTGAGAAAGAATGAGAAAGAAAAATATTGGGGGGCAAGGCGACTAAAAATAAAAGTTAAAAAAAAGTAATTATAAAATAAAAGTTAATGTGAAAAATTGCGAGTTTCCTAAAGCTTATTTGACAAAGTTTCGTAAGATCAACAAAAAGTCAAAGACTTTGGTTATATAGTATTTATAGATTATAAATTAATATAGACAACTTTTTTTAATAGATACAACATAGTTTTTAAATCCTTTCATTTAAAAGAAATGTTTTATCTATAATATTTTCACAATACTTTCATAATAAATCCTAAGTGGTAGGGTTATCAAAAAAAAATAAAAATCATAAGTTGTAGGTTGTTATTAGTTGTTATGGATGGGCAAAAAAGTAATTTAAATTGTGACTTCAAATTAGAGCCAATAACAACTTACTACCTATAATTTATTATGAAAGTATTGTGAAAATATTACACTTCTCTTCATTTAAAGGTGTAACCATTCTCATCAACAAAAAATAAAAATAAAGGTGTAACCATTTAAACCTTAAACAGAAAAAAATAAATAAATAAATAAATAAATAAAAAATAACAAAATTAACACTTAAGTTTTGTCTTCCCACTCACTCCTTCCCCATTCTCTGTCTTCTATCTATATTATCTCCAAAAAAAAAAAAAAAAAAGGTTTCAATATATATCAAATCGTCCTATAAAAATATAATAATAATATACCAGATCCTGAACTTTCAAATTGTGACAAATTTATAAAAACTTGTAGAATTTTAATTGGAGCAATGTTTAAAGTTTCTGAAACTTTAGCAATAGAATACTAGTTGGACCAAATTTATTAAAAAAAGGTTGTCCATTCGGATCAACTACAATGAATGAGACATAATTTTTATTATCTGGTATATAATATAATATAATTTGGATATGAATTTATATAATATGTAATTTTATTCTAAATATTTTGGTGACAATAAATAAATGACTAATTTTATATATTAAAGGTATTATAATTTCACATGGGACGATTTTTGTGTTTAGATAGGTTTAGTTACAATTTGTGCAAATTGTTATTTTTTTTAATTAATAGTAAGTTAGTAACATAGTGAGACACTAATTGAAATGATTTAAAAATTATATGATTTTAATTGAAACTTAAAAAAAAAAAGGATTTAATTTGAAATCACCCGAGATTTTATGGGAATTATATAGATCTACTCAATCCTTAATAGCAAGGTAAGGGATTGAATACATTATATAGTAGTATATGTTTTTTCTAATGTTTAGAAATCTTGATTCTAAAAGAACAGAAAATCAATCCCGCAAATATAAATGAAAGTTAAAATTTAAAACTCCGTATTTTCTTATAGAGAATCCAAAAGAAAAAAAGTTAAGAAATGAAGATTATTTCACTTATCGTTGACATTGGAGGACACTTAGTGGCACCAATGAGAAAACATTTTTGCTATCTAAGTTGCTGCAATTGCAACATCAAGAATCTCAAAGGTCAATTTCAGAAGTTGGGTGACAAGAGAGCTGGGCTATGAAACACGGGTGCGTTTCAAGACTCTGGTGCGGGTGCGGGTGCGGGTGCGGGAGCGGGACTCGGCAATTTTTGAAAAAAGTGGGTGCGGGTGCGACGGGACTCGGCAATTAAAAAATTATTAAAAATATTTTTATTTACATTTTCTATATATTTGAACTATTAAAATATTTTTAAAAAACATATTACTATGTCTTGATTCACAAAACAAAGAAAGAAGGAGGCAAGAAACACAAAACAAAACACAAAACCAAAAAGGAAACACAAAACAAAACACAAAAGAAGCAACAAATATTCAAAATAAAATTGAGGAAGGACAGATTTAGGGTGTTTGGGCCTCATTCAAAGCAGATTTCGGCATGATTCAAGGCCGATTTCGGCCTGTTTCGGCCGTTTCGGTCGCCGGCCGATATAGCCCGATACAGCACGATTCTGGCTGAAACAGCCTGGTTCGGCGCGAAACGGCTCGAATCGAAGCCGCGTCGGCGTGAATCGAGTCGAGTTGGCACGAATCCGTGAAAAAAAAAATGTGTTTAGATGCGGCACCGACATGCGGGCAACCGCGTCGGACGCCGCGTCTCGCGTCGCGCCGTGTCAGACTCAGGTGCGGCACCCTCCCAGCTGCGTCCGTGCTTTCTAGGAGCTGGGGTGCAATTAGAAATTGATGCAGCAAAACAGAACGGAGAGGTAATTGCACCTAAGGTTGAGAGCTGGGTAGAAAAGGTAGACAACATCAGTGAAGGTCTGCAGAGATTCCTTGAAGAAGATGTCAAAGCAAATGCGATGTGCTTGGATGGATGGTGTCCCAATCTAAAGTCACGTTATTTCTTGAGTAGGAAAGCTAAGAAGAAGTCTTGGGAAATTGATGGGCTTTTAAGGGATGGACAATTTGATTGTGTCCTATCCTCCTCCTCCACCACAGGGAATTGCAACTTCATCCAAGGAAGGTTTTAAGGTTTTTGAATCAAGAATACCAGTCATGAAAGAAGTTTTGACTGCTTTAAGGGATAGGGATGACAAGGTCAACATGATTGCCATACGTGGGATGGAGGGGATTGGAAAGACAACAATGGCAAAAGAGGTAGCAAAAAGAGCCAAAGATAATAACTTATTTGATGAAGTTGTGATGGTAGTAGTGTCCCATATTAAAGACTTGAGTAAGATTGAAGATCAAATTGATTTGATGCGACATAGGGAAATTAACTTTGAGAATGTCCTTGTAATATTAGGCAATGTTTTGGAAGAACTTAATCTAAAGGACGTAGGAATTCCTTATAAAGTTGAACCCAATAGTTGCAAAATCTTGTTAACATCAAGAAGTGAAGTAGTCTGTAATCAACTGAAATCTCATGAGATTGTTAGAATTGAAGCCTTAACCAAAGAAGAAGCATGGAGGTTTTTCAAAGAGATGGTAGGTAATTGTATAGATACTCCCAATCTACGTCCAATAACAGAAAAGGTTGCGAATGAATGTAAAGGCATACCTATTGCTATAGTTACTGTTGGAAGAGCTCTAGAAAATAAAAAGAAAGAACGAGTGGGTTGCTGCACTTCAACAGCTTAGAAAGTCTATCCCAAAAAATAATTCAGGTTTGGATTAAAGGGATGATGGGATTAAAGGTTTTGGCTATGCATGGTATGTCTTTTCCATCACTACCATAATCCATACAGGTCATTCAGAACCTTCAGACATTGCTTTTGGAGTATTGTGAGATAAACGATGTGTCAGTAATTGGAGCACTTGGGAAACTAGAAATGCTTAGCTTTCTTGGTTCTGAAATCAAGGAGTAGCCAGGAGAAATAGGAAATCTGAATCATTTAAAGTTGTTAGATCTGTCAGAATGCTTTGCTCTTCAGCACATTCCACCTGGTCTACTATCAAGTTTATCTAGACTAGAAGAGTTGTACATGGGAAATGTCTGTATGAATTGGGAACCAACGGAAGGCAATAGAGAGGGAGCCAACACAAGCCTTGCTGAACTAAGGTCTTTCTCCGATTCTTTGATGGCTTTACGTCTTCATATTCCAAACATCAAGTTATTGCCAAAAGATTTGCACTTCAAAAATCAAATGATAAAATTTCAGATATATGCATGTAACGAGCCATTTATGCATTGGCGTTTTAGCAACTATCCTACTTTTTGGAACACAACTCGGTACATATTTAAAAACAGTTTGGCACTTGGAGGATTTGTTGCAAGTGATATTGCAGAGAGTAGGATAACTCGTTTACTGTTACAGAAATCTGAAATTATATTGTTGAGAGAAATAAAAGATTTCAAAAACATTCTCTTCGAGTTAGACGGAGAGGGTTTTCCATACTTGGAGGTTCTAAGCATTTTATACAGTAGAATACTTAATTGATGCCACATCATATCAGACTCCTCGTGTTGCCTTCCCTATCTTGGAGTTATTGGAACTCAAGGAATTTCCTAATTTAAAAGAGATATATCATACCCAATTCCCACAGAGATCCGTTAGTGGTACACACTCACAGCTTGCTTGTTTTGGCAACCTCAAATCTCTTCATCTAAATGAATGCAAGAGGTTGAAAAATGTGCTTTCATTGTCCATAGCAAGAGGTTTGGTTCAACTCCATAAGTTACATATAAGTTTTTGTGATGACATGGAAGAAATTTTTCACAAGTAGAAGATGAGAAGGCACTAATTGATAAGATCATGTTTCTGCAATTAACGTCTATAGAGCTGGGCTCTCTACCAAGACTCTTTGGCTTTTTTAAGGGTCCTGTTGAGCTTGTCCAACCATCGTTGTTGAATCAGGAGGTATAATTCTTTCCCTCGCTCTTTAAAATATTAATTTTATAAATCCTTCCTTTCAAAAGCGCATTGTTTTATGCTTTTCCAATTGATTTATCAATTTTTTAATGTTCAAAAGGTTTGCCTGAATTTGCTTCTTCTTACATAATAGTTGAAAATTGTTGATGGTATAACATAATAAGTTAATGGATTCATCAGGTTAGAAGGATAGACACTTTTGGAAGTGACAAGATGACAATCATTCAGCAAACTGCTGGATCCTTTCTTGACTCAACACCCATCCCTCATAAATTCTTTTCATCCAAGACCGTTTTGTGGCAACCTAATTTAAAAGAACTTTCATTGGAGGGTTCAAATGAAAGACTAGAAGTAGTATTTGATCTTGAAGGACAAAGGACAACAATGACCATCAGAGAATCGCAGTACTTGCTGAATTGAAAACTTTAAGAGTATATCATTTATTTAATTTGAGGTATGTATGGAAGAATGTTCCACAAGGAATTCAGGGCTTTCAAAACCTAACATCAATTTATGTATATAGATGTCATAAACTAAGATATTTGTTCCCACCTACTGTTGCAAAACTACTTGTGGAACTTCAAAGCATTGACATATGGTGGTGTGACATGATCGAAAACATTGTTCTAAGAGATGGAGAAGAAGGGGCAGAGGATATCATCTTGTTCCCTGAACTTACTTCCTTCAGTTTAAATTCTCTGCCAAATCTCATGAGTTTCTGTATCGAACCTTATTTTTTTGAATGGTCATCCATCGAGGAGATCCTTATGAATGGGTGTCCGAAATTCAAAACATATGGGAAGCAGCAGAAAATTAACTGCGAATTGGATTCAAAACCCCAAGACCAAGAGCCATGCCTTGAGTGCGTACCACATGGCAGGAATGATAGTCCAATGGTTGGGTCAGACCAAGGCACCACCAATAAATTCCAAGAAAGCTCATCTGTGAATAAAGAGGTACATATCTCACAAATAACAATCCCTGCCACCTTTTCTTTTAATAATAAGAAAACAACACAATGAAATTTCTAGATTTATGCACCTGTGCCAATGGAGCATGGTCATAACCTTAAGTCGATCAACAGAGTGATGATATAAATAGACATCAGCATATATATATATATGTGTGTGTGTGTGTGTGTGTGTGTGTGTGTGTGTGTGTGTTTGTTTTTGGCTGTCGGGCCTATTGATCCAAATAATTTTGATGGATATTAACGAAATGATTATTTAGTTCTTTAAAAGTAATTGATTATCTTTGTTTGTAGAGAATTTTGACTAAGGATCCAAGAGCTAATGATATCAACAACAACTCCAAGACATGGCCTTTTTTTCCATCCCATTTGATTGTGTGCTTAAAGAATCTAAAAACGATGGAATTGAGTAACTGTGATTCACTGGAAGTTACATTTCAACTTGAGGAACTAAAAGTTGAGGAAAGTCACATGGCACCAGTGCTTGATCAGTTAAGGAAATTGATTCTATATGGGTTAGATAATCTAATGCACATATGGAAAAAAGGTCCAGAAAGGATCATGGACTTTGGGAACTTGAGATTGTTAGATGTATGGGGATGTAACAGTCTGACATATTTGTTCTCGCCATCCATAGCAATATTGCTTGTGATGTTAGAGAAAATAAGAGTTTTTGACTCTGAAAAAATTGAAGAAATCCTTGCAAGAGCAGGAGAAGAAGAGGAAGAAAAGGAAAGACACATGGCACCAGTACTTAATCAGTTAAGGGAATTGGATCTACGTGATTTACCAAAACTGAATCACATATGGAAGAAGGGCCCAGAAAGGATCATGGGCTTTGGGAACTTGAGATTTTTAGATGTAAGGAGATGTAACAGTATTTGTTCTCACCATCCATGGCAAAATTGCTTGTGATGTTAGAGGAAATTGAAGTTAGGCACTGTGAGAAAATTGAAGAAATCCTTGCAAGAGCAGGAGAAGAAGAGGAAGAAAAGGACGTTTTATTCGACAAAGTGAACTCAATCGTGCTTCGTAATTTACCAAATCTGAAGTGTTTTTGCTCTGAAACTATTGCTTTAGAGTGGCCATCGCTGGAGGAAATAACGGTAATGGAATGTCCTAGTTTAAGCACGTTTATTCCATCTAATCTAAACACACCTAAGCTAGAGGGAGTATACAATGAAGTACCCTTTCCATGGATGGAAGAAAGAACGTGTCATTGGAAGGGAGACTTGAATGCCACCATATAGCACATATTCAAAGGAAAGGTATGTCACATTCACACCACAAATATCCCACTAATAGGAGAATTTTAACACTTCTGTATAAACCATCACTGTATATAATTTGCAAATATTTGTAGCTTTTATTAATTAGTGGAAATTAGAACCTAGTTTTATTAAAATGAAAAAATAAATGACACAATTGCATGCACCAAGAAAATATTTTGACAAACAATAATTTTTTCACTTACAATCAATTATAGTAGCAGCAATAGCAATCACATAGTACTGTCGTTTTTCCATTGAAAATATTATGGTTACTTAAATCACACATAATTTTTATATAGGAAAAGCCGGTGGAGCATTAGACACATTAATAAGAGCAAACTGAGATTAGTGAGACGGATGTGTGATGCTGGGTAAGACATACAAGTGGTAAGCACAGTACCTTTTCTTATATTAGTTTAGTATTTGGTCATTATCCAAAAATGCATAAACATCATAAATAAATAAAATAAAATTGAATGATCATTAATTACAAGTTTTCTAGTTCTATATAATCTAGAAAATCATATTTGGTAAAGCATAATATTATTCTATCCATCCCGATCTTTTTGCTATAATTTAATCCTGGTAAAAATGCAAAACTGACCCTTTAACTTTCACATTTTTTTCATTTCAATCCTCTAACTTTCAGTTTTGTCAATTTAGTCCTCTAACTTTTAATTTTTGTCAATACAAGGCTCCGTTACAACTCAGTTACTACTGCCGTTAAAACCACTGAAACGACGTTGTTTTGCATGTGTGTGTGTGTGTTTTTTTTTTTTACTTCGAAATTAAAAGAAAATAAGAAAAATCTAGGAAAAAAAAAAAAAAGAAGTAGAAGAAGAAAACATTAAGGAGAATCATTCCCCTTCTTGGCTTCCCCTGAATCAAAACAAAACAAAGGACCCATATCCCTGAATCAAAACATTTCATCATCACGATCTCATCATCGTCGATAATATTCTCAAGTTATGGAACATGAACTTAGGCACCGGAACAATAGGAGCTCCGGAGTACTCTCATGCCAACTTCACCAAGTATTTCACCAACAGATTCTGGTCGGACCAGCGGTTCACCACCACATTCGATTATCGGAAACCTTGCTACTTCAATACCGGCATGATGGTGATGGATTTGGACAGATGGAGACGGGTCTAGTACACGAAGCAAATGGAGAAGTGGATGGAGATTCAAAAAAGCCACCGGATCTACGAGCTTGGGTCATTACCACTGTTCCTATTGGTTATTGTTGGAGACGTGGCGCCCATTGAGCACAGATGGAACCAACACGGTTTAGGCTGCAATAACGTAAATGGGAGCTGTCATGACCTTCATCCCGGTCCGGTTAGCCTCCTACATTCTTCTTTTTTTTTTGAGATTTTCTTTTAATTCCAAATTTAAAAAAAAAAACACACACACACACACACATGCAAAACGGCGTCATTTCAGCGGTTTTAAGGGCAGCATTGAGTTATAATGGAGCCTTGCATTGAAAAAATTGAAAGTTAGAAGACTGAATTGACAAAACTAAAAGTTAGAGAACTGAAATGAAAAAATGTGAAAGTTGGAGCGTTAGTTTTGTATTTTTGCCTTTAATCTTTATATTATAAGAACAAAAACATCATATTCTAGTAATTAAGTTGAAATCTTTAAAATATGATACTTATCAAATTCATTAAACAATAAGTGTCCTTGTTCCTCATCATATATAGATGTATGACAGCAATGAAAGTAATCCCATTTAACTCACTGTAAATCTAATGTCTCGCTTTTATATGGTAACAGGTGGTATCAATTACATGCTTTTCAGCCTCAAGTTGCTAAAGAGGATATGATGCTGGCGTATACATGTAGAAGGAAGCATTGTCATAAAGCTTACGAGAAACACATCTAAAGCTTATGCTCATTCCAAACAGGGCCTTATATTGTTTATTTTAGTGGTGTAGCTAGATGGATCTATCTTATGCTATTTTTGCGTGTGTGTGTGTGTATATATATATATTCCAAGAAGACCATAGTGTGATTATATTCTTGTTTTCATCTATGTTCAACCTTTTATCCATAAAAACTCCAAAATTGAAAAAATTGAGTGTTTTTATGAGCCCTATGTGTGAATGCCATGCATTTATCTCCACATTTGAATGCTAAGTAAATATACTCATGCTCATACTAATATATCTACTTGATAATCTTGTAGTTATTTTCTTTGAACTAGAACCAAGTTAATGTACATTTCTTCGCACAAGAAAGCAGTAAATCATTTTGATGAAACCCAGCAATAGCCAAACTTCCCCAGCACATGATATATTTCTGCATACAAAATTGACTTTCCACTAAGACCAAACGATACAGCCAGCCTACAGAATTCTCATAGCCAATGAAATTGTGCATAAAAACAAATTACATGTTGAATATGAATTAAAGAAAATCCAAACACCAAAAATGAATTCTTTCACCAATATATATTCTAATTTTGGTATACAAACTGATTACTGTAACCTACATTACAAATACTATCCTATTGTCCTTCCTGGTTCTATTAAACATCTAACATAATCAGATTATTAGAACTATAGTTTAAACATAAGAAATGAGAATAAACAACATAGGTAAACATATGTGACAATAGAAGTGCATATGGAGAACAAATCAACAACATAAGAAATGAGAAAAAATGACCTAGGTAAACATATGTGACAAGAAGTGCAGATGGAGACCAAATCAACAACAAAGAGATTTGCAACTTTCAATTTCATCATCAATATGACTAATGCATGACAATGCAATCCCCAAAGGAATTTGGGGTTAAAGATCAGCAATCCACTGAATGGTGAATCATGACTGATCCAGTACGAACTCAATGCTTACCGGTCCTTTGATAGGATGGGTTGAGTCAGTCTTCAAAAGAACTTCATCAAGGCAATTTTTGTGCTTCTCATTTCCGTGACCGCACAAACCAGAGGAGACTAAGGACTCAAAGACAAGAGGAATAGTCATTTATTGCAAGAAGTGTATGAGTTGATTGCCTGGTTATCAATTTACGGTGCATTGTTATAGTGTTATGCACATTGTCAACTTGGTACTTGCAAGAAAAGAAAAGAAAATGTGTCATAAAATGGCCTCAGCTACAGTTACAAGAAGACCAAGTTATGTACAAGTTGCATCAAAACTAGCACCAAGCCTTTTAAATGCATGATTTATTTCACCTAGAAAGAGGACCAAGTTTTTACAGACTCTTTTCTAAAAAAACAAATAAATACATAATGGGAAGTTAATGAAAAGTAACCAAACTCTGTTTTTTGCAGAATCCCCCCTTCCCCCATAAAAATTCCCAAACAAGATTCAATGCATAATGCTTTGAAGAACATATATGAATACAACAATCACATGTAGGATTTGGTTTATTCCTCGTGTTCCAAATACCTAAAAACATACCAAAGTGCATTTAATCTTAATGCTATGGGAACACAAATTGGCTAATTATGGACAAAGAATATGAATTAAAATTTTATAATTGCACAAGGGGTATTCCTCAAAACAATTATACTTATAGATTTCCTACTATTTTATTGACAATATCAAAGTAGCTAAAAAATTTTAAAGCAATCCCAAGAAGCAATATTCTACCATGTGTAAGGATTATCCTAGCACTGCAAATCTAGCCTGTTTCAAAATTGAGTTTCATTTCGTCATCATTCCTTCCTAGCAATGAGTGCTTGAACAAAGTGGGAAAACAAATAAGTGGGATCAAAGCAGAATAGAAAATTACCTGGCAAAGGAATCCCTCAAGTGTTCCAAGCTTTCCTATGTAGTTTGCTACATTCCCAGATGATCCTAACCGGTCAGGTGAGCCATTGGCCAATGTATCAGCCAGGGGTTGTTGCAAAACCTCCATGCCTAGTAACAGAGCATCTCAGTTAAAGGCTCCAATTGATTCACAAGAAGCTGCACCATTTGGCAATTTCGACAAAATCATTTATAAAAATAAAGAGTAAAGAAGTGCTGCCAACATAGAAACAAGGTATTAAAGATTTTAATTTTTGACACATAAAGTGCCCTTTTTTTTGTCACAAAAATGTAAAATACATCCATTCCAAAAATGGCTGATGAATAAGAAAGCATAATGTAGAAATCAGAACGGCTAATCAGAACTTCCTTTACTGTTAAGAAAACCAAAACTTCCATTACTCAAAACATAAGAAAGAAGATAATATAGTCCTTACATTCATGTACATAAACTCCAATGTAGGAATCAAGGAAAAACAAAAAACGGTGGGACAAAAGTTGAGGGGGGGGGGGGTTCATTTTACACAGACATCCTTCATTAAATATGTATGTGTGTGTGGTGCATCTTCCCCTACTAATGCCATACATGTGTTAGAAAAATGGTTTTTGACAAGTGGTAGCATGTCATACTATCAGAAACAGGTGGCCATGAGTTCAAGCTTTTGTTTTCTTGATTACAAAAGCCACAATACAAGTGGTAGTATGTCATACTATCAAAGCAGGTGGCCTTGAGTTCAAGCTTTTGTTTTCTTGATTACAAAAGCCACAATTTTAACAAGGCAAATTCTAATCATGCCACAATTAAAAAAATTGATAATGTAGGGAATTTTTTGTAAAACCTACAGCCAACTAACCCTGCCTAGCAAAACTAGTTGCCAGGTAATCTAGGGGCTTTCACCCATGACAGACTAAGAAAAAAAATCACAATAAAGGCCAAATTAAAAGAATAAAATAGTGGTTCAAAATTCAAAAATAAAATCAGAAATAATAAATTCTGAATTAATTTTGGTGCTCCTTGCATCGAAAGACACACAATGACATTGAGATACATGTTAAGAAAATTTCCATGTGACATAATTAGTTTTCCAACTTTAGGCATTTGGAGCATACCCCAGTTAGGTCAAACAATATATAAGTGAACCTACATGTCAAGTTGATTTCAAATAGGCAAGCCAGCACTGGTTTTGAGAATTTAAAAAAAAAAAAAAAAAAAAAAAAGAAAAAGAAAAAGTAAAGTTGCAATGCAGGTTAGAGTTCATCTCATGTAGTTTAGCAAAGAAACCTGAATGAGCTACAGAAACACCTTGGCATGATTAAAACCCTTTAAGGTGTACATATCAAATTGTATGTTGAGCTTGCCCGTGGCTTATCATGCCATGCAACTATGAATTTAAAATAATTTGATCATAACCTCAGTAACTTGCATATTTAAGCTACAACCTGTGGTTACATTATTAAGGACCTTAACACAAGATACTAAGAAATATGATTCTAAAGATTTTAGAGATATTAATTCCGTGAACAATTTAACAAATCCAGGCAAACAATCATTAAAGAATCAAAAGGAAAAGAAGTTTAAATACCATTTCCACTCATTAAATGGGATTAAGCTCCTGAGCTTGAGATAAATATGCCCTAGAAGAAAAAGGATTAACAGAAACATAATAACAATGTCCTAGCCCTCACATTGAAAAGGCAAAAAGGATAAAAGGAGTACTGCACTAAATTGAGGATAACATTGTCAAACCTGCTGACGGGCTCACTGGAGCTCTTGTTCTAGTTGATTTAGCTTTAGGCGGCTACTCTCAAGTTGTTGCACATATGCCTAAAAAATGAAGTAAAAACATGTTGTTGCATCTTATCCACAAACTATTATAAGATGGAGCAGCTTGCATTCCAGCATATGCAGCAATTATAAATTGAAAGCACAGCAAAATAACAATGACAACAATGTTCATGAGGAGAAAAGAACTAAAGACGCAGAAGGGCCTACTTTTTTCCTTAATCAGCTTTTTCTGGCAGCTTCACGATTTTGAGTAAGCTGGTGTAACATCCATGAAATTTTGCTTTGAAAGTTTTGAATGCATATTATTTAAATCATATTGATCTGAAATTATCTGAATATACATTGTTTAAAGAAAAATTGTCATAAAATGGCCTCATCTACAGTTACAAGAAGACCAAGTTATGTACAAGTTGCATCAAAACTTGCACCAAGCCTTTTAAATTGCTTGATTTGTTTCACCTAGCAAGAGGACCAAGTTTTTACAGACTCTTTTCTAAAATAAATAAATAATGGGAAGTTAATGAAAAGTAACCAGACTTTTCTTTTTTTTTTTGCAGACTCCCCCCACCCCCCATAAAAATTCCCAAGCAAGATTAAATGCATAATGCTTTGAAGAACATATACAAATACAACAATTACATGTTGGATTTGGTTTATCCCTCATGTTCCAAATACCTGAAAACATACCAAAGTGCATTTAATCTTAATGCCATGGGAACACAAATTGGCTAATTATGGACAAAGAATATGTATTAATATATTATAATTGCACAAGGTGTATTCCTCAAAACAATTATACTTAAAAATTTCCTACTATTTTACTGACAAAATCAAAGTGGCTAGAGAATTTTAAAGCAATGTCAAGAAGCAATATTCTACCATGTGTAAGGATTATCCTAGCACTTCAAATCTAGCCTGTTTCAAAATTGAGTTTCATTTCATCATCATTCCTTCCTAGCAATGGGTGCTTGAACCATACATGGAAAACAAATAAGTGGGATCAAACCAGAACAAAAAATTACCTGGCAAAGGAATCCCTCAAGTGTTCCATAAGCTTTTCTATGTCCATAGCCATTTGACCTATATAGTTTGCCACATTCTCAGATGATCCTGATGAGCCAGGTGAGCCATTGGCCAATGTCTCAGCCATGGGTTGTTGCAATGCCTCCATGCCTTGTGACAGAGCATCTTCAGCCTGCTTGGATGACTGCCGCAAGTTGTAAATGCCTACCATTGATTCAATTGATTCAGTTAAAGGCTCCAATTGATTCACAAGAAGCTGCACCATTTGGCAATTCAGTCAAAAACGTTACAAAATCATTTTTAAAAAAAATAAAGAGTAAAGACGTGCTGCTAAGATAGAAACAAGGTATTAAAGATTTTAATTTTTGACACATGTTAAAACAGAATGGCCTAAGAGTGCCTTTTTTTTGTTTTTGGATCACAATATCTACAATACATCTGTTCCAAAAATGGGTGATGAATAAGAAAGATACAATGTAGAAATCAGAACGGCTAAAGCCAGAGAAGGGCCTCTTTTTTCCTTAATCAGCTGCTGGTGTAACGTCCACGAAATTTTGATTTGAATGTTTTTGAATGTATATTATTTAAATCATATTGATCTGAAATTATCTGAATATACATTGTTTAAATCGTATTACCTTTTGATCCCCTGATTTCTCTTTTGATTTATCACTGGAATCAGAAGCCACAACAGCAGTCAATTGAACCCTTTCATGCTGCGCAAAGACAAGGAAAGCACAAACTTAAAGTCACTGGTAAAGTGCAGCCAAGCTTTCCAATGAAACAGAAAGTTCTCACATGCAATATTACTTTCACATGGCAACACCAAAGCAAAGATACAGATAGTTCTCATTACAGAATTATCGTATGAATCTAATGAAAGGGCATATTACGTTTTAGCATCAAATTACTACTGCATACGAGGTATTTATAGATGACATAATCTCTAGAAAGCTGAATAAGATGCATGCATAAACAATGCGAGAGACATCACCCTTCGATTCTTGTCAGAGTTCTGGTTCTCAGGCGCTTCCGTGAAACCTTTCAAATTCAGAAACAAAGAAACAGAGAGAGAGAGAGGGGGGGATGAAGGTGGGGTAGGCCCAATAGGAAAGGCCCATTAAAGCTTATGGAACAAGAATGGATTTGTATTCATTGAGTTGGAATAAGTTCTAGATAATAGACATGAGCCTAAAACTACAAAAGCCACAATGGGCCTTGGCTTGATTTGGTTAAGTAAAACCTTATCTAGTAAAGAAATAGTTGAGGTTTAAATAGATTTCCTACTACAAAAGGGTTTGAAGCCTATCTATCTATGGGACATAGTTTTTTTTTAATACAAAATAAAAATTTTATTTTAGTCTAATCTAAGTATATGTCTCTGAAGCTCCCCTATAAAGACTTGAATCTTAACCTTTGCCCACCACCACAAGAACTTTGTACTCGTGGAGTGACTATCATGCCAAAAGTGTACAGTGGTATATGAAAGAGTTAACCCTTTAAGAAAATGGATGAATTAGTAAATTACGGATAAAATTCATGTACTACTTTTGTATTTCACTTTATTTCCCATCAATCACAATTTTCTAAACACAAAAATTTGTACAAATGATTTTTATTCATAAATTACAAGTTTGGCTATACTACAAACTAAGAAATTAATTTCCAAGAGCCTTGTAACTCAATTAATTGGTACTTCCTAGTGTTTCCAAGACACACAAGGTTTAAACCCCCTCTCCCAAAAATTTCTGTCTATTTTAGTATAAAAACCTATTTTTTATATTTTACATACTAAATTTTGAAAACACTCAAAATCAAATTATCTATTTTACACTAAATTTTATTAAAATATCAATTTTTAAGATACACTTTTTCTACTCATCAAGAAATTTCTTTCTAACTTTAGCTTTGAGGCATTTCTTTTTCATTCTTTGATATTACCGTATTCGCTGCAAATACTCAAATGAATGACTAACAATAAAAATCTTAAAGATTAAGGGGCTGTTTGGATGGTCTATTTCCATAACTCATAACTCAAAAATGGTGAAACTCATAGTGAGAAGTTCATTTGGGAGCACCATAACTCTGTTTTCATCACTTAATTATCTAATTTTTGAGTTATGAAAACTGAAAACACATTTTGTGTGTTTTCAGTTTTCATAACTCATAACTCAATGGCATTTTTGTAATTAAACACACATGGGGACCCACAGCCACAACTTTTGACCAGCTGACTTTTTTTTTTTTCTGGGTTCGGTCTTCACTTCAAATTTTTTTTTTCTCTGGGTTCGGTCTTCACGTCAGTTTTTTTTTTTTTTTGGGTTCGGTCTTCAAGTCAGCTCTTTTTTTTTTTTTTTTTTTTTTTTTTTTTTTCTGGGTTCGGTCTTCACTTCAGTATTTGTTTTTTTTTTTTTTCTGGGTTCGGTCTTCACGACAGTTTTTTTTTTTTTTTTTCTGGGTTCAGTCTTCACTTCAATTTTTTTTTTCTAGGTTTGGTCTTCGTGTCAGTTTTTTTTTTTTTTTTTTTTTTTCACTGAGTTTGGGTGATCTGGGTACTGAAAAAAAAAAAAAAAAAAAAAAAAAAAAAAAAAAAAAAGAGAGAAAAAGCTGCACAAATTGACAGGTATGAGACCCACAAATAGTATGAAAAATATTGAGTGATGGGAAATGAGTGATGGTGCCAAACGGGTGTGGTATTTTAAAGTGATAAGTGATGAGTGATAAGTGATGAAAATTGAGTGACGGAAATTGAATGATGAAAAAATTTCATCCAAATAGCCCCTAATTATTCTCAATTTGTCAATGACTAAAGGAGATTGTTTAGGAATTGTGTGTGCGCTTTTTTTTCTTTTTTTTTTTTGTAATTAAATTGTATTTTTTCACCTTAAATTTTTAAGTGTATGAATATATAATAATTGTTACAACAAGTGTGAACGATGGATTTGAATCGTCCTTGTAAAAGAGACCCATTAAATATCATTGAGCCACAAATTTCACAATAATATAATTTCTTTTTTCTGTTAGCAGTATTCATTAGGTGCTGACCAATCCAATCCACCTCTATTTTCCTCTTGTTTTTCTATCCAGCCCTGATTCTTTTTCCATTTTACTCTGGTAACATTGGAGAGAGTACTGGCTATTGAGTTACACAACATGACAACACCACAAAATACACGCATAATGTGAAAAAAGCAGTGAAACTCTCAATGTCATAGACTTTTCCTTTGATCTTTTAGCAATATTGCATTATTGTTAGGGAAATGAATAATGTAGGTTCACTGAATGCAGCTAAATGCCACCACAAGTCACGACATCACCACTAAATTTATTTGAACCCTTAAATCAATTTTTTTTTTTTATGGAAAATCAAATCTAATTTCAAATGTTAATCTTCTACTAACTTTTTACTCTCTTTTTTATATCTTTTTTTAAAAATTTTCCTAAATTAAATGAGGTTATGATACGTTGGATCCAAATCTCCTGTTGGGCAGTTCCACTTTGTTTTTTTGAGTAAGTAAGAAAATGAGAGGAATAAATGAAGGCCTTATAGTGGCATTTCCGAATTTAATCAGGATTACTCCATTAATTCATTTAGGTCATTGTGTTTTTTTATTCTTGCCAATTCCAAACTAGAGACAAATGAAACATGTCCACATTGTGAATATTCCATATTTAGTAGTGGATCATAGCACTATATTTATCATTTGGACAAGTCCAACTAGAGATTAATATTCTCTAGCTTAGACATGGCAATACGGGTCAGAATTTTCTGACCCGACCCGACCCGACCCGAAAAATACTTGACCCGAACCCGATTTTTTTTACCCGAAGCAAAAAACGGGTTGACCCGTGACTCGATCCGATTTTTTGCGGGTCAACCCGACCCGACCCGAATAACCCGTAACCCGACCCGTTAAAAAAATTCGCTAAAAAAATATTTACACTTAAATTATAAATTAATAAAACATTAAATTAATTGTCAATTGTCATGTTATGACAATTGACAACACAAGTCATAAGTACAACCTGCACACAGTACAGCACACACACTTACACTTACACCATTATTTAATTTATTTAGGTGAGTTTCATGATAATATGTAGGGGTGTACAAAAAACCGACGAACCGAAAAAACCGGCCGAAACCGACCGAACCGATGCCAAAATTTCGGTTTGGTTTCGGTGCGGTTCGGTTTCGGTTTCATTTTTAAAAAACCGAAATTTTCGGTTTCGGTCTCGGTGTTGGATTTTTTACCCCGAAACCGAACCGAACCGACCGAAATATATATATATATATATATATATATATATATTTATGTAATTTTAAAACATATCAGATCAGTGGCTAAGTGGTAGGCTACCTGTGGTTTACATACCTGATCCAAGGTTCGATCCTTCGCGCGGTGCTTCTTTTTTTAGCTATTTGATTTTTTAAAACCCTAGATTGTGTAAAGACGAAAATACCCCTCTTAGCTATTCCCTTTTATTTTCTTCAGCCGCCCCTTCTCTCACTTTCTCTTTCAATTTTTTCTCTCTTTCTACCTCTCTCTCGTTCAGTCGCTCTCACTTCCCTCTCAGTCCTCCATGCCCAAGGCTCAAGATCTCTCATCTTTGCTCAAGATCTCTCGCCGCCTCACCTCGCCGCCAACCTCCATAGCCCTAGCCGCCGACCTCACCTCGCCGCTAGGTCTCTCATTTCTTCTCTCTCGGTCACTCTATCTCTTCCCTCTCATCCCTGCTCAAGATCTCTCGCCGCCTCACCTCGCCGCCAGCCTCCACAGCCCTCGCCGTCGACCTCCCAGCCCTCGCCGCTGACCTTCAGATCTATTAATCGGGTCGTGGGTATTTCGGATGGGTTTCGATGTGTGGGTTTTGAGTCATTGATTGATCGGTTGGGTTGGGATTTTGGGCCGGTGGTGGTGTCGTGGTTGTGGCGGTGGTTGGTTGAGTTTTGGGCCAGCGAAGTTTGTGGTTGCAGTGGGCCGGCGGTGAGTTTTTTTTTTTTTGTGGAGGTTTTTGGAAATTTGTTGTGGGTATTTGGTTGTATTTTTTTTGAGTTGTATTTTGGGTGGTGGAGGAAGCTCTTAGTTGTGGCGGTGGTTCTTATTGATGTTGAGTTGTGTTTTTTTTTTTTATGTGGCTGTGAATCTGAAACCGAACACCGACCGAAAACCGACGAAACAGAAACTAACCGGAACCGACGGTGTATCAATTAGTTCGGTCGGTTTCGGTTGACAACTTCGGCAACCGAAAATTTCGGTTTCGGTTGGCCAGTTCAAAAAAAACCGATCGAAACCGAACCGAAACACCATATGGCATCCATCCGTCCAGCATTAGTACATTACAAAGACAAGCTTTATTTATTTATTTTTTTTTTTTAGAAACACAAAAGTAAGTGCACAACTTTGACTCATTAACTCATGACAATGACAATTCTTAGGGTAATTGGTTGTATCACAACCGTTCAAAGCCAAAAGTAATTGGTTATATATATATATATATATATATATCTTGATATAAGCCTTGTTATATATATAACTCATGACAATGACTCATTACAGCACATTATGTGGATGAGAATTGGAAATTGAAAAATATCATCTTAAATTTTTGTCATATGCCACCTCCACACACGGGAACACTTTTATACGAGAAAATTTTAAGTTTCTTGGAAGAATGGGGTATTGAGAAGAAAATATTTTCCATTACTTTAGATAATGCATCTAATAATGATAATTGCCAAGATTTCATAAAGAAAAAGCTTAATGATGGGGGTTTATTGTTATGTGATGGTATCTTTTTCCATGTGCGTTGTGGTGCTCATATATTGAATCTTATTGTTCAAGAAGGATTGAAAGTAATAGATGACTCGGTGATTAAGATCCGAGAAACTATGAAATATCTTAAAGGATCAGAGAGTAGAATGTGCAGATTTGATGAATGTGCAAAACTAGTTGGTATGAAGAGAACAAAGGGTTTACGTTTAGATGTGTGTACAAGATGGAATGCAACATATGACATGATTGACAGTGTTATGAGATATCGTTTTGCCATGTCTATTCTATCTACATCACTTTGCATAAAGGGTAGGGCTATATCCTCCCCTTGAACTTGTAAGACGCCAGTTTGAAATTGTAAGGCCCATTTTCTTTAGACTGTCAGAAGTTAGAATCTTTGCTCTCACAGTGAACCAATAAAACAAACCGACATGAGAGGGACACTATCATGCCACACCGCTTGCTAGGGAAATTATTGATCCCCCCAACTCCTCAAGAAATTGTAATAAAAAAGTGTTTATTTGGCATGATTAATTTTTTCAACTTATTTTATTATTTAGCTTATTTTTGCTTATGGTCATATTGCACTTTTTGGTACTATCCATAGGTCTCATTATACTATTTTAGCTAACTTTTACTTTTAATAAAAACATTTCAGTTTTAGAAATGTTCAGTTTTAGCAAAATAAGCAAATCTCAAACATACCATGGTGAATTGTAAATTTGTAAATCCTCTAAATCTTAAAGAAGTCCAAATCATCCTATTCTACTCCTACGACTACAAGGCGAGTCTCACTATCTTGCTAGCAAAATACAATTCCTTCGATCGGGAAGGAGCAATTCATGGAAGAAACTCTACAAATAATTGAGAAGAATCATTTGGAAAAGAAACCACTCTTCAAAAAAAAATTAATAAAAAATAAAAATCTATTAACATTAGCATTAGAATTTAGGAGCAGGTGAAACATAACAATTAGGAGCAATTAATGTTAAATGCAAGTTTTTCATTCTTTATTGTTTGAGTTTTGTTTTGTTTTTTCTTTTATTTAGTTTGAATAATCTGAAGCCCACTTGAATTAAAAAAAAAAAATCCATAAATTCTTTGAGTTTATGTTAGGCCAAATCATAATTTTTTTTTTAGAAGACGTGATCAAGTTTTACCCCCACCATAGACACACAATCAAAAAAGAAAAACAAGTGGATTCTAATTAGTTCAAATAGTAAAGTCTCTGATAATTAAATAAGAGAGCTGGGGTTTAATTCCTGCCTACACCAAAGACCGATTAGTGTCTTAGTCTGATGATAAAAAGATATCATTAGAAGTGGACGCTATAGATTGAAAGTCTCTTAAAAAATATATATATATATATATATATATATAAAATTATAGTTTATAATAGTGTAGCAATAATAGATATACATGTTGCTTTATAAACCAACTCTACCAAACATGCAAGGATGAGGTTGGGTTGGGCTGTTAGGTTATGATGATTTTGTGACCTAATAAAACATTTAGATATTCATTAAATATTTAATCTCAATATTCAATAAATTATTATAAATTACACAACTGGATCTAATGTTTTGTTTTCATCAAGTAACTAATCTCAAAATAAATCAAACTAGCTAATTTAAACTAATTTTAAAATTTTAAAATAAATCAAACTTACAAATCTAGAATACATATTTTATAAAATATTAATAGTGGGAGTTGGGTCAAGTAACTTTTGTTATGCCAGCTTGAACCCAAACCACACCTAAGCTTTATAATTTTTTTAAAAAAAAAATTATAATCCAACTCATCAATCAATGAAAAACAAACCCAGGAGATCAGTCTAGGTTAAATCTGATCGAGTTTAATTTATCGAGCTGATGGGTTAAATTCACACTACCAACTATGGATAGACATGTTGCTTTGAGATTGACTTGTATCGTTTGGCGATGAAATCACCTACACTCAAGGTTACAATATGATCAATTGCTCTATAAAAGAAATGCCACGTCAATAAATAAAAATTACAAGTCAACAAACAGAGACAACCTCCTCATCACTCTGTTAAGTGTGTTAATCTTTTCAGAATGGGCAGCATTCCCACATATGATAGGGGAGCTTCAAGTCAATTATATACAAATCATAGTGCATGAAACGGCAATGACCGGACCCATATCCTAAAATTAAAGCCGTCGTATCTCTTTCTACAGTGACTTCACCAACAGGACCCGACCCATATCCTAAATATAATCCTCAGATGAGGATGAGAGAGAGAATCATAGTTTCAACCTAAGGCAATGTCAGTGACAAGTCGTTGGTGTTCAATAATGAAAGAGTCTAGTACTAAACGACATGCCGTGTAAGAGTTATTAGTTAGCAACGACAGTAGTTTTGTTTGACATTATTCCATTTTCATTGGTCAAGTTAGTTATTTATGCTGTTAATTAGTTGAGGAGTAAAGATTTTTGTACAATAATATATATATATATATATGAGAAAAAGTGCCTAGTGGAAGGCTTTAAGTGGCCTAAAAAAACAAATGAGGACATTAATTTCATGAGGATTCACTAAAAAGGTTGTCTGTTGTGCGCATAATTTTGACTCACTTGACGTACTCGGAGATAAAATAATGTTGTGAGTCAAGTGGAGGAACTGTGGCCTTGGCCTTCTTCCGCGTTCAGTATAATAATAAAACTTAAACCATGTTATCCTATATATATATATATATATATATATATATGTATGTACACACACACACATATATATATATATAACCATCAAGCAAAAAAAAGTGGTAAATAATGAATAGGAATCATATATATACCTCTTTTGGATTCCATTTATGCTTTATCAATCACAATTTGTCAAACACCAAAAGGTGAGACAGATGATTTTTATTCGTAAATTACATGTTTGGCTATGCTATAAACTAGAATTGACTTATTCAGCATAAATAAGAGCAACACTTATGTACAATACTTTAAGTTCGGCATATTAAATTCCTCAATTATATTCAACACATGATTACATTGACCAACAAAACACAAATAATATTTTTTTTAAGGACCATTATTTGAATTTGATTGCAATGTACAACTTTTAATTTGATTGGGTATGATATATATATTCCCTAATAAATTATAAAGGAACTTTTAGCAATAACAGTCAATGGATCGATCTAATGAATTTATATTCTCTCCTAAGAATACACCTTTTACTTATTGTTACGGTTCACTTCTTCGATTCATCAAGATATTTCTCTCTAACTTTACCTTAGCCACATTTCACTTTTTATTCTTTGAGGTTAACATATGTACTGCAAACACTCAAATGATAGACTGGCTATATGAATCTTGAAAGTCTAGGTAATTGCAAATTTTTTAATGACAACTGAAAGAGATTGTTATGGAACTGAGTGTGATTTTTTTTTTTTTTTATTGCAAATTTTCATCGTAATTTTTTCCCGTATATACATAAAAATTGTCACAATAAGTGTGAAAGAGAGATTTGAATTCTTCTCATAAAGAAGACCAATTAATACCACTAAGCTACAAATTTCACACTAAATTCACTTTGTGTTGGCTTTATTCATCTATTAGTTACAAACCAATTTAATCCGCTTTTCTTCCTCTAGTTTATGTTTATCTCTCCAGTCTTACCGCAAGCACTAAAAAATCACAGCTTTTTCACACCGTGTTCACATAGGCTCACCGCAACACAAGAACAGATGCATGTATAACGTGAAAAAGAAAAAAAAAAAAAAGTGAATCTCTCGGGTTAGTTTAGGATCTCCTTATTTTGCTAAAATTGAAAATTTTTTGCTGAAAGTACTGTAGATAAAGATAAAAGTTAACAGAAATAATACAGTTCGACATATAAATAATATTAAAAAGTACAATAAAACTTATGAATAATAGTAAAAATAAACTAAATAATAAAATAAGTTGATAAAAATAATATTTGCCTAGTGAACACAGAAGTGTTGGTAGACTTTTTTTTTTTTTTTTTTTTTTTTTTTTTTTTTATCTTTTATCTTTTATCTTTTGGCAATCTTCCTTTATTGTTATGGCAATAATTATGTAGGTCCGCTCAATCCAGCTGCCTGGCATCACAAGGAGAGTCACGACACCACCACTAATGTCATCTGCTTTTCCTTTAGTCCTGTTGCAGACCAATCAAACCCACCTCTTGCTTTTCTCTTTTGGCAAGTATTCACCAAAACTGCATTATTGGAGAAAGCACAGATGTTTCTGTAAGTCCAGCTCAGCCTCAGATTTGGTGTTTCCTATTCAATAAATGACTGACACCTGTCTAAAAAAAAGCCACATCAGTTTACTCCACAAACCCAAATAAAAAGACAATCTTGCCCCTTCAAAATAAATCAAACCGCGCCACTTTTCCCACGCTTACTAAACCTAAAATTCCCAAAACCCATATGTTTCTCTGTGAAAATGAGATAAATGGGAATATGAAACTAAAACATGCTGTGTATGTGATAGCCTAAATAGGAAGTTTATTTTTTATGTATACCCTAGCTTTTGAGAAACAAAGAGTTGAAGAAACAGGGTATTGAAATTGATTCGTATCTCTTTCAATTTGGCATTGGTGCAGGGATGTGATGCTGCTGTTCTATTGGGTTTACTGAAGGAATTGATTCCAATAAATAGTCTTTTTCTAAGAGTCTCCGCTGCGGTATTTGATCTTTCTTTTCCTTTTTTCTTTTCTTAGTTTAAGTCTATAGCTGTGTTATTATAAAAAATTATGAGTTCTGCCTATTCAATTTGTTCATTCAACATTCTTTTTCATGATTAGGCTAGACTAGTAATGGATTTTTCAGAAAATGCTCTTGGTACAGCTAGTGACGATGATAAAAGTGAAAATCATGAGAATGTAATTTTGGGTGAATACTATGAAATTAAACTTGGAATGCAGGTGAGTTCTGGAGAAGAAGCATATAATCTCTATAATGAGTATGCTTTAAACAAGGGGTTTAGCATTAGAAAAGGGGTTACATGAAGACTAATGGTGTTCTTAGGCAAAGGGAATTTTTGTGTTCAAAAAAAGGTCATAAAGAGTTTGAAGACCCTTGTGATTATAAAAAGTTTAATAAATTATATACAAGAACAGGTTGTCAAACTAGGATTCGTTTTGATATTAAAAATGGTACTTGGAGTGTTTCACACTTCAATGATGAACACAATCATGAATTTGCAAGTGTAGAAGAGAGGTGTAATTTGAGATCAAGAAGGAAGGTGCTAAGTACTCATGGGACTATAATTGAGACAATGGTTAGCTCAGGCATAAAAGCAACAAAGTCTTACTCATTTTTATCAAAGGAGCTTGGTGGTGCAAATAATGTTGGGTTCCTTAGAAGAGATTGCCATAACTTCCTGCACACTAAAAGAAAACAAGTGATTGAAGCTGGGGATGGGCAAAGTGTCATTAATCATTTTAAAAATAGACAAAGTGAGGATTCAATGTTTTTTTATTCAATACAAGTAGTCCAAGAAAATAGAATGGCAAATTTCTTTTGGAGAGATGGTAGATCAAAATTAGAATATGATTGTTTTGGGGATGTTGTTGTTTTTTACACCACTTATCGAACCAATAAATATAACTTAATATGTGCACCATTTGTGGGGATCAACTATCCTTGGAACAATGTTTTATTTGGCTGTGCCTTTCTAACAGATGAAACCACTGATTTATTTATTTGGTTGTTTGAGACTTTTTTGACAGTAATGGGAGGTCGACAACCAAAATCTTTTTTTACAGATCAAGACCAAGCAATGGCAAATGCTATTAAGGCGGTTTTCTCTAAATCTGGTCATAGACTTTGTTTATGGCGTATCAGTAAAAATTCCCAACAAAACCTCCCAGGACTCTATGGTAATCCAGATTTCCATCAAAGATTTAACAAGTGCTTAAATGGATGTTCAACTGAAATGGAGTTTGAGTCAACTTGGAATGGTATGATTGAGAAGCATAATTTAAAGGATTATGCATGGCTTAAAAGGTTATACCAAATCCGAGAAAAGTGGTGTCTAGCCTTCAATGTAGATTTCTTTTCTGCAAAAATGAAGTCTACCCAACGGAGTGAGAGTACAAATAGTGTATTTCATCAAATCATGAAAACATCCATGACACTTATCCAAGTTGTTGAATATTATAAGGAAAAAGTGGTAGAAATGCGCCAAAATGAAATAAATGAAGATTTTCGTTGTAAGAATGGTGTACCTTCAAAAGTAATGAGGTATGGAGGTATCTTAAGTCATGCTGCTAAAGTTTATACTATTACTTTGTTTAAAATGTTTGAAGAAGAGTTCAATTTAAGTGGGGGATTGAGTTGTGTTGAAGCTAACCATCACGAGAATAACTTCACATATTCACTACATAATGAGATGAGTAGTAGGGTATATACTGTGCATTTTAACTGGTCTGAATTGACCATTTGCTGTGATTGCAAGTTATTTGAGACTTTGGACTTGTTATGTTGCCATGCTTTAAGGGTGTTTCTTGTTAACAATGTGAACAAAATACCTGATACATATATATCAATTAGATGGATAAAAGATGCAAAAAAGAGATTGTGATGTTATGATGATTTTTCTCAACCAAAAAAGAAATTAAGTCGTACATTGCGTATTTGGGATATAATATGTTTGATAAGGCTTCATTGACCGATAGTGGGACAAAATTTATTATGGATAATCTAAGAGAGCTATCACGTGAGTTTGAAAAGTATATGATGGCTACAAATGAGGTGGAAGATGTTAGTAAAGAATGTCCTCAAGATCTTGCACATGATGAGGTGCAGCCAAACTTAGATGGGGAAAAACCAACCCTTGATCCACCACATGTGAGAAAGAAAGGGATAACCAATGCTAGAATAAAATGTCAATTGGAGAAAAAGAAAAGAAAAAAGGTGAAAGATGCTTCAACTTCACAAGCTCCACAATCTACTTCTATGCTTCAAAAAATTCAAGTGAAAAAGATGAGAAGAAGTGTGAAAGATGCAACTAGTTCCCAAGCTCCACAAGCTAGTTCTATGACACATGATATGTTCAAAACTACTATTTTAGTCATTTTTTCTCTTTGCTTTGCTTGTCAAGTTTGACCATTTGCTATTTTTTATTTTTCTTAGGAGATGTTCAAGTATCATTCATTCCCCTAGAGATGTCTATTGCTTATCCCATGTTTAGCTCTACAAGAATGCATCAACAAATTCAAGTGGAAAAGATGAGAAGTGGAAAATTTGCAACTAGTTTACAAGCTCCACAAGCTAGTTCTATGATGCATGGTATGTTCAAAACTACTATTTTAACCAGTTTGTTCTTAGCTTTGCTTGTTAAGTTTAACCATTTGTTATTGTATCATTTTTTTCTTAGGAGATGTCCAATCATCATTCATTCTCCCGGAAATGTCTATTGTTTATCCCATCTTTAGCTCTACAAGAATGAATCAAGAAATTCAAGTGGAAAAGATGAGGAGAAGTGGAAAAGATGCAACTAGTTCACAAGCTCCACAAGTTAGTTCTATGATACATGGTATGTCCAAAACTACTATTTTAATCATTTTTTTTCTTAGCTTTGGTTGTTAAGTTTAACCATTTGTTAATATTTCTTCTCTTTTAATCTTTTTTTTTTTTCCTTAGCTTTGCTTGTTAAGTTTAACCATTTGCTACTATTTCCTCTTTTTCTTAGGAGGTGTTCAATCATCATCCTTTTTCCTAGAGGTGTTCAATCCCATGTTTAGTAATACAAGAATGCTTCAAGAAAATAATCTAATATCACCCTTCAGCTAGGTACACTTTAAACTTATTACATTAGGAAGGAAAAAAAAAAAAAGTCTTTTAACATGTACTGTTTTTTAAACTTTTTAAATTAGGAAGAAAAAAAATGCCTTTTAACATGTACTCTTTTTTTTCTAGGACTTAACCACAAGATTCTGAATATAGTGGAAAACCTTTTTGGACAGTTTTTTTATTAGCAAACTGCACAGTCATATGCAGAAAATTCTGAATATAATGGAAAACTTTTGGACAGCTTTTTGAATAGCAAACTACACAGTCATATGCACAAGATTTTGAGTATAATGAAAAACTTTTTTGGACAGTTTTTTGAATAGAAAACTGCACAGTCAACTGCTTTTTAGACGGGATATCTAACAATTTGGATAGTTAATACCTTTTGTAACAACTCTTTGGAGTACCTTTTGTAATTAATGAAGCTACAAAAACATGTTAGATTCTATATTTACATTTTGAGTAGCTTCTAGTTTAACACAAATTCTATATGAAAATGATGAATATATTCAAATGTGATGGTAAAGTTCATTTCTATTAGTTCATCTTTAAATAAGGCAATTGTGGATGAATATTTTTACATGTCCTCCCATTTGGATAATTTGCAAATAGCGATGTCATCTTGGCTCTCCTCTCATTGCTGAAGCTGTTGTTATCCAGTAGGCTACCCAGTTAGCTATTTTTGAAAGATGGAGTAATGTGATTTTTGAAAGCTTAGTTGTGTCTTTTGCTGCTTGCTCTTTTAGTTGGATCAATAGGAGTTGTAACGGTGCAGCTCATGCTGCTGCCAAGTTAGCTTTAGTTTCTTCCTCACCATTTTGTTGCAATAACAGCAATCTTCCAACTGCTTTACAGTCAGCTTGTAAGGTAGATTCTCAAAAAAGAAAAAAAAGAAAAAAAAAAGCTTGTAAGGTTGCTTTACAGTCAGCTTAAATGTATGTGAATTTTTCTTTACTTATTGATATGAACCCACTCTTTTGACATTGGTATAATGGAATAGAAGTTGCTGAACAAGTCCAACTTATTAATATGAGTTCAGGCTTATAACATTGGTAAAATGGAAATGAAGGTTGTTGAACAAGTTGGCCACACCATTCATAACTAACATTCATCTTTAATGCTATGAGAAAATTTGTTTGATGAAAATGATTGCTCATCTCTTTCATTGAATCAAATCTGTACCTATATACACCAAAAGAACCAAATTAACTTTGTAACTTACTTAACAGATAGCTACACATGTGAACAAGGACTAACAAACAAAACAGACTCTTACACGTGCTTGACTTACTAAGCTAACTATACTTATATACAAACTACATATCGTTTACTGTAGAATTACAACTGAGCTACACTTCTGCTCTGTCATTTAGACAGATTTATACTATTCTTGAGCTTCTTCAATTTTGTTACACAAGACACAATCCCTTGATGCTCATTCAATCCTTCAATCTGCATATCATCTGCTCTTGCACTTGCTCTTGCACTGTTTGATTGCCTTGCTTGCTCTGGTGCTTGTGTGTGCTGCTCTGGTGCACTAGCTGTTGTACTATGTTGCAGCCTGAGCTGCTCTGGTGTGGTAGCTAATGCTGCACCTGTTGTAGCTGATGTTTTATCATCATGCCTTTGATAAATGCTAAAAACATTATGACACAAAAAGGTATTGCTAGCATGAACACAAGATAACATAATAATATATATCATCTAGGAAGACAACTGCAAGGTAAGTCATCTGCCTTCAAAACTAAAACTTCTCATCTGGGTGCATGATAACTAACAATTCATACAATACTTAATACACTTAATCAACCTATATGGCTAACTAATGTACATCAGAAACTTACAACTTGGCCATTTCAAATAAGTTTTTCATTTTGTCATGAATAGAGCCTATTAGGGAAGAACAAAAGAACAAACTTGCCAAACTATTGAATTGTCCATATCTTGATCAAAACAATTTGGGACCTATGACACTGACTCCACATTGCCAAATGAAATTAAAACACAAGCTTCATTAGGGAGAGAACAGGGCAGCTAATTCATATCTAATATAGAGAACAAGCGTAGCTGCTACAAATTTCCAATAAATCCGATAATATCAAAAACAAATTCAAAGAAAGATAACAATTTTTCATCCACTAAATTTGGGAAAAATTAAAGCAACAATGCCAAATTCAAAGAGATACAGATCAATTTCAATATCCTAATCTTTGTTTCATAAAAGCTGGGGACATATATCAGAAATAAATATCTTGTTCAAGATATCAAATATACATGTTCAAGTTCTAATATTCCTATCTATCTCTTTTCCACACTAAAATGTTCCTTTGCTTTTTTAAAAATAAAAATAAAATTGTGATAAGTAAAACCCACCTGTAGTTGCAAAAAACCCAAGAAGAAAATGAAAAAGAAGATGCAAAAATGTACTGAAAAGAAACAGATAGAATGGAAAAATTACCCTTTTGGGTTGTTAGGCGTCAGAATCGGTGAGTGAGAAAATGGCCCGGGTTCTCCAAACCGACGGTGATGCTAGAAAAAGAGTAAAGATGATTTTCAGAGGATATAAAGGCTAGTCTTGTTGGATCGGTGATGCTCGGCAGTGACCGTGAGAACTCGCGCCGTAGGTGGGGGAAGAGCACTGTGGTGACGAGAAAATGGAATAGGCAATTGTGGATGGAATGGAGTTTGGGTATGAAAGAGAGAGTAATGTTTGATTTCTGGAATTAGATTTGAAAGGGATGAAGGAGAGAGTGAGAGAGTAAGTGGCAGGGGTTCAAAAATAATCAGGGTTTCATTTTGGGAATTAGGTTTGAAAAAGGATTAGAGGAAGGAGGAGATAGGGGGTAACAGCGGCACGGTTTGAAAATTTTTCAGGGGCAAAATTGTCTTTTTATTTAGGTTTGTGGAATAAATTGATGTGACATTTTTTTTAACAGATGTCAGTCATTTATTGGGTAGGAAACACCAAATCTGAGGCTGAGCTGAAATTACGGAAACATCTTATACTTTCTCGCATTATTGATAGGGCAATGAATGAATGACTCCATCACTATTGTTGAAGAGGGAAAATACGTGACGAACACGTGGTGGACGGATGTATGTAACACATGGTATGTGTTGGGCTCCAAAGCCTTTTATACGAGCGTGGTTGCGGCTTACATTTGGGCTACTGTGGTTTTTGCTTGATCTACACACTTAGGCCCAAACAAAGAAGACTCCTACAAGGAAAAGGAGTCACTCCCCTAGAAGGAAAAGACTTCTTAACCAAGGCATAGGCATGAGATCTACACGACTATAAATACTCTAAAACCCTCACAAACCAAGGTACGCATAATTAACTCAACTCTAGCACTCTAGTATTGAAAACAAAGTTTCTAACTTGACCTTCGAAGGGTTATTGGCCAACACCACACCGGTGCTCTCTGTTAGGTCCTTTCTTGTTGTTGTGTAGGTTTTTATTTCGCTTGCGTGAGGACTGTGTAGCTTACTGGTGAATTTTAGCATCATCAGTTGGCGCCGTCTGTGGGAAAACAAACAAGGGTGATCAAACGTCACCTTGCTCCTAGGACAAAAAAAATTTGCATGGCTCTCACTAGATCGATGGCAACAACCAACAACCAGGGTGACGAACCGCACGCTACGGCGCTGGAAAGACAAGTTCAAACACTAGCAGCGGCGGTCGAGCGCCTGACCAAACAGAATCATGACTTAGAAGAACAGTTACGTCAGAAGAATGCACATCCAGGAATACAAGAGGAAGACCAGGAAGGAACAAGCGCTGAAAGAAGGAACCCCGACAGACCTGAGGGCAACAATGCTCCAAGCATGTCGGAGAGGAGGGATGCCAATCAGCCATCTCTGTCCGAGGCTTTACCACCCCACATCGCCGCAAAGATGCAGGAGATGCGGGAGCAAATGAATGTGATGATGAACTCCCTTAATGGACGAATATCTAGCGACCTCAACGACCTGGTCCACCAAACTGATTCGCCTTTCACGACACATGTTACTTCGTGCCCTCTTCCCCCGAAATTTCGTATGCCCCAGGTGGAGAGCTACGATGGAACCAAGGACCCCTTAGACCATTTGGAGTCCTTCAAAACTATAATGCACCTTCAAGGGGTGCTGGACAAGATTATGTGTAGAGCCTTCCCTACTACATTGAAGGGATCCGCAAGGGTCTGGTATGGCAGGTTGACGTCTAACTCAATTAGCACCTTTAAGGAATTAGGCGCTCAATTAGTGTCACACTTTATTGGGGGCCATCGATACAAGAAATCCATGGCGTGTCTGATAAGCATCAAACAGCGAGAAGACGAGACCCTGAGGTCGTATATAACGAGATTCAACAAAGAGGCTCTTTCGATAGACGAAGCAGACGATAAGATACAAGTAGCAGCATTCACTAATGGGCTACGAAAAGGTAAGTTCCTTTTCTCCTTGTATAAGAATGATCCGAAAACTATGTCCGAGGTGCTTTACAGGGCAACGAAGTACATGAACGCGGAAGATGCACTGATAGCAAGAGAAGATAAGCCAAAGAAAAGGGAGAGGCAGGATGAAGCACGATCAGAAGGGGGACGAAAGAAGGTTAGGACGGACGAACGAAGGGAGGATAGATGCCCAAAGCCACCCATTGGGAAATTCACCAGCTACACCCCTCTGACAGCCTCGATCGACCAAGTACTAATGCAAATAAAGGATGAGGAGGCCTTAACGTACCTCAAAAATATGAAGGGGGATCCCAATAAAAGGTCAAGAAGCAAGTACTGCCGATTCCATCGTGACCATAGCCACGACACATCTGACTGCTACGACCTAAAGCAACAGATCGAAACGCTCATAAGACAAGGGAAGTTGCAGAGGTTTGTCAGTAAAGAAGGGGCAAATCCACCACAGGACCAGCCCCCCCGACGGGAGAATGAGCGCCTAAGACCACCCATTGCAGATATAAGAATGATCGTCGGAGGTACCATAGGACCGTTAAAAAGGGCTGGCAAAAATTACATGCAGATGGTACAAAATGTCCAGATGACGGGCCCGATACCAAAGGTGGTGCGGATAGATATCCCGACAATTGGCTTTTCAGAAGAGGATGTCTGACGCCTTCACCACCAACATGACGACGGGCTCGTGGTCAGCATACGGGCTGGGGAATACAACATGCATCGGGTACTGGTTGATAACGGAAGTTCAGCGGACATCCTTTATTAACCTGCGTGCCAACAGATGGGGATTAATAGAGGACAGCTTGTTCCAACTAATGCTCCACTCGTCGGATTCGGAAGGACAAGAGTTTACCCCCTTGGGGCCGTCACATTGACGGTGACAGTAGGAGATCATCCACAACAAATCACTAAGGATGTGGTTTTTCTAGTGGTCGATTGCTCATCTGCCTATAACGCAATCCTTGGACGACCTACTCTTAATGCATGGAAGGCCGTAACTTCGACTTACCATTTGATGATAAAGTTCCCTACCGAACATGGGGTCGGAGAGCTACGTAGGAATTAGGCAGCAGCACGAGAATGCTACGTTGCCATGACGGAGATGGATGATCACCTACAAACACTGAATGTCGAAGGGCAGCGGGCCACGGCTGAAGTAGTAGAAGAACTGGAAGAAGTTATACTTGATGAATCAAGGCTTGGACGGACCACGAGAATCGGTAAAATAGCCAGCCAATCAGTACGGCAGAACTTAATCACGTTCCTGAGAGAAAATCGGGACGTATTTGCATGGAGTCATAAGGACATGCCGGGGATCAATCCAACAGTGATAGTACATAAGCTGAATGTGTCGCCCTCATTTTCCCCTATCCGACAGAAGAAATGAGTATTTACTCCAGAGAGGGACCAGGCTATCGCAGAGGAAGTCCAAAAGTTGCAGGAAGTAGGTTTTATACGTGAAGTACACTACCCAGATTGGCTGGCAAATGTAGTGATGGTCAAGAAGGCGAATGGGAAGTGGACAATGTGCGTGAACTTCACAGATCTAAACAAGGCCTGCCCGAAAGACAGTTATCCTCTATCGCGTATTGACGCCCTAGTAGATATAACAGCGAGACATGAACTTTTAAGTTTCATGGACGCATTCTCCGGCTACAATCAGATCAAGCTCGATACAGTGGATCAGGAGAAAACGTCGTTCATCACTAGTCAAGGGCTTTTTTGTTATAAAGTAATGCCCTTCGGACTCAAGAACGCTGGGGCCACGTACCAAAGGCTGATGAATAAGATGTTCGTATGTCAGATTGGAAGGAATGTGCAAGTTTACGTGGACGACATGCTGGTAAAAAGCGTTCTCGAATGTAACCATCTGAGTGACCTCCAAGAAACTTTTAACACCCTTCGGTCCTATAACATGAAGCTAAATCCCAGCAAATGCGCGTTTGGGGTGACAGCAGGGAAATTCTTGGGTTTTATGGTATCTCAAAGAGGTATTGAGGTCAACTCAGAGAAAGTCAAGGCAATAATGGACTTGGCTCCCCCGCAGACGATGAAGGAGGTCCAAAGCCTAAATGGCGAGGTAGCTACCCTAAACAGATTCGCTTCAAAGGCAACGGACAAATGCCTACCATTTTTTCACACATTAAGGAAATCATTTGAATGGATAGACGAGTGACAGAAGGCTTTCGAAGATTTGAAGACATACCTCTCATCTCCACCATTGCTTAGCCCGACGAAGCAAGGTGAAGAGCTGTTTCTATATATAGCCGTTTTTCCAGCAACTGTTAGCATGGCTCTAATAAAAAAAGAAGATAAAATACAGAGGCCTGTGTACTTTACAAGTAGAGCGCTCAGAGGAGCAGAAGAGAAGTATACAACAATGGAAAAATTAGTATTCGCATTGATAACCGCGGCAAGAAAACTCAAACCATACTTTCAAGCGCATGTCATAAATGTCATGACCAACCAGCCCTTAAGAAGAGCGATGAGTAGTCCCGAAGCAGCAGGACAGATGGCGTTGTGGGCGATCGAGCTAAGCGAGTACGATGTTCACTACCGGCCTCGACCCGCAGTAAAAGGCCAAATCCTGGCAGACTTCATTGCGAAGTTTACAGACCAGGGGGTAGGTGAGCATCCAGTATGGAGTGTTCATACAGACGGATCCTCTAACAAGCATGCAAGATGAATCGGTGTGGTAATCTGCACACCCGAGGGGGATAAGATTATGTGTATGGTCCGTTTGTGCTTTTCAACAACGAAAAATGAAGTAGAATATGAAGCCTTATTGGCAGGACTGGACCTCGCCATTGCTGCAGGAGTGGAAAGAGTGGTTGTCTACTCCGATTCCCAAGTCATCACCAATCAGATTAACGGAAGTTACGATTGCAAAGGTGAAAGAATGAAAAAGTACCTCGACGAAGTAAAAAGTCGAATAAGCAACCTCTAGGTCGAATTGATTCAAGTACCAAGAGAGGAAAACCAAGAAGTTGATCATCTTGCGAAGGCAGCCTCCGCGGAGCCGATGACTGTTCTCAACCAGGTATTGTCCTTCGTTCAAACTTCACCACTAATAGATGGAACGGGTTTGCAGGAAGTAAGCAATGAGCGGTGCTGGATGAATCCCATAACTGCGTACTTGAAAGACGGCCTGTTGCCAGACGATAAGGAGGCTGCAAGGAAACTAAGAGTTAAGGCATCTCGGTTTATCATGATGAGAAACGTTCTATACAAAAGGGGTTTCTCTCGACCCTATTTGAGATGCCTCTCTCCAGAAGAAGCAGATTATGTCATGAGAGAAGTCCACAAAGGGATTTGCGGGAATCACTCAGGATCAAGGTCTTTAGTACACAAGCTCCTCAGGGCAAGATACTACTGGCCAACGATGCAGAAGGATGCCAACATATATGTCAAATCCTGTGACAAGTGCCAGCGCTTTAGCAATCTCATAAGGCAACCTACAGAAAAGCTCATGCCCATAACGGTAAGGATGGCAATTTAGATCCGACCCGTGGATACCCGGTCCGGCCTGACCCTAATGGGCCGGATTTTACCCGATCCGCTAAAGAATAGGGCCAGGTATGGGTTTTTAAAAAAAAAAACCCGAAACGGGTCCGGGTCGGGCCCGAATTTTATCAAAAAAACCCGAAACCCCGCCCGGTTAAAATACCCGGTATATTAAATTACTAAAATACCCCCCTTATATATCTATATCATTTTGTAACCCTAATTGTCTAA
The DNA here is from genome assembly GCA_032878915.1 of Castanopsis chinensis. NCBI lineage: Eukaryota > Viridiplantae > Streptophyta > Magnoliopsida > Fagales > Fagaceae > Castanopsis > Castanopsis chinensis. Next base: position 10,557,898 of record JAVQMG010000109.1, read on the forward strand.
GTCAGTCACTCACTCCCTCACTCCTAACTACACAGCTGTCCCTCTCATCCAGTCACTCCCCTGACCCTCACAGCTGCCCTTAGGTTCAGTCCTCAACTTCCCATCATAGCGCCTCAGCCCCTCACAGCCCTTAGGTTCACGCCTCACAGGGCCTCAGCCCATCACACCACAGCCTGTCACGCCTCACAACCCCTGACAGCCCCCTCACATCCTTTCCTTCTGCAGTTTTGGATCTTGAAGCTCCCAAGAATTGACAAATAAACTTATATTGCATTACATTGCTTGTGGTTGTTCCTTCACAAGGTTCGGGTATTTTTTTCCTTGTCCCATGTTGGTTTTTTCTCCTCTACTGTTCAAATATTAATTAACTGGTAGTGATTATTTTTGAATTGATGATGACACGTTGAATTGTTTAGGGACAGTGAAATGTTTTCTGGGTAATCAATAGATTAGAAGGGAAAGGTATATATATTTTCGGATGCAAGTTTGGATAAGAATTAATGGGGTATTGTTATTACTGTATATGTTTCACAACAATTTTAGCTTTTATGTATACGGTTATGCCGTAATTCCATTTCTAAACTTACTGGTAATGTGTTATGTTGTTAACCATTACTCCTTTTTTTTTTTTTTTTCTTTTTATAAGTACTATTTAACTGTAGTTAAAGCATAATGAAATGTTTTTTTTTGGGTAATTGATAGAGGGTAAAGGTACATATTTTCGGATGCTACTGCATTCAATTCAAGCCCTTCTTGAGTCCATCCATTAGCTAGAATGAATTGAGATACCAAAAGCAGGTTACAGGGAAGACATACAAAAGTGTGCTTGGAGCCTTGGACTATTTCTCCTTATGTGTAGCTGCTACATTCATGATCATTACAGAGCCAAGTTTTGGATTCTTGAAGGGATTTTGGTTTGGGCATACGTATAAAAGATTGTTTATTGGAGGATTAGACATTTTGTAATAATTTAGTAGCCCTTTTAATTTCTTAGACTTGTTGGATTAATTTGTTGGTTTGTAATTATTCTAAGCCTTTTGTAATTTGTTGGTTTGTGGAGGATAAGACATTTTGTAATTTCTTAGCCTTTTCAAGTTCTTAGACTTGTGGGATTTATTTTGTAGTTTTTTAATTTCTTGAACTTGTTGGACTTATAATATTTATTTCTTTGAACTTGTTGGATTTATTTTATTTTTATGTTTAGAGGGTGATTTTAGCTATGATTTTGTTGATTAATGATTAACTGGTTATCTTAGTTAAGTGATTTATTGATTTAAAATTTTAGTTATGATTTATCGATGATTTGATGTTAATTAACAGGTGATTTATTGATTTATGATTAACTTATAATTTGGATTGATTTGGCTGCCTTATAATGTTAATGTGGCCTAAATGTCAAAATTTGGCATTTGGGCCATGTTAAATGGCTTGAATCTAGGAAAAAAAAATATTGTAATGGGCTTCAAATTTTTTTTTGTTTTTGGTTGGGCCAGATTTGGGCCCAAGAGATAAACGGGGTCCGCGGGGCCCGGCGGGGCGGGTTCGGGCCCCTGAAAAAAAACCAGATTAATAATCGAGCCAAGTCCGCGTTTTAGGTCTTGCCCCGCGGGTCGGGTCCGGGTATGTAAAAACCCGGCCCGAACCCGACCCGTTGACATTCCTACATAACGGCCCCATGGCAGTTCGCACAGTGGGGGCTCGACATCATGGGCCAGTTCCCAATAGCGGCAAGACAGCTAAAGTTCTTAGTAGTTGGCATCAACTACTTCGCCAAGTGGGTGGAGGCTGAGGCTTTGGCCACCATCATAGAGAAAAATATCCGCAACTTTGTATGGAGAAATATCATTTGCAGGTATGGCATACCAAGAGTGCTGGTGTCGGACAATGGCAAGCAATTCGACAACGAAGCATTCAGGGATTTCTGCTCCCAGCTAGGGATAAAGAACCACTACTCATCACCCGCACATCCACAAGCCAACGGACAAGTTAAGGTCACAAACCGATCCTTGCTCAAAATCATCAAGACTCGTCTTGAGGGGGCAAAGGGTATATGGCCGGATGAGTTCCCAAGTGTCTTATGGGCGTATAGGACAACGGCAAGAACACCGACAGGAGAGACGCCGTTTCGTTTGGCATATGGTACTGAGGCGGTCATACCAGCTGAAGTAGGTCTTACAAGCTACCATGTTGGAAACCACGACGAGCACAGGAACGATGAAGCCATGTGCATACAAATTGATCTAGTGGACAAAGTTAGGGCAGCTGCAGAACAAAGGTTAGCACGGTACTAGGATCTAATGGCGAAACACTACAACTCTAGAGTTAGGCACAGAGACTTCCAGGTCGGAGATCTTGTCCTAAAGAAAGTACTCGACGCTACAAAGGATCGCATCATGGCACAGGAAGGGAACGTACTACCTCGAGACCCTGAACGGAAAGAAACTAAGTCAACCATGGAATGCAGAGCACCTAAAAAAGTATTATCAATAGAAGACGACAATAGTAGCACTACTATACTACTCACTTCCAGTTTATCTTTTTAGCTATAGTTTTTATTTCCTACAAGTACTTTTATAACGCCTGAAGGCTACTTTCTTATTTTTTAAACAATGTTCTATGTATCCATTACAATAAGAGGAGTTTTTCAGAACATACGGAACGTCTAACCAACTTGCGTGATATTTAAATCCACAATGTAAACAGATCATCCAAAAGGATGTTAACTACCAAGTCCACAAAGTGGACGGATCATTAGAAAGGATGTTAACTATAAAGTCCACAAAGTGGATGGGCCATCCGAAAAGATGTTATCTACCAAGTCCACAAAGTGGACGGATCATCCGAAAGGATAGTATATACCAAGTCCACAAAGTGGACAAACCATCCAAAAGGATGTAACCTACCAGGTCCACAAAGTGGGCAGATCATCCAAAAGGATGTTACCTACCAGTCTACAAAGTGGACGGAGCATCCAAAAGGATGATATTACAAAGTTCAAAGAGTGGACGAAGCCTCCAGAAGGATAATATAACTACCAAGTCCACAAAGTGGACGAAGCATCCAAAAGGATGACACTACAACAGTCCACAAAGTGGACGGAGCATCCAAAAAGGATGATATTACAAAGTCCACAAAGTGGCAAAACATCCAAATGTATGTATCAACACCAAGTCCACAAAGTGGACGGAACATTAAAGGGTATAATAATCACAAGTCCACCATGTGGCCGAGTCGTCCCAAAGTATGGACGGAATCCAAAAGTTCGATGATATTTGCAGTCTATAAGGTGGACGGATGGTTATTCAAAGCATACACAAGACAATGAAAAGCATTTAAAGCATTCATGAAGGAAACATGTGACAGATAAATATCATCCTTGAATAATTTGTTCACAAAAGATATACATGACGATTAAAAATTACATAACCAATTGTTCTACATAGCCCATTGTTCTCCAAAAAAAAACAAAAAACAAAAAAAAAACAAAAAACAAAAAAAACACAAAGAGCAAAACTATTTTTGGGAAGCATCAGCTGAGGCGCCGGAACCATCAAGAGTAGGTGGACGAATATCATCATGGACGGGTCCAGTCTCACCGTCCCCTGGCGCCTCATCTTCACCAGGGACTTCACTGAAGAGTTCCGCGGTCCCTTCAGAGTCGATGGTATGGACTGGTGTTTGGCCTCCGGCATCAATGTTGATATGGGAAAGGTTAAAGTTAGAAAATGACGCCTTCACCTGACGGATGCAGTCGTCAAACCCATCGGCAAAGGAAGTACTAAGCTCCGTCAACAGTGCATCAGAGTCCCTGTACTCCTGGATGGCCTCAACCCTTACTCGACAGATGTTCTCATCATTGGCCTTCACCACCTGCCTCAAATACTCTTACCTCCTTCTCCAGGCTTTCGCGAGCTTCCTCGGACACCTTCAGCTTCTGCTCATGACGAAGCCTTCAGAGCTTAAGCTCGTCCAGCTCCTCCACCGCCATCCTATGTTTTGCACAGACACGCTCTAACGTCTTTTCTCGATAAAGGCAACGGTCCATTAAACCTTTGGACATTAGGACGGCCTGCACCTACACAGAACATGCTTGAGTCACTTCTAACAAATTTTACTTCACAAAGCAAATGACAGACGCTTACCTGTGTAAGGCTAAAAAGGCACGTCTCCCTCATAGCCTCCGTCGCGTGATTGGCCAGGTCGTCGTAGTCCTCCTCTTTAATAATCGAAGTTATTTGAATGAGGGCGTACTGCGAGTCCTCCCTGAGCAAGACGGGAGCTTTCTCCTTGGTAGGGTCAGGGTTGGTCATTAAACCTTTGCCCTTACCCACACCAAGTTTTGGCGGCAGACTTACTGTGACGAGTTCATTGGCAGCTGGTAGTCCCGTCACAAGTTTGGCCTTCTTTCTATGACGGTCAGGCTTCTCCAATTGCCTTTTTGTAGACGGATTGGCTGAACCCGACTTAGGAGGATCTTGCTTCTTCTTAGCAGCTTGTTGCTTAATAAGGGCTCTCCTCTTAGCATCATCCATTTCTACAAAGAGTGAACGGTAAGAATACATGAAGGACGAGAAAAGCCGCAATTTAGTCAAAAAAGGTAAAACTTACGTTTACGTATTCCGGCGTCGTATTTAATGGCAGCGGCAGAAGGCTCAGGACCGTCGCAGTACCAATGGATGGTGTCCAAGGTGACGAACAAAGAAGACTCCTACAAGGAAAAAGAGTCACTCCCCTAGAAGGAAAAGACTTCTTAAGCAAGGCATAGGCATGAGATCTACGCGACTATAAATACTCCAAAACCCTCACAAACCAAGGTACGCATAATTAACTCAACTCTAGCACTCTAGTGTTGAAAACAGTGTTGAAAACAAGGTTTCTAACTTGACCTTTGGAGAGTTTTTGGCCGGCACCACACCGGTGCTCTCTGTTAGGTCCTTTCTTGTTGTTGTTAGGTTTTTATTTCGCTCGCGTGAGGACCGTATAGCTTACTGGTAAATTTCAGCATCATCAATTGTTATTCGCTGAGCTTTTTTCTTTTTCTTTTACGTATATCTTTCTTCCTTTTTCGGTTTCCTTTTCCAAAAAGTTGACTGATTATAATGAAATGATTTCTTTCCACATGCTGCTGCTGGATATGGAATCACATGAGTGGCGAAAGGAAGAATAACATCCCTTCCTTCCCACACACATTAAATAACATTACTTTCTTCTTATCTTTTCTATCTTTCTTGTGATTCTTCTTTGATTATAGACATGAGCCCACCAACTACAAAAGCCACAATGGGCCTTAGCTTGATTTGGTTAGATAACACCTTATCTAGTAAAGAAGTAGTTGAGGTCTCGTCCAAAAAAAAAAAAAAATAGTTGAGGTTTAAATAGATTTCCTACTACAAAAGGGTTTGAAGCCTATCTATCTATGGGAAAGAGTTTTTTTTTTTTTAATTCAAAATAAAAATTTTATTTTAGTTCAATTTAAGTATATATCAGGTTGGCTGAGTTTTTTTTTTTTAATACAAAATAAAAATTTTATTTTAATTCAATTTAAGTATATATCAGGTCGGCTTAACAATTTTAGAGGCTTTAGGCAAAAATTTTAAGTGAAATTTTTTATATTTAAATTATATTAGTTAAATTTTTTTAAATCTATTTTTTATTTTTATTTATTACGTGATTTAATAAATTAGTATTACTAAAATATAAATAAGTTAATATAATATACATTAAATTATTAGTTTGTATAATAATTGATAATAATTGTTAAAGTAAAAACTTGCATTAAAAAATATATATATTAATTTGAGTGGGTATACATTGGGCCCATGTGGGTGGATTAGGGAGTTTGTAGTTATGTTGTTGGGGGCCTAAAATTGCTTTCCACTTTTTAGATTATAAAATATTATATACTCAACAGCTGTACTGTGCCTGTACACTGCTAAGTCCTGTCATTTTATCAAGTATCAAACTTTGTGCAGTGTGTACTGTTACTGTGCAGTGGCATCAGTGTTGTGGAGTGTGAGCAGATTGTGCAAGTGTAAGAGCAATCTCAGCGTCTTGTCCTTCTCCTTGTCCTTGTCAATCAAGTACATTAAAAAATATAACTTAAAATGAATGACTGAGCTTATATAGAAAAAGATTAAGAATCAAGACGAAGAAAAGAAAGGAAAGAATATAGACACAAAGGCAGAGAGATAGAAAGATGAGGGATTTTTTCTTTTGATTTAAAAATTTATAATCTCTATTTTAATATATTTCATGATAATTATGTTGTATTGTTAATAAATTTATCTAGTATTAATTTTGATTTTAGCATATTTTAAGAATAAGTTCATGAATTTTTTACTTTAAATTTAATTTTGTTAATTGAAGTTTGACTTTTTTTGTTTTTTCCTATTTAATCTTCTTTATTTTAGGATACAATGAGGATTTTTTAATACATTTTACTGTCCAATAAAATGACTAAAATATTTTTTTATAATTAAAATATATAGATAAATATTACACACACATTTTTTTTTTTTTTTCAAGTGAGGGTCTTCTTTTATTTGAGGGTCTTAGGCAATTGCATTTATTGTTCAGCCGGCTCTAGTATATATGTGTGTGTAAAACTCTCTTCTAGAGACTTAAACCCCAACCCTTACCCTCCACCACAAGAACTTTATACTTGTGAAGTGATTATCACGCTAAAAATGCACAGTGGTATATGAAAGAGTTAATCCTCTAGGAAAATAGATGAATCAGTAAATTACAGATAAAAATCATGTACTACTTTTGTATTTCACTTTATTCTCCATAAATCACAATTTTCTAAACACAAAAATTTCTACAAATGATTTTTTTCATAAATTACAAGTTTAGCTATACTACAACCTAAAAAATTAATTACTAAAAGTCTTGTAACTCAATTAATTGGTACTTCCTAATGTTTTCAGGACATCCAAAGTTCAGACCCCCTCTCCCCAAAATCCTTGTCTATTTTAGTGTAAGAACCTATTTTTTATATTTTACCTACTAAATTTTGAAAACACTCAACATCAAATTATATATTTTACTTTATATTTTATTAAAATATCAATTTTTAAGATACATCTTTTCTACTTATCAAGAAATTTCTTTCTAACTTTAGCTTTGAGGCATTTCTTTTTCATTCTTTGATATTACTTCATATTTTTTTTTTTAAGAAAAAAGGTAAGCGAAATTTTATTGAGGAACCAACTACAAAAACAACCAAAACTAAGGAAAGATCCGATTGAAAGACATCGGCCATAAGAATCTTACTGAAAATACTCAAATGAATGACTAACCATAAGTATTCTCAATTTGTCAATGACTAGAGCATTGTTTAGGAATTGTGTGTGCACTTTTTCTTTTTCTTTTTTGTAATTAAATTGCATTTTTTCACCCTAAATTTTTAAGTGTATATATATAAAAGAATTGTTACAACAAGTGTGAACAAAGGATTTGAATTCTCCATGTAAAAAAGACACGCTAAATATCATTAAGCCAAAAATTTCACAATAATATAATGGCAAAAATGCACTTTTCGTCCCTATATTTTGGACCAATTCTTAATTTGGTCCCTAAATTGATTTTACTCATATGTCAGTCCCTGATTTCAGAAAATTGTTTTTATTTGGTCCTTGCCATCAACCCAGTAACAAAAAAAATCTAAGGTGGCAAACGGAGTGTATAGGTGGCATATTAAATGCTAACGCAGCTGAAAAATAATAAAATAAAATACGACTCCAACATCTAATTTTTTTTTAAAAAGTATCAATTTTAACAAAATTAAAAAACATAAAAATACATCAATTAATATTTGAATAAAAACAAACAAGAATATGAACACAGATCACAAAAACACGAACCTAGATCATAAGAACACAATAAGACAAATCCAGATAACAAGAACAATACTCAGAATTTCTATTTCAAAATTTGTATACATTCTTCCACCAAAAATCAATTATAAATTAAACAAAAATGGTGTTGTGTTCTTCCAAAAAAATCAAAACCTAAACCATCAAACCCAATGACCATCACCACAATCTGCCACACTAACTCATATCCACCAGCACCAAACCTGAATGACCTCCAACACCACCACTACTAGATCCATCATCACCAAACCCTACAATCAAATTTCAACCATAACTCAAACATATTTTGAACCATTAAACAACCCAAACCCCCCACACCATCACGGATCAAAGAAAGAGGCAGAGTCCAACAAAAGAAGAGATAGAGGGAGAGATTAAGGAGACTATCTTGATGGTGGCTGGTGGCGGTGAATGGCGAGGAAGGAAACCACAGCCACGTATCTGAGTTTCATAACACACACAAGGGGGAGATGCTGTGTTGCCCGTCGTTTTCTCCGATCTGTGTTGCCCACCAAGCACCGAAGCCTCCATGATCAAAATCCCAAGGAGGGATAAGCAGATCTGCTCGTCGTTGGTCGACGAGGGAGAAGCCGAACCACCACCGGCCACATCTCAGTCTCTCTCTCTCTCTCTTTCTCTCTCTCTCTAAACTGGATCATCTTTTTATTTTGGTCCCAGATCACTCTCCTTCTTTCTAAACCCACGTGGTTCTCTCTCTCTCTCTCTCTCGCAACCCATATATATCTCTATATACATGATAAAAAATCATACTCCAAAAAATTTTTAAAGTTATTTTTTTTTTAAGAATCAAAACTTGTGACCACTTTTTACCACAATTTTAGATTTAAGATTAAAAAAAATTAGTTTAAGTAATTTTTTTAAAATTAGAAATTCAGAATTTTTTTTAATTCAATGTTTGTTTTGTTTTTTTTAATATTATTAAATTATTTATTTTTATTAGATTAATGTTTTTATTTTTTATTTCATTTTTTGAGCTGGATTTTTTTATTAATTTAAATGCTGATGTAGCATTTAAAAATGCCAAATAAAATTTTTAATAATATTTTTTTAGCTACACTAGTATTTATTGTGCACACAGTGTATTCCGTTTGTCACCTCAGATTCCTGTTATTGGGTTAATAGCAGGAACCAAAATAAAAATGATTTTCTGAAATTAGGGACTGACTTAGGAGCAAAATCAATTTAAGAACTAAATCGAGAATCGACCCAAAATATAAGAAGTAAAAGTGCATTTTCGCCCAATATAATTTCATTTTTTTGTTGGCAGTTTGAACAATCCACCTTTATTTCCCTTTTGTTTTTCTCTCCAGCCCAAATGATTCTTTTTACATTTTAGGCGTAAATGCACTTTTGATCCCTACATTTTAGAGTCATTTCTATTTTGGTCCCTACATTTTTATTTTACCACTTTTAGTCCCTAAATCAATTAACGCGTTCCATTTTGGTCCTTATCGTTAGTCACTTAACAGAAATTACTGACATGGCAAACGGCATTCACTGTTGGCATATTAAATGCTGACGTGGCTAATAAAATAATATTAAAAATGCCACGTCAGCTTAAAAATTTTTTTAAAAATATTTATTTATTTATTTTAACTAAATAAAAAAATTAAAAACAAATTATTTAAAAAAGAAATTAAATTAATTAAATAAAAAAAAAAACATGATGTTCTTCCCAATCATCATGAGTTCTTCCTCAAAATCAAAAACATGCCAATATGAAACACCCAAAATCAAAAGGCACAGATCTACAAAATACAAAGACCTTCAAACATTCAAAACAAAGAGAACATAAGCCCAAACTCAACCCTCAGTCTTTAACAAACCCAGAACATCACATGAAAAATCAAACCATCCATACAAAAAATCAAACCCAAAAGTGAAAAATGCACGGCCAATTTCCCAGTCAGAATCCGATGCCTCTTCTTCACTCTCTCTCTCTTTCACCATTTCTCTCTCTCTCAATCCCCAAGCCTTCTCAAACCTTCGACCCAGCCCTGGATCCTGCGGCGGAGGAAGAGGAGGGGGACGCAAGGAGGGGGTCGATGATGGCGTTCATCTTGGCCTCCAAGGCACTTCTCGTCCATCAGAGCCTTCTTTCCGATCTAGGTTTTTCTTTCCGGTCTGGGTTTCTTTCCGGTCTGTGTTTCTTTCCGATCTGGGTTTCTTCTTCTTTCCGATTTGGGTTTCTTCTTTTCCGATTTGGGTTTCTTCTTTTTCCGATCTGGGTTCTTCTTTCCAATCTAGGTTTCTTCTTTTCCGATCTGGGTTTCTTCTTTTTCCGATCTGGGTTTTTCTTTCCGATCTGGGTTTCTTCTTCTTTCCGATCTGGGTTTCTTCTTTCCGATCTGGGTTTCTTTTCTGCTCAAATCAGGCACCGTGGTGGTGGGTTTGCAATCCGTCTTGGGTTTGTTGTTGTTGTTGTTGCTGTTGTGTTTTTTTTTTTTTAAATTTTAATTTCTAGGTTTGTGTTCTTAGATCTGGGATTGTTTTTTTGTTGTTCTTGTTCAAGGCAGTTTTAGATCTCAATTAATGTGATTTTTTGTTTTTAATTTTGTTTATTTAATTAAAATTAATAAATTAATTTTTTTTAATTTAGATGCTGACTTGGCAATTTTTTAATGTCAAAATAAATTTTTTAATTATTATTTTACTGTTCCGTCACCCACGTCAGCAATGTCTGTTAAGTGACTAACAGTAAGGGCCAAAATGGAACGCATTAATTGATTTAGGAACTAAAAGTGGTAAAATAAAAATATAGGGACCAAAATAAAAATTATTTTTACTGTGAATCTCCCATTGTTAGACCAACCCCATATTAATGAGTCATTTGGAAGAGCCGGGCTGATCGGAATGCCCAGGACAGTTTCAGCTTCAAAGGGGAGGAAAGTGTTTCTCACCTTTTCAATGTCCTACGAACCCTTCTCCACATCCAAAAGGTGTTCCACCCTTTCCACCACAGACCATTGAGCTCTTGGGCTGACAACCTTGAAAGAACTTGGGGTGGGAAGCCATCTATCACGCCACACATGAACATTTTTGCCATTCCCAATATTCCACCGTAGACCCTTGTCAATAATACTCTTTGCTTCCATTAGGCTTCTCCAAGTGTATGGGGGATTCTTTCCTAGCTGGGCTTCCATAAAACCCGAGCTTTTGAAATACTTTGCCTTCAGCACCTTATGCATTAAAGAATCAGGATTTTGAAGCAAACGCCATCCTTGCTTGGCTAAAAGAGCCAAATTAAAAGTTTTGAGATCCCGAAAGCCCAGCCCACCATCCTTCTTTTTTTGACACATCTTTTCCCATGAAATCCAAGCCATTTTCTTCTCTTTTTCCTTCTGCCCCCACAAAAAAATTCTAACCATGGTATTTAAGTCCTTACACAAAGAATCCGGGATCTTAAAACAACTCATAGTGTACGTGGGGGTGGCTTGAGCCATGGCTTTAATAAGAATTTCTTTTCCGGCCTTAGATAACAATCTACCCTTCCACCCCACAATTCTTCTTCCCACTTGATCCTTAATGCAATTGAAGGCCTTCTTTTTCCCTCTCCCCACTAATGGTGGCAGCTTTAAATAACTTTCGTGTTGTTTGATGATTTGCGCCCCAAATAACTCTTTAATCTCACCCTTAACTTCACTGCTGGTATTTCTACTAAAAAAAAGAGAAGTTTTCTCCTTATTCAACTTTTGCCCCGACTCTTTCTCGTACTCCTTTAAGACTTGGTTCACCCGATTGGCTTCCTCTAGAGATGCTTTACAAAATATTATACTGTCATCCGCAAAAAATAAGTGGGAAATTTTGGGAGCTCCTCTACACACTGCTACCCCATTTATCCTCCCCAAACTAGATTCTTTTTGCAACATTTCAGCCAGACCTTCCGCACACAACAGGAATAGGTACGGGGAGATGGGATCTCCTTAGCGAAGCCCCCTTGAAGGAAATATTCTGCCTTTTGGTTCACCATTAATTAGAACGGAATAGGATACCGTCCTTACACACATCATCATCAGCTGTACCCACTCATCTTCAAAGCCCATCCTCTTCATCACCCCTTCCAAGTACCTCCACTCAACACGGTCGTACGCCTTACTCATATCGAGCTTGACAACCATTAGACCGATTTTTCCCTTTCGCTTCATTTTTATGCAATGCATCGTCTCAAAAGCTACAAAAACATTATCTGTGATCTGTCTCCCTGGAACAAAAGCACTTTGAGCATCTCCTATAATCCTTGGGAGGATTTGTTTCAGTCTGTTTGCAAGGACTTTTGACACCACTTTATAAATAACATTGCAAAGGCTGATCGATCTATATTTCTGTAATTTTCTAAGGGTTTTTCACTTTGGATATCAGGCAAATATAAGTTTCATTCAGGGAACTAGGCAGCATACCAGAATTTAAAATATCCAAAACACAACTTATCACTTTTGAGCCAACTATGTTCCAGTATTTCTGGAAAAAGATAGGAGACATACCGTCGGGGCTGGAGGATTTTGTGGGATGCATTTGGTTAAGAGCTACACTGATCTCCTCTGTTCTGAAAGGCTTCAGTAATGTCTCATTCATATCTGGGGTTACCCGCCTTCCTATCCCATCCACATTGACCACATAATCCCTTGGGTGCCCTGTGCTGTAAATCTTGGCAAAGTACCTAAGAATTATATCCTCTATTTCTCCCATATCCTCATGCCACAGCCCATTTGGTCCCCATAAGCCTTCAATTCTGTTTTTCCTTTGCATTTGGGTTGCCGTTGCATGAAAGAATTTAGTATTTCGGTCCCCACATTTAATCCATTCTACCCTAGACCTCTGCTTCCACATCACTTCCTCCCTATACAGCGTTTCATTTATTTCCTTTCTCAATGCCTTAATTTCTTCAGCTGGCTCATGCAGCTGATTCAAAGCCTCAAGCTCTTGCAGATGATTTTTCTTCACCCTCAGCATTTTATTCACATTTCCAAACACATCCCGATTCCACCTTTGTAACTGATCTTGACAGCACCTGAGTCTATCCTGAATCAAGAAACTCGGATCTTCTCTAAGGGGATCCCAAGCTTCCTCTATAATTTGTCTGCAACTATCATCCCGGGTCCACATGGCCTCAAACATAAATCTTCTCTTCGTCGGTTTTTTAGGATGTTTCTTCTTCAAAAACAGAGCCAGCATACAATGGTCTGAGGCGGCCATGGATACATGGTGGATTACTGCATCCTTAAACAACGTTCTTCATTCCTCATTTGCCACCACCCTATCAAGTCTAACCAAAGTCCTTTGCTCTCCTAATCTGCCATTACACCATGTGTAACGTTGCCCCACAAACCCCAAGTCAGATAGCCCACAATTACTTAAGCACTCCCTAAACTCCCACATCTAGTTTGCATCCCTCTCCAACCACCCCAATTTTTCCTCAGCATGCATAATCTCATTAAAATCTCCAAATACAACCCAAGGCATATCACATTGATTTTTCAAGCAATTCAATAAATTCCAAGAGATTTTCCTCATACCTGTGTCCGGGTATCCATAGAAGCCGGTTGCTCTCCACGGAACTTGCCCCACCTCGCCTTGAACTACCACGTCTATGTGAGAGTTTGAGCAACTCTTTAGCCACACCTCCGTCCCTTTCCTCCAAATCAACGCTAAGGTCACTAGGAACAACTATCCCCTCCGTGTACTCAATCTTGTTTTGAAAGCCCTTCATTCTACTCATCCCTGCTTTGGTCTCCACAAGGAAAACCAAGATCGGTTGCTTCGATTTCACCTCCTCGGTGAGAATCTGAACCGCCGGGGATGATCCAAGCCCCCGAAAATTCCACGCCACTCTGCCATCCGTAGTTGAGTTTTCCTTCCCCTGTGATTTTTGAGGCTTGCTTCCCTTACTGCGTTTTGCTTCAAGAGTTTTGGGGTCAAGCTCTTTGAGAGGTGTAGTGCTCTCTCGTTTTCTGCTATTAGACAATTTTAGTTAATACAACTTTTGTGAGAAATATAAACATTTGTCAAAAAACTTTTTTTCCTAAAAATCAATTCTAAAATTATTTTATACGCTCCTAAGACATTCGTTAAATTTTTCAATAAAAGATATATATATATATATATATATTATACACATTGATATATAAATACATTTTGTTTTAAAACAATATTACATGAATGCATCACCAAATAGGAATCGAAGCAAGAAATGATATATTTTCCTGCGATTGTAATTCCTATAATTACTTCAGAGCCGTCTTGGGCTAGGTAGGTTGGGCTTCTTGAGAGCTCCCGTGCTCATACAACAATTCCTATTGACGAAAAAAAATTAATAAATAAAAGATTGATTAAAAAAAAAAAAAAATTCTTCTAAAGTGGCTAAATTAATTAATAAATAATACTCACAATAATTTTTTTAAATAACTATAAAAATATTAAACATGTAAGACTATGCTAGAAAGAAGTTTAGTTAGATTGTCCATTTTTTCATTAAAAAAAATTCTAATATTTGTTAACTGATTTATTTTTTCTTTTTTATGTTTTTTTTATATAGATTTTTTTTTTTTAATGTAGACTGAAACTAAAAGCTGAAAACTGCAAACTGAAAATTAAAAACACTGTAGCAAAATAATTTCTAAATGTGTGAATAGTAATGTGAGATCCATTTTTAATATTTTTTTTGAATAAAGTGCTTGTGGGTCCTATGAACAGTGTCTGAACAGTGTCAAACAGTGATTTTTGTCTCCGCACAGTGATTCTACAGTGAAATAACGTGCATGAACAGTACCAATTACTGTTCATGCACGTTGGAAAAAAAAAAAGAGAAAACGCAGAAACGGAAAACGCAACAATTATAAGCTGCATCTAAACCGCACCTAAGTTGTTTGCTGAAATTTTAGTCTAATAGATTTTATTTAATTTTTTAAGAAAACTATTCTACGTCTTACCAACCCAATTTCATTTTATATATGTTAGCATGATTAATCGATCTGCAGCTGTCGTACTTGACTTAAATATCATGAATTAGTTTAAAAATTCTCTTATCAACACTTTTTTGCCATACCAATCCAACCCACCTTTAACACTCTTCTTTTTCTCTTTCGTAAAGCATTCGCCTATTGTTAGGGCAGTGAACAATATATTGCTCAATGTTTAAGTAATTCCTCACCAGTGTTGTTGTTCCTTTCTTATCTCTTTTTTCCTTTTATTCGTCTTTCAGGTTTTTGTTTTTTTTTTTTTTTCGTTTCCTCAGAAGGATAGTGGAACAATTTCTCAGTACCTATTCTAGAAAGTGAATCAGGGCTTGCTTCCATACCCTTGAGATTGATGTTCAAGAAAGGTTGGGATGCCTGTTAAAGATAAATCATCATTGATTCTTTGTCAAATGGCCAAGCAACAACTGGATACCTTTCCTTTCTGATGCTTAAGCTAAGGCATTTACACTATATATAATAACACCCACTTGTTTGTTTTCCATCCACCTTTTGATTCTTCCTTAATTACACTTTTTTTTTATAACATCTTCCTTAATTACACTTAAATTGGATCACGGTGCTCTGGGATTGTTGGCTACAGTATCTCTATTATAACCTGCTAAATTTCTCTGTGATACACTTCTTTGCTGTGTATAGGAGAAGCTAGAGGTAAGTACCATAAACTTTTCCTTTTGGCCTTTCATGAACATTTTTCCACCGCAAGATACTTTTATATTACTTTAAGTTAATTTTCTATTTATTTTGTTCTTTAGTTATTATTTTATATTAGTTATTAGTTAATAGTTTACAGAAAGAACATGAGAGAGAGAGAGAGAGAGAGAGAGAGATTTTTTTTTTTTTTTCAAAAAAGCTATATAAAGTTAAGAAGGGTGAAAATATAAGTACAAGCTTAAAATAAATTAAATATTCAATCTCTTGTGGGTTATGATGGCAATGGATAATTCCACCCATAAATGCAACACAATTTTTTTAGATTAATTTTCAATATCGATGAGTTTATATCAAAGCAATTCCACCCATAAATGCAACACAATTTTTATAGATTAATTTTCAATATCGATGAGTTTATATCAAAGCGTTAGATTGAGGGTCCGTTTAGATAGAACGTTTTGCTGAAAATTGAAAATACTGTAACAAAATAATTTTTTAATGTGTAAATAGTACTGCAGAACCCATTTGTAATAAAAAATTGTTAAAAAAGTACATGAACAGTGCGCGCACAGTGTGCACTGACCCCAGCAGCAGAAACGAAAAAAAAAAAAAAAAAAAAAAGAAAACGCGGACGTCCAGCTGCTCTATCCAAACCCACTTTGAATGCGTTTGGATCTGCGTTTCTCAGTTGCGTTTGTGTTTTTTTTTTTTTTTTTCTTTTTAAAGACTAGCACCTAGTGCACTGTTCATGAGATATGAACAGTGCATCAAGACATATGAACAGTAAAAGAAAAAAGTAAACTGTGTTTTTTTATCCATTAAATAATTATTTTGTGAACGATATATTGGTGGGTGTGACACTTTGGCTCATGTGTCTTAATTTAATTGCCCATGGGGTGTGAGTGTAATTACCAAATTGCCTTCCCTTAATGTCATTATGTACACTGAGCTTAATTCTCTACTCCTTAAGGCCCGAATTCATTGGGTCCTGGGATTTACTTCTTGACCCAAGATGTTTGCAATTTTGGGCATCAACACTCTTTAATTAAAAAAATCAGTGATATTCTTTTCTTTTACCGTTCTACGTACTTTCTGTTCCGGTTTCTTTCAGAAAGATATGTATTGGGCATGCATCTATAAAGTTGATGACTTTACCCGATCAGTTTATACACTGGAGGATTGTATAGAAAAACTAACAACTTTTGATTTTTTAAAGGATTGATGTATTTATTAATGTGGGTAGAATTATACGTTAATAAAACTTACATAAACCGATAAACGTGGTTTAGAATACCCAAAATCTTGTACCCATACACGTTTTGAAATTTATACTTTGAAAAAACTGGCTTTAAAAAATTCTGAAGAAAAGTTGTTTTTTTCTTAATTTGTTTTTGAATTTTATTATACTTTTTACACTCTCTTTTTTTAATACGTAATAATAGGGAGAAGAGGGAGGAGGGGTCTAAACCTAGGGCATCTAATACCATGGATTATACTTTTGGTATTCAAGCTTCATGACACGCCACCGCATGCTCGATGGTTTTTTTTTTTTTTTTTTTTTAGTGTTTAAAATTTATGTTCATACAAGTTCGAGAATATACATTTGTCTAGTGAGATTTTTATGTTTGCCATTTACAGTTTTGAGTATTGAATGAGACTTAAACCCAAGAAATGAACGCCGAAATGGCATTGAAGTCATTTTTTGGGACAATGTCTCGTCCCACTCTTGTTTATTTCAGTAATTAGTAAACACATATAGTTCACTGGAAAACTTGAAACTAAAATCCTGTGAGCACAAATATGCATTCATACCAATGAATCAAAAACAAAATAAAACTCTAGAAAAAAAACAATTTATATTCACGCTCCTATTCTTAAACCTGATGAATTGGGTTGAGTGAAAATTTTTGTCATTATAAAAAATAAAGAAGTAATGCCTGCGTAGGGATGGAGCGAGTATTTTATAAACCAAATACCCAAGTGTTGCAAATCGTAGCCTTTGAACTAGACATTGAAGGTGTCCACAGCGGACCCATAGCTGTCTCATGGAATGATAGCAAGGCAGAGATTTTATAGAAATCATATGTAGCATGGAACATAATTTGATATTTGTGTATTATGTGGCTTTGTGATGAGTCTCACATTAAGTATATTCTGAGTTGATCTCAATTGTAAATTTTTTTTTGTTTTTTTGAGTGAATTGATAGAAATATTTTATTGATTGTAATATCCTTTGTATACAATGTCAAAAGGAAATGGGAACACCTGATTCATGCTAACATTTCCTTGTACCAGTGGAAGAAACATGTACCCCCAAAAAAAACCGTGGACCCCTTGTCTCCCCATCATGTGTTTTCTTGAGTGGATGTCAGTGTGTGATATGAAGTGAGTAGATCTATAGAGCCATCCAAAATCATTTGAGGTTGTGTCTGAAGCTTTTCAAAGTGAGCTCTGTTCCTTGCGTTCCAAATTGCCCACGTAGTAGTAGCCCACTGTTCAAGTTCCTTCATTGTCAATTTCTCCTCCAACACTCGGAATAGCTGGAAAAAATCCCCTACATCGTTCCTGCATTTCTGCACTTTCCCACTAGACAAGGACCAAACATTACGAGCAAATGGACACTCCCACAACAGGTGTGCACCCGTTTCAGGTTGTTGGCGACAGAATTCACAGTTTCTATCCATGTCCACCCTTCGCCGGTGCAGATTGTCACGAGTTGGCAGGATATTCGCACAAGCTCTCCACATAAACGTTCGGACCTTTGGTGGGACATTGATTTTCCATATTTTGTTCCACAGCTTCCCATCCGCCCCTGCTTGTGAGTGTTCCGTTACGTCCTGCTTGTTTAGCCGTAGAGCGACGTGATAGGCCGATTTTACTGAGAATTTTGTGCTTCCTATTTTCCTTCCATATCAATGTGTCTTGGGTGCGTTCTCTACTGAGCAGAATTGCTAGAATTTCCTCACAGGTTCTGGGAGCAAAAATTTCTGCAATCAGAGTCCTCTTCCACTCCCAATCTCTATCATCAATCAAGTCTCCCACCCGCAAGTTTAGCCATTCTTCGCTTCTAAAATTTGGCTTATGGGACAACCAATTCCGTGACTCTGCCCGAATCTGCCTCCCATTCCCCACTCTCCATCTTGATCCTTCCATTATCACATCTCTAGCAGCAACCAAACTCCGCCACACAAAAGATGGGTTGTGTCCAATCTTTGCCTCCATGAAGTAACAATTTGGGAAATACCGTGCTTTGTAAACATGATAAAAGAGGGAGTGTGTATGGTGTATCAATCTCCACGCTTGTTTAGCCAACATAGCTAAGTTGAAAGCTTGTATGTCTCGAAATCCCATTCCTCCCCTTTTTTTTGTGTGCATAATTTCCTCCAATTTATCCAGTGTATCTTCTTCTCGTCCTTTGTTTGCCCCCACCAATATTTTGCTAGTGTAGAGTTGATAGAATCACATAGTGCTTTTGGGAGCTTAAAAATGCTCATGGTATATGTGGGAATAGCTTGAGCAATGGTTTTGATTAAAATCTCCCTCCCTGCCTTGGATATAAATTTTTCCTTCCATCCCATGACTCTCTTGGTGATCCGCTCCTGCACTTCTTTAAAAGTGTTTACCTTTGATTTCCCACATGCCATTGGGAGACCAAGGTATTTTTCACAATCAGTCATAATCCTTGCTCCCAACATTTGTTGAATGTTCTGTTTTACCTCTTCCCCTGTGTTTCTATTGAAGAATAAGGATGTCTTCTGCCTGTTTATAGCGTGGCTTGATGCTGCTTCATATTGACCCAGGATATCCATAAGGCGTTGGCATTCCTCTACTGATGCTTTACAAAATAGAAAGCTATCATCAGCAAACAATAGATGGGATATACACACCCCATTTGGACAAGATAATACCCCATGGATCTCCCTATTTTCCACAGCCCTTCTAATCATTCCAGACAAACCTTCAGCACACAATAAGAATAGATATGGTGATAGGAGGTCGCCCTGCTTTATACCCCGAGATGGTTGGACAAAACCTCTAGGCTCTCCATTTATTAAGATTGAGTATGATGCTGTGCACACCATCTCCATAGCCAAGTTCACCTACCTTCCATCAAATCCCAATTTTAGCATCATTTGTCTAAGGAAGCTCCACTCCATCCTATCCTATGCTTTACTGATGTCCAGCTTTACCACCATCTGGCCCTTCTTTCCACTCCTTTTATTACGCATCATGTGTAACACTTCAAAAGCTACAGTTGTATTGTCAGTGATCAGCCTACTCGGTACAAAAGCATTTTGGGCATCTGATATTACATTAGGCAAAATCACTTTCAACCTATTGGCAATAACTTTTGAGATAATTCTAGCTACCACATTTTCCAAGCTAATAGGTCGAAAATCAGACATATACATTGGTTCATTTTTTTTGGGGATTAATACAATATGTGTGAAGTTCATTTTATGTAGCATATGACCCAAGTGGAGGACAGATAGTACTGCATTTGTGACATCAGTTCCCACAATGTGCCAAACTTTTTGGAAAAAAAAAGGGGACATACCATCAGGGCCCGGAGATTTTGAGGGATGCATTTGAAAGAGAGCACGATGAACCTCCTCAGCTGTGTAGTTTTGGAGAAGGCTTTGGTTCATCTCCGGGGTTACCACCCTATCCACAGAATTCAACACATTATTCATATCTGATGGGTTTGCCGATTTAAATAATTCATGAAAATAGCTCTCGGCTGCCCTTGCTATACTCTCCTCGGATTCATGCCACACCCCACCTTCATCAAAGATACCTGAGATATTATTTTTCCGTCGTCTTTGGCTTGCCCTCTGATGGAAAAACTTTGTGTTTTTATCTCCTGCCTTCAACCAAATAGATCTAGATCTTTGCCTCCAATGTAGCTCATCATGGTACAAAATGGTATTGATTTCTTCCTTTACCCTTCTGATTTCCTCCAAGTGCGCTGCTGTATGTTCTCTAGTCAATTCCTCCAAGATTCTATGCTTTTCTTGGAGATTATTTTTTGATTGACCGAAGGTGATCTTACTCCATCTCACCAGGGCACTTCTGCAATTTTTCATTTTCTCAAATAGATGGTACATAGGGCTGCCTGTGTTCACTATGTGGTTCCATGCTTGTTGAATAACAACTTCACAATCTGGATGCGTCACCCATTTCTCCTCAAATCTTCGTGGGAATTTTTTGGGTCGAACCTGGTGGCTTGCTAGGTGTGTAGTGAGTAGGATGGGCACATGGTTAGAGTAAGAGGCTTGAAGATTGGAAACCCGAACCTGTGGAAATAGACTCCTCCATTCGATTGTTGCACAAGCCCTATCAAGTCTCAGTTGAACAAAATCATCTCCCCCCCTTCCATTATTTCATGTAAACATATTTCTTGTGAATCCCAAGTCAATCAATCCGCAGTGTAACAATGTGCTTCTGAAATTATTCATCAATCTAATTGGTTTGGGGTGTCTACCTTCCTTCTCCTCTGATGCCAAAATCTCGTTATAGTCCCCAATACACAACCGCAGGGCTGAACTCCTTGATTTGAGATGCTTGAGCAGGTCCCAAGTTTCATGACGAAGCTGCTCTTCCGGTTTACCATAGAACCCCGTAATTCGCCACGAAGAGTTGTGATCTGTAAAAATAAGGGCGTCAATATGATTTTGTGTGTAGGTTTGGATATGTAAATCCACGTCATTATTCCACAACATAGCTAGGCCACCTCTTCTTCCCAAACATGAGACTGCAAACATGGAATCATAATGCAATTCACTTTGAACCCATCTCATCTCCTCATCGGTCTGTTTTGTCTCCATCAGAAACAAAATATTGGGAGCTTTTTCCCTCACTAGGTGAAAGAGAATGTTGACTGCGCGTTGGTTCCCAAGCCCCCGGCAGTTCCAACTTAACACGATCATTGCTCCCAGCGGGGCTGAATTTTAGCCTCCGCCGATATTGTTTGGTTATTGTAGCTCTCATCCTCAGTTTTTTGTTTCTTCCTACTTCCGGTCTCCATACCCTCTCCTGTATCTTTCTGCTCTCCACTCCCTCTTTTTCTCCCTATTGCCTCTGAGATAGCCAAAGTATCTTTCACTGTTGTGTTTGTGGTTCGCTGAATTTTTTTCCAAGTCCCCACTGTGTTTTTGCTTTTCCCCACGGCCTTGTGCTGCTTTTCTTTTTTTTTGTTTGACTCACTTAAGGGTGCACGTGCAATAGGTGTGCCATCAGATGCAGCGTGATTAAGTTTGTGCTTGCCGTTGGAGCCTACAGCAAATGCAATTGGAACACTGAATAAATGCTCCCCTTGATTCTCGGCTTGCTCTTCAATTCTTGCCCGTTGCTGCTCTCCCTTTTCCAATAATGTGTCCAGGTTCATTGGTGTTATATTAGTTATTGATGGAAATAAAATTCCATCCGTAACTGTTGTAGCATTAGCTTGCACATCAATGTGTGCATTTATTGCCTTAACCGTTCCTTGATCTATGGGGCTAACTTGGATGTTACTTTCTGTTACCGGTGCTGTTTGACTTTCCGGCCTCATCTCCCTCCTCGGTGGTTGTCCGTGAGTGGTGTTTCTTCCCTGAACTTCCATCCTCCGGTGCCCCGCCTTTATCCATTCCCCATACTGGTTTTCCTGCGTGTCTGAATCCCACGGTGATTCACAGTTTCTGACTTCATGGCCAAGTACTCCACATCTGAAACAGAAACATATCAGTTTTTCATATTTAAAAGCTACCCATACGACTTCGCCCTCTGGTCCCCTGATCTTGCTGCCTCGCCGAAGTGGTTTCTCCTCTGGTACCTCCACTCTGATTCTTATGAACTTAGCTTGATCTGATGCAACACCCTTGCAATCCACTTCCACCACCAAACCAATTCCTCTCCCAATGTCTCTTGCTACATCTTCACTAAAGAGTTCAAAGGGTAAGCCCCACACTTGCACCCATAATGGGCAGTGGGTAAACTTTATCGTGGTAGCATTCATTCCCTTTTCCCATCGCCTAAGCAGCAGGAGGTAGTTATCAAAGCTCCATGGTCCGTTGTTGAGTACCCACATCAATTGACTTTCCATAGCAAATTTGAACTGGAATAGTCCGTCACTGACGTCGATAATCTTAAGGTCCGAACCAAACTTCCACGTAGTGCGCAGAAGGTTCTTCGCTGCTCGCTGATTGCACGGTCTGTTCGTTAAGAATTTTCCAAATAGACTGAGTGAACATGCTTCCAAGATTTTCTCTCTTTGGCTTGGGCAAACTTGGATAATTTCATCCTCTTCATTTGTAAGTTTAATTCTCTGCATTCTCTCGATAAACTCCGACTCCATTCTGAGCTTGGATGGTGTAATTACTGTATGAGAAAAAGTAGAAGGAAAAACCACTACATTGAAGTAAAACAATAGTGGAAAGAAAGCTCACCCACGGTGAGAGGAAGAGCTCCTACCTAGAGGAGAGATGACTTCAATCATTGAGTAGTTGAATTCATCTCAATTGTAAAGTTAATCTTTTTGGGTTTAACGTATTTTTCTGCTTAATATAAAACAATTGAAAATTCCAATGGTTCTACACCCAGCTTTTTTGTTCACAAAATTCTGAATGCACGTAGCACCAACTTACTTATCACTTGTTTTTTGGATTAAAGAACACCGTTCTAAAAACATCGGTGCTAATTGCAGCGCTAAAACTGTCTAATCAGTAGGTCCACTTCAGTGTGACCATCCCTTCTGACTTGGTTTTGAATAAATGGAAGTTACAATACTTAAAATTTCGTCTTTTAGGTTTTGAATTAATGAAAGTTAAAACTTTAAATTTCTTCTTTTCTTACAGAGAATCCAGAAGAAAAGAGCAAAGAAATGGAAGTTGTTTCAATTATAGCAACCATTGGAGGATACTTTGTGGACCCAATCAAAAAACATTGTGGCTATCTGTTTAACTATAATGGCAACATTAAGGATCTTGACGATAAAATTGGGAAGCTGCGTGACCAAAAAGAAGGGATGGAAATAGAAATTGACAAAGAAAGAAGGAACGGACAGGTAATAACAGGTGAGGCTAAGACGTGGATTGAGAAGGTAGGAAAACTCCTTGGTAAATATGATGAAGAGAATAAGATGAGTTTGAATGGATGGTGTCCACGTTATTCCTTGAGTAGGAGAGCTAATAAGAAGACTCTGGAAATTAATGGGCTTCTAGAGGATAGAAAATCTGTTCAAGTTTCCCATCCTCCTCTTCCATCAGGAATGAAACCTTTGCCCATGAAAGATATCAAGGATTTTGAGTCAAGAACAAACAAGATGAACGAAGTTTTAGAGGCACTAAGAGATGACAAGGTCAACATGATTGCAATATGCGGTATGGGGGGGGTTGGAAAAACATCAATGGCAAAAGTGGTAGCCAACAGAGCAAAATTTGATGAAGTTGCGTTTGCAGTGGTGTCCCAGGATAAAGGCGAGAGCAAGATTCAAGATGAAATTGCTCGGATGCTGGGACTCAAACTTGATGAAAAGGATCCACTACTTGAAAGAGCAGAAAGATTAAAATCAAGACTAATGGATAGTAAGAGTAAACTTGTAATATTGGATGATGTTTGGGATGCACTTGATTTAGAGGCTGTAGGAATTCCTTATGGAGGTCAACACAATAGATGCAAAATCTTGTTGACATCACGAAGTGAAGAAGTCTGCACTCAGATGAAAGCTCAGAAGATTTTTCCAATCAACGTCTTACCTGAAGAAGAAGCATGGAATCTTTTCAAGGAGATGGCAGGTAATTGTATCGATACTCCCGATCTACACCCAATAGCAAAAGAGGTTGCTAAGGAATGTGGAGGTCTACCTGTTGCTATTGTAACTGTTGGAAGAGCCCTAGAAAACAAAAGTGAATTTGAGTGGAGTGCTGCACTTCAACAGCTTAAAAATGCTATCCCAAAAAATATTCCCGGTCTTGATTCAAAGGTGTATTCCAGCATAGAGCTTAGTTATAGTTACTTAAAAAGTGATGAAGCCAAGTCATGCTTTTTGTTATGTTGTTTATTTCCGGAAGATTATGATATTCTCATTGAATTTTTAGTCAGGTATGGGATGGGACAAAGGTTGTTTGCAAAGATTGATACTGTGGCAGATGCAAGAAATAGAGTCCATGCAATAGTTAAGAATCTCAAAAGATCATTTCTACTGTTGGATAGTGAGGAAGGAGAAATATGGGTGAAAATGCATGATGTTGTACGGGATGTTGCAATATCAATTGCAGAAAATCAAGGTTTTCTAGTACGATGTAATGAAAAAATGGAAGAATGGCCAGAGAAAGATTCATGCGAGCGTTCTACTGCAATTTCGCTTGAATCCGCAGAATTGAAAAGGCATCCCGATGGCTTGGAGTGTCCTAAACTTGAGTTTTTGCAGCTATCATTTGACAGTGACACTTTGCAGATGCCACCCAATCTATTTAAAGGGATGAAAGGTTTAAAGGTTTTGTCTTTGTTTGATATGTCCTTTCCATCATTACCACAATCAATCAATGTCCTTCAAAACCTTCGGACCCTGCAATTTTTTAATTGTGAGATAACAGATGCGTCAGCAATTGGAGAACTTAGGAAACTAGAAATTCTTAGCTTTTTGAATTCTGAAATCAATGAGCTGCCAGGAGAATTGAGAAATCTTATTTATCTAAAGTCGTTAGAATTGACAAAATGCAATGATCTTGAGCGAATTCCACCTAATCTCCTATCGAGTTTATCTCACCTAGAAGAGTTGTGGATGTTTGGAGTACACCGTGTGGATTGGGAACCTATGGAAGGCAACAAAGAGGAAGAGGGAGCAAACGCAAGCCTTAATGAACTCATGTCTTTGTCCTATTTGGCGGCTTTAAAAATCCAAATACCAAATATTAAGGTCTTGCCAAAAGACTTGGCCTTCAAAAATGAAACGATAAAGTTTCAAATATTTTTAGGTAATAATGAGGAAATTGATGAGGATGATTTCGAGGAATATTATCATTATTTATTTAAAAATAGTTTGGGACTTGCAAGCTGTGATGTAAGTGATATTGCAGAGAGTCAGCTGCTTCTTCAACTTCTCAAGAAATCTGAAATTTTAAAGTTGAAAGAAATAAAAGACTTAAAAAACATTGTGTATGAGTTAGACAAAGAGGGTTTTCAACGCTTGAAGGTTCTAGAAGTTGGTGATAGTGATGATGTAAAATATGTAATGGATGCCACGTCAGATCAGAATCCTCATGCTGCCTTCCCTATCCTGGAGACACTGAAAGTGTTTCGATTGAATAATTTAGAAGAGATATATCATAGCCAATTCCCAAAGAGGTCCTTTAGCAATGCTTGTTTTGGCAACCTCAAATCTCTTTGTCTAAAAAAGTGCCAATATTTGAAAAATGTATTTTCGTTGTCCATAGCGAGAGGTTTGGTTCAACTCCAAAAGTTAGAAGTAAATGACTGTGATGACATGGAAGAATGTTTTCACAAGGAAGGAGAAGATGAGAAGGCACTAAATGATAAGATTATGTTTCCGCAATTAACGTCTATAGAGCTCACCTCCCTACCAAGACTCATTGGCTTTTGTACAGGCATGGGTCCCGTTGAGCTTGTCCAACCATCCTTAAATCGAGAGGTATGTATGATTCTCTTTCTCTCTCTGTAAAATATTACTATTATTTAATAAATTGTTGTATAGTTAACTTAAACCATTCAAAAGCCCATTGTTTTATGTTTATCAAATTGATTTATCAATTTTTTAACATTTCGTTCTGGCCTGGATTTGATGCTAATAAAACTGAAAAAGTTGAACGCTGATGCTAATAATAATTTGATGGATTCATCAGGTTGGAAGGATCGACACTGATGAAGCGACCAATCTTGAAAAGCACAAGATGACAGACATTCAACAACATACTGGCCCCTTTCCTGAATCAACACCCATTATCTCTCATAAACTCTTCTCATCCAACACCATCTTGTGGGCACCGAATTTAGAAAATCTTGAATTGAGGGAAGCTGATTCACTAGAAGTGGTATTTGATCTTGAAGGACTGAAGGCCAACAAAGATCACCAGAGAATTGCAGTACTTGCACAGTTGAAAACTTTAGAGGTAATAAATTTATCTGAGTTGAAATACGTGTGGAAGAATGTTCCACTTGGAATTCAAGGCTTTCAAAAACTAACATCCATTGAAGTAAATTACTGTCATCGTCTAAGATATTTATTCCCGACTTCTATTGCAAAACTGCTTGTGCAACTTCAAAGCATTGAGATATATATATGTGACGCAATCGAAAACATTGTTCAAAGAGATGGAGAAGAAGAGGCAACGGATAACATCCTATTCCCTAGAGTTAGTTCCTTGACACTACGAAACCTGCCAAATATGATGAGTTCCTGTATCGAAGCTTATTCTTTTGAATGGTCATCCATTAAGGAGATTGATTTGAGCAATTGTCCGAAATTGAAAACAATTGGTTCAGAAATTCAGAGCAAAATAAAGTCAAAGAAAATCAATGGGGAATTGGATTCAAGACCCAATGAGCATGAACTTAGGTCCCCTGGTTTTCTTCAGCGATGCCTTGAGTGTGTACCACGCCGCAAAAATTATGGTCTGATGGCTATGTCAGACCAAGGCACCACCAATAAATCCCAAAGAAGCTACACTGTGAAGAAAGAGGTACGTACAAGTTCTAGATTCATGCACTTATCTCGGTGGACTAAGGTCACCGACTGTCATATGGATATCCAATCAATCAATTGTTGGCCATAACCTTAATGAATACAACGCAGTTAGATAAAAAAAAAGACATTGATTGCTTTTCTATTTTGTTATCCACTGATCTGTTTATGCTTTATACTATCTTTTTCTCTAAAAAAAATACAAATAATAATTGAAAAGAAATTATTATTTTACTTGTTTATCAGTACTTGATTTTTTCTAGGATATTTTGAGTGACCCAACGGATCCAAAAGTTAGTGATAGCGACAACCCCTCAGAGATATGGTCTCTTTTTCCATCTCATATAATTGAGTGTCTAAAGAATCTAGAATCGATCCACTTGGCCATTCTCCCTTCATTGGAAGTGATATTTCAACTTGAGGAACTGAATGTGGAGGAAAGTCACATGGCCCCAGTACTTGATCAGTTATGGAATTTGCGTCTGAATGGTTTATCAAAATTGATGCACATATGGAAGAAGGGTCCGGAAAGGATCTTGGGCTTTGGGAACTTGAGAATTTTAGTTGTATGGAGATGTGAAAGTCTAAAATATTTGTTCTCACCATCCATAGCAAAATTGCTTGTGATGTTAGAGGAAATTAAAGTTGGTTACTGTGAAAAGATTGAAGAAATCCTTGCAAGAGCAGGAGAAGAAGAGGAAGAAAAGGACGTTTTATTCGACAAAGTGAAGTCAATCGCGCTTTATAATTTACCAAATCTGAAGCTTTTTTGCTCTGAAACTAATGCTTTAGAGTGGCCATCGCTGGAGGAAATAACGGTGAACGAATGTCCCAGTTTAAGCACGTTTATTCCATCTAATCTAAACACACCTAAGCTAGAGGGAGTATATGATGAAGAATCATGGGTAAGAGGAAGAGAACGTCATTGGAAGGGAGACCTGAATGCCACCATAGAGCACATCTTCAAAGGAACGGTATGGCACATTCTCACCACAAAGATCGTACTAATGGGTGAATTTTAACTCTTTTGTATAAACCATCGCACTATATAATTTGCAAATACTTGAGCTTCTATTAATTAGTAGAAAAATTATACCCCAGTTTTATTAAAAAGAAAAAATAAATAAATAAAGGAAGGCAAAACACAATTTACATATACGAAAAAAAATGTCTTGAAAAACAATAACATTTTTACTTACGATCAAATATAGTAGCAACAAACATTTTTCCAATAGCAAATATTATGATTACTTAAATTACATATATATTTTATTCTTACAGGAATAGCAAGCAAATCATGAGACACAGCAAGAAGAGAAAATTGAGACTATTGAGAAGGATATGTGATGTTGGGCAAGATATACAGTAGGTGAACACATTACATTTTATTATATCAATTTAGTATTTAGTTAGTATACAAAAATGCATAAAAATTAAAAACAGATAGAACTCTTATATATATATATATATATATATATATATATATATATATAAGGCACACCATTTGAAACACTAGTTAAGAACTATTTCGTGGTCAACAATCATCTACAATTTGGTAGAATTAGGTATCACACATTGTTTAAAAAGATCACTTTTTCTTTTCTTTTATTTAAGAAAGAAAGATGCTAATTAGTAGTAGAACTAGTTGTATTATGTAGGCTTATTGATAAAGTGATTCAATATATGATTAAATTGCAATGATTTTCAAAATCTAGGTATGTGGCTTTCTTTTGATCTACAACTACAATATCATATACTAATACCGTGATTTCCTAACCAATGTTTTCATAACTCAATGCATTGGTGGTGTCGCGGTGCACATCGAATAAGACTCAAATAAGAATCACAACGAACACATTATAAGTTGTCTGCAAGCAAGTTTCCGACCATCCACTCAATCAAAAATTATTCAATTGCCCTTCTGTTTATACTCATTACCAACTAAATCTCTTAACCATCCTCAGCACACTTGCCAAAAAAAAAAGACAATCACAATGCAGCTTGACTCTAATTATCAAGTTATTAGACAATATATTGAAACCAATCTATTTACCATACTCAGTTGGCATTCAAAAAATGTATTTAATGAACAATGAGTCCAATACATCTTGTTCAATATAAAGACATATATATTGTTAATTATTAGACAATTACTTGTGCACTAACTTCTTGTGAGCTAATAGTTTTCGTTCTCATGTTTCTGGCTTCTCTGAGACCCTTATATCCCCTTTCAGAGCATTTTAATGATAGTTCTATAAAATAATAAATCATATTTGGTATAACATAATATTGTTAAATTTGCTCTAATTTTATACTTAATTATAAGAACAAAACATCACATTCTAGAAATTAAGTTAAAATCTTTAAAAGAGTATACTAATCAAAATCATTATAGTTTAAGCTTCCCTTTTCCTCATCATATATAGAAGTATAAAAGTGATGAAAATAGTCTTATTTAACTCACTATAAATCTAATTTCTCAATTACATTTATATACCAGGTTATATCAACTACATGATGTTCAACCTCAAGTTAGTAAGAGAATATGACACTGGGATATACGAAGAAGGAAGCAGTTTCACAAAACTTATGAGAAGCACATCTAAAGCTATGCTCATTCCCAACAGGGCCTTATATTGTTTTCTTTTTGTGCCTTTTATTGTTTTCTTTTTGTTATATAACTAGCCAGATCTATCTTATGCTATTTGTATGTGTATTCTGAGAGCACCATTGTGTGATAATACTCTCTTGTCTATGTTCAATCTTTTATCCATAAGACTGCAGATTTGACAAACTTCTGTGTTTATTAGCTCTACGTGTGCTCAAGTAAATACACTCATATTCATACTAGTTTATCTTCTTGATAATGTGATAGCTACTAAGTTTCTTTGAACTAAAAACAAGTTATATTTAATAGGATCAATATTTTACATTCCTCTCTTTTCTTTTTTCTGTTATGCCCAGGAACAGAGCCACGGTTGGATTGCCCCCCCTAATTTTTTATTAAAAAAATATTATTATATGTGTGTACTAATTTTAGCAATTTTATTTTATAAAATTACATTTTACTCTTCTTAAACAATATCATTGATTCTTTTAAGAGTAATGCTATACTCTCAAACTTTTTTACAAACTGTTTTGGTAGCAAATTCTTATTGGTTCGCATATGAACCCACTACTTACATCATTGCTTTACCTACTAATAACCACTTATTAGAGCATTTTTATCAAATGTGCTAAAAGGCACAGATGGTTTAGGGTTTGGATTTGAAATCGAATGTACTATGACGACTTCAACTTGAAGAGGAAGGTTGATGGGTGAAGACATGTCCAAGATTTTGGTTTTGCTGAAGGTAAACAACCGTACAAACAAAAGTGTCCAAGATGTGGTGGGTGGATGTGGAGGGGTTTTTTTTTTTTTTTTTCTTTGATGTTGTTTACGGTTGCGGTGGATCTGCCTAGTGGCTAGTGGCGGCAATGGTGGGTGGATGTGGTGGCTGACAGTGCTGGGTTGAGAAAGAGAAAGACAGAGGAGAGAGAGACAGAGAGAGGAAGAATAAAAAATGACAAAGAAAGAATATTTAAATGAAATATAAAAAAAATAGAAGTTTTGATGTAAGAGATATTGTAAAGCGATGTGTTATCTATACTACTATTTAAGGGGTTTAATCTGTTTGGACAGGACTTTTTTTTTTTTGTTCCAAAATACTCTTACAGTCCTAGGTTTAAGTAGAGACAAAACTAAAGAATAGTTTGGTAAAAATACATGTCTAACTTACACTAAAATATTGCCTACAAAATAGGAACACTCTTCCACTAACCCACTTCTTTAAAGCAATTATACGTTTATTGTTTTTCTTTTTAAATAGAAAAATAAGTTACACACCCTACGTTTATCCAAAAACAAATCTAAATATATATATATATATATATATAAAAAAAAACTAAAGTACAATCCGAATTTTTTATATTCTAAAATACCCTTGCATTCCTATATTTAAGTAAAAACAAAACTAAAAGACAATTCAGTAAAAATACAACCCTAACTTCCACTAAAATATTGCCTAAAAAATAGGGTCACTTTCTTATTGATTTTCAAATTTATTTATCCACTTATAAATTAAATTCTCAAAATAAAAATTATATATATAATAAAAAAACATAGATTTTTTTTTCTGCTACCACTAAAAAAAAAAAGCCACATCTCACATGCGTGAAAACGTGTGATGAGGCTAGTATGTTATAAAGTTGGTGTTTTAAATGCTAAATGCTAAAATTTTTAAGATGATTGATAGGAATGCTCTTATCTCAGCAATTTATAAAAAGTTTGTAACTCTAACATTTTCCACATTTTAGTGACCATAAAAAAAATTTATAGATTTAAAATCTAAAACAAAATATACAAGCCAAAAAAAAAAATAGCTCAATAACAAAAATTATCAATAGTAAAAACGAATTAAGTCTAATCAACCAATTTTATCCAAAATAAACAACCATACCCTTTAAAATTTCTAAACAAAAATAATTTTGTTCTTGCCAAAAAAAAAAAAAAAAAGTCAGCTGTTAAGTAATAGCAAAGTCAAAGGTTGAAACCACCGCACATAGCCAATAGTAAAACCGTCCCCCTTAACTCAAAGTTTTGGCTCCGTCCCTGATCATGTTTTTCATATATTTCCATGCCCAGACATTTAGGCTCTCTTTTTCTTTTTTCTTTTTTTTGACACTGAAAATAATATTATAGGATTTGCATACAAGTCCTTTTTTTTTCACTAACTACTTTAAAGCCAGAATAAAAAACCAACAGAATGTGGTTCTAAGTTGTAACATAAGCTATTGTACATTTCTTTATACAGGAAAGCATTAAATCAATTTGATGAAACCCGTTATAGCCAAACTTCCCCAGCACATTTCAGCATACAAAATTGACTTTCCACGAAAGCCAAACGATAAAACCAACCAACGAAATTATCATTGCCAATGAAATTGTGCACAGCAACATATTTACATGTTGAATATGAATAAAGAAAATCCAAACACCAAAAAAGAAAAAAAGGAACCCCTTCATCAATATATAATCTGATTCGGGTATACAAATTGATTACTATAACTATCCTATTTTCCTTCCTGGATCTATTAAACAGCTAACATAATCAGATTATTGGATCTATAGTTTAAACATAAGAAATGAGAATAAATGACCTAGGTAAACATATGTGACACTAGAAAATATCAACAACAAAGAGATCTGCAACTTTCAGTTTGATGATCAATGTGACTAATGCATGACAACCCAATCCCAAATGAATTTAGGGTTAAAGATCGGCAGCAAATCCACTGAATGGTGAATCATATGACTGATCCTTTATGAACTCTATGCTTAATGATCATTTGATAGGATGGGATGAGTCAGTCTTCAAAAGAACTTCATCAGGGCAATTTTGTGCTTCTCATTCCCATGGCCGCGCAAGCCAGAGGGAACGAGAGAAAGCGCACGAGCTGATTGCCTGATTGTCAATATACGGTGCATTTGTTGCAGTGTTTGTTGACGCAAATTATCAGCCTGGTAATTTTCAAAAAAGGGAAAGAAGCCAAAGTTATGTACAAGTTGCATCAAAACTAGCACTAAGCCTTTTAAATGTTTGATTTTGCAGAATTAAAAATAAATAAATAAATAATAATAATAATAATAATAATAATAATAATAATAATAATAATAGGAAGTTAATGAAAAGTAATCAGACTCTTTTCTTTTTTGCAGACTCCCCCCACCCTCCATAAAAATTCCCAAGCAAGATTAAATGCATAATGCTTTGAAGAACATATACAAATACAACATTTACATTAAGGATTTGGTTTAGTCCTCATGTTCCAAATACCTGAAAACATACCAAAGTATTCAATCATTCAGAAAAGTGCAGAGATCTGGGAACACTAATCCTAATGCTATGGAAACACAAACTGCCTAATTATGGACAAGGAACATAAATTAAAATTTTATAATTGTGCGAGGCCTACATTCCTCAAAACAATTAGACTTACAGATTTACTACTATTTTACTGAAAATACAAAGTAGTTAAAGCATTTTAAAGCAATGCCAAGAAGCAATTTTCTACCATATGTAAGGATTATCCTACCACTTCAAATCTAGCTTGTTTTAAGATTGAGTTTCATTTCATCATCTTTCCTTCCTAGCAATGAGTGCATGAACCATACAGCAAAAAAAAATAAGTGGGATCAAACCATAATAGAAAATTACCTGGCAAAGGAAACCCTCAAGTGTTCCAAGCTTTCCCATGGCCATGGCCATTTGACCCATATAGTTTGCCACATTCCCAGATGATCCTGATGGGCCAGGTGAGCCATTGGCCAATGTCTCAGCCAGGGATTGCTGCAATGCCTCCATGCCTTGTGACAGAGCATCTTCAGCCTGCTGGGATGGCTGTTGCAAGTTGTAGATGCCTACCAATTGTTGCTCAGTTAAAGGCTCCAATTGATTCACAAGAAGCTGCACCATTGGCAATTCAGTCAAAAAAAAGTTACAAAAATGAATTTTTAAAAATAAAGTAAAAATAAGTGCTGCCAAGATAGAAACAAGGAGTTAACTACTTTAATTTTGACACTTAAAACAGAATGTCCCAAAAATGCTTTTTTTTTTGTCACATCATCTACAATACATCCTTTCCGAGAATGCATGATGAAGAAGAAAAACAATGTTGAAATCAGAATGGCAAAATGATAAGAAAATCAGAAGGATTAATAGAAACATAAGAAAGTAGATCCCTTACTTCCATGTTGAATATCTTGGACATGCACATATACACCACGTAGGTTTTCATGTCGCCAACTTAACACAATCAAGGAAAAACAAATTGGGTGGAGCAAAACACAACCCAAAAAAAAAAAAAGAGGATGGGGAAGGGGTGGATATCTGTCGACATCCTTCATTAAATATGTATGTGTGTGTGTCTAGTGCATCTTCCCCTATGAATGCCATATGTGTTAGAAAAATGATTAAGTGACTAGATTCATCATTTACTTAGTTTAAACTTTTGGGATAAGTGGTAGTGTGTCATACTATAAAAGCAAGAGGTGCTAAGTTTGAACCTTGTTTTCACTCTACCTCCCATTTAAAAGTTAAAAGTCCCACATGTAGGCCCTAGTTATTAAGTGAAAATATGGACCCAC
Source organism: Castanopsis chinensis (assembly GCA_032878915.1). Classification (NCBI taxonomy): domain Eukaryota; kingdom Viridiplantae; phylum Streptophyta; class Magnoliopsida; order Fagales; family Fagaceae; genus Castanopsis; species Castanopsis chinensis. Next base: position 10,592,287 of record JAVQMG010000109.1, read on the forward strand.
ATGTGAGACAGAGTGTTACAACAATAATTTAAGTAATTAAATTTAACAGCTTAAGTCTTTTAGATAAGTGGAAGTATATCAATATTTATGGTGAAGAAATGTCAAGTAGATGTCTCATACACAATTAGAGATTGGATCATTCAACTCTAGATTGAATATTGTTAGATTCTAGCAATTAATTGCTCAATAATAGTGCACCATCACAAATTAGGTCCCAATATGCTCCTCCCACCATGCTCCTTCCAATAGCTAGGCTTGTAGACCAAAAAAAAAAAAAAAATTAAAAATTGTAAAGCAATTCTATCAGCCTTCTACACTCCAAGTTCAAATTATTACTCCATCCATCCCAAATTGTCGGTCTAGTTTTCCATGTTGGGATGTCCGAAAATTTTTCTTGTTTCAAAGCTATTAATTTACTAATTTTCCTATTATGCCCCTACCAAGCACAAGCACTTTAAACGAGAATTTATTTTTGAGAACTTTGTTTAAGGGTAAATTTGGAAAATTTTATCTTTTTAATTAAGAAACAAGACAATAAATAATGTTCTTCAAAAAAGTTGGATTTTCTAAACATAAGCAACAATTTGGGATAGAGGTAGTATTATTTTTTTTTTCAATTTCTTTTAACCTGTTAGAAAAAGCAAAATATAGCATTGAGCCTTTGATGCTATGTTAGAAAAAGTAGAGACCTAACTCTTATATCATGTTAGAATAAAAAACAAATTAGGTTAAGAAGAAAGAATATAAGGAATTAACGCAATTCAACCTTAGAGACCTACATCCACAGCAAAAAGGCCCAAAATGACTACATAATTATTACTGAGCTCTATGGTTTTTTAGAAGAGGTAAGTACTTTCAAAAGGCTTTATCTCGTATTCGATGATAAAAGACTTTATCACTTGAGATAACTAGAACCCACTATTACTGAGCTCTATGTGTTACAATGAACCCATTGAATAATATATATAGTAGGCTAAGTTTACTACTAGCCCTAGGGTTACAATGAACTTGGACAAGGATTAGGATTACAAGAAGGATCAAGATTCCTAGTAAAATGAACTTGGACTAGGATTATACAATGAACCTTGACAAAAATAATATATTGGGCTTTAACTTTAATATCTTTATTGTCTCACATCAAACTCAATGTGAAAGCTTCAAGACAACTTGTTTGGAAGTTTCGAGACAAATTGAGTTTGGAAGGAAGGTGTGATATGTATTGGGAGAGCAAGTTGCTGGTATAGCATCCAAAATCAAACAATGAAAGAGACCTTTAGTATCCTATTAGTAAGCGCTGCATGACTTTAACCATATGCCTCCAATACAAAAAATAGAAATTTCTAGAGTTACAAAGCGCTCTCAAAGCTTCAAGCTGAATTTCCATTTGCACACAATAGTTACACTGTTTGTTCACAACAGGAGGATAAGGGCTTATTTATCTATTATTTCACTACCTTCATTTGCACGTCTCCATCCTAGCTTTAACATAACACTTGTTACTTGCAGGTGTTCTTTGTGGATTGTCTTTTCCGTTTTATGAATTCAATTAAATTTATACTTTTTCTTTTTCTTTTCTTATTTCCACAACAGTATGGACATAAAATTAAACTAGTCAGTAACTCATGTAATGCACAAAAAAGTAACATAATATTTTTTTTTCTTTTTTTAATCTAAATATGAAATTTGATAATTATGATAGTTTTTTTTTTTCTAATATGGAAATACATATCTCAATATTAGGCATTTATTATCATAGTGTTTATATAGAACTATACATTCTAACATTTATAGAAAATATAATATGCCAAGATTTTAGTGGAGAGTTTAACTATATAATTAATTCAATTAAAAATATATACATGAAAATTATGATGTGTAAAATTGTGAGACCTCAACAGTTTATATGGAAAAATATAAAAGGTCAACAAAAAGTAAAGCGTCTTTAGTTTTTTATAATATATTATAGATTACAGATTCTTAAGCTATCGTGGGATAAAACACTAAAGAAAATTGCAATAAAGAAACAAAGAAAAGGTAAAAAACCTACGAGTTGGCACCTAGGGTAAGCAGCACATTTGACTCTTCAATAGACTGAATTAAACCTGCAACACATGATTCAAATATGCCACCCCTGCTATTTACAATGTGTTACTCTTGCTCCACAAATTTTGAAGCAATTGTTGTTGGCGCTTGAACTTCTCTTTCAACACGGACAAGTCTTTAAAAGCATTTGCTAGATTTGCTAAGGTTGGCTCTATAGCAAACTGTCCTAGAGTAGGTAGGCTTAAGACCAGAGGCTGTGCGACCAATCATATTGTGCTACTCATTGTTTGTTTCCCTTACCTTAGACTGCCTCTCAAACTAGAAAAATCATCCTGATGAGATTGTGATAGATATTTCTTCCAATAGTATTGAGCTAGATATTCCTATTTGATTTTTTTTCTTCATTTCTTTCCCCTCAATAACGGCAGGCTTGTACAATATAAGATGAAGGTTCTCACTATATTTTTATTAATACATAGCTCTACCGATGAGTTTCATCTTGGCAAACCTTATATAATAAACCTTCTTGTTTAAAGAATTGGTCTATCTCATGTAACCAAATGTTGAAAATCCATGGGTCTTGAATCTCTTGATAACCACCAAACATAGGTGCCTCTAATATCACCATGATTCAGTAGAATAAAATTTCAATAAATAATTAAAACAAGAACTTAGACTTCATGAACTACGCTGCAGACTCGCTCATGGTTTTAAAAACCAGAAACCGAGACCAAAAACAGTTCTTTGACTATACTGGTTTTTAAGACCATGGACTCGCTATTGCAGTGCATGGCTTGCACTTCACAACCTACTGGCTTTGTATTGTCTAAATACCCAGGAAGAGCCCACTGTTTAACTTTGTGGGTCGGACCACATGTCGATTGGAGATGGGCCTATACTCCAAAATTCAAACCATACGGCTTCGGGCCTTCAAAAGCCCTATTTTTCTCTTCTTTTACTGACAATTAAAGGAAGCTTGCAAATCAATAAGATTGGTCAGTAGTTGTCCCAATAGATTGGTGTGAGGCTCTCGATTCTCAGACCAAGCACTAGTCAGGACTCTGTCTAATGACATTGTGCAAGGGGGAAGTCTTCTGACAGGTCGCAACTACTCAGCCTGGCTAGCAGTCACGATTGCACATCCTAGCCTTGACTTTTCCAACAAGCTTTTGTCAGAAATGCTTGGCTCAAAGACTAAAGGAGGGACAGCATCATAAGATTTTTTATTGAACCACTGGTGTCTCTAGGCTTTCACAAAACTTAACATTGTTGATTATGTGGACAAACAGCCAATCGAATATGTAGCAGCATTCCTGTTTTATCTTTGTTATGAGCATAAAACTAGGGGCAAAAGAGTAAACTGTATGTAGACCTATATATCAATACCATGTTATACGTTAGGGTTATATTGAGTCAAAAATGAACCATTAATGAATTTTCAATAGCGGATATATCCGAATCCTTATCAGACTGAAACGACTACCATTATTGATATCAAACCAATAGCGATTCATACAAGATAAATCTTTTAATTGATCGTTGGGGCAAAAAATGTTTGGATTTGAGACCAACCAAGATAGAAAACCTACTAGTCAACACCTAAGGTTGATTGGAGGAAACACCAGACCATTTAAAAGAATTCCCAACGAAATTTTACTAATAAAGCCAAACTGTAAACTTTGGAGTACAATAGTGTGATTATATAGACTACTAACTTAACTAAAGCCAATTGACTTACAGAAACCCAATAATCGAATTACAAAATATGACTTCGACTCTAAGAAATTAAGCAAAATACTAATAAGCTAATTAAATAGGAAGGACTAATATAAGAGCCAACTTACCAATAAAAAACAATCGAATTCTAAAAGTAAATAAAACTAAGTTAAAAGATAAAATCCCACATCATGAGCTCACACATATATGCTTTATATTCTTATGTACAAACTAATGATCTTCCAATTCATATTTGCCCACAGTTCAGAACATCAAGTTTTATACTTATATAGTTCTTATTTCAACCAAAAATGACTTAAATTCTCAAGCTGAGAAATGAATGGTCTTTGGACCAATATGGCATCTCTTGCCCCCTAAACAAGTGGTGGAGCGATATCAGTTCCAATCCCATGAAGGAATGTCAGTCCTATTGTGTGTTTGAGTGAAGCTTAGAAACCATTTGTGCTATCTAAATAATACATACAGCATTACATCAATTGCACACACAAGCAATGCTCAGTTATTTTTAAGAAAACATAGTTGTGTAAAACATATTCTTCTCCCACTTTATCACATTACAAGGCTACAGAAAACATGATAATTGGGTCAAACATATTCTTCTCCCACTTTATCACATTATCAACTACAACAGATGAGGACATAGAAATTATGAAAAGCAAACTGACCTTGAGGAGTTCAGATGACCGGAAGCCACCAATCCACATAAAACACCGCTCCGCTGGAGTCTTCCACTTTCCTGATAATATGTGGAAAACATCAGCCTTTGCTGCAATTCCTTTCAGCCTGAAAATGTCATCAAAGTGTGCTGTAACATGGTCAACTATAGTGCGAAGCTCCGTGTCGCCAGCATGTGAGTTGACTGCAGCCCTGAGCTCACCTATATGCCTGTTATGCTCCTCAAGCCACCGTGCATATTCTACATCAAATGCCAAGGCACCTATAGAAACACGCAATCAAGAAGACAAATTTTAACCATAAAAGATCTGCTTCATGGAACTATAATCTGAGCCTTTTTTTTTTTTAATAATTACCGCACCATAAAGTTCTTAGTCAGAAAAGCCAATGCAAACAAATAATTAACAAAACAAAATTCCATAACCACCACCCACCCTAGATACTGTTTATGTGCACCTTAGTGAAAGCCAGAAAATGCTGAAGGATACTTGCCTTCAGGCACAAACTTGTCAGTACATACCTCCTCATCGGAATTTATGCATATGGAAAGAGCCAATAACAGTTTGTAGGTGGGCCTGTTCAAGTTGGGTCCAAGAACGCAACCCATCTTACATACCTTTTTTTAGGGACCGTCTTATAGACTAGATTTTGATATCTAACCACAATTTAAAATTTTACATCGAAGTTAAGAATTACACAAAACATGTAACATACCCATTATTATTAATAAAGAGCAACAAGAATTATATTCCAAGTCATTTGACTCAAATCACAAAATGCATTTATTATAAAAAGAGAGAAATTTGGGACTCTATTCTTATCACACATAAATGTGTATATAGTAGACTAACATCTAGTATTCCAAAACATTATGTAAATTGGACCTTGGAGAAGCATATAACCATGTCAAGTTAGAAATTTCTTATACACGTTGGAATGATGTGGTTTTTGGGCCCAAGGGAGAAGGTGGATCTACTTTAGCATTAATTATTAGATTCTCTATTCTTGTTGATGGTAGTCCTAGTGGATTCTTTGCCAGTTTACGGAGCCAACATCAAGGAGATCCTTTTATGTGTGATTTTAATGGATGCCTTCCTTAAAATTTGAGGTTAATTACATTTTACCACTTCACATTTGATTCGTTTTCATATTGGCCTTTAAAGTTTCAAAATTTTCAGTTTGACCCTCCACATTTAATGTAGTTTTCTATTTTCACCTTGGCAATTCATGAAAATGAAATTTTGAAACATAAAAAATGAAAACAGCCCCAAAATTTAAGAGCCAAAAGTGTACTTTAGTCTTATATTAATGGGTTATTGGCATCATAGGGAGGGGTGGTGATGCAGGAAACATAAGGAGATTTTTATTTTAATTTAGTCTTATTTATCTTTTCCAATCAAATGTATTTTTATGTTTTAGGTCCTAGAAGTTTATTAGAACATCTCCTTAATTTGTATGTGTCACACATTTGGCGTGTGTAACTCCAATATAAATTGCATGTCCATCTTAACAATCTTTGCAAAGGTAGAAATTTTTGGACAGAGGTAGGGGAAAATTGGTTCAAGGATTTCTTCAAATACTATTAGAGGAATTGAGAAAGGAAAGAGAAAAACAGCCCAGCAAACCTCACTTTGTCACTGCCAGTAAAGAGTACTTTGGACGCAACAATTGCATTGGCAGATTCTGTATAGTCAAAGCAGACATTGAAACCAGTTTGGCCACATGTGACATTGGATTTGTAATTGTACTGTAGCCCTCCATAGACACAACATGCCATTAACTGATCCTCAAAGCCTGCAAAATTAAACCATTATTAAACATGAGAAAATGAAATTTGGAAGTCAAATGTATGGCACAATTAACTTAGCTATATTATTAGTGTTTGTGTGAAGTTGACTTGAACTTGCAAAAGTGAGTGAGACATTTTATCAAACACATGGTTTGCTTGTTCCAAATGGGAATGGGATGAATGTTTTGCAACATGAATCCACCCAAAAATTACACCCAAGACAAAATAAGCACAGCTAAGCAAAAGCATCGTGGGATTGCTACCAACTACTTGAGCCTATTTATAAAGGTATTATATAAAGCAACTAATGAGCTTGTAGATGTACCAGCGCCTGAGATATTTATTAGCTGAGATAAACAAACTTTGTTTATTGTTTGTATATTGGTTGAGATATTGTTTGTTTATTGTTTGTATAAAAAAACTAAATATTGTTTGTATATTCATTTTTTGTATATACATTGCCCAAAGTTTATTGTTTATTGTTTATTGTTTATTGTTTATTGTTTATTGTTTATTGTTTATTGTTTGTATATTCATTGCCCAAAGTTTATTGTTTATTGTTAAACAAACTTTCAATAAATATTCATTTTTTTATACAAACTAACTATTGTTTGTAGCTTGGGCAATGAATATCAAAACCTTCTTCTATATCTAAGAGGTACAAACTAACTTTTTTTATTCATTTAATTCTGTTTGGTATCTAAGAGGTACAAACTAACTCAGTATTTTGAGATAAACTAACTTTGTTTATTGTTTGTGTGAGCCTATTTAGTATTTTGTACCACAACTGATAAAATTAAACCACAAACTCAGTACCTAGAATAAAAAAAAATGAATTGAAAGAAACAGAGAGAGAGTCAGCAAGCAATAGAAAGAGAGTGGTGTTCCAGTGAATCTTGTGTAGGGTATTCCAATTCTACGCATCAAGTATTATAATAATAATAACAATTATATGCAAAATTAGAACCAATAAAAAAAAAAAAAAAGAAATCAGCAGGCATTAAATGTTTATACGATGATCAACCTAACAACATTTTTAACACACAAAAAAAAGAAAAGAAAACAGATTATGAGAATATCAGAAACCTTAACAGATCATACCCAAACCTAAGCCTAAATTAAAATAACTTCAATCACAAAATATATACACATCGCAATCATTGTAGAAGTATAATTTACTGGAACCCGATAGTGTTCTTTAATAAGGTTTCAGTGAAAATTAATATTGATTGCGGTATTTGCACTATGCGTTTGTTTTACGATTTTTAGGAAAAGAAATCAGTACCTTGATTTGATGAAATTAGAGACTCTAGATTGTGGAAAGATTTCACTTCATCTCTGGAGAGAAAGATATTAAATGATTTAATTCCAAAATAGACAAATTTTAAAAATCTATTATTGAAAAAATTTAAAAAGGACTAGTCACATATTAAAACCTGATTTCCTTAGCCCTAATTTCTGAATTTAAATCTGGAACCAAATTGAAGACATATAACAGACCTAATTTACCTAAAAAAATTAGAGAAAGAATACAAGACATCGGAGGTGCTGTTTGTGGGCAGAGGGGACTTTTTTCATTCTCGACGCCGAATTCGGTATCATCTTCCTTCTTCTGCTTCTTTCTCTGGAAAAATCAAAATGGACATTGATGACTCATGAACTCTCTCCTTCTCTTTCTTTATCTGCGTTTTTTTTTTTTTTTTTTTTTTAAGGAGTATTACAAGCCTTTTAATCGTATTTTGGAGCATGCACAAAAAGTGGAGCTAAAAATTTAGCAATTTGACACCATAAAAAGTTATTTTATCTATTTTACCTATTTACTTTATAAAACATGCTGCAGTAGCGGATCTATTTTACTTTTTAACGCAATAAAATAATATAAACATCATAATAAAATAATATATCCACAACAATTAAATAATATATCTTGTACAATAAACAACAATCACAACCACCCGCAACTGCTAAAGCTGCCACTACCATCGCTGACTCTTCCACTGCCACCGCCACCACAATCGCTACTGCTGCCACTACTGCCGCCACCACCGACTTTTCCACCACTGCCACCCCACCGCTGTCGCCACCAACTCTTCCACCACCACTGCCGCAGATTCAAAAATCAACCATTCAACTGAACAACTCTTTAGAGAAACAACACCAACTAATTCCTTTTTTCTTTTCTAATCATTTCATTTCCTTGCAAATTGCTCTATGTAATCAACAAGAGCAACACTAATAATAATTAACAATAATAAAAATGAAATCTTTGTAACATTAAAGAAACTTTCTTCACAACCATTACACACTAAATATCAAATACCCATACTAAACAAAAATACATGTACCCATTACTGTATCAAAAAAAAAAAAACCCCAAAGGAACTAGAATCATTAAACAAAAAAATTAACATCAAGCATTTAGAATCATTAAACAAAAATTAACAAAAAAATTAACTCAAAAGGAAAAAAAAAATTACCCATTACACGAAGGGTCACCGGTTGGGGTGGGAGGCGAAGGGTCACCGGTTGGGTGCGAATGGAGTGAAGGGAGGTGAACGGTCGGCGAAGGGAGGCGAGCTGAGGTGGTAGCGACCTGGATCGGCGACGACGGCGAACTGGGGTGAGGCGGTTGTGAGGGAGAGAGTTTGAGAGAGTGAGCTTGAGAGAGGGTGAGACGGAGGAGAGAGCTTGAGAGAGTGAGTTGAGAGTGACACCGAGAGAGGCGCAGTGAGAATAAAAGAATATAAAAAAATAAACAAACATATATTATTTTAATCCGGCTGAGAATAATTTTGTTTTTTTTTTGGGCTTTCGGTTACAGCTATATATATATATATATATATATTTATATATAGTTGTACGCTGTAGCAATGAAGGTAAAAATTTTACCTTTTAACTCCACTATTGCAATCATTTTTTTTGTGTTTTGATAAAATTAAAATAATTATATAACTATTTAACCGGTTATTTTTCTTTTTATACTGAAAGAGTGAGAGGCTATCAAATACTGTGTTAACTTCGTGAAACAATATAATTTATTGCTTTCTCTTTTTTTTTTTTTTTTTTTTTGATAAGAAACAAACGTAGCACTTTCATTGAAACTAACCAACGGTCAAATTGATTACATCAGTTTGAATCTGATTTCCTATTACAGATGGGGTATCCTCTACCCAGATAACGCAATCCTCTATCCTTCGGGCATGCTGAGCCAAAAGGTGTGCTGCCTGGTTGTTGCCCCTACGAGTGTGGGAAACCTTCCATGAACTAAAACATTTCAGCAACTCTTTGATGCCTTCCACAACCATCCTGATCGAGCTTGGAGACAAATCCGGCCCACCAATGGCTTTCACCACTGTCAGCGAATCGCTCTCCACTACGATATCTTTGATGCCAAGGTCCCAAGCGAAGCAAATCCCTTCTTCCACAGCTTTAGCTTCAACCTCCAAAGCACCCAACGGCAGTGGCAAATTCTTGCTCATCGACCCCATCAGCTGGCCCCATTCATTTCTAATCACCACACCCACGCCACAGCAACCTATATTCCCAAAAACAGCCCCATCAGCATTTATTTTGTACCAACCCTGGCATGGAGGAGTCCACGAGCACAAAACTGAAGAGGGAGAGCTGGAATGACCAAAGGGAGGTTGTCTACATTCCTTGACAAATTCAGTAGCCAATCGAACCAAGACCTGAGCAGATTTACCGCCACCTCCATACCTGATTGAGTTTCGATTGTTCCATAAGCTCCACACCGAGACTGCGAACAACTCCCAATCTAACTCGATACTTTTCTCCTTTAATTCCCAGATGAGGTCCATAAACTCCCGCTGAGCTACAGGCAGAAGAGGAAGCCGTAAGTTTGTCTTACTCCAAACATCAGCAGCTGTTTTGCAACTTCAAAAAATATGTTCTGCATTTTCCTCCCCACCGCATGTGTCACAGGTAGTTTCCACATCCAGGCCCTTTGACTTTAGACGGCATTTCGTTGGTAGAATATTTCTACATGCCCTCCACATGAAGTGTTTTATCTTGTTTGGCAATCCAGGTTCCAAATCAGCTTCCAAATAGCCTTAGATTTTGACCCATCAGAGCTCTCCCCTCTTTCCCCTTGTTGGGTTACCTTTGGGAGCTGGTCCAGAGCAGCCCTGTAGGCACTTTTGACTGAGAAGCAGCCATTATGAGTCCATGCCCAAACCAAAGAGTCATCAGGAAGCCGAGGGCTGATCAGGATGCCTAACACCATTTCAGCTTCAAAGGGAAGAAAGGATTTCCTAACCAATTCCGCGTCCCAGCCCCTAGATTCCTTCTTAATGAGGTCAGAAACCATAACAACATTAGAGGACGGAGGTCTCAGGCTTGCCACTTTGAAAGAGGTCGGCCTAGGGATCCATCTATCGTCCCAGATATTAACACTTTCGCCATTCCCAATAATCCATCTAGAGCCCCCAGCAATTAAGTCCGTAGCTGCCAATATACTTCTCCATACATAGGATGGTCTGTGACCCAATTGAGCCTCCCAAAATGAACCACCCGCAAAATACTTCGCCTTAAAAACTCTATGGACAAGGGAGGAAGGGTTTTGAAGGATCCGCCAACCTTGCTTCGCGAGGAGTGCAAGGTTGAAAGATTTTAAATCTCTAAAGCCCATACCCCCTTCCATTTTAGGAAAACAAAGTTTGTCCCATGCTATCCATGCCATTTTTCGTTCCTTATCCTTCTGCCCCCACCAAAATTTACTAACCATGGAATTTAGCTCATTACATAAAGTCACCGGAAGCTTGAAGCAACTCATCGTGTAGGTAGGAGTGGCTTGGGCAACGGCTTTAATTAAGATCTCTCTTCCCGCATTGGAAAGGAGCTTTCCTTTCCATCCCGCAATCTTCTTTCCCACCATCTCCTTTATACGATTGAAAGCTTTCCGCCTCCCTTTACCCACAAGCGGCGGCAAACCAAGATACCTCTCATGGTGTCTAATAATCTGAGCTCCAAACAAACACTTCACTTGGTCTTGAATTTCTCTCCTAGTATTCTTGCTAAAAAATAGAGAAGTTTTTTCCTTATTCAGCTTCTGCCCCGAGTCGCTCTCATACACCTCAAGCACCCTCATAATCCAGTTTGCTTCTTTGATGGTAGCCCTACAGAAAACTATACTGTCATCCGCAAAGAGGAGATGGGAAATTCTTGGAGCCCCCCTACACACCGCCACACCTTTTATATGCCCGTTTAACTCTTCCTTTTTCAACATGGCCGTCAATCCCTCCGCACACAGAAGAAAGAGGTAAGGGGATATTGGATCACCCTGCCTAAGTCCCCTTGATGGGGTGATCCTCCCTTTGGGTTGGCCATTAAGTAAAACCGAGTATGTCACCGAGGTTACACACATCATCACAAGGGAAACCCACCTATCATGAAACCCCAACCTTCTCATCATTGCTTCTAAATAGACCCATTCAACCCTATCATAGGCCTTGCTCATGTCGAGCTTGATGGCCATGAGGGCTTCCTTTCCTTTTTTCCTTTGGTCTATACAATGCATTGTTTCAAACGCCACCAGAACGTTATCAGTAATGAGCCTACCCGGGACAAAGGCACTCTGAGATTCATCAATCACAGCAGCAAGGACTTTTTTCAGCCGGTTAGCTAGGACTTTTGCAATAATTTTATAAAGTACATTACAAAGACTTATCGGCCTAAATTCAGTAATTTTTTGGGGACTTTTGACTTTTGGAATAAGGCAAATATAAGTTTCATTCAGACCACAAGGCAGCACTCCAACATTCAACGCATGCAAAACACAATTTATAACATCAGCACCAACCACATCCCAATATTTTTGGTAAAAGAGCGGAGACATACCGTCAGGACCAGGCGATTTGGTAGGGTGCATCTGGTTGATGGCTCTCACCACCTCGTCCGCCTTGAATTCTGCCAGGAGGTCGTCATTCATTTCAGGAGTGACACGGGGATTAATAGCACTCAAGCTGGCTTCAAAAAAGGAGGGGCAATCTGACTTAAAAATGGCCGCAAAATACTCCAAAATAAGGCCTTCAACCTTCCCCTGATCCTCCTGCCACACCCCATCCGAGTCTTGCAGCCCCACAATTCTATTCCTCCTTCGTCTTTGGCTAGCAGTGGAATGAAAAAATTTAGTGTTCCGATCCCCCCACTTTAACCAGAGGGCCCTCGACCTCTGATTCCACATTATCTCCTCCCTCACTAAAGTCTCATTTATTTCTGCTCTTAACTTTCTAATCTCCAACTCCTTCTCATTCCCATATTCCGTAGCTTCAAGTTGCTGGAGATACGCCTGTTTCTGCTTCAGGGTCTTATTTACATGTCCAAAAACTCTCTAATTCCAGCTCTGCAAGTGGTCCTGGCACCTCTTCAGTTTATCCATGATTGTCACTCCAGCATCACAGCAGATAGGATCCCAAGCTGATTCAATAGTATCCTTGCAACCCTCCTCCCTTGTCCACATAGCTTCAAACATAAACCTCTTCTTTGGTTGCTTTTTTGGCTGACTATACTTCAGGGTGAGAACCAGCATGCAGTGGTCGGAGTTAGACATTGCAAAGTGGTGCACCCTTGCCTCTGGATACAGCCTCAGCCAGTCTTCATTTGCTACCATCCTATCCAGCCTAACCTTTGTCCTCTGATCACCATACCGCCCGTTACACCAAGTAAAACGCTGACCCACGAACCCCAAGTCAAACAGCCCACACCTAGCTAGGCAATCCCTAAAAGTTGCCATTTGCTTACTGTCTCTCTCCCGCCCCCCCAATTTCTCATGTGAATAGGTAATCTCATTAAAGTCGCCGAATACAATCCATGGCATATCACATTGGTGTCGGAGATCATCCAATAATTGCCACGAAGTGTGTCTCTTCTCCGTCTCAGGATGCCCATAGAAGCCAGTCGCTCTCCAAGGAGTGGAAGAAGAGTTTTCCCGATACACAACATCAATGTGGGCATTTGAGCAACTCTTGAAACTCACACTCGCACCCTCCTTCCATAACAGAGCAAGTCCGCCACTCCTTCCGTCACTAGGAACAACAATACCTTGTGTATAGTTTAGCTTTGCTTGAAGCCCTTTAATTCTACTCACACTGGCCTTAGTTTCCATAAGAAAGACCAGCAGGGGATCACGTGTTCTCACCTCATCGGTGAGGATTCGAACCGCCAAAGAAGACCCCATCCCTCAGCAGTTCCATGCCATCAGATTCATTGGGCTCGGCGGGGCTGCGCCGCAGCCTCCGCCTCTCCGCCAACCATTGCTGCCTGATCCTTCAACACAACTCTCTTCTGTGTCGATCCTTTTCTTTTCTTCAGATCAGCTATATTTGGGTCCAACTCTTGTAGGGGAATAGGGCCTTTTCGTTTTTTACTTGCTAGACCGGGCCCTTCACTAATACTCTTGCCTTTTGAGTCCCTTGCCAAACGTTTCCAATGTTTGCTATTTGGGCCTATAGGTTCTGCAGTCCAGCCCACTTTCGCCTCATATGACATTGCAACAGGGCCAGAATACTCCTGTTCAACACCTGTGGCCGTCCCATGCTTCTTCGGGGTTTGCGTAAGTTTTGTTTGAAATTTAAAAACTGGCTCTTTCACTTGCCGTGTATCATCCTCCCACTGCATGTCTTCAGAAGCCTTGGGTAGAGTATCTTTCACATCAACACTCCTTTTACTGTTTTGAGCATCCAGCACTTCTGATATTGTTTCCTCTCTGTTGACTTTGTCTTCCTCTTGTAAGCTAACTGTCAGAGGCATTGGGGAGCCCAATATTGTTGTACCCCATGTAGTGTTAGAGTCGCTCACCCCATCGGTTCTAGGCGCGTGGGTACTACCTCCCACGTCATCCACCTTGGTCCCAGAACGATGATCATTCTCCCTCTCCAAAATGATTCCGGCAGCCCCCACCCTTACTGTACCTTCGTCCGAGCCTGGCCTAGAGAAAACCTTGTTCCCACTTCTCATGGGCTCCCCTCTCAGCCAAGCCCCATACTGTAAATCTCCATTACTTCGTGGATCTGTTCCAGGGTAACTTTGGCAGTCCTTGAGGCCATGACTGAGCAAGCCACAGCCATAGCAAAAGTTTGGTAAACGTTCGTATTTGAAATTGATCCACCGACTCTCTCCGCCTTCTATGGATACCCGTTTCCCCCTCATCAGACGTTTTGATACATCTAACCGGATTCTCACCCTCAAACACTTCCCCCACACCACTCCTGACTCAGGAACATCCACTTCCATAACCTCCCCTAATTTTGAACCGATTGCAAACCCTGTGTCCCTTGTTCTACTCTTCAGAGGCAAGTTGAACATTTGTACCCAAAAAGGAACCCATTTCAGCTCTATCTCCCTAGGAGTTAACTCTGCCTCAAAATCTTGTATGATAATTAGCTGTTTCTCATAACTCCAAGGACTCATATCTAAGATTTTCCTCTTATCCTTCTCATCTCCAAACTCCGCCAGGAAGAGGTCTTCCTCAATCTCAGACAGTTGCATTTCTTTCTTTGGTTTCCACATCATTCTCAGATTTTTCCTCAGAGCGTCCAGACTAATACTTCTATGTGTGCAAACCTTCAGAACTACACAATACTTCCCTCTTTCTATCGCTGCTCTCGTGCTTCGACTCCCAAGCTCAATGTCATCGGCTTCTTCCTCTGTAAATGAGAGCTTCTTCCATAACTCTTCTAATTCCTCTGCCATGATCTACTTTACTCGACCAAACTCGTTCTGGTGTACAGCAATATCCACCCACACCTTCCCCCACTAACGCTCTTAACCTTACACACGGAAGGTCAGACTAACTCTCGTAATAGATACGAGACCTCCACTTGCTACTACAAGCCTAAGGCCAGAGAGCACATTGCTTTGCTTTCTCTTTTTAATGGTGAACATGGTAGAATTTTAGATAGGCATTTATCACACATGACAATACCTCCTTAATTATAGGAAAAGACTTCTGCTATTATATATAGTATATAATATGATATATTACATACAATTCCTTTTTCTTCTTTTACCAATTTAATCCAGAATAGCAAACCAACAGACTGGTTGTAACATAAGTTATAGTAGATTTCTTTGTCCAGGAAAGCTTTAAATCATTTTGATGAAACCCCATAATAGCCGAACTTCCCCCGCACATGAAATATTTCAGCATACAAAATTGACTTTGCATCAGCATACAAAATTGACTTTGCACTAAAACAAAAAAATACAGCCAACCTACGAAATTATCATAGCCAATGAAATTGTGCATAGAAACATATTTACATGTTGAAAAAAAAAATCCAAACACCAAAAAATGAACTCTTTAACCAATATAAAATCTGATTTTGGTATACAAATTGATTACTTTAAGTTTGTAACCTACATTACAAATCCTATCCTATTTTCCTTCCTAGTTCTATTAAACATCTAACATAATCAGATTATTGGCACTATAGTTTAAACATAAGAAATGAGAATAAAAGACCCAGGTCAAAATATGTGACACTGGAAGTGTAGATTGAGACCACATCAAAACAAAGAGAATTTCAACTTTCATTTTGACCGTCAAATGTCACTAATGCACAACAACCTAGTCCCAAAACGAATTTGGGAAAAAGAACAACAGCAGTCCACTGATCCTTCACGAACTCAATGCTTAGTGATCATTTGATTGTATCAGTGGAGTCAAATTTTAAAAATTTTCATCAAGAGGATTTTTGTGCTTCTCATTCCCATGGTGGGGAAGGCTAGAGGGAGCTGAGGGATCGAAGATGAGAGAAATAGTCATATATTGCAAGAAGTAAACGAGCTAATTGCCTGATTTTCAATATACAGTGCATTTGCTGACGCAAATTATCAACCTAGTAATTGTAACATCTACAGTTACAAGAGAACCAAGTTATGAACAAGCTGCATCAAAACTAACACAAAGCGTTTTGAATTCTTGATTTGCTCCACCTAGCTAGATGACAAAGTTATAAACATGTTGAATTGATGGAAGCCATTAAAATGTCTCCGATATTACCACCTAGCTTTTCAATAATTTGGGCAGCAGTAAATTGGTGATATTTTGTCTACAACAAAATTACCTTTATGGGCCATTTGGATTGAAGGAGAGGGAGGGGAGTAGAGTAGAATAGACTAGATTTAGCACAAAATTAGCTTATTTTTAACTAACTCTACTCTACTCTCTTTCACTCCCCCTCCTACTCCCCTTCACTCCCCCTCATTACCCCCTCCATCCAAACAAGCCATTAGTAAACTATGTCCAATAATCGTAACTATAACAATGAAAAGATAGAAGACTTCAAAAGAACTAGAACCAGATTCAATGCTCAAGACAAGCATCACATGTTTTTTGCTTATTTGGAATGAAGTATATTTTCTTGTTACAATGATGAGACTTAAGACGAGTACTTGGCTACAATTCAATCACTTCTAAACCCTACATTTAACCATAATAGGAATCATTGCACAAAAGTTGTTCTCAAAAAGTGGTTTTATTGAAATGATAATACCATTATTACCCGCCAAAGGTAGTGCAACTTATTTTTCAAACATGGTTCCTGTTTTGAGGAAAACAAATAAGTGGGATCAAAACAGAAAATAAAATTACCAGGCGAAGGAATCCCTCAAGCGTTCCAAGCTTTCCCATGGCTGTGGCCATTTGACCAGTGGCGGCTCTAGGATTTTTTTCTAGAGGGGTCAATAAGAAGATAAACTTTAGATAAAAAGATGAATCTTGTGGTCTACATTGTTTTTTTATTACAAATTTGTCCATAGTATTAACAAGAAAATAAAATATAAACTATTAGTTCATTTGGCATAGTTTCATAATACAATGAACATACTAATTATTATTGCTAAGATGAAATCTTGGAAATCATTCATTGTTTTCAAATACAATAAACATATTAATTATTATCGCTAAGTGAACTTTAATTATTATTGCTCAAAATGCTTTTATCTATTGGTTTGTTTTAACTCTTTACAATTCTTGTATTTAACAACTCAACTCAACTTTGCCAACTATTGTTCTTTGTAATTGTATTAAGTGTGTTTGGTCTTGATTATAAACCAACTTATTACTTCATCTTATTTCCTACTATTTGTGAGTTTCATGTGAGTTCCTACTTATTTTATACTTTTAGAAAAAAAATTAGATAAATTATTCCCAAATAAATACTAAGAAAATTTTTGTTGTATTAACATTTGTTTTTGTCTTCGCTCAATCACTATTGGTTCATCCCACGTGCTCAGTCCTCACTCAATTAATAACAAATTATTTCATAAAAAACAAAAAAACAAATTAAAAGCATTTCAGATTCAACAACTAATTGTTAATTTCAAGGTTTTAGATTAAATAGGCTTGTTGTTGGGTTTTTTTTTTTTTTTTTTTTGTTTAGAAAATTCCAAAATATTGGTAAAAGGATTATATTTAAGGTTATTTTAGTTGTGCTTAGGAAAAAAAATATAGGATCAGAGGGTCAAAACAAATAAAATTTTTATATTATATTATATTTTATATATATATATATATATTGGGCCAAGTCAGGGGTTCATTTGAACTTCTGGGCTACTAGCGCCGCCCATGCATTTGACCCATAGTTTGCCACATATCCAGATGATCCTGATGGGCCAGCTGAGCAATTGGCCAATGTCTCAGCCAGGGATTGCTGCAATGGCTGCATGCGTTTTGTCAGAGCATCTTCAGCCTACTGGGACTGGGATGACTGCTGCAAGTTGTAGGTGCCTACCGATTGTTGCTCAAATAGAGGCTCAAATTGATTCACAAGAAGCTACACCATTGGCAATTCAGTTAAAACTTAAAAATATTACAAAACGATTTTAAATATAAAGGAATAATAATAATAATAATAATAACAATAACAATAATCCTGCCATGATAAAAACAAGATATGAAGAAGAAAATGCCTTTTTTTCTTTTCCCTTCTTTCTGTCACAACATCTACAATACATCCTCTCCCAAAATGTATGATGAAGAAGAAAGACACTATATCAAAATCATAATGGTTAAGTGTTGGAAAAACTAGAACTTCCGTTACTAGAGATAGAACCTATGATGCATGGACACGGACACGGACACGACACGGACACGGATACGGCGATACGGCAATTTTTGAAAAATAAGAATACAACACGGCATGGACACGGCAATTAAATAATTAATTAAATTTTATATTTAGGTATATTTTTTAATATTTTTAGACATAAAATATGTTTATGCGTAGAATTTAAATTATATAAGAACTACAAATAAGTAAACTATCATCCAAAATAGTACAATAATACATATAAAATATTTAAAGTACAAACTAAAATTTTAAATAGGCTACATTCATTGTCAAACTAAAAAAGTAATAGAAAAATAAGCTTTAAACTTTTGGGATTAAAAAAAATTAAAAAATATATATATACACATGTGTAGTGAGAGTGGGATTAAAAAAAAAAAAAAGAGAAGGCGTTATAAAGTTATAACACTACAGTACACAGATATGGCATATCTGAGAAAAGAAAAAACAGAGAGTGAGAACTGAGAAGAGAAGAGGTCGGATCGGACCTGTCCACGCCGAGAGAGAGAGAGAGATCGGAAGGGACAGAGGGCACGGCGTCACGGCGACTGTCTATGGAGCTCGCTGACTCGCCGATCGGCCCGATCTAGCACCAGCGACTATCTAACTTTCACGGTAATGACTTCTCAGACCACCGGCGATGTCAAAATCTGTGATTTTCTCTTTTTTTTCTTCACTGCTGGCGTGTCCATCGTATCGGAGCCGTGTCGAAGAAGCGAAAAAAAAAATAAAAAATAAAAGACACCGCTCGGACATCGGAGTCCGGCGAGTCGTGCCGGTATCCGTGTCCGACACGTGTCGGACACCGATACGTCGCCAAAAATGGCGTGTCCGTGCAACCTAGGATAGAACTTTGTTAGTATCTTCTGTACCAATCTTCACTGTTCTACTACCCATAAATCACCATCACTGTGATAATCAAAATCAAATTCACCACCTTATCCCCCTCAAAATAAAACCCAAAAATCTTAAACCCCTTCACAAAACCAAACTAACCAAGAACTCCAAAATCAGAGACTGCAGTACAGGTATCTTCTCAAGCAAAGTCAAACTACCACTTTCTTCATCAACTCCTATTCCATACCACAAAAGAAAAGATGCAACATTTACCAAAAAAAATACAAGCAAAAACTAAAACCCAGATCCAAAAAACGAACCAAACAACAGAATCAACTTGTGAACCTTAAAATTCACAAAAACAACATAGTTGTCCGTACACACCACAAACTAAAAGCACAATGAAAGACCCTCTAAACCCACAAACTTTTGAGAGCCCAAAATCGGAGCACATAGGAGAAAGGAGAAAAGAAATTAAAGAGCTCAGTATTAATTCAATAGCTAGGAGGAGGACCTGGCTACTTGAATTCTTGTGGTTATATAAATCGTTCATGTTATTGTATATTACACAAAGTATTACAAGAATGCATCACCAAATGGGAATCAAAGCAACTTGGAAAGCAAGGAATGATATATTTTCCTGCAATTGTAATTCCTATGATTACTTCGGAGTCAGCTTGGGCTTCTCTCCCGTGCTCATACAACAATTCCGTGAAAAATTCAGAAACAAAGAAACACAGGCTCAATATATTGTTAGGGCAGCTAACAATATATTGCTCAATATTCAAGTAATTCATCACTACTATTGTTGTTCCTTTCTTATCTCTTTTTTCCTCTTATTCGTTTTTCAGGTTTTTTTTTTTTTTTTTTCTCGTTTCCTCAAAAGGATAGTGGAACAATTTCTCAGTACCTATTCTAGAAAGCGAATCAGTGCTTGCTTCCATACCCTTGAGATTGATGTTCAAGAAAGGTAGGGATGCCTGTTAAAGATAAATCATCATTGATTCTTTGTCAAAATGGCCAATCAAGAATTGGATACCTTTCCTTTCTGATGCTTAAGTTAAAAGGCATTTAAACTGCATATAATAACACCCAATTGCTTGTTCTCCATCACCCTTTTGATTCATACTTAATTACACTTAAAATCGGATCACAGTGCTCTGCGATTGTTGGCTACAATCCCTCTGTTGTAACCTGCTAAATTTCTTTGTTATACACTTCTTTGTTTTGTATAGGAGGTGCAGGTAAGTACTAGAGACTTTTCCTTCTGGTGTTACTACTAAATTTTTCTAAGGTAATGCTTCTTTGATTTGCACATTGGTTTCACAATTCGATTACTTTTCTATTTATTTTATTTTTGTTATTATTTTGTTCTTTAGTTATTATTTTCTATTAGTTATTAGTTTACAGAAAGAACATGAAGACAGAGAGATTTTTCCAAAAAAAACTATATAAAATTAAGAAGTGTGAGAATGTAAGTACAAGCTCAAAAAATAAATAAAAAATTTAAATATTCAACCTCTTGCGGGTAACGATGGCAATGGATAACCCCACCCACAAATGCAACACAATTTTTGTAGATTAATGTTTAGTATAGATGAGTTTATATCAAAGCAGGGTTAACCCAGTTTAATACGGTTAATAAATAGGTCAATTTCATGTTGACTTCTTTAACTTGTAATCAAACCCAAAATTACCAGGCTCATAGTTTGTGTCAAGACGAGTAACCCATATAAATGCATGACATTTTTGTCCATCATAAGTATGAATTTACTAGTTATACTATTAATCCTTCATTAAACCCTTGAGTTCCTCACCTTTTTTTTTTTTAATTGTAAAATAAAGGAAAAACTATCACGTTCATTGTATTTTGGAACTTATTTGTTTCTAATTGTTAATACTTAGCCCAGAGTTGACCCAACCCATAACACATGGGCATGAATCATCCACAGGGGTTATTTATCCACAGGCTATCTGATAAGTGGATTTTAATTCAAGTTTAAATTTAAATTGGTCTAAGTATGAGCTGTCAAGATCAATAGTGGAGTAATATATGATGGATTGAGTGATTATAAGACCACTAATCTTGATAGTATGTTTATTCAATTTGTATTTAAATACTATTACAACAATTAAAGATGAAAAAAAAAGGGACCAACAGAGAAATTATGAGAACAAAAATGAACATACAATTCCTAAGTAATCTCTCAAGCAAACCATTTCTTTCTAGGGATACCATCAAGAGTACCTTGGAACTTGGAGTGTGACAATCTCAAAAGAAACTTTGGTAGCCTCTCCAATGACATAAAGGTGCTCCAAGAACTGTAGAGATCGTGTGGAGGAGTTTGTAAAGCAAGGAACAAAAAGATTTGGGAAGTGAGTAATAGGTTCTATTAAGGTATGCAAATATATGGCCCTGCTAATCTCTTCATTATTGATATCAGAGCTATGGATGCTCGTTTTCCCTTTTGGATTAATGAACCCAAGATCTTTGTTGCTTTTAAAAAATCCAACATGCATGAAATTTTAGAGGCATGTTATGGCATGAAATTGAATGATTAAATCATATGAATATGTTTCTAATGATGATGATAGAATGCTTTTTAAAATATGGTAGTGAGTTATGGCATGTAAAGAGAAATACAAAACCTAGTTTTGAAAATTGGTAAAAATAATACTAATAAAAAACCAAAAAATTGCATACCAATTTTGACTCACTACAACTCATTTTCTATCAATTATTTTCATGAATTGATAGTATATTTTACGAGCTTCAAACTGGTTTAATTTGGACTTAAAATGAGTAAGTTATGGTCTTTTAAAGATTAGTGTCAAATTAGGGTTGAAGGTTGAAGATGATGAACAGTGTTCATCAAATCCCACTTTTAACTTGAGGTGTAAATGTTCAACCCAACCCGCAAACATGACACAAACTTGACAGGGATTTTTTTAGGTTAGGGTTGGGCCTTAGTGGGCTTGGGTCATAAACAAATCAACCCAAAAGCGACATGATAAGAAACATGTCATAAGCATATCTATCCGCAATAAACACGTTTGACACGCCAATTTATTTGTATCAATTCCAAATGACTCATTTAACACAACCTGTTTAACTTGTATAACAAATAAATATTCATTTTATTTTAGATTTTTCAAATACCTTTTATATCCAACCTATATTTTAAATTTAAAAAGAAAAGTGAGTATTTACAAACAAATTATAAGGGATATAATAGGAAATTGAAACTTTACAAATCCTAGATCTTAAAACCCTGCAAACCCTAAATCTCTAAACCTTCTTATAATTGGTTTGCACTAGAGATTGGTTGTATGGAGAGAGAGGTAATCTTATTTGCTTCATTAGTTATTATTACTTTTACATTATTATTATTTAGTTCTTGTAAAACTGTTGAGGTATGATCATATTTTGTAACTACTAATACTCATATTTCTTTTGGCATAAAACTTGCACAAATAAAATTGGATGAACTTGTGGGAGATGTTATGAATTTGGACATTTACAAAGAATCTATGAATGATAATTGTAGTTATAGTCATGATTAGTCTACTGTTTACTCTAACTCTTTCAATATTAATACTTAGCATTTGGTGAGTTATGAGGATATTATATTTTTGTTGAACTATGTTATTTTGAATTTGGATTGAAGTGTATGCACTCTTTATGTAGTGTAAATAACTTATTTCTAGATGGATGTTATATTTTTGTTGAACTATATTATTTTTTGAATGTGGGTTGAAGACTTGAAGTGTATGCACTACTTTTATGATGTAAAATATATATATATATATATATATATATATTTCTAGATGGATATTATATTTAATATTATGTAGATTGAAATGGGTTGTGTTACATTCGTGTCAACCCAACACAACCCATTTATCAAGCGTGTCAAGTGGGTTGGGTTAGGTTAGGTCAACTCGCCTTATTAACAGATCGAGTTACGGTTGAAGGATTATGACACGATTATTAAATGGGTCGGGTTAGGGTTGAGCCATTTAGTTGAATACTCCTACCTTGACACAACACGAACCCGACATGCTAACCCAAATTGACACCCTTACTCAAGGGTAGAGCATGGGATCCACTCTAGTGGCTTAGGGCATATTTTGCTAGATAGCATAATTTTTGGAAATATTTAGGAGAAAAGCATCAAGTCAAACTTATGTAGTTATGTAACATTTTTTTGGAACTCAAATGTAACATTTTTTGGAACTCGAGTTTCAAGCTTTATGGCAATCTGATCAAACATAATGCTGGGAACTCAAGTTTAGTAAACTTGAGTTTCACTTGGAACTCGAGTTTGACAAACTCGAGTCCAAGAAAGTGCTACATAACTAAATAAGTTTGGTCAAGTGCTATTTAGCAAATATTTCCTAAAATTATGTTATTTAGCAAATATTTCCAGTGGCTTAGTGCCAAGGAAAGTATATTGCTTGATCCATGGCAAAGAAAAGACCACTTTTGTGGTGGTCTAACTAGTAAGAATGGCTTATAAGAGAATTCACAACAAGGTTGCTAAAAAAATATAACTTTTAACAACTCAAAATACTACTTTATCTATTCTAACACCCCACTTTATAATACATCCAACATCAAAGGTTTTATTTTAACATTCAACACATTAAAATAAGATAAACAACACAATAAATAATATATCCAACACAATAAACAACAACCACAACCATTAGCACATTAAAATACATTTTTTAACACCCCACATTAAAAAATTAGTTGCAATGAGCTGCTATCTCTTGTTGCTCACTGTAGCTCAAACTCAATTTTTTTTTTTTTTTTTTTTTTTTAAAGTTTGCCTTCTTTGCTGTGGAATATATTTTTAGGGTATTGGTTGCTAAATTGACTAAAATTCAATTTAGCAACCTTGTTGAGGATGCTCTAAGGGTGTTTTGTACCACCTATCGATATGACAAATTCTAACCATACCAATTAGTTTGGTACAATATTGACTCCCCTAAATCTAACATTCCCTATATATTAATAAATGGGTCAAATTGGTTATGTCCATGTCAATCCAAGATAACATGTTTGTTAAGCATGATATGTGGGTTGGGAAGAATTGCATTGTGTCAACCAGCTTAATAAATGGGTTATGTTAGTGTTTATACAAAGTTATTAAAATAAATCATGTTTGGATTGATCGATGTAGCTGAATACCCTTCACTCGACACTACATGAACACAACCCAAATAACATGAATTGCCATCAAGATTTCACATAATTTTCTATGAAGGCTTTCGTGTAACACGGTTACACCTGTGATAGGCCAAAAACAAATTGACCCCTTGTGATGAATTAACCAATTAATTAGCCAAGTGAATTAATTAGGTTCAATTATATGCAATGAGTGTGGTAGCACAAACAAATCACCAAATAACTAAATATGTAGCGGAAAATAAATTGACACGGTGATTTGTTTACGAATGGAGAAAACCTCCGAGGCAAAAACCCCACCTAATGATTTTAAGGTCACCACTCCCAAGAATTCACTATTATCCAAACAAGTGATTACAAATAAAGGAATCTCAGTACCTTATACCAACCTACAGTTGAACCCTTACCCAAATACCCAATTGGACTTATTCTGTAGTGACAATCTCTCCTTGTATTGCACGGCTCCTAATACGTGACTAACCAATAGATGCACGGATCTCAGTACGCGACTTGATCATCAACTTGAAAAGGATGTTGGCTACAAAGTTCTTCTGTTCATCACATGATGAATATCATGAAATTGCTTGGTCACAAAACCCTACAGTGTACAAACACCAGTTTCTTCAAGATAAACTAGGGCAAACTAGGTTTCTAGTCACACTTTTCTTCACGCTTATGCAATTGTGCTCTTGTGCAATTATGCAACCTTTTACGGCCCTTAAAATAATTCTTATATATGTTTAGGGTTGTAAGAAAAAAAAGCTCAAACACATACTCACGAATTGGATGAAAATCAGAACTGAAAATCTGTTTTTCATAAATCTCGACAGATACCCTATCTGTCGAGCAGCTATCGTGCCTCGGCTGAAACAGCTCTTTTAAATCTCAATAGATACTAGCTGTCGAGATTTAATGAACATCGCTTCTTCACTTGATTCTTGGACAGACTTACATGACTGTAACACTTGAACTTAAAACTTTGTTTCTTGAAATAGTAAATACATCCTAGATCTACCTAAATACAAGTAAAGTGTGTTTTGTCAAATGATTAGCCAATTACATAAAATGTTGACATGTGTTCCTAACATGATTCACATATATCCTAACAACCCGAAACTCCTATTCATATATCAATATTGATAGGAATTTTAAATACAATGCCATTTGGATGATAACCATCCATCCCTAACACATTTAAAAAAATAATAGTAATTGCAACGCTAAAACTCTCTAATCAATAGGTCCACTTCAATGCGACCATCACTTTTGAATTGGTTTTGAATAAATGAAAGTTATAATACTTAAAATTTCATCTTTTTGGTTTTGAATAAATGAAAGTTAAAACTTTAAATTTCTTCTTTTCTTACAGAGAATCTAGAAGAATAAACAAAAGAAATGGATGTTGTTTCAGTTATAGTAACCATTGGAGGATACTTTGTGGACCTAATCAAAAAACATTGTGGCTATCTGATTCACTACAATAGCAACATCAAGGATCTCGAAATTAAAATTCAGAAGTTGCGTGATAAAAGAGATGGGGTGCAATTAGAAATTGGCGCAGCAAAAAGGAACGGACAGGTAATAGCACCTGAGGTTGAGACGTGGATTGAAAAGGTACGCAACATCCTTGATGAAGATGTTGAAGTGAATAAGATGAGCTTGGATGGATGGTGCCCACGTTATTCCTTGAGTAGGAAAGCTAAGAAGAAGACTCTGGAAATTGATAGGCTTCTAAGTGATGCAGCCCCATTTGTTACTAAAGTGTCCTATCCTCCTCCTCCGCTGGGAATAGGATCTTCATCCATAGAAAGAATTATGGATTTTGAGTCAAGAACAAAAATAAGGAACGAAGTATTTGGGGAACTAAGAGCTGACAAGATTAATATGATTGCCATATGCGGCATGGGGGGGATAGGAAAAACAACAATGGCAAAAGAGGTAGCGAAAAAAGCAAAAGATGATAAGCTATTTGATGAAGTTGTGATGGCAGTGGTGTCCTAAAAGAGAGACTTGAGCAAGATTCAAGGTCAAATTGCGGATATGCTAGGTCTGGAACTTAAAAGGGAGAGTGAAGGTGGAAGAGCAGAGCAGCTATATTCAAGACTAAAGGATATTAAGAGCGTTCTTGTTATATTAGATGATGTTTGGGATGCACTTGATTTAGATCTTGTAGGAATTCCTTATGGAGGTCAACACAATAGATGTAAAATCTTGTTGACATCACGAAGTGAAGAAGCCTGCACTCAAATGAAAGCTCAAAAGATTTTTCCAATCAAATTCTTACTGGATGAAGAATCATGGAATCTTTTCAAGGGTATGGCAGGTAATTGTATCAATACTCCTAGTCTACATCCAATAGCAAAAAAGGTTGCAAAGGAATGTGGAGGTCTACCTGTTGCTATTGTAACTGTTGGAAGAGCCCTAGAAAACAAAAGTGAATTTGAGTGGAGTGCTGCACTTCAACAACTTAAAAATGCTATCCCAAAAAATATTTCTGGTCTTGATTCAAAGGTGTATTCCAGCATAGAGCTTAGTTATAGTTACCTAAAAAGTGACGAAGCTAAGTCATGCTTTTTGCTATGCTGTTTATTTGCAGAAGATAGTAATATTCCCATCGAATTTTTACTCAGATATGGAGTGGGACAAAGGCTGTTTGCAAAAATTGATACTGTGGCAGATGCAAGAAATAGAGTACATGCAATAGTTAAGAATCTCAAAAGATCATTTCTTTTATTAGATAGTGAGGAAGGAGAAGAACATGTCAAAATGCATGATGTTGTACGGGATGTTGCAATATCGATTGCAGAAAATAAAGGTTTTCTGGTTCGATGTAATGAAACAATGGAAGAATGGCCAGAAAAAGATTCATGCGAGAGTTCTACTGCAATTTCGCTTGTATCCAAAGAATTGAAAAGGCATCCTGGTGGCTTGGAGTGTCCTAAACTTGAGCTTTTGCAGCTATCATGTGACAAAGACACTTTGCAGATGCTCCCACCCAATCTATTTACAGGGATGAATGGTTTAAAGGTTTTGTCTCTGATAAATATGTCCTTTCCATCACTACCACAATCAATCAATGTCCTTCAAAACCTTCGAACCCTGCAATTTGTTAGTTGTGAGATAACAGATGTGTCAGCAATTGGAGAACTTAGGAAACTAGAAATTCTTAGCTTTATTGGATCTAAAATTGAGGAGCTGCCGGGAGAAATGAGAAATCTTAGTTATCTAAAGTTGTTAGAATTGACAGAATGCAGTGATCTTGAGCAAATTCCACCTGATCTCCTATCGAGTTTATCTCACCTAGAAGAGTTGTACATGTTCGGAGTAGATGTGAAGTGGAAACCTATGGAAGAGGAAAAAGAGGACGAGGAAGAGGAAGAAGATAAAAAGGGAGCAAACACAAGCCTTACTGAACTCATGTCTTTGTCCTATTTGGTGGCTTTAAAAATTCAAATACCAAATATTAAGGTCTTGCCAAAAGACTTGCCCTTCAAAAATGAGATGATAAAATTTCAGATATTTGTAGGTAATAATGTGAAAATTGATGAGCATAATTTCATGGAATATTATGATTATTTAATTAAAAATAGTTTAGGACTTGCAAGTTGTGACGTAAGTGATATTGCGGGGAGTCGGATGCTTCTTCAACTTTTAAAGAAATCTGAAATTTTAAAGTTGAAAGAAATAAAAGATTTAAAAAACATTATCTATGAGTTAGACAAAGAGGGTTTTCAATGCTTGAAGGTTCTAGAAGTTGGTGGAAGTGATGATGTAGAATATGTAATGGATGCCACGTCAGATCAAAATCCTCATTCTGCCTTCCCTATCTTGGAGTCACTGAAAGTTTTTCGACTAAATAATTTAAAAGAGATATATCATAGCCAATTCCCAAAGAGATCCTTTAACAGTGCTTGTTTTGGCAACCTCAAATCTCTTTGTCTAGAAAAGTGCCAACATTTGAAAAATGTATTTTCATTGTCCATAGCGAGAGGTTTGGTTCAACTCCAAAAGTTAGAAATAGATGACTGTGATGACATGGAAGAATGTTTTCACAATGAAGGAGAAGATGAGAAGGCACTAAATGATAAGATCATGTTTCCGCAATTAACGTCTATAGAGCTGGACTCTCTACCAAGACTCATTGGCTTTTGTACAAGCATGGGTCCTGTTGAGCTTGTCCAACCATCCTTGAATCGAGAGGTATAGTTAACTTAAACCATTCAAAAGCTCGTTGTTTTATGTTTATCAATTTTTTAACATTTCGTTCTGGTCTGGATATGACGCTAATAAAACTGAAAAAGTTGAACGCTAATGCTAATAATAATTTGATGGATTCATCAGGTTGGAAGGATCAGCACTGATGAAGTGACCAATCTTGAAAAGCATAAGATGACAGACATTCAACAACATACTGGCCCCTTTCCAGAATCAACACCCATTGTCTCTCATAAACTCTTCTTATCCAACACCATCTTGTGGCCACCAAATTTAAAATATCTTGAAGTGTGGAAAGCTGATTCACTAGAAGTGGTATTTGATCTTAAAGGACTAAACATCAACGATAACCACCAGAGGATCATTGTACTTGCTCAATTGAAAACTTTAGAGGTAAAAGATTTATCTAAGTTGACATACGTGTGGAAGAATGTTCCACTGGGAATTCAAGGCTTTCAAAAACTAACATCCATTGAAGTAAGTAAATGTCATCGTCTAAGATATTTATTCCCAACTTCTATTGCAAAACTGCTTGTGCAACTTCAAAGCATTGAGATAGAAGAATGTGACGCAATCGAAAACATTTTTCAAAGAGATGGAGAAGAAGAGGCAACGGATATCATCCTGTTCCCTAGAGTTAGTTCCTTGAAACTACAAGAACTGCCAAATGTGATAAGTCTCTGTATCAAAACTTATTCTTTTGAATGGTCATCCATTAAGGAGATTTATTTGTATCGTTGTCCCAAATTGAAAACAATTGGTTCAGAAATTCAAAGCCCAAGAAAGTCAAAGAAAATCAATAGGGAACTGTATTCAAGACCCAATGAGCATGAACTTGGGTCCCCTGGTTTTCTCTGGCGATGCCTTGAGTGTGTACCACGTCACAAAAATTATGGTCTGATGGCTATGTCAGACCAAGGCACCAACAATAAATCCCAAAGAAGCTACTCTATGAAGAAAGAGGTACGTACATGTTCTAGATTTATGCACTTATCCCGGTGGACTATGGTCACCGACTGTCATATAGATATCCAATCAATCAATTGTTGACCATAACCTTAATGCATTCAACACAGTTAGTTAAAAAAAGACATTGATTGTTTTTCTATTTATTAGTTATCCACTGATCTGTTTATACTTTATACCATCTTTTTCTATAAAAAAAATACAAATAATAATTGAAAAGAAATTATTATTTTACTTGTTTATCTTTACTTGATTTTTGGTAGGATACTTTGAGTAAGTTGAAGGATCCAAAAGTTAGTGATAGCAACAATCCCTCAAAGATATGGTCTTTTTTTCCGTCTCACATAATTGAGTGCCTAAAGAATCTAGAATCGATTGAATTGATTAATCTCCCTTCACCGGAAGTTTTATTTCAACTTGAGGAACTAAATGTTGAGGAAAGTCACATGGCACCAATACTTGATCAGTTAAGGAAATTGATTCTATATGGGTTAGATAATTTGATGCACGTATGGAAGAAGGGTCCGGAAAGGATCTTGGGCTTTGGGAACTTGAGATTGTTATATTTATGGAGATGTAACAATCTGACATATTTGTTCTCACCATCCATAGCAAAATTGCTAGTGATGTTAGAGGAAATTAAAGTTGGTTACTGTGAAAAGATTGAAGAAATCCTCGCAAGAGCAGGAGAAGAAGAGGAAAAAAAGGACGTTTTGTTCTACAAAGTGAACTCAATCGCGCTTCATAAATTACCAAATCTGAAGTGTTTTTGCTCTGAAACTAATGCTTTAGAGTGGCCATCGCTAAAGGAATTAAGGGTAATTGAATGTCCTAGTTTAAGCACGTTTATTCCATCTAATCTGAACACACCTAAGCTGGAGGGAGTATCAGTATACAATAGTTATTTCAATGAAAAAGAAACGTGTCATTGGAAGGGAGACCTGAATGCCACCATAGAAAACATCTTCAAAGGAAAGGTATGGCAAATTCTCACCACAAATATCTCACTAATGGGTGAATTTTAACCCTTTTGTATAAACCATCGCACCATATAATTTGCACAAACACTTTAAGCTTTTATTACTTGGTATAAAAATTAGACCCACAATTTACATATATGAAAAAAGAAAATGTCTTTGACAAACAATAATATTTTCATTTATGATTAAATATAGTAGCAACAAACATTTTTCCAATAGCAAATATTATGATTACTTAAGTCATATATATATTTTATTCATACAGAAAAAGCAGGCGAATCATGAGAGACAGCAAGAAGAGCAAATCGAGACTATCGAGAACGATATGTGATGCTGGGCAAGACATACAGTAGGTGAGCACATTATATTTTCTTATATCAATTTAGTATTTAGTCAGTATCCAAAAATGCATAAAAATTAAAAACATATACAACTCCTTTATATATATACGTAAGGCACACCATTTGAAACACTTGTTAAGAACTATTTTCGTGGTCAAGAATCATATACAGTTTGGTAGAATTAGAAATCACACATTGTCTATAAAGATCACTTTTTCTTTTCTTTTATTTAAAAAAGAAAGATGCCAATTAGTAGAACTAGTTGTATTATGTAGGCTTAATGATAAAGTGATTCTATATATGATTCTGCAATGATTTTCAAAATCTAGGTATGTGGCTTTCTTTTGATCTACAACTACAATATCATATACTAATGCCGTGATTTCCAAACTGTTAAGTCATGGTTTTTCACATAACATTTATATTGGCTTTATTCCATAACAAAAAGTATTGTAATTGCATAAATTCATTTTCTTGTATTTTGTGGGATTTATTTATAATGGGTTTAGTACTAAGTTGGTGAAGATTGCTCAAGAAAATTGATCTCATGACTGGCTCGGTACTACAGCACCCGCGAAAGGTCATGTGAGGAGCACATGAGGAAGTTCAACAATTGGTGTGTTTTGCAAGTCACTCGCGACTTGGCCAACACGAGAGATACACTGACCAGCTGGATTTTAAATGTGACATTTCCACTTTTTTATCCTACTATATATACCCTCATTATCCACAATATTATAAAGAGGCTATTTAGAGGGGAAACAAAAAAAAATAAAAATAAATAAAAATAAAAATAAAAAACCCTACAGAGGTTTCTACAACCCACCCACCTTGTTAAAGAGAGCTACTCATTCTCAAGTGAGAAATCCTAACGGTCTCTTCTCCTTCCCTCTCCCATTGTTAAACCTTGAGAGGAGATTTGTATCCAAACACAACTCACACATATTCATAGTGTAGAGAGTGATTTAGAGCTTAAAAAGTATTGGGGATTTGCCAAAATAAGTCATTGAAGCTTGGTGGATGCAATTGGGCAATATTGTGGGATCTAAGAAGCTAGTGAAGACAATATTCCAAGAAGTCCGTTGGTAACTGAAGCTTAGAGAGCTCAAGTACTTTGCATAGATTAGGCTTGGATGGTCTTTTTGGTATCCTTGTATTCCAACTTATTCATCAGTGGACCATTTCAACTTGGAAGGTCACGAAGAGGTTTTTCACCGAGTTCTTCAGTTTCCTCTTTGATAACACGTCCTAATATTATCTTGTGTTTGCATCTCTCTTCCCTTACTTTTTAAACTTTATTATTGTTGTTACTTGCTTGTAGTTATGGCTTAGAGAGTAATTTCGATTATTGCGTATCATTTACTCTTTTTTCGCACGTAGATAAATTAGAGTAAAAGCAATTAAGCTATGTTTTTAAAATTAGAGATCTAAACAAGATATAGTGTTTTACACTATTGAACTTTCACTGACCAAATATTTTCATAACTCAATGCATTGGTGGTGTTGTGGTGCACATTGACTAAGACTCGAATAAGAATCACAACGAACACTATATAAGTTGTCTGCAAGCAAGCTTCTGACCATCCACTCAATCAAAAATTATTCAATTGCCCTTATGTTTATACTATTACCAACTAAATCTCTTAACCATCCTCAGCACACTTGCAAATAAAAAAAGACACAATCACAATGCAACTTGACTCTAATTATCGAGTTATTGGACAATGAAACTAATCTATTTACCATACTCAGTTGGCATTCAAAAAAATTATGTAATGAACAATGAGTACAATGCATCTTGTTCAAAATAAAGACACATATATCGTTAATTATTAGACAATTACTTGTGCACTAACTTCTTGTGAGCTAATAGTTTTCATTCTCATGTTTTTGGTTTCTCTGAGACCTTTATGTCTTCTTTTCAGAGTATTTTTAATGATGGTTCAATAAAATATAAAAAATCATATTTGGTATAACATAATATTGTTAATTTTGCTCTAATTTTATACTTACATTATAAGAACAAAACATCACATTCTAGAAATTAAGTCAAAATCTTTAATAGAGTATACTAATCAGAATCATTATAGTTTAAGCTTCCCTTTTTCTTATCATAAATAGAAGTATAAAAGTGATGAAAATAGGCTCATTTAACTCACTATAAATCTAATTTCTCAATTGCATTTATATAATAACACGTTATATCAACTACATAATGTCCAACCTCAAGTTAGTAAGAGAATATGACGCTGGGATATATGAAGAAGGAAGCAGTTTCACAAAACTTTTGAGAAGCACATCTAAAGCTACGCTCATTCCCAACAGGGCCTTATATTGTTTTCTTTTTGTGCCTTTTATTGTTTTCTTTTTGTTATATCTTATGCTCTTTGTGTATGTATTCTGAGAGCACCATTCAGTTATAATACTCTCGTTTTTGTCTATGTTCAATCTTTTATCCACAAGACTCCAAATTTGAAAAACTTCTGCGTTTACTAGCTCTATGTATGCTCAAGTAAATACACTCGTATTCATACTAGTTTATCTTCTTGATAATGTGATAGTTACTAAGTTTCTTTGAACTAGAAACAAGTTATATTTAATAGGATCAATATTTTACATTCCTCTCATTTCTTTTTTCTGTTATGCCCTTCATATATTTCCATGCCCATACTTTTAGGCTCTCTTTTCTTTTTTTTTCTTTTTTTGGGACACTGAAAATAATATTATTGAGGATTTACATACAAGTCCTTTTTTGCTCTCTAACTAATTTAAGCCAGAATAAAAAACCAACAGAATGCGGTTGTAAGTTGTAACATAAGCTACTGTACATTTCTTTATACAGGAAAGCAATAAATCAATTTGATGAAACCCAACTATAGCCAAACTTCCCCAGCACATTTCAGCATACAAAATTGACTTTCCACTAAAACCAAACGATACAACCAACCTACGAAATTATCATTGCCAATGAAATTGTGCACAGCAACATATTTACATGTTGAATATGAATAAAGAAAATCCAAACACCAAAAAAAAAAGGAACTCCAATATATAATCTGATTCTGGTATACAAATCGATTACTGTAACCTACATTACAAATACTATCCTATTTTCCTTCCTGGTTCTATTAAACAGCTAACATAATCAGATTATTGGATCTATAGTTTAAACATAAGAAATGAGAATAAACGACCTAGGTAAACATATGTGACACTAGAAGTGCAGATGGAGACAATATCAACAAGAAAGAGATCTGCAACTTTCAATTTGATGATCAATGTGACTAATGCATGACAACCCAATCCCAAATGAATTTAGGGTTAAAGATCGACAGCAAATCCACTGAATGGTGAATCATATGACTGATCCTTTATGAACTCTGCTTAATGATCATTTGATAGGATGGGTTGAGTCAGTCTTCAAAAGAACTTCATCAGGACAATTTTGTGCTTCTCATTCCCGTGGCCGCGCAAGCCAGAGGGAACTGAGGGCTCGAAGACGAGAGAAATAGTCATTTATTGCAAGAAGTGCACGAGCGGATTGCCTGGTTGTCAATATACGGTGCATTTGTTGCAGTGTTTGTTGACGCAAATTATCAGCCTGGTAATTTTCAAAAAAGGGAAAGAAGCCAAAGTTACATACAAGATGCATCAAAACTAGCACTAAGCCTTTTAAATGGTTGATTTGCTTCACCTAGCAGGAGGACAGATTTTGCAGAATTTAATAATAATAAGGCAGTTAATAAAAAGTAATCAGACTCTTTTCTTTTTTGCAGACTCCCCCCACCCTCCATAAAAATTCCCATGCAAGATTAAATGCAAAATGCTTGGAAGAACATATACAAATACAACATTTACATGAAGGATTTGGTTTAGTCCTCATGTTCCAAATACCTGAAAACATACCAAAGTATTCAATCATTCAGAAAAGTGCAGATCTGGGAACACTAATCCTAATGCCATGGAAACACAAACTGGCTAATTATGGACAAGGAACATAAATTAAAATTTTATAATTGTGCGAGGCCTACATTCCTCAAAACAATTAGACTTACAGATTTCCTACTATTTTACTGAAAATATCATAGTAGCTAAAGCATTTTAAAGCAACGCCAAGAAGCAATTTTCAACCATATGTAAGGATTATCCTACCACTTCAAATCTAGATTGTTTTAAGATTGAGTTCCATTTCGTCATCTTTCCTTCCTAGCAATGAGTGCATGAACCATACTGGGAAAAAAATAAGTGGGATCAAACCATAATAGAAAATTACCTGGCGAAGGAAACCCTCAAGTGTTCCAAGCTTTCCCATGGCCATGGCCATTTGACCCATATAGTTTGCCACATTCCCAGATGATCCTGATGGGCCAGGTGAGCCATTGGCCAATGTCTCAGCCAGGGATTGTTGCAATGCCTCCATGCCTTGTGACAGAGCATCTTCAGCCTGCTGGGATGACTGTTGCAAGTTGTAGATGCCTACCAATTGTTGCTCAGTTAAAGGCTCCAATTGATTCACAAGAAGCTGCACCATTGGCAATTCAGTCAAAAAAAGTTACAAAATGAATTTTTAAAAATAAAGAAAAAATAAGTGCTGCCAAGATAAAAACAAGGTGTTAAATATTTTAATTTTGACACGTTAAAAAAGAATGTCCCAAAAGTGCTTTTTTTTTTTGTCACATCATCTACAATACATCCTTTCCGAAAATGCAAGATGAAGAAGAAAGACAATGTTGAAATCAGAACGGCAAAATGATAAGAAAATCAGAAGGATTACTAGAAACATAAGAAAGTAGATAATATAGTCCTTACTTCCATGTTGAATATCTTGGACATGCAAATATACACCCATGTAGGTTTTCATGTCACCAACTCAACCCAATCAAGGAAAAACAAATTGGGTGGAGCAAAACATAAAAAAAGGGGGGGGGGGGGGTGTGGGAGAGGGGGAGCTGGGATATCTGTAGACATCCTTCATTTTATATGCATGTGTGTGTCTAGTGCATCTTCCCCTATGAATGCCATATACGTTAGAAAAATGATGAAGTGACTAGATTCATCATTTACTTAGTTTAAACTTTTGGGATAAGTGGTAGTGTGTCATACTACAAGAGCAAGAGCGCAAGAGGTCCTAAGTTTGAACCTTGTTTTCACTCTACCCCCCATTTAAAAGTTATAAAACCCACATATAGGCCCTAGTTATTAAGTGAAAATATGGACCTACATGTGAGATTGAGTGTTACAATAATAATTTAAGTAATTAAATTCATCATTTCCTAACAGCTTAAGGGTTTTTAGAAAAGTGGAAGTTTATCAATATTTTTTTTTTTTGATAAGTAAGAATGATATATATACGAAAGGCTACTCTATGCATGAAAAACATAGAGCAAACCCAGAAAGTACAAGGAGAAGAAAACAGAGAAACAAAAGAGAAAACCAAACAACTAAGAAATTATAAGAGAGAAAGGGAGCAAAGAAAAGAAGGGAGGGAATCACTAGACGTGAGTCCCCACGCCCGAGACCAATCAAAAAGAGTTCCACTAAAAAAAGCAAGCAACTGATCACTGGAGCTATCCAAATCCTCAAAAGTCCTCTGATTTCGTTCCTTCCAAATACACCAAAGGATGCACAACGGGACTAAGTTCCAAATCTAAGACGAATGCTTCCCCAACCAATTCCACCAACCAAAAAGTAAGTCTAGGATCGATCTAGGAATAACCCAAGACAAGCCAAAAGTAATAAAAACAAAACTCCATAACCGAGAAGCCATCTCACAATGAAGAAGTAAGTGGTCAACCGTCTCTCCACAATGATAGCACATAATGCACCAATCCACAAAAGCGAACCTCCTCAATCGCAAATTATCTCCCATTAGGATCTTATTCCAAGCTACACACCAAACAAAAAAAGAGACTCGCCTAGGGGCCTTTACTCTCCAAATAGCTTTCCAAGGAAAGACATTTGAGGGAGAATCCCTTAATTTGTTATAATAGGACCGGATGTCAAAAGCCCCATTAGGCTTCAACTTCCATCTCATCCGGTCACCAACCTCCATAGGAGGGTTAATGGAACCCATTAAACGAAGAAACTGCAGCCCTTCATCCATCTCCCAATCATTAAAAAATCTACTAAAACGAACATTCCAAAATCTTCTCTCCTCCGCCCCCTGCCTAGACAAGGAAGCTTCAACAGAAGCCTCCTTATCAATGGCAATACCATATAGCCTTGGGAATGCCAGATGAAAAGGTTGATCCCCATGCCACCCATCCTGCCAAAACCTCACTCTATTCCCCAACCCAACAACAAAATGACAGTTTTTGCTGAAATCCTCCCAACCCATTCGAATTCTTCTCCACAGACCACACCCATGAGCTCCCCTACCCAGCTTTGACGTCCAACCCCCCCAATCTTCCCCATATTTTGAGGCTACCACCCTCCTCCATAACCTACCCTCTTCCTTCCCAAACCGCCACAACCATTTCCCCAATAAAGCCTTATTAAAGGTAGAAAGTTTCCTTATTCCCAAGCCACCTTTGGCTATAGGCGCACATACTTTATCCCATCCTACCAAGTGAATCTTGCTATCACCCCATAAGAAATCCCTTTGCAACTTTTCAATTTTATTAGCCACATGAGTAGGAATTGTGAATAACGAAAGAAAGTAAGTCGGAAGGCTAGATAGCGTACTCTTGAGTAACATCAAACGACCCCCCTTAGACAGGTACAACTTCTTCCACCCAGCTAATTTCCGCTCTATTCTTTCTAAGATTGGATTCCAAATTGAAGGAGAGTTATGAGAAGCCCCCAACGGCATGCCAAGATACGACATGGGCAAAGTTCCAACTTTGCAGCCCAAGATGTCAGCCAGAGCATGCACATCAACAACCTCCCCTATTGGAACCATTTCACTCTTAAGCACATTGATCTTCAAGCCTGTTACCGCCTGAAAACTAAGCAACAACAACCGAATATGAAGAATTTGCTCCACATCAGCATCACAAAAAAGGATAGTGTCGTCTGCAAATAATAGATGAGAAACACGATCTCCTCCATCCCTCCTACCCTCAAGATTAAAACCACAGATCAAACCAGCTCCCTCCACTCTTCTCAACATCCTACTAAACACCTCCATCAAGATCAAATGTTTATCAATATTTATGGTGAAGAAATGTCAAGTAGATGTCTCATACACAATTAGA
Source organism: Castanopsis chinensis (assembly GCA_032878915.1). NCBI lineage: Eukaryota > Viridiplantae > Streptophyta > Magnoliopsida > Fagales > Fagaceae > Castanopsis > Castanopsis chinensis. The sequence continues at coordinate 10,630,349 of JAVQMG010000109.1, forward strand.
GATTAGATCATTCAACTCGAGATTGAATATTGTTAGATTCTAACAATTGATTGCTCAGTAATAGTGCACCATCACAAATTAGGTCCCAATATGCTCCTCCCACCATGCTCCTTCCAATAGCCAGGCTTGTAGACAAAAAACAGAGAATTTAAAATTGTAAAGCAATTCTATCAGCCTTCTACACTCCAAGTTCAAATTATTACCCCATCCATCTCAAATTGTTGGTTCTGTTTTCCAATTTGGGATGTCCCAAAAAATTTTCCTGTTTCAAAGCCATTAATTTACCAAGTTTCCTATTATGCCCCTACCAAGCATAAGCACTTTAAACAAGATTTTTTTTTTTTTTTTTTGAGAACTTTGTTTAAGGGTAAATTTGGAAACTTCTATCTTTTTAATTAAGAGACAAGACAATAAATAATGTTCTCCAAAAGAGTTGGATTTTCTAAACATGACCAACAATTTGGAACAGAAGTAGTATTATTTTTTTTTTCAATGCCTTTTAACCTATTAGAAAAACAAAATATAGCATTGAGCCTTTGATGCTATATTAGAAAAAGTAGAGACCTAACTCTTATATCATGTTAGAATAAAAAAACAAATTAGGTTAAGAAGAAAGAATATAAGGAATTAACGCAATTCAACCTTAGAGACCTACATCCACAGCAAAAAGGCCCAAAATGACTACATAATTATTACTGAGCTCTATGGTTTTTTAGAAGAGGTAAGTACTTTCAAATCTATGGTCTTCGCTCATGATTATTGCCCTTTATCTTCATGTTTTTTGGTGTAAACAGGGTTCAAATCTCTTATTCGATGATAAAATGCTTTTTTTACTTAAGATAAACTAGAACTCACTATTACTGAGCTCTGTGTTACAATGAACCCATTTAATAATATATATAGTAGGCTAAGTTTAGGACTAGCCCTAGGGTTACAATTAACTTGGACAAGGATTAGGATTACAAGTAGGATCAAGATTCCTAGTACAATGAACTTGGACTAGGCTTATACAATGAACCTTGACAAGAATAATATATTGGGCTTTAACTTTTATATCTTTATTGCCTCACTTCAAACTCAATGTGAAAGCTTCAAGACAACTTGTTTGGAAGTTTCGAGACAAATTGAGTTTGGAAGGAAGGTGTGATACATATTGGGAGAGCAAGTTGCTGGGATAGCATCCAAAATTAAACAATAAAAGAGACCTTTAGTATCCTATTAGAAAGCGCTACATGACTTTAACCATATGCCTCCAATACAAAAATAGAAATTTCTTACCCATAAAAAAAAAATAGAAATTTCTAGAGTTACAAAGCGCTCTCAAAGCCTCAAGCTGAATTTTCATTTGCACACAATAGTTACACTGTTTGTTCACAACAGGAGGATAAGGATTTATTTATCTATTATTTCACTACCTTCATTTGCACGCCTCCATCCTGGCTTTAACATAACATTTTTATTACTTGCAGGTGTTCTTTGCAGATTGTCTTTTACGTTTAATGAATTCAACTAAAATGTATACTTTTTATTTTTCTGTTCTTATTTCTGCAACAGTATGGACATATCATTTAACTAGTCAGTAACTCATGCAATGCACAAAAAAGTAACATAATATTTTTTTTCTTTTTTTTAATCTAAATATGAAATTTGATAATTATGATAGTTATTTTTTTTTAATATGGAAATACATATCTCAATATTGGGCATTTATATAGTGTTTATATAGAACTATATATTCTATCATTTATAGAAAATATAATATGCCGAGATTTTAGTGGAGAGTTTAAATATATAATTAATTCAACTAAAAATATATACATGAGACTTATGACGTGTAAAATTGTGAGACCTCAAAAGTTTATATGGAAAAATAAAAAAGGTCAACAAAAAATAAAACATCTTTAGTTTTTTATAATAGATTATAGATTATAGATTACTAAGCTATCGAAGGATAAAACACTAAAGAAAATTGCAATAAAGAAAGAAAGAAAAGGTAAAAATCCTAAGAGTTGGCACCTAGGGTAAGCAACATATTTGACTTTTCAATAGACTGAATTAAACCTGCTACACACTATTCAAATATGTCACCCCTGCTATTTACAATGTGTTACTCTTGCTCCACAAATTTTGAAGCAATAGTTGTTGGCGCTTGAACTTCTCTTTCAACACGGACAATTCTTTAAAAGCATTTGCTAGATTTGCTAAGGTTGGCTCTATGGCAAACTGTCCTAGAGTAGTTCAGCTTAAGACCAGAGGCTGTGCGACCAATCATATTGTGCTACTCATTGTTTGTTCCCTTACCTTAGACTGTCACTCAAACTAGAAAATTGTGATAGATATTTCTTCCAATAGTATTGAGCTAGATATTCCTCTTTGATTTTTTTTCTTCATTTCTTTCCACTCAATAATGGCAGGCTTGTACAATATAAGACAAAGGTTCTCACTATTTTTTTATTAATACATAGATCTACCGATGAGTGTTATCTTGGCAAACCTTTTTTTTTTGATAAGTAATCAGAGAGCTTTTATAAATGAGTGAAAAAAAAGACATACAAGAAGTTCATGATGATGAACAGCAAGAGAAAAACTATCCGGAAACTAAGCTAAGGGAGGATAAAAACTCAGAAAGAGAAGAACAACTAGTAAAACCCCAACAAAGAGACCACTCCAGAAGACTCCGCTGGCATAGAAGCTTTAACTCAACTAGCGTCTTCTCTTTGTCCTCAAAGGATCGACGATTTCGTTCCAACCACACAGTCCACATTAAGCACCCTGGAACCAAGTTCCAAATGTCTGACTTGTGCTTCCCATGCCACTGATGCCAGCTAGAAATCAACCCCGCCACCGATCCTGGCATAACCCACAAAATACCAAATGCCTGAAGCAAACAAGTCCATAGGGAATGGGCAACAGGGCAATGGAGAAGAAGGTGGTTAACCGACTCCCCATCATTGCAACACATACAACACCTATTAGCCAAAGGGCGTCTCTTAAGCATAAGGTTATCTAAAGTGAGAATCCGACCATGTGCAGCAGTCCACAAAAAGAACGCCACCCGCTTAGGGATTTTTGGTTTCCAAACCCCCCTCCAAGGAAGCCAAGTATTAGAAGCACCCCGAATCGCAAGGTAATAAGACCGAGTGTCAAACTTACCATCCCCTTTAAGCCGCCAGTAAAGGGTATCTCTCCTGCTCCCCTGAGGAATACGAGCTTGGATGAGCCGAAGAAGGGAAAACGAAGCAGCCATCTCCCAATCTTCAAAAGCTCTATAAAATGTTAAATTCCACACTCTAACATTACCCCCTTCTGGAGTCCACAAAACCTCAGAGATACAGGCATCCTTGACCGTTGAACACACATAAAGCTCAGGATAAAGAACTTTTAGCAAACCTTATCTAATAAACCTTCTTGTTTAAAGAATTGGCCCATCTCATGTAACCAAATGTTGAAAATCCATGGGTCTTGATAACCACCAAACAGAGGTGCCTCTTATATCACCATGATTCAGTAGAATAAAATTTCAATAAATAATTGAAACAAGAACTTAGATTTCATGAACTATGCTACAGACTCGCTCATAGTTTTAAAAACCAGAAGCCGGGACCAAAAACAGTTCTTTGACCGTACTGGTTTTTAAGACCATGGACTTGCTATTGCAGTGCATGGCTTGCACTTCACAAGTTACTGGCTTTGTATTGTCTAAATACCCAGGAAGAGCCCACTGTTTAATTTGGTGGGTCAGACCACATGTCAATTGGCCTATAATCCAATAATCAAACCATACAGCTTTGGGCCTTCAAAAACCCTCTTTTTTCTCTTCTTTTACAGACAATTAAAGGAAGCTTGCAAATCAATAAGATTGGTCAGTAGTTGTCCCAATAGATTGGTGTGAGGCTCTCAATTCTCAGACCAAGCACTAGTCAGGACTCTGTCTAATGACATTGTGCAAGGGGGAAGGCTTCCAACAGGTCGCAACTACTCAGCCTGGCTAGCAGTCACAATAACACATCCTAGCCTTGACTTTTCCAACAAGCTTTTATCAGAAATGCTTGGCTCAAAGACTAAAGGAGGGACCGCATCATAAGGTTTCTGATTGAACCACTGGTGTGAGTAGGCTATCGCAAAACTTGACATTGTTGATTATGCGGACAAACAGCCAATTGAATATGTAGCAGCATTCCTGTTTTATCTTTGTTATGAGTATAAAACTAGGGGCAAGAGAGTAAACTGTATGTAGACCTATATATATCAACAATATGTTATACGTTAGGGTTATATCAAGTCAAAATGGACCATTAATGAATTTTCAATAGCGGATATATCTGAATCCTTATCAGACTGAAACGACTACCATTATTGATATCAAAACAATAGCGATTCGTACAAGATAAATCTTCTGATTGATAATTGGGCCAAATTATGTTTAGAGTTGAGACCAAGCAAGATAGAAAACCTATGAGTCAACACCTAAGGTGGATTGGAGGAAACACTAGACCATTTAAAAGAATTCCCAAGGAAATGTTACTAATAAAGCCAAACTGAAAACTTTGGAGTACAATAGTGTGATTATATAGACTACTATAACTTAACTAAATCCAATTTACTTTTTTTTTTTTATCGGTAATCAGAAAATTATTATTAATGAGACTTCGACCCTACATCCAATTGACTTACAGAAACCCAATTATCGAATTACAAAATATGACTTTGACTCTAAGAAATTAAACAAAATACTAATAAGCTAATTAAATAAGAAGAACTAATATAAGAACCAACTTACCAATAAAAGACAATTGAATTCTAAAAGTAAATAAAACTAAGTTAAAAGATAAAATCCCACATCATGAGCTCACACATATATGCTTTATATTCTTATGTACAAACTAATGATCTTCTGATTCATATTTGCCCGCATTTCAGAACATCAAGTTTTATACTTATATAGTTCTCATTTCTATCAAATATGACTTAAATTCTCAAGCTGAGAAACAAATGGTCTTTGGACCAATATGGCATCTCTTGACCCTTAAACAAGTGGTGGAGCGATAACAGTTCCAATCCCATGAAGGAATGTCAGTCCTATTGTGTGTTTGTGTGAAGCTTAGAAACCATTTGTGCTATCCAAATAATACATACAGCATTACATCAATTGCACACACAAAAGCAATGCTCAGTTATTTTTAAGATAACATAGTTGTGTCATACATATTCTTCTCCCACTTTATCACAAAAACAACTACAACAGATAAGGACATAGAAATTATGAAAAGGAAACTGACCTTGAGGAGTTCAGATGACCGAAAGCCACCAATCCACATAAAACACCGCTCTGCTGGAGTCTTCCACATTCCTGATAATATGTGGAAAACATCAGCCTTTGCTGCAATTCCTTTCAGCCTGAAAATGTCATCAAACTGTGCTGTAACATTGTCAACTATAGTGCGAAGCTCTGTGTCGCCAGCATGTGAGTTGACTGCGGCCCTGAGCTCACTTATATGCCTGTTATGCTCCTCAAGCCACCGTGCATACTCTACATCAAATGCCAAGGCACCTATAGAAACACACAATCAAGAAGACAAATTTTAACCATAAAAGATCTGCTTCATGGAACTATAATCTGAGCTTTTTTTTTTTAATAAGCACTGCACCACAAAGTTCTTAGTCAGAAAAGCCAATGCAAACAAAATAATTAACAAAATAAAATTCCATAACCACCACCTAACCCTAGATACTGTTTATGTGCACCCTAACGAAAGCCAGAAAATGCTGAAGGATACTTGCCTTCAGGCACAAACTTGTCAGTACATACCTCCTCATTGGAATTCATGCATATGGAAAGAGCCAATAACAGTTTGTAGGTGGGCCTGTTCAAGTTGGGTCCAAGAACACAACCCATCTTACATACCTTTTTTTAGGGACTTATATAATAGATTTTGGTATCTAGCCACAACTTAAAATTTTACATCGAAATTAAGAATTACACAACATGTAACATAACCATTATTATTAATAAAGAGCAACAAGAATTATATTCGAAGTGATTTGACTCAAATCACAAAATGCATTTATTATAAAAAGAGAGAAATTTGGGACTCTATTCTTATCACACATAAATGCGCATATAGTAGACTAACATCTAGTATTCCAAAATATTATGTAAATTGGACCTTGGAGAAGCATACAACCATGTCAAGTTAGAAAATTCTAATACATGTTGGAATGATGTGGTTTTTGGGCCCAAGGGAGAAGGTGGATCTACTTTAGCATTAATTATTAGATTCTCTATTCTTGTTGATGGTAGTCCTAGTGGATTCTTTGCCAGTTTATGGAGCCAACATCAAGGAGATCCTTTTATGTGTGATTTTAATGGATGCCTTCCTTAAAATTTGAGGTTAATTACATTTTACCACTTCACATTTGATTCATTTTCATATTGGCCTTCAATGTTTCAAAATTTTCAGTTTGACCCTCCACATTTAACGTAGTTTTCTATTTTCACCTTGGCAATTCATGAAAATGAATATTTTGAAACATAAAAGATGAAAACAGCCCCCAAATTTAAGAGCCAATAGTGTACTTTAGTCTTATATTAATGGGTTATTGGCATCATGGGGAGGGGTGGTGATGCAGGAAACACAAGGAAATTTTTATTTTAATTTAGTCTTATTTATCTTTGAAAGTCAAATGTATTTTTATGTTTTAGGTCCTAGAAGTTTATTAGGCTATTAGTATTTGGAAGCAAGGTTATTTTTGTAATACAGCAATTTCGCCAATTAGAATTAGGGTTTAGTTTTGCCTATATAAGCAAACTATAGTAATCCTCTTGGAGATAGTTATGTTTCAATGGATTTAAAAAAATGGCCCTTTGGTTTTTCGGTTTGGTGTTGACTCTAGTTCCATCCTAGATGTTGACTCCTAGTGGTTTTTCTGCTTGGTGCTAACTCCAAGCGAGGCCTAGGTGCTGAATCCTAGGCCATACCCCTTTATTTTTATGTTATTTAATTTTGTTCTGATTGTCCTATGTCATTTTTGGTAACAGAGCTTCAGTCCACTTGTAGCAGTACCATAGGTACGTAAAGTGTAAGAGCCAAACTTCAGGGTGCTCCATTTATCTCTAGGACATGACACTATTAGTGCAAGAGCCAAACTTCAGCCCCGTGTAGAACCTTTTTTTTATGAATTAGCCCCATATAGACCTAAACCAAAAACCTACATCAAAAAATAATAAAAACAAGGAATGGCTAATAAAAAGACACCTGTGCTACCATTAGATCACAGACAATGAGCAAATAGAGATGGCCATGATTTGGAAAGCATTTAGCATTACTTACCCCCAAAAACTAAGTATCTAGCATTAAAAGTTCATAATTTAAAGCCCGAAGCCCAAAACAAAACTAGAAATTGAAAAAACAACTAATGTAGAGAATTAATTGGAATATTCTCTAAAAAACTGACCTATACATAACACAAAAATTTTTTCCATGATTCAATGATCATAAAGGATTCATAAGATCAATTCAATTTAATTAATTAATTATAAAAACTTTAACAACTAAGCTTTCTTTATTTTGTACCTTTGTTTGAGGGAGAAATAATCACTAAATATGCCAGAAAAAGAGTTCAGATTCAAAGAGACTGCAGTTGAGCAACCCATGAAGGTCATGAAAGAAAGATGATGTAGGACGAGATCGAAAAATAGAGATAAAGGGAAAAAGATAATGAAAAAAGGAAAAAACCTATGCTTCACCATCTAGAATCTGCCTAAAAACCCTAGGCATCACCACCTAACAAAGAGAAAACATTCTCTAATCATAAAAATTCTTTTCAGATTGTACCGCTTTCACAATTACAAAAGCCACAATTTTAATAGGGCTAAATTCTAATCATGCCACAATTAAAACCCTCAATAACAGAAAACATCAAATTCAATATATATACTTAATAACGTAGGGAATTATTGGTAAAACCTGCAGGCAACTGACCCCACCTGCCAAAACCAGTTACCAAGCAACCTAGGGGCATTCACCCGACTGGTTAAAGGGGAAAAAAAACTAGTTCAAAATCACAATAAAGACCAAATTCAAAATTCAAATTCAAAAAATAAAAAATAAAAAATTAGTTAAAAATTCAAAAATAAAATCTGAAATAATAAATACTGAATTTATTTTGGTGATTCTTGCATCAAAAGACAAACACAATGACATCAAGATGGATGTTTAGAGAATTTCCCTGGGACAGAATTAGTTCTCCAACTTTCGGCCTTTGGAGCACACCCCAATTACGTTCAACATAAATGAATCTACATGTCAAAGTTGATTTCAAGTAGGCAAGCCAGTAAACTATTAGATTTTAAAAATAAAAATAAAAAGGTTCAATGCTGGTTTGAGTTGACATGTAGTTTAGCAAAGAAACATGAATGAGCTACAAAAACACCTTGGCATGTTTACAACCCTTGATGGGTTAAGATAGCAATCCACTTGAGGTGTCCACATCAAATTGTATGTTGAGCTTGCCTGCGCAACTAAGAATTTAAGCGAATTTTATCATAAAACTCAGTAACTCGCATATTTCAGCCACAACCACGTGGTTACATTTTTAAGGACCTTAACGCGCAAAATAATAAGAATATGATTCTAAAGTTTTTAGAGACATTAATTCTGTGATCAATTTTCCAAATCAAGGCACACAATCCATAAAGAATCAAAAGGAAAAAGAAGTTTAGATACCATTTCCGCTCATTGAATGGGATTGGTCTCCTGAGCTTGAAATGAATATGCCCTTGAAGAAAAAATATTATTAGAAACATAAGAACAATGTCCCAAGCCATCACATTGAAATGTCAAAAGGATAAAAGGAGTACTGCACTTAATTTAGGATAACATTGTCAAACCTGCTGGCGGGCTCGCTGGAGCTCTTGCTCTAGTTGAGTTAGCTTTAGGCGGCTACTCTCAAGTTGTTGCACATATGCCTAAAAATTTAAGTAAAAACAAGTTGTTACATCTTATACACAAACTATTATAAAATGAAGCAGCTTGCATTCCAGCATATGCAGCAATTATAATTGAAAGCACAGCAACATAACAATGACAACAATGTTCATGAAGTGAAAAGAACGGAGGACACAAAAGGGCCTACTTTTTTCCTTAATCGGCTTTTTCTGGCAGCTTCACGATTTTGAGCAAGCCGACGTAAAGTCTGCAAAATTTTGATTTGAAATTTTCTGAATATATATTTTCTAAATCATATTGATCTGAAATTATCTGAATATACATTGTTTAAATCATATTACCTTTTGATCCCCTGATTTCTCTTTTGATTTGTCACTGGAATCAGAAGCCGCAACAGCAGTCAATTGACCCCTTTCATGCTGCACAAAGACAAGGAAGGCACAAACTTAAAGTCACTGCCAAAAAGCAGCCAAGCTTTTTAATAAAAAAGAAAGTTCTTACATCCAATTTTCCTATCTTTTCAAAAGCAAAGATAGTTCTCATTAAAGAATTATTACCATATGGATCTAATGAAATGGCATATTACTTTTTAGCATCAATTTACTACATAGCAGCATTACTACAATGTATTTATAGATGACATGATCTACAGAAAGCTGAATAAGATGAATAAACAATGAAAGAGACATCACCCTTTGATTCTTGTCGTCCGTGTCATCAGTTGAGGTATCAGTCCTGGGGCTTGCTTCTGCCATCGTGGACTCCCCCCAGTTCTCACGATGGCCACCAGATGTAGAAACTAGATTTGATTGTGATTCTTTTTGTAGTGATAAAGTCTGAGACCCCACAATAGCAGCAGATAGATTTATATCTGATGATGCAAGTGACTAAATTCCACAATGCAGGAGAAAAGAGAATAGAAAAACAAGTGCTTAGTTTTAATTTTATCGAACTTGAAGCAAGTAACTGTTACGGAAATTGAAATAATTACCTTATTTAAAGTGGCAAATTGAACTTCTGTACCTAGTGTCTGGCTACTTGACTTCATCTGGTTATATAGGGGATCTAAAAGCCAATAAAATTATTAAATAGGGAGAGAAGATGGTTAAGAAGCATGTGACATTCAACATGACAGATATGCCTCCTAATTTGATATAAATCATGTTAGTATATTTCACAAACAACCATTAAGACTCATAATACAAACTATTACATGCATGACCAAATTGCAATCCAAGCAACTCAAAAACCATGGAACAGTATTTTCTGTGATTGTAATTCCTGTACTTCCTGAAATTATGCCTTTACAAGCTCATACTTCCAGGGAAGTCTAAGAAAAGATGAATAAGAAAGATTTATGCAGAAGGTCAAAATGAATCCTTAAGGCAATATTTCTGAGCATAGGTCAAAATAATTACAAATGAATTGATCCACAATAATCATCCTACAACACCAGGATATAAGGTCATAGCAATTTGTGGACACAGTTATTGGGTTACGTACATAGTTATGAGAAAAAGCATCAGGCAATTTATATCTATAAGCTTATTTACAACAGACAATATAGACATTTTAGGACAATAAATGAGTTTCTCATGCTACATGGAAAATAAGGAGAGATTGGAAACAATGCTTTCTACTAAAGACTTTAGCAAGGCATATTTGTTATGCACTTATTCAAGTTAAAGCCAAAAAAAAGGATGAAAAGAAAAGAAAAGAAACATTGTATGATTGGTAATTGAAATAACCACAACAAGATTAATCTAATTTGGTCAAAAATTGAATTTTAGCCACGTACTTCTACTTAGGTCAACAGCATCCTCTATGCGAAATCCAAGTGATTGCTCAAAAGTTCCGAATTCTGAAATTCGAGAAGAACCAATGGCGTTTCCTTCTGTGCCACTGAAAGCCACAAGATCATCAAACCACCCATAATAACAAAGAAAAAAAATAAGAACCATAAAAAGTAATATAATCCATATTCCCTAGCCAAGTACTAAAAGCTAAAAGTATGCTAAGAATTCAACATATCCATCCACAGAGATACACATCCATTTAAAGCCTCTATATGGTCAAAGCATAATTGAAATTTCAAACATAATTTCAGTCTCATAAAATCAACACAGTATAGACAATTTCTATTGAATGATTACTAATGACTCAATTCATCAATCTTGATATGCTAATCCTTATCAACCAAATATTTTATCACATTTTCAATATCGTATTATACCCAAATTAAGAAATGAACTTCCAAATTTTAAACTCATACTAATTTGTAGAAGACACATTGTGAAAAGGAAATAATCTGGAAAGGAAAATGCACACCTACATGAATAGTGAGACGACAACTTAGCACTAGGATGATCTGATAAAACGCCTAAACTATGATAGTTGATTGAAATAGTTGTGTTCATAGTCTAGGGCAATAATCAAATTTAGCAAATTTTACTCTACTTTTTCCCTGTTGACATATAATCGCACAACCATTGATTTAAATCCCCACATTTTTTATTCATTTGAAATAAAACATATTCCTACACTATCAGAAAACGTTCCCACAAGTCTCTTAAGGCATCATTAGAAATAATAACAGTAAAACAGAACTTCATAATCTTATATTTTATTCTGTTTCTCATCATCAGAAAAAAAAAAAAAAAAAAAAGAGGGAACTCATCACAACAAGACCAAATAGCAGAATGGCATTAATGGAGCGTTGTCACCTCATATCCCATTTAATAACGCAATCAAAAATATTATTCTAAATTTCTTTTTCTTCTCCTATACTTCCTCAGCAACATAGTTTCTAAATCTCAGCAGCAAGCAAGAATTTCTCTAATTAATCAACCAAAGTTACATTATAGTAGCAAAATCCATTTTATCACCAGTATTAAAACAAAGCTTGTAAACTATCCCAGAAACTTGTATTAAAAAAAAAAAAAAAAAAACTAAGATGAGGCATTAAAAACGAATTAAACTTTATGGCCAATGAAATTTAACAGTAAAATTCAAATCAGAGGTGTACTAACAAAGAGAAACAGAAGGAAATTTACAGGGAATTAGACGTGGGTATAGCAGGAACGAAGCTCGGCATCCCGGTCACAACTTTATTAGCATCTTCTGTTCCAATCTTCACTGTTCTACTACCCATGAATCACCATCACCATGATCATCAAATTCACCACCTTATCCCCCTCAAAACAAAACCCAAAAATCTTAAAACCCCTTTACAAAATCAAACTAACCAGGAACTCCAAAATCACAGACTACAGTACAAGTAGCTTCTCAAGCCAAGTCAAACTACCACTTCATCACCTTCTATTCCATACCATAAGAGCAAAGATGCAACTTTTACCAAACAAACACAAGCTAAAACTCAAACCCAAATCCAAAATCGAACCAACCAACCAACAGAATCAACCTGCAAACCTTAAAATTCACAAACTAAAAGTAGAACAAAAGACCCTCTAAACCTTAACAACCCCTTCCAGCACCAAATTCACCAAAACCACCACAAACTGCATAGAAAAACAAAAACTTGAAGCAGAACTAACACTAACCCAACACATAAAACAAAAGACCCAGTGCTTGAAACACCGATTTATCACTATTTGAGCAACACCCAGAAGCTCAAAATGAGAGAGGAGCCCAAAAGAAAACTGAAAACCCTAACCGGTGAGCCTTTCTTGCAGATAAATACTACTCCTTTAATAACTTACTTTGACTTTTTGATCGTATACTCAAGAATACAGTATTTTATACAACAACTACTCTCTCTCTCTCTCTCTCTCTCTCTTATATTTCAAACAGACCCACCTTGAATTTTGAGCTTTTTTCTTTTTTTAGTATTCTAATTTTTTTTTTTTGGTAAGAGAGAGAATGGAACTGTAGAACTTAGAAGAAGAAGCGTGACGTTCAGACCATTCCAATCTAACTTCATCTGTCCTTTTCCTCTGTCTACTTTTTCCCATTTTTCAAAGCCACCAGTTTTTTTTTGTATTTGTATATACTTTTCTACTCTCATTGTGGTGTTTTTTTTTTTTTCTTTTACTGCTTTGCAAAAATGTATGTACCTTTCTTTTGTGTCCGATACTTTGGTACATATCAGAACTTTCCCTCTCAAGTTTGTCATAATGTCATTGAGTACCCCTCTTTCACTTCCCTGTGACTGGTCTCTTTCTGCAAGCTTTTATCTCCCAGTCATCTTTTTCAGTGTTAGAATTGTAAATGTCTTCATGGGCCCACGAATATTTACCAAATAATACTAAACTTACAAATTATTTTACAAATTTTTTATAAATCAATAATATATCAATATCCACGTTAGATATTTTAATACTAATTACACAATTCCAATTAATTTATTATATCCATTCAAGTTTTAGAAAATTGTAGTTGTCTTTAGAATTTTGAAAACATTATGGCCCCACAAGTGTACAACGAGTAATGTTAGAACTATAAATTATTTTACAATTTTTTTACAAACTAGTCATATAGTAATGTGGAGCTCACATCAAAATAGATAATTCCCTTTTTTGTAGACCTATGAATTATGAGCCATGCAATAGAAAGAAATTCTTTTGATTTTTTATAATCAGTTTTAAGGCAACTTTAATTTTAAGTTTTAAAACAATATTAAACTAACAAACACTCATTCTAATTTTCAAGTTATCATCACCGATACTCTTTCTAATGTTTTTATATGAGGATCTAATTTTCTCTTTTTGTCTCACATCCATAGTAGAAACTAAATTAAAATAATTTTTCATAGAATTTAAAGTACGACCATAAAAGGGGTGGGAAGAAAAAGAGGATGAGAATTTTGTATTCCTCCAAACATACAAAGAAGATTAAAGGGAAAATTAATGAGATTTAAAATACATGGATAAGTAAACAACCAATTTGGTCTTAATTAATTATTTTAATCTATATAATAACTAATAGTCGAAACGTTTGACTTTTTGTTGACTACTCCTCATTGCGCCACGTGGCTATATATATTAATGCCATGTCTACGTTTAAAAACACAAAAAAATGTGTCTATTCAAGCACACAGTTTCAAAACTATTTTTGCAACTGTTGGTGTTCAATTGCACTGTTCCACTTGGTAGTTATTAATTTTGCACAGTTACTGATACATTTCACGTTATATTTCTTTAGGAAAAAAAAAAACAACAACAACAACTTCAGTTCATTTTTCACCCCCTCTCTCTATACAACAAACTTTCTCTCTAAATGGAAAAAGTTTTGGGTTTTAACATCATTTTTCATCTTAGTGTTTCAATTCAAGTTATTGAGTCATATTTTAATTTTTGAAGCAAATTTTGATTCTCTCTAATTCTCTCTTACTGGGCTAACTTTCTTAAGATCATTGAGCGAAGCCAGGGGTTGCAAGTGTAGAAAGAGGTTTTTGTCCTTTGCAATTATTATTATTTCTTAATTTGTGAAGAGAACTTTGCAATGGCTCTATCGAGTTGTAATCTGAGAGATTTTATGTTTTTGCTTAGAGTTTCTACAATTTGTGATTGCATTTTGCAATTAAATTGAATTTGCGTTCGTGTTTAATGAACATGTTTTGATCGTTTGTTTTAAGAGTCTAGGTTTCAATCTATTTTGTAATTACCATACATTGTCAACATATTGTGGGTTGCATTAATTGTGCATATTTGGGTTTTTACAATTGTGATAGTTTTACTGGTTTTGATTTGTTTGCCCATGGAGTTATTGTTTCGGTGAATCAACATTGTTATTCATTGCGTTTGTATTATTGTGCATACATGGTGGGTTTGTTTACAAGTCAAGTAATATGCCTTTTTTTTTGTTTCTACTCTAATTTCATTTGATTGTGTTTATATAATATGCATTTGATTGTTTATGATTTTGCTTCATCAAATGCAGTTTTAGTTTTGCTCAGAATTTGAGATGGCAGCAAAATTATCAATGTTGTATGATTTAGTGGAATGGGTGTTGGATCCGGTGCAGGGATTGGATCAAATTGACAGAGCCACTAAAGCCTAAATGTTATGGTTTGTGCCATTCTAACTTGCATCTTTATTATTGTTGGTTAAATAATGGAAACTAGTAGGCTTTGATAGTTCTTCATACATGAGAAGAGAAGAAACGCCAACCCTTCCCTCTCAAAGTTTTTGAAAAAATGCCTGAGCCAAACTAAAAAAATGGGGCTTTTGTAATGTTCTATAAGCACAATTGTGCGTGTGTGTGTGTGTATATATATATATATTCTATTTACTGATTTTTTTGTAATACTTATTAAACCAAATGTAAGAACACATTATGATTATTGTAATATATTACTTCATAATATTTGTATTTATCTAATTTTTAATGATCTTGTGGCAAAATTTTGATAATTTCATCATAATAAATGTTTAAACTACATTTTTCATCTTATATTGGAGATGATTTAGCTTTCAATAGTTGAAATTAGAGAAACTTTTAAACTTGAACATGTGAACATTTGATCTAAAACAATCCCGTGCATCGCATGGATTAGCGACTAATTTCATATATAAGGGTGTTATTATACATAATATTTTTTTTCCTCTTTCATGACACAAGGGAAAGCATAATTTTCAATTATCCATTTTTCTATCAGTTTTGTTAAAAACTTAGAGTAGAAATTGACCTTATTTTTTTATATAAGTAAAAAAGGTGAGTGCATTAACAGTTTTGCCACTCAATTGGAAATGTGAGTGCGATCAATTGTGACTATCCTATATAGGAGTGATAAAAACTCATCTACTTACTAAGAAATTAATATCTTTTTGAGAACTTAATATATTAAGTGTTCGTTTGGTAAAGATTATTTTTACCAACTTATTTTACTATTCAGCTTATTTTTATTCTATTCACGAGTCCCACTGTACTTTTTGGTACTATTTATAGGCCCTACTTTACTATTTCAGCTAACTTTTACATTTATCTACAGTAATTTCAATAAAAAGTTTTTAGTTTTAGCAAAATAAACTGATCTCAAATAAACCTTATGTACTTATTTTTTTATGAATATAACTGATAGAAAATGGTCACGTCGTGTGCACATGACCAATTTACTATAACAAAAATATTTTTTTAAAAAATAATATGTGCACAACATATAATCATTTTTTTTAATATCTCAAGTACCTAGATGAAAATTGATCCCTCATGTAATTTTATTTATCTACTTCCCATTTTGATAGATCCCTCATGTAAATTGAATCATGGTATGATTTCAATCACATCTAGAACCCCAATATAATTGCCCCTTAATCGGAACAGATATCATATCATCATCATGTCCTATACTCATTGACTAGGTAGATTTTCCTTCTTTTTCACTCTCTACCATATGTATACCAAACTAATCTTTTTAAACCATCATACATTTTCTATTTTTCTCTTTATCCGTATAATAAAAATAGAGTTTCGTTTCTACGTCCCCACTAGCAGTGCAATAACATGACAATTATTCCAAAGACTCTCTTTTATTGACCCTTGGGAATAAAGTCATTCAAAGGCACAAACTAGTCAACTTCTTTGGGTTTGGGGGTAGGTGAGGAGAGGGGGCAACCTACAATTTCAATGAAATTACCACTCATTTTTTATATTCTAAAAATCCTTAAGGGCCATACTTGATAGTTTCAAACTTTCTCTCTTTTCGAACATAAAAAAATTAATAAAATATTTTTGCAAATGGATCGGTTACAGACAGTGAATCACAGTGATACAACAAAAACCGAGCCCCTTTGAGTCTTCAAATTTACAATATGATCACTACGCCGTGATCCTTTGTCTGATTAAGAACGATGGCAGTTCTGAGATTTTGACCCACCTGAGGGTTCTTACAGTGGCATGGGAACATGTGAGGTTAGTTATGTAAAATTTTATCGTCATTGAACCAATAGCAGTCTTTTATATTGCCGCGCCGCCCGCAAAGAAGCTTACAGAACTTCTTTTAATGAATTAAATGACTATTATGCCCTTAAGAGTAAAAGTCAAAATTGATAACTTTGGATCAAAGATATGGCCCCCCATTTCATATTTGATATTTACTTCCAGCTCCCTACACGTGATGCTTGTTGAAAATTCCAATAGAAAATAGTTTACATATATATATATATATATATATATATATATTTTAAGGGGTGGGTTGGTTAACATGATCCATCAATGATCAAAAAAAGAAAAAAAAAGTGATTCATCAATGAATGGTATGCATCCGATTGTTTTTTTTTTTTTTTTTTATTAAACCTTTTTGTCTCAACTAAGAATTTTAAGATTGCCTCAATTTAATACCAAATAAATAAATCCATTATTAATATTTTTTATGATTTAATTGTTACAATAACTTGAGAAAATGGATTTGAATCCTGATTTTTTTTTTTTTTACTTTTAATGACAATATCATTAAATTACAAAACTTATAATAAAATATATTAGTCTTATGAGCTAATAATATATGGCAATTAACATCAGATAAACAAAATTCATATGATTATATTTTATTAAAGAATGCTAAGCCAATTGAGTATGTATTAGGAGTTCTTTTTATTTTATGGAGAGAGAGAGAGAGAGAGAGAGCAGTTGTTTTGAAATTGTTGTTCCTAAGAACAATAATTAATATATAAATTGAATTTCATTACATTCAACATATCATATAAATTATTGAAATTCACATAAATTAGAATTTACCTAAAATTAAAGAATAGTGAAGAGATGTTACCTTGATGATGTTTTAATATAATCTCGTAACATAAGAATAATTTACTGTCAATTCGTTAATTTTTTTAGATGGCAGAGTTGAGAAGTGGACTATGTCAATATTTTGAGATAATACAAATCTCTCATATAGTACTTTCTCATTACCCAAGAATAGTGTAGTAGGGATATATATATATATATATATATGTTTTTTTATATCCCTTCCTTTTACCACACATATATATTAGAAGTGGGAAAATTCATCAGAAGCATTGTGGTGAAAATTGATTTAATCACATTAACAATATTTTGCCAATGATTAGAACAAAATTGAATACCAATCAAAGCTTAGCAATTAATGATTAGTTTAATATATCATCAGCTACTAATGTTCAACAACAAATTTTTAACAAAAAACTAAATAAATTATTTCCAGACAAACACTTTATATGTTAACTTATGATTAATATATAAGTTGACAACACATGCTCAAATGCTTGCAATAAACTTATGTGAAAATGTTGAAATCCTATTATAAATTGACACCAAAAAAAAAAAGTGAGTTTGGTAATGGTAATAGATTTGTAGGGGACTGCTACTTTTAGGTAGGGTGAGTTTTGAAAAAATGTAAAAAAACAAAGAGGAAGAGTGAGGATTCTCTCCGGTCATTAAAGTGTTTGAATGGTTAAGGATCAATCATGAAAAGACATGTGAACAAATTATTTATTGAGGCACATCTTTTTTTATGGTCAATTCTCAATGATTTTCGTTGTATGATTGAGGGGTTTCAATTGCTTATGACCAACTTTAGCCTATTAATTATGTATGTTAGTTTTAACTTAAAAAAAGGCCAAGCTTATTATGGCCAATTAGAGAAAATTTTGTCTGACTAAAAAGATTAGGTATGAACATATCGAGCTGTTGTGATCATCTTGAATAAATTTATATATGGTAACTATATTAAGTTAATTTTTTTATGAACTAAAGGTAAACTATATAAGCATAATTTATACCTTTGTCACATCACACTCAATAATAAAATTTTCAAAAACAAGGCAGGTGGCACTCATCTTTCTTGATAGGAACTATTGTTTAGAGGCCTTGTGTTAAAAAAAAATTCTCCCTGTCTCTCTTTGAACAGGTCATGGAGCCCAATTACTTGTCCCATGTGATAGAGGGAGTGCTCTTTTCCTTTATTTATTTAAGTCTTCCCAATATATAATAATAATAATAATAATAATAATAATAATAATAATAATAATAATAATAATAATAATAGTAGGTAAAGCAGGAAAAAAATCCAATTAAGTTTTAAATTGGAATTTAATTAGAATCTAATTTTGCGCCATATATCTTATTTAATTTAAATTAGAGAATTTTTTTTTTCAAGTGAGTTAATTTAGTGTAAAAATTGAATTTCAATTAGATTTTAATTTTGCATCACGTGTCCTATCTAATTTAAATTTTTAAATTTTTGTGCCAAATTAATTAATTTAGTGTAGAAGACGAAGAGTCCAATATAATAAACCATAAAAAACATAATCATATAACTAAAAAAATTCAAATTTATAAGTCATCTATACATATATGAATAGGTAAATTTTAGAGAAAATCGAATTAGAATTTGAAATCATAATCCAATCTTGCGTTATGTGTCTAAATTTATGTGGGAACTATACCATAATTATCCACTTAAGTTTGTGCCAGATGTCTACTTAAGTTTTTTTAATCTTTTTGTCAAGTAAGTTAATGAATGCAAAATACTAATAATCTAATATTAATAAACTATAAAATAAAATAAAAATCACATATATTCAATAAAAATCACCACATGTTTCTCAATAAATAAATAAAATAAAAATCATCATATAACAAAAATCACTACACGTTCTATTTTATTAAAAATTTAAAAATTATCATAAGTAGTATTAAATTTAGTTAAGAATTTTAATATGTGACTAATTACGTTTATTTTAAAAAAATAATTTGATTAATTATCTATATTTTATGATAAAAATTGTGTTTAATTTTAAATGTATCTATATGTATGCATGAATACATGTGTTATATGCTTTAAAAAAAATTAATTTGACTAATTATTTATATTTTTATAATAAAAATTTTGTTTAATTTTAAATGCATCCATGCATTTGCATGGAGCTACATGCTAGTTGGTAATTATATTTAGATTTGAGTGCGATTTTGTTCCTTAAATTATATGTTAGAATGTGAATTCATCAATAAAATATCGATTGCTTCAATTTAGCACCTGAAGCTAAACACACCTCAATTTAATTCTTATTTTTTATTAACATAATTATTCTACTGAATAATTACTACGTTTTTCATGAATAATATATTAACATAACATATGATATGATATGCTATGATATATTAGTCTTTCAAAATTGAAAAATATATAAATCTAATAGTTTCAAAAATAATAGATAAATTGAAAACATTATTGTTAATAACATATCTTGCCACGCGCTTGAATATATTATTATCTTATGAAATCAATATGTGATATAATGTGGTTTTCAGTTAATTCAACTGGTAAAATCTCTTATCATGGAATAAGAGATCTTGGGTTTGAGATCACGCTTGTACCAAAAACCAATTAATGTCTTAATCTAATGATAAAAAGCACTATAGATTAATAATCATCTCTCAAAAGAATTTTTAACTAATGAAGCATGCTTTTTTTTTTTTTGTTGAGAGAAATCTAATGTAGCATGCTAATTGCTAACATTAAAAAATATGTATATAGAAAGTGTTTTTGCATAAGTAATTGTTGTCCAAGTAATAAATTCAGAGTAAGTTAAGAATTATATCAGAGAGAGTTTTCTTAAAAAAAAAAAAACTTTAAATTTTAAAATAGATAGTTTTTTCGGTCAATGTTCAATGTATAAGTACATTCCCTAAAAAAAAAAAGTGCAAGTGCCAATGGCCTTGTGCCAAGTGGCACCCGGTTCCTTTGTAACCTCTTGCTCGGGGTTCTATCCCCCTCACTTACCTAGCCAAAAAAAAAAAGATATGTGTCCAATGCACATAGCAAGCACTTGAGTCGTGTTCAATACAAAGGATATGTACATCATGTTCACCTTCCTCTCCTGGTTGTTATCAACGACGCTCACGTCTAATTTCTCACACTGTTCAATCTTTGGATAGGTCATATATAGTAGTATCAAGGCACTAAATACAGAAGAGATCAAGAGATGTGAATTTCATTGTTCTTTCTTCTGATAAGGCACTGTATAGTCTGTATTAGTATATGTAAAATATGTGAAGGAATAAAACTCATTCTGGTTGGGTGTAACAATTAGCATTATTGGGTCTTTTCATAGCCACTAAACCTTAATCGATATAATATATATATATATATATATATATATTGATCAAAATTAAGGATTCCACATATAAGCTAGAAGAAATCCATTTCGAATTGAAGTGTGGTGGGTCCAAGTGCATGAATTTCTACATCTAAATGATACTCAGCTTTGGACTTTTTTTTTTTTTTTACTTTCTAAATTCATTTTCTTTATTTGTGAGAAAAATGTTAGGTGACCTGTTTGGTCATTCAGCTATGCACCTAAGTTTAATCTGGTCTATGAACTATCAATTGACTCAATTTAGTCCCCTAACTTTTAAAATATGATTAATTTAAGGAAGAAGATTTGCTACAACCTTATTTGCAACAACTGCTACATACAACTATCCATAGTAAGGTGACAGTCAAAGAAACACCACCCCTCTAATTTCAATCAATGCTCCCTTTCAGTTGGGTTTGATTCCCTTGTAAGGTTCTTCCCAATTTGGTTATAATTTCTCATTTTTTGAGTGCCTGGTGGCTCAGCTAACTTTCCTTAGAATGAGATCTCCCACTTTGAACTTTTTTGCAATGAGTTAGGTCTTATGGTATCTGACTAAGTACTCTCTGCTGCTAGGCAACTACATGAAGGGATGACTTTCTATGGGTGAACAAGTTGTCTCTATGCTAGTGCGAAGCTACAACATCATTGTTTTCTTTTGAGGTGCCACATCAGCACCTTGCTCATCTCCTAAATTGTTGTATTTTTTTTTTTTTGGCTTAGATATTTGTATTGTTATGTTTTAAGAATTTTAGAACTTGGTTTTTGATGTTTTATAAAAGTTTTTATTTATGCCCAAAGTGCAAAATACAAAATAAAAGATGAAAAAAAAAAACCATGGGATTTGGGATAGAAAAACTGAACCCCATCCAATCAATTTGTATCATTGATCCCTATGATTTAAGAATTGTCTTAATTGACCACTCTATCATAATTTTGTTAAATATAACTACTAGAAAATGGTCATGTCATATACACACGACTACTTTACTATATAAAACATGTTTTTAAAATAATATGTGCACAATATGATCATTTTTATAACATTAATTATAATTAATAGAATTGAGGTAGAGGGATTGATTTTAGACAATTATTTTTTTTTTGGAGAAATTTTTAGACAATTATTAAACCTTAGAGTTGATAATATAAAAATGATAATACAAGAGATTATTAGTTTGCAACTAACACAAACCCAGGGAGTATTTTTGTATTATGTCTCTAATTTTTTTCTAAAGAATTTTGCTTTTAATTTAATATAGGTTATGGTTTAATAAAATTTTGCTATATATATATATATATATATATGTATGTATTAAGTGGGGTCATTAACGCGTGACAATTGGAAAATGGTTTAGTCGCCTGAAAGTTGGTTTCTTCAAAAGGATAGTCGGACCCAGAATTTGTGCACAACCAGACAATGTATTGTGGCTACTTTTGCACTTTAATTCTTTTCAAAATCAAATCTAAAGAAAGCGACAAAAACAATGGGTGGTTAAATATGGAAATAATCAAATCAAATGAATCAAACAATGAAAGGAGAACACGTGCTGGAGCTGTAGTGGTAAGAAGAATTAAAGAGCATGCTTAGGTTGGCTATATATATATATATATATATATATATATATATGGGCAAAACTTAACTACAATTCCTTAGATACAGTACCTTAGGTACCCTATTTAAAATTTTGACATCTGTCCAATTTAACTACCTAAACAAACGGTGTTAAATCTAAATTTTTTTTTTTTTTTTTTTCTTCAGTCAACAAATGGTTTCTCTTCCAAACGTAAAGCCCAAAAAAAGAAAAAAAAAGAAAGAAAGAAAGAATATCTCAGGTATCTCTTTTGGCGTGTGTGTATGTATGTTTATCTCTTTCCTTTCTTCTTTTCTGATCTATGATTCTTTCTTCTTTTCTGATTTATGATTCTTTCTTTCTGTCTTTTATTTTTTGATCTTTCCTGTTTGGTTACTGAGAAAATGAGAGAGAATGGTTCGTTTTTTGGATTGAAACCCAGTAGATTTGGCTTTTATTTTTTGATATTTTCTGTTTGGTTACTGAGAAAATGAGGAAGAAAGGGTCCGTTTTTTTGGTTTGAAACCCAGTAGATCTGGCTTTTATTTTTTGATCTTTCCTATTTGGTTATTGAGAAAATGAGGGAGAAGGGTTCGTTTTTTGGATTGAAACCCAGTAGATTTGGCTTTTATTTTTTGATATTTTCTGTTTGGTTAGTGAGAAAATGAGGGAGAAAGGGTTCGTTTTTTTGGTTTGAAACATAGTAGATCTTGCTTTTATTTTTTGATTTTTTTATCTTTCCTGTTTGGTTCTGCATTTTTTGGTATTATTTTTTCTTGCTGTTGCAGTACCAGAAAATAAAGGAAGATGGAAAAACAAATTTAGATTTAACACCGTTTGTTTAGGTAGTTAAATTGGACAGATGTCAAAATTTTAAGTAGGGAACCTAAGGTACTGTACCTAAGGAACTGTACCTAAGTTTTACCTTTTATATATATATATATATATAGAGAGAGAGGTCTGGATAACATGTGCCCTCAGGAGGAGTAAAAAGAATTAAAGAGTATAAGTCTGGATAATGTGTGCCCTCAGGATTAGTAAAAAGTATTAAAGAGTATGCTTAGGTTGGCCATATACATACATATATATATATATATATATATATATAGGGTTGGTTAATATGTGCCTTAAGGGCACACATTAAAATATCTATTTTTGAAAATATTTTCTAGGAAATTGAAAAAGTTGCTTACACTTTTTTAATTATTGAGAAAATTTTTTCAAAAATGATTAATATGTGTGTGTGTGTGTGTGTGTGTGTTCAGGTGTCTAATATGGTGAATTAAAAGTTCAATTTTGTAGAAAACTAGGTTGGTGTAATGAATATCAAGTGTGTACGGTGTTTACCAAAAAAAAAAAAAAAAAATCAAGTATGTACGGTAAATGAAAGTTTTTTTTGAAAGGAAATAAGACTAACTAAAGGAATTGGGGTAGAGGGTTGTTGTTATTGTAGCATTCAATAATTCTTGTTCCTCTATTTTAGTTCTATATGTATATCTATGGCATTTATACATAGAGGGTCTATAAAAGGTTGCTTGTTTTGCTTCACCTCTTTGCTTCAATGGAGTGTGTGCCACAACCATGCTTTTTGACATTTAATGGTGTCAAACCACACCAGGTAACTATAGAGAAGAATATCTTGAGATGGTTCCAAGATACCGGTTGGAAATTTTGAATGTAGAAGGTTGTGAATTTCATGAGTTATTGAGAACTATTAGACCAATACCTATGAGTTGTGCTTGAGTGAGCCATTGTACTATACCTAAATTTGTCAAGCGATTACTTACAAGGGCTTTCCAATTCCAACGTGGATAGGAACCATGTTTTTGTGGGTTGTATAGTAAAGGATTTATTAGTTCTATTCTAGTCATAGTCAGTTGAGCACATGAGCTGGAACTTAGCATGTAATCAAATTGATAATGGGTCCAAGAATTTGAGGGGCTTTGAGCCAGCGCTCTTAGTCTAAAATAGTTCATACAGCTTGTGGCCCATGTCCCAAAGTCCTTCACAATGCTCCCTTCATTCGTGGGTTGTGGCCCATTGTGTTCCTACTGTAGGGAGCTAAATGACTTCCTATCTCTGGTTAACATTAACAATATTTTCACGTCAAATTTTAAGTGACAAATTATTATTAATAGTTATTGTTAAGTAAAAAAAATAGTTTTAATAATCGGTTCAAATTAGAATCAATACCAACTTATCACCTTGAATTTTATTGTAAAAATATTATGATTATAGTACTTTTCAATCACAATTCATGTGTGCCATATGAAAGTTGGTAAACCCAAAATATGAGCTTGATTAAATATTAGTGCCAACAAATTTTTATTGGACTTTTAAGTCCATAAGTAAAAGGTGACTCCTTTTCAAGATTTTTAAAGATAGACTATTCTACAAGTGAAATAGCATTATTTGAAAGTTTGATGACATTTCCTCCTGCCAAAAAAAACGAAAGAAGTTTAATTAGTTAGTGCTTGCTTATTAAAAATCCTCACAAAAAAGAAAAAAAAAACATTTCTAAGAAATATTTTTTTCCCACCGTATTAAACTATTTATATTCACTAGGCTCAATACATCCATCATTAATGGCTCGATGGGATTGAGAAATTTGGAAGAAAAGGAAAAGAAAAGAGGGAGAGAGTAGTGAGGACACATCAGTCGATTGGATTTGGATGTAGAAGAAAAAGGGAGGGAAAGCAGCCCACTTTAACAGTCCACCCAAAATTGGGCCAGCTCACCCTCTTAGGATGGGTCGATTTTATTTCAGCCTGATTTTATTTCTTGCTGGGTTTTTTTTTAGAGATTGTGCTTAACAGATGAAGGCCCATCCTAGCTTGACCTGTTTATTTCATTGTATTTCCCCTAGAATTAATGACTGTGTTGAAAAAAGAGAGACAAAATTGGGATGATATCCCTCCATTTAAATCCTCTAATTTCCTTCAAGTTTTAGTAAGTTTTTTTCTAATGTCAATTTTTAGTAAATTTTATTATAATTAAATGTTTGTCACAAAATTTATTTGATTAATTAATGACGGTTCTGACTTGTCCAATTTTGAGTAACTCTAACAATTTCATGGCCAAAATTTTTTAAAGCTCATGAGCTAATTACGACCGTTTGCAATTGCATTCCGAAGATTTTTCTTTATAAAATGGTGGCTAAAAAAAATAAAAAAAGAAGAAAGGGTAAAATTTTAAAAGTTTGTTGTTACGTGGAATACTTGATTAAGAAATGGTGCATGAACTAGTAAAGTTCAACTCTAAGTGAGATTTGTATTTTGAAATGGTGAAGCAATATATCTTCAAAGTCTGCTTATTTTTTTCTCTCTATCTATAATGAATCCCAGTTCTTGTACAAGTTTGTTCTCTATATATTGGTCTTCTTAGTTGAGGACAGTCAGGAATGATTTTCTTTGAAGTTAATTATAAGTTATAATGAACGTTGGATCCATTTATGAATCGAGATAATTTGTTGCTTGCCATGTATATGTATAATAAAAAATGCATGCAAATGCAATGGAACCTGTATATGCTTTTGACATATAACATAATCGATCGAATCATTAAGAAAACAACAATTTTTGACTAAGAAAGTTTTAAGGTTTCAGATTGTTTCGTCCGTCAATATCCTAGGCTGCTGTGCTGTTATATGTCTTGTCTGATTTCAATTTCCATATGTACACTTTGACTGCAATTACTATTCCTCTACAGGTGCTATAGCTGTGATTTTCAATAATAGTGCAATGCAAACCAAACCATTTTCTCATTATTCTTGACATATATTTCATATGCTACAAGCTAATCTTATTCCCTCTAGATTTGTATATGTGAGTGCGATTAGAAATGGCATTGGTTTTACGCACGTTTGCTGACAAAATAGATCATTGGTTTACCCCCATCAAACAAGCATATCCTCCTGATTTTCTTAATCATGGTCTGTTGATTACAAGAAACCCACTAGCATGTTTATCTTGACCAATGGTGATACTGTCTTGGAGGCTAAATGGATTTTGAGTAGACATCAAACTTATTCATTGTCATATTTGCTTTTCTAATTTGATTATTACCACCTCTTTATTATTATTATTATTATTTTGGAAATCATAATTTTGCTAGGGCTCTTACCCTGCAAACCATAGCTGCTAGAGAAATTAATCGAATGCTGATAGGAGGGGGTAACTACAGAATTTTGGACCATTGGGGCTGTAATAACTAGCTAGTAATTGCATAGTTAAACTTAAATCTCACGTATATATAGGACCATTTAGAAGACCATGCAGTTGAATAAAGTGATATGAATTAACTAATAGCCAAAATCTTTTTTTTTTTTTTTGGATGTCCAGGTGAATTGTTTATAGAAAGTAATGATTGTTTGGTACACATGTGTGAGTAAAATTTTACATTAAATAATAATAAAAATAATGAGTTGTTAATATAAAATAATTCAACCAAACTCAAAGGCTTATTCCTTTTGGGTTAAATAGTGTCCTTATATTTCATAGTAATTACTTAATTGAAAACTCCCTAAATTGTTATTTCTCCAATAAGTGGGTATCAAAGCTCATGGCGGCGGTATGTCCGTGTGTGGCAAGGTAGGCTCCATGGATGTTATGAATTGCTAGAACACAATAACAATTCTTCTCTCTCATATTGACTTACATTTGTCTCTTTAATTTCATTGTTCTATGTTAAGAATTGTTTATGTAAGCAAATTTTCACATGCCATTGTACATATTATTATTATTATTATTAATTTATTTACATAGTCAACCATAACAAATCTATATTGGACCAACCCAATAAATAATTGAAACTAAGACTTGATTGTTGTTCCTTGTTGTGTTTTATTTTATTTATTTATTGATAAGTTACTTAGCCCTCTAAACAAAAGCAACGTACATGCCCTTCTCTAGGCTTTAAATTTTTTAATTAGACATTTTTTTCCCAATAATAGTCTTTGTA
This sequence comes from Castanopsis chinensis, assembly GCA_032878915.1. NCBI lineage: Eukaryota > Viridiplantae > Streptophyta > Magnoliopsida > Fagales > Fagaceae > Castanopsis > Castanopsis chinensis. The sequence continues at coordinate 10,657,904 of JAVQMG010000109.1, forward strand.
GTATATGATTCCTGTACAATTTAACCTAATTTTCATCCCTAAGGCATCATACATTTTTCATGATACTCTTACGATTTACAATGATAATATAAGTATGTGAACTCTCATAGCCACACTAATATGGCCTCTCCCGCCCAAAGAAAGGACAAGGCTAGGATATAGTTTTCTGATATCCCTCTTGGAATTTCAAAGGATAGTATGTGATAGTGTGATACAATAAAGGTTTACACTTTTCACGGTTAAAAATGTACAAAATTTTCTTGTAAGAAATAAAGACAGTTATAGTTCTATGGTTATATGAAACATAGGCAAGAAATTATATATTCTTTTAAATTCTATTTGAGATTTTTAGAACAATGCTGATCAACTAGAAGAATGGTATCCGTATAAATGAATTACATGCATGTTCTGTGTAAACCGGATGATATAGCAACCACATTAGCTTTTACCTGAATCCAAAACTAAGCTATTTACAAATCTATAAGTCTAGTGACACAATAATATTTTATTACACTTTCATAATTGCTAACGTGGCAAATTATGATTTATACATAATAAAAATAATATCAATGGTTTTTACTTATTTTGTTGAAATTAAAATTTTTTTGCTGAAAGTACTATAAATAAAAGTAAAAATTAGCTAAAATAGTATACTGAAACTCATAAATAGTACCAAATAATGAAACAGATTCATGAAAAATGCTGTCTTTGGCATTGTTGTTTACAGATTAATATACAATTTTCCCACATATGCAAAACAATTTGTCATCAAGGGCATTACAGCATAGTGACGGAGAAATGATGTACGAAGATATTTATTGCTATTTTTTTTTTTAGAAAACTATTGCTATTCGTGCTATACTCTTAAATTGCACATAGTTTGTGAACATTATTTATCTTCGTTTTTGAATGAAGTTTCCTTTTTACCCCAAAAAAAAAAAAAAAATTATCTTCGTTTTTCTTGTCAAATCACAGTTGTCAAATCCGTATTTACTTTTTCAAGTTAACAACAAAAGAAGCTTGAAAATGCAGTACACAAAAATAGCTAGCATCATTTAATGCGAAATAGATAATGTCCAGTGCCCATATTTTGTAATTTTGCTGGAGTCTTTCAAAATTCATGGAGCTACTTTTCCCAGGGTACATAGGGACCATGCTAATAAAGGAACACAGTGCAAATAGTAGGGAAACATACCGCACTGGATCTGGAAGAAAGAAACCCTTCTTTGCCTTCTTAAAGGAATGGTGAAAAGTGAAAAGATTATTTGAGCAGGAAAGGAAAAGGAAAAGGAAAAATTAGGCTATTTTACAAGTATGGTCTGAATAACGGATGGTCGGATGAATGTAATTATTAATGTTGAATTTTGTAACGCAATTAATTGACTTTTTATTATGATTGAGCCATTTTCAATTTAGAGAATATTTATTTATTTATTAATTTTTGTTACTTTTCAATACAAGTAAACCCGTTTGAAGCTAGATCCTTAACAGTACAATGACTCCGTTAACAAAAACTTTATTGGTATTCAATAATTTGTACCATTTTTTTACGTTTGCCAAACAATTTAATTTTGTCACCAAAGATTGTACAGTATAGAAATTGCTATTATTAATTTGTGAACATAGTTGTGTCAGTTCTTGATTGTGAAATTAATGGTACGTACTCTGTACAATTTTTTTTTTCAAATTTATGATAGAGATGATGAGATTAAATGTGAAATAGATAATGTGATTAAATTACAAGTGTAAATTTGTTTGTTTTTGTAATTTAATTTTGGTGGCGGCTCCCAAAATTCATGTAGTCACTCTCACTCAATGTACGTTTAGCTAGCTAGCTAATAGAGTGTGGACCATTGTACTAGTGGCAGGGAAAGTAGTAGGGCAACTTTTATCGCACTGACCAGCAAGGAAAAACTTGTTTGGCTCACACAGGAATGGTGACAGGATTGCAAACCCCACATGATGCAATATTGGTGTTGATTTCTATTTGTTGGATATATATGTTTTTTTTTTTTTCTGTGGAAATTCTTTAGGGCAAGGCTTTTTAAACAAAACGTACGTCCACACTATAGGTATATTCCTGTAGATTTATGCGTGTCCCATATGTCTATTTGTAGTTGTAAACATGCACTAACACAAGCCTGGAAAATTTCAAGTATAGGGGTCCAATACATAAAGAGCTTAGCTAGCTATAATGCAATTTTTGGATATAGTGGCTATTCTTCTGCAGAATCTAACTCATTTATACAACCCCACATGCATTTAAGACTTTAAGTTTGGTGTGTATCATTATCATATGAATGGTAGGATTACAATCCTTGTAGTAAAATGAAAAAAAAAAAACACTTTTCGTTTTCACTCATTATATATGCATTACATGGATGATGAATGATTGTCGTCAGAGACAGATAATGTTGCTGTGTAGTACTGGTGGAATCACATATATAGACCGGGTAAAATGGCTCTCTGAAAAGTTTGAGAAGTTCTTTAAATACACACCCACACACACACACACACACACACACATATATATATATGAAACTATCATTGCTTTTAAAATGTATAGAATTTTCTTTTTCTTTTTAAAAAAAAATTATTGTCTAGCTTTCTTTTCTTTTTCTTTTTTTTTTAAAAAAAGGAAATAAAAAAGAAAGTCAATAATTTTTCATTCTTATAATTGTTGCAACAAAGATGTAATTTTTTTTTTCTCAAAAATAAAGATAGCAAAGACACAAAATATCATTAAAAGCTTTCCATTTTCCCTTAATATATTCTTTAAAATATTCCATCTATATAAAAAATCAACCTGTGTTTTGACTTAATAATAAAAGATAACGTTTCTCAAAAAAAAAAAAAAAAGATAATAATCAGGGAATTGTCCATATGGACACCATATATAGTTTCAAATTTATCATATATATATATAAATAAAGAGTAGAGGACCTTACTCCATATACATATATAGGTTTAATTCTTCTTTTATTTGTTTGAATCAGCCAATAAATACATGTGATATTTCAAAAATTAATTCGGTGTGTGCTTTTCATAGTTGATCAACATTTTGTTCAAGGTTGTAATTGTATATATACAAAGGTGTTGAGTCTGAGATTTTTTTTTTTTAATAAAAAAGGGGGCTTTTCTTTTCCCTCCTAAATTATAACCACAATTACCATTGAAAACTCTTTAAAAAAAATACATTATACTTTAAAAATATGTTATATCCTAATTAAGTGAAATTCTATTGAGAGCCTTCATTAATTCGGTGTGTGCTTATCATAGTTGATCAACATTTTGTTCAAGGTTGTAATTGCATATATACAAAGGTGTTGAGTATGAGATTTTTTTTTTAATAAAAGAGGGGGCTTTTCTTTTCCCTCCTAAATTATCACCACAATTACTATTGAAAATTCATTTAAAAAAAATACATTATACTTTAAAAATATGTTATATCCTAATTAAGTGAAATTCTGTTGAGAGCCTTCATTTCGTTCTGTTGTTAACTTTAACGAAATTTCACATTGAAATAACAAGTTGTCCTCATATGTTTATTTTGTAAAAAATGGTAAATTGATTTTTTAATACAAGTTAATAGCAAAAATAGGAATGCAAAAAACAATTAAAAAAATGTAGGTTAAAAAACATGTAAAAAATACGTGTACCAAACATAACCGTAATTTCCCAAAAAAGAAAAAAGAAAAGAAAAGAAGTAGTCGAAGATTGACTGTTTGAATAAAAACCAAGTGATATATGACAATGAGGGCTGCCTCCCGCCTTAACTATTTCTTGGTACGTACTATTTATTGCTTCCATTAAAGGGAGGCTCAAATGTCTTTTCAGTGTAGCAGTCAGTGGCTTTGCTTTGCTGCTTCGCCTGAGCCACTGATCAGCTAGATAGAGCGATCATCGAACAGCTCATGAGTCCAGAGTAGGTGTTGCATTTGATTTTGGCGACATGTGGTGAATGGCTAAGTTACGTTACGTATAACCAAAGGATTGTGTAGCTGCCCTTGTAAGGATTAATGTACGTAGGGGCCGGCTCAAACAAATTGAAGTTTGATAAAAAGACAAACAAATCGGCGGTTTATGAACCAGTATTCATGGTGGACCTGTTTTGGCCCTTTTGGGACCAAGTTGTTCCATTTCATCACCAACGTGTGCAGTGGATAATAGACTTGACACTGGGTGGGATCAAGTGAGTTCCGATTTGACTTGGTGGGGTACATATGGGTCAAGTTAGATAAAAATAACTTTTTTTATTTATTTATAGAAATAATTAAATGTGCTAGTCGAATATTTTTTCTTTAACTTCCAAACACTTATATATAAGAAAGTGTCAATTCAAATAACTAAATACATTAAAATGGGTTGTTATTCCTATTACCCTTATCCAGTCTTTGAAGGGCTGGATTAATATGGAATAATCTGAATTTTTTTACAGTTAGTGTCTATTTAGGATCTACTTATTTTGTTAAAATTAAAAAATTTTAAGGTAAAATTTAATTGAAATAGTACAGTAAGATCCATAAATAGTACCAAAAAGTGCAGTGGAACCCATGAATAGTAGTAAAAATAAGCTGAATAGTAAAAAAAGTTGGTAAAAATAATCCATGCCAAATGGATACTCAATAAAAAAAAGATTAAATTGCATGAAATCTCTTTGAACTTGTATGTCGTTGCATTAAGACCATTTTTTTTTTTACAATTTAGTACGAGCTAATTTTGGTATTGTGCCAAATAAACTCTTCAATTAGTTGTTTTGACAATTTTAGTGTGTGTTTGTTTTGGCTTCAAATTAGTTTCGAAAATACTTTTCCGTAAAATGAAGTGTTTGGTTGTTACTTGAAAATTTGGTCAAACTGAAAATATTTTCAGTTTGATCGTAAAATAGGCTTGCCCAGGCGTAAAACTGATTCCGTTCCTATTTTCACTTCAAACACTTTCCACTCCTCACACAAACCTCATCCAGCTTCTCTCACATGCACTCCTCACAGAAGCAAGTCCACCGTCTTCCTCACTCAGCTTCTCTCTCACCCAGCTTCTCTCACACGCACTCCACCGTCTTCCTCATGCCAAACGCAGCAACTCCAAGCTCCACTGTCTTCCTCACGCCAAACACAGCAAGCTTTGATCCACCCAAGGTGAGTTTCGTCCACAGCTTAGTTTCGTCCACCCTTTACTTGATTCAGCTGATCCCTTGAAACCTCAGAACCACCTCACCTCACCTCCAATCCACACACCTCCGACCCATCTCTGACCCACTGAACCTCCCACCCACCTCACCCACCTCACCTCACCTCACCTCACCTCACCTCCAATCCACACACCTCCGACCCACCTCCGACCCACCGAACCTCCCACCCACCTCACCTCACCTCCGACCCAACATCCATCCTCAAACCCAAATGCCACTTTCACTTCCCTTCCGATTCGATCTATATATATATATATATATATATATATTTATATTTATATTTATATTTATTTATTTATTTCTAAATTTCTAAATTTATTTATTTATAAATTTACTTTTTTTAATTATCCATTTTTATTTAATTATTGATTGAACATTGCATTTTTATCGGTGTTAATAATTCTATTATTAAGAATAGAATTATATTTAATAAATAAAAAATGGATAAATTGCATTTATTGATTCTATTAATTTACTGTATAATAGAATTCTATTATTGATTGAACATTGCATTTTTATTCACTTTTTTTGTTGGTGTTACAATTATACAGTAATAGAATGTAATGTCGTGTGTTGGTGTAAATATTGATTGTGATGGTAAATAGAATGCAATGTTCTGTGTTGGTGTAATAAATATTGATTGTGATGGTAGCTTTAGGATGCAATGTTGTGTGTTTATATTGATTGTGATGGTAAATAGAGTGCAATGTTCTGTGTTGGTGTAATAAGTATTGATTGTGATGGTAAATAGAATGCAATGTTCTGTGTTGGTGTAAATATTGATAGTGATGGTATTCTATTGTGTACATTGTTATGTTACAATTATACAGAAATATATGTGCATAAATTTTGGTATAATACTCGATATCAATGTGATTTGGATGTTTGGGTCAATGTATATGGCACTTGTGAATACCTATGGCACTTGTGAATACCTATGACACACTACCACAGTGGTTGTGTTTTTTCAGACCACACTATTTACGTACCTCTTAGACTACAGTGTTTGTGATTTTTTAGATGAAGAAAAAAACCAAAGCAGTTGTTCTTGCCTCAGTTGCATCTATCCTCGTTGTGGGGATTGCATTGGTAAGGAAATTGCGGCGTAGACGACTGCCTAGGGTGTCTTATGTTAATCATGCAGCCGAGAGAGAGGAATACATAAATAGTATTCTGCATGGAAGTGAGAGACATTGTGTGAATCAAATTAGGATGAAGCCTATAGCTTTCCACCACTTATGTCACATCCTCACTGAGGGGGAGCACGTACGCCCGACTGTTAACATGTCTATTACGAAGCAAGTGTTAATTTTCTTACACATTATTGGTCATAATGTGAGGTTCCGTGTAATTGGTAGTCGGTTCCATAGATCGACTAAGACTGTTCATAGATACTTCAAGGTTGTCCTTAGGGGGGTCTTGAAATTATATAGAGCTCTAATAAGGTTACCTAGCAAAGATACACCCCTAGAGATAAGGAATAGCAGAAGGTTCTACCTATATTTCAAGGTAAATATTGCGACTTGTGTATTTTTGTAAATATTGAAGATTTGTGTAATTTTAAACCATTGTCTGTTGAAAATTAGGATTGTGTTGGAGCAATAGATGGTACACATGTTCGTGCATCTGTGCCACCTGAAATACAAGGAAGGTTTCGTGGTCGCAAAGATGAAACCATGCAAAATGTGTTAGCTGCCATTAGTTTTGACTTAAAGTTCACTTATGTATTGGCTGGATGGGAAGGTAGTGCACATGATTCACGTGTGTTAAATGATGCATTTACTTGGCCAGGGGGATTTTCAATTCCCGAAGGTGTTATAGGATTATTTCACCTTTTTTGTTTATTAGTTTAATAAATATTGTGCATTTTCCTAAACATAGTAGTGATTTCGTTTAGTTTTTGAATATATGTAGGTAAATATTATCTTGGTGATGCTGGGTATGGTAATAAAAATGGAATTTTGTCATCTTATTGGAGTGTGCGATATCACTTGAAAGAATTTAGTGATCGTCCTCCTGAGAATGAGCAAGAATTGTTCAACCTCCGACACTCTTCATTGAGAACTACCATTGAGCGAGGGTTTGGAGTGTTGAAGAAACGTTTTCGAGTGTTGGATGCAGAACCATTTTGGTCTTTTGAAACCCAAGTGAAAGTAGTGTTAGCATGTTGTGTGGTTCATAATCACATTATGGGGGTTGAACCAAATGACCATATTATGAAAGCTGCAATGAACCAAGTAGAGTCTAGTGTCCCCCAACAAGAAACACAATCACGTCGGGACTCCATTGAAGATAGTAGATTGTGGAATGCTAAGAGAAATGAGATATGCCAAGCTATGTGGTCTGATTATACCAGGAGTGGAGAGTAATACTTTATTTCTATTTCTATGATTGTAATATGTGCTGTATTTTTTTTCTCTGTAAGGACAATGTATTTACTATAAACTTCTGGTGGTGTAAGGAAAAAGTATTATCAGCATTACATTGTTATTTCCAGCATTACATTGTTATTTCCAGTGTTAGCATGTTTCATTCTATTGTGCACATCTATAAGCGTGGTTGTATGTATGTTTCATTTGGTGTTCATATTCTGAGCGTAATTAGTAAATGCTACTCTCATTTTTAAATGCTACTCTCACTATACAATTTTCATATATAGTAATATCGAAGGGAAAAGAGAAGGTGGGCGTCACTAAGCAGTTTAGGTGGCTGGCCCCCACGCACACGACTATGCTTGAGATACTTGCTGAGGAGGCTGCGAAGGGTAACAAGCCTTCTAACACTTTCAAGGCCGGTTCCTTTACTCTTGTAGCGAATGAGATATCTGCTCAATTTGGGGTCGAGTGCCACCCCTCTTATGTAGAGAATCGGATGCGGACTCTGCAGACCATATGGACCACTATTCAAACAATTAGGAAGAAGAGTGGTTTTGGTTGGGACGATAACTTAAAAATGATAACATGCGATGCGAAGACATATCAAGAAGAAGTCATGGTATGGCTTCTAACTATATTTTCTTAATATAAATGATAATATATGTTTTTGGCTTTTATAGTGTCATTCTTTTTAGGATTCCATTGCTGTTACAAATTTTCAACTATAACTTTCATGTGCGGATCTATTGTAAATATGGTCTTTAGCAGTTGTACATTGTATTCTCAATTGTACTTATCTTCAAAATCATGGGTTATGTAATCTGTTCCCTAACAAATTTTTTTTGTTTATCATTGACCTAGATCCAATCTAATGGCATCTATATGTAATTGAATATTAAAATTATGAGTTTCAGATTATTGCATTGTTCTTATACGTTCCTTTCTCCCTTACAGGCATATCGTAAGCATGCGGAGTATCTGAACAAAAAGATTGAGATGTATGATGAATTGGCTATTGTTGTGGGGAAGGATACAGCCATGGGTAGCTTTTCTAAGTTGTATGTGGATATTGAGAATGAGCCAGACAATGGGGAAAGTATTGAGTTTGTGGTGGACAACGTGGAGGAAGGTGTGGTGGACAAAGGGAAGAATGCCGTTGAGTCATTCACATTCGTCTTAGAAACATTGCAATTCAAGAACTTACATATCCAAATGTGGTAAAGCTTAAGTTCTTCTTTATATCCAAGTGGTCCACTCTTTCTGCAATACTTATCAATCATTTGACCATACGGTAATTCAGAACAGGATTGATAAAGTAGCAATATGTAGCTTAAACTTCTTTCGGTGTGCTTTGGCTAAAAATAGAGTGAGATTTTTCTTTTACATGTTATTCTAATTTCTCATTGTAAGCCCCAATATTTTAACCAATTTTATCATAACGTTTTCGAGAAGTTAGAAATTGATGAGTGTGTTAAAAATGAATGAGCAAGGGGTATGAGTCACCTAAAAATTCATTTTTTGAAATTAAAATCTCTACATTTTACAATGCTTCTATTTAAATAAATAAAAATATAAAAAAACTATTTATTTTTATGTTTATGTTTATTTGTTGATTATCCCAAAAAAAAAAAAAAAAGTATAAGGAACTCGGGCTTACCAAACTTGAGTTCCATAACTTGAGCTTGGTGAGCTCGAGTGCCATAGAAGAAAAATAAAGAACATTTTATTTACAAAGAACTCGATCTTGGTATGCTTGAGTATTGTGTTGCATGGAACTCGAGTTTATCAAGCTTGAGTACCACATTATTTTTTTTAATTGCACAAATTTCAGGTTAGCAGTGCCACGTTGGCGATTCCCTAGGAACTCAAGTTCATTGAACTCGAGTACCATTTAGAACACAATTTTGTAAAACTCGAGTGCTAAAAAAGTGGCACATTGCTAAATATTTCAGAAACAGTGCTAGTTTGCTACAAATTTTGCAAAATGGTGATATTTAGCCATTTTCACAGGCTAACAAACATACAAAACAAAGGGAATAAAGTCTATGCCCTACACTCCCAACTAAGTTCTCTGCAAACCATGGGTAATAATTCCCCAATTACAATACCCAAAATTCATGAAAATATAAATAAATTTCCCTAGAAAACCATACACTAAAAAACCTACATCTATTTTAAACCCTTCCTTGTACACGACTAACAACAAGTAAAAAAACATTTTAATGTAATATATGTTGGGATAAAAATGGGGGGGGGGGGGATGGGGGGGTGGGGGGATTTTTAAGTTGGAATTCATAAATGAAATTTTTATTTTTGGGATTTTATGTAATGAAGATCAATTATAATCTATGTTAATTTCTATGTATACAATTTATTTATAAAAAAAAGAACACTTTTTTTTTTTTTTGTTACTATATTCATGCTAATGAAGTGACAATACAATTTTTTTTTTTGGTTTGGAGAATCAACTATTCAATTTTGTTGAACATGACAAGAACGCATTCTACAATAAAATTTTCAATATGATACCAAACGCACATTCTATTCTATAAAATGCATGCATTCTCCAATTAGTTGCTCCATTGCCTTAGTAGGCTAATTTCCCTTTTGCAAGCTGCTTAACAAGTGAGACATTGGAGTGCTTCTTGTAGTTCCATTTTCTTGGAGTACTCCATGTTGCACTTCCATGTTTTATTCCACACACATACTAAAACTACAATAGCTTAACCAATCATAGCATGATATGAAGTTGACTTTGATATGCGTATATATGTCCGTTTAGAACAAAGTTTCTCTCAAAATTACTTTGGAGAGAAGCTCTTCAAACTTCTCTTATATCTTTTTATTGAGTATGAATTATGAAAATATATTCGTTAAATTGCATGTTCTTATTATATTCTCTTGTTAAAATTAATAAAGACGAAGTCTGAATCTAAAAAGAAGAAGGTTGAAGAAGAAGGCTAAAAACGACTACGTATTGATTAAACTAAACGCATCGTTTCATTTTAGAGCATACGCACCAAACACACCGTTTTATTTAAGTGAATGACTTCATCAAAACTTAATAAAACGGTGCGCTTCGCTTTGCTCAAGTGCTAGTTGAGTTTGGACGCGAAAAATCAGTTAGTTAGCCTTAACAGAATTCCTAATTTCCAGGGACTTAGTTACAGATATTTTTGGGTTTAGTTACAGATATTTTGGGTGGTTAACTTAAGCATTTAGGCAGATTCTTGTTGTATAAATAACTCTATGAGCACGAGTGTATCATTATGTAGAAAATATTGAAATTGAATACAAGTCTTCCATTCATTCTCTCTCTCTCTCTCTCTCTCTCTCATTCTGTCTTTCTCTTACTTTCTTGCTCTTTCCTTCATTTTCTCAGGCTTTTCTTTCTCTGTGATTCATATTTCTTTGTTGGTTCAATTGGTGATAGTCTTCAGAATTAAGTTTACTAGTTTCTGAGTTTTTCATTATGGTATTAAAGCACACTACTGCTGCTGCTACTCAATCTTCAGCTATGGCTGCCTTAAGCTCAACAATGGCATCGTCTTCATCCACTTCCTCAATGTCATCAAGTCTGGTAAATCAGCCTCTTCTGCTTCTCTCTAATATGTCCAATATGATGACAATAAAACTGGATAATACAAACTATATTGCATGGAAACATCAAATTTTAATGGTTCTTGAAACCTATTCCTTGTATGAGTTGCTTGAAGAGCCTCAACTTGTTCTCGAGAAGTTTCTCAAGGATTGATCTGTATCATACACTACAATTGTGAATCCAGATTTCTTGATTTGGAAATCAAAAGAAAAGGCCTTACTTACCTTTACAAGTTCAACTTTGTTTCCATTTGTGCTTGCATTCACTATTGGTTGTGCAACTGCCATAGAAGTCTGGAAGGTACTGGAAAATAGATTTTCTTCAGTCTCAAGGTCACATATCATGAACCTTAAGAGTGAGCTTCATAATTTGAAGAAAGGAAGTGAGTCTGTGGATGTATATCTGCAAAAAATTAAAGTTGTAAGAGACAAACTATTGGCTGTTGGAGTTATTGTGGATGATGAAGAATTGCTCCATATTGCAATTAATGGACTTCCAAAAGAATTCAGTGGATTCAGATCAGCAATTAGGACCAGGAGTACTTAGATTGGTTTTGATGAGCTTTCAACCTTGTTAAATGAAAGAGGAATCCCTTAATGATGGTTTAGAGGTTAAAGAATCTATCTTTGCTATGGCTACATCAGCTAATCAGAAGTCAAATGGCAATGATTATAATCAAAACCAAAATAGAGGTAGAGGCTGAGGGAACTTTAATAATAGAGGAGGAAGAGGTGGCAGAGGCTCAAATGGTCAGTTCTCTCACTTTAATGCCTTCAACCATTTCCAACAAGGTCAATCTAGTTCAGGTGGTCCTAGATCAGATAGGCCTATATGCCAAATCTGTGAAAATCTTGGTCATTTGGCTGTAGATTTTTATCACATGATGGATTATGCCTATCAAGGCAAGCATCCACCTACAAAGCTTGCAACAATGGTCATAGCCTCAAATGCTTGCTTTAATCAAGATCAACCCTTGCTTGCTGACAATGGAGCAACTGATCATGTCATAGCTAGTCTCAATCAACTCAGCTTCCCTAAGCCATACACCACTCAAGATCACCTTACTGTTGGTAATGGACAAAATTTACCCATTACTCATACTGGTATGGTTCATATTCCATCTTCTTTCTCTAATATTCAACTTAATAATGTTCTTAGAGTACCCTCAATTGCTTCCAATCTTGCTTATGTTCATAAACTTTGTCATGACAATCATTGTTAATGCTATTTTGATGAAAATATTATTTCCATTTAGGCCTTGGACATAGGGAAAATCCTCTACCAAGGCAAGAGTGAAGGTGGAGTTTATCCCATCTATCCTCATCATGCTTCTTAGCCACTCACATTACATAGAATCTGTAATAATGTTTCTAGGCATTTTGATTTCAATAAGACACTCTAGCATATGAGACTTGGTCATCCTAATGATCAAGCCCTCAATTGTTTGTTTCCAAATGTCAAGTCTGTACAGAATAATTTCAATCTTGTGACTCCAACTTGTACTCATTGCTTATATGATAAAATGCACAATATTTCTTTTCCACACTCTTAATTTAAAGCTTCTGCTCCTTTTGAACTTGTGCATTCTGACTTGTGGGGCCCTGCTTCTACTCTATCTGTCAATGGTTTTAAGTATTACATCTTATTTGTTAATCACTACTCTAGGTTTAGTTGGATTTATCTACTAAGGTCCAAATCTGAAGCTTTTGATAAGTTTGTTCAGTTCAATGCTATGGTTGTCACTCAATTTTCTTTGAAAATTAAAACTTTTAGATCTGATGGAGGGGGTGAATTTACTTCCAATGAATTCAAATCTTATTTGGCTAATCATGGTGTTTCTCATTAGATTTCTTGCCCTCATACCCCTCAACAGAATGGAGTTATTGAGAGGAAATACAGACATATCATAGAAACTGTTATTGCTCTTCTGTCTTAGTCTTCTTTAGATTACTCCTTTTGGTCATTTGCAGCTTAGACTGCTATTACCTTAATTAATTTGCTTCCTACTTCTGTGCTTTATTGGAAATATCCTTGGTTTAGCCTTTACTCTTCCTTCCCTGACCTTACTCACCTTAAAACCTTTGGGTGTACCTATTAGCCAGATCTAAGACCTTACATAGCTCATAAACTTGAACCTAGGACTAGGAAGTGTATCTTCATTGGCTATCCTTCTCAATCTAAAGGTTACCTTTGTCTTGATCCTCACACAAACCATGTTTACACTTCTAGACATGTGGTTTTTGATGAATCCAAGTTCCTTTTTGCATTACCTGTTCAATCTGTGTCCACCAATACTTATACTCCCACTGTTCTTACTTGGTTGTCCAATCAACTATACCTCCGCTCTACTAATCAGTCATCATTACTAGGTCCATTTCCATCTCACTCCCCTAGTCTATCACATTCCAATTCTGGCACATCTTCATCTGCTACAAATTCCCTCTTACCTAATACCACTCCTACTCCTCTCCATTCTCCATCCACTACTACACATTCTTCATTACCTTCCACTGGCCCTAACTCTGTCCTTTTTCCTATTTCCACCTTCATTGATTCTGTTTCCTTACCTCTCACTCACAATGACTCACCTCCACTTGTCCCTTTACCTCTCCCTACCTTAAATTCTCATCCTATGCAAACTAGGTCCAAGAATGGCGTTAGCAAACCTAATCCCAAACTTTGCTATAAGGTTACCATTAATTATACCTATACAGAACCACCTTCTTATAAAATTGCTTTTAAGTATCCCAGGTGGTGTGAGGCAATGGCTACTGAGTTTCAGGCTCTTTAGAGACAGCAAGCCTAGTCTCTTGTTCCTGCTCCTCCACATGTTAACTTGGTAGGTTGCAAATGGGTGTTCAAGCTTAAATTGAACAGTAATGGTTCCATCTCTAGGTACAAGGCCAGGCTTGTAGCTAAAGTATTTCATCAATAGGCTGGTGTAGACTTTCATGAAACCTTCAGTCCTATGGTTAAGCCTGCAATTGTGAGATTGGTTTTGGCTATTGCTGTGAGTTGTAGGTGGGAGTTGAGACAACTAGATGTGTCTAATGCGTTTCTTCATGGCTTTCTCAAAGAAGAAGTATGTATGCATCAACCACTTGTATATGTGGATCTTGTTCATCCAGATTATGTATGCAAGCTTCACAAATCTCTTTATGGTCTCAAACAAGCACCAAGGGCTTGGTTTGAACGATTTGCCTTTCACTTGCTTCATCTAGGCTTCACTGCCTCCATGGCTGACAGCTCCTTGTTTGTGTTTTGCTTAGCTCACACCATTATCTTTCTCCTTTTATATGTGGATGACATCATTGTTACTGGGAATGATTCCACCCAAATTCATAATTTGATTGTAGCTCTTGGTCAAGTATTTGAACTCAAGGATTTGGGGCCTGTTAACTATTTTTTAGGCATACAAATTACTAAATCCACTCATGGTCTCACTCTGACACAGACTAAGTATGATTCTAATGTGTTTCATAGGTTTCATATGGAGAATTCCAAGCCAACCAAGACTCCTTCATGTCCTTCAACTCGTTTAGTTCCTCATGATGGTGTTTTTCTTTTTGATCCCACTCAGTACAAGAGCATGGTTAGTGCACTTCAATATTTGACATTTACTTGTCCTGATATTCTCTTCAATGTCCATCAATTGTGTCAGTTCATGAGTCACCCTACCACTACTCACTTTGAAGCTGCTAAGAGGGTCTTTCGTTGTATTAAAGGCACTCTCCATTTTGGGCTTTCTTTACCCAAAGGCCTTTGACCCCTTTTGCGTTCTCAGATGCAGATTCGGATGGGGATCCTACAGATAGAAGGTCTACAACTGGGTTACTTGTGTTTCTTGGGCCTAATCTCATTTCCTGGTTTGCTAAGAAATAGAGCACTGTGTCTCGTTCTTCCATAGAGGTAGAGTATCATGCCTTAGCAACTACCGTGGCTGAATTGACTTGGCTTCGTACTTTGTTCAATGAACTTTGCATTTTTCTCACTCACATTCCTGTCATTTGGTGTGATAATGTCAAAGGCACTCTCCATTTTGGGCTTTCTTTTACCCCAAGGCCTTTGACCCTTTCTGCGTTCTCAGACACAGATTGGGATGGGGATCCTACAGATAGAAGGTCTGCAACTAGGTTGCTTGTGTTTCTTGGGCCCAATCTCATTTCCTAGTTTGCTAAGAAATAGAGCACTGTGTCTCGTTCTTCCATAGAGGCAAAGTATCATGCCTTAGCAACTACCGTGGCTGAATTGGCTTGCCTTTGTACTTTGTTCAAGGAACTTCGCATTTTTCTCACTCATATTCCTGTCATTTGGTGTGATAATGTCTTGGCTATAGCTCTTTCTGCTAATCTAGTTTTTCATACTCGCACCAAGCATCTAGAGGTTGATTACCACTTCACTCGTGAGAAAGTTCTTTGGAAGCAATTGCAAATTGGTTTTGTTTCAGGCCATGACAATTTTGCAAACAACTTTACTAAGTCCCTTCTTGCTCCTTTGTTTCTTCTTCATCGCTCCAAACTTCTAGTTGATTCTTCCCCCATCAGTTTGAGGGGGGATGTTAAAGTAAGGAAGACGAAGTCCGAATCCGAAAAGAAAAAGGTTAAAGAAGAAGGCTAAAAACGACTGCGTATTGATTAAACTAAGCGCATCGTTTCATTTAAGAGCATATGCACCAAACGCACTATTTTATTTAAGTGAATGACTTCATCAAAACTTAATAAAACGGTGCGCTTTGCCTTGCTCAAGTGCCAGTTGAGTTTGGGCACGAAAAATCAGTTAGTTAGCCTTAACAGAATTCCTAATTTCCCAGGACTTAGTTCTAGATATTTTTGGGGTTTAGTTACAGATATTTTGGGTGGTTCACTTAAGCAATTAGGCAGATTCTTGTTGTATAAATAACTCTATGAGCATGAGTGTATCATTATGTAGAAAATATTGAAATTGAATACAAGTCTTCCATTCATTCTTTCTCTCTCTCTCTCTCTCTCTCTCTCTCTCTCTCTCTCTCTCTCACACACACACTTACTTGCTCTTTCCTTCATTTTCTCAGGCTTTTCTTTCTCTGTGATTCATATTTCTTTGTTGGTTCAATTGGTGATATTCTTCAAAACTCAGTTTACTAGTTTCTGAGTTTTTAATCACCTTCATATTTGCAAAATTTTAAAAAGATAAAAAATTAACTGCTATATTATCAATCAAATGTTTAAATTTCAAGTTTTTGTAGTCTAACATTATGCATAGAAAATAAGTTTATTGATCAAATATTAAATAATATCCAATTTGAATGAAATTTGACATGCAAATTAAGAATGAAAAGAATATGCAATCCAACGATTAGATTTTTAAAATTTCACACTCAATAAAAAGATATATGATAAGTTTGGAAAGTTTCTCTCTAAACTAGAAACCTTGTTTGTTCATATATCATCATTTCTAGGAACTGAAATGTAGTAAAAGGATTTTTTTTGGGGTGCAAAATAACACAATTTTGCTAACAATTTTGTTAGTTTCAACTTTTTCAAACTATTTAGGAAACTAACACCTTGAGTCTCTTAGACTTGAGTTTATTATAGCAACTCGAGCCTAAGAGACTTGAGTTCCATGTGCTGGCACGCTAATGTGGAATTTTTAATCTACATGGAACTCGAGTCAAAGAGACTCAAGTTCAATAAGAGAAAACCAAAACACAAAATGTGGCCCTCTCTCTTCTTCTTATTCTTTATCTACTCTGAACCTCTTCTCCTCTTCTTGTTCTTCTCTTCTTCGTGGGTCTCGAGTTCCTTCAATGCCCAGATACACACACAAATACTTGCGCAGATTGAACAAGGAACAAGGAAAAACAAGAAGAAGAAAAAACGCTAGTGAAAAGACCTGAAAAATCAGTGCCGCTGTGGGCAATGAAGCTAGTTCCTCTCCTTCGCCTCCTCTCCTCCACCAAATTACCAAGATTGATTCAGGTATTTGTTTTGGGTTTTGTGTTTGGTTTTGTTCTTGGGTTTTTGGAGTTGGACGTGGGAGAAAATGGCTTAGAATTCGAACAACAATGATTATTGTGATGGATCCCGTGAAAGAAATTCCAATGAGAAACTCCGACAAGAGCTTGGATTCTTAGCTAAGGCACGACTGTGTTGGTGGGATGGCTTTCTTTTGGTTTTCTTTTTTGGTTGAGACTCAAGTTCCATGTGGATATTTTTTTCCACCTCAGTTTTGCCACCTTATGGACCTCGAGTCTTTGAGACTTAAGTTCCTTCACTGAACTAGAGTCTTAAAGACCCGAGATGCTAGTTTCCTAAATAGGTTTTGAAACATGCTAACTAATGAAATTGATAGCAAAATGGTGTTAAATTGCAAAAAATTGTGTAGTAAAATATAGTGCATTTGGTAAATAAATGTGGCCCATGGTATCAAAAAAAAATATATATATATATACATGTATGTATGTATGTATGTATAAATTTTAATCTGGCCTTTAATATTAAATAAATGCTCTAGATTTCACTACTTCAACAAGAAACTAATAATACCAATATTAAAAATCACATGGTTTTCTACATATTAAGAGAAAAAAGAGTGGCTATTAAATTAGGTTGAGGAGGACTTGAGTTTTGGTCCTATTTAGCGCAATTGGGAAACCTAACTTAGAATCCCTTTTTTATTTACTTCTTAAGTTTTCAACCTGATTTAACTAAATTGTAGTAATTCATGCCTTAAAAGAATTCTTCTAATTGACTAATATACTCATTGTACAAGACACATACTTTAAAAAATCCATGAGTGAGGAAAAAAGTCAAATTTGAGGGAAAAAAAAATAATGACCTTTAAGTCGACATCACGAAGAATCCCATGAGGATACCCAAGGTTTGACCCCCTCCCCCCTTAATGTAGCAGAAGAAGATGAAGAAATTAAAGTATTGTTGATGCAGTTGATTGCACAAACAAACCTTGGGTCGTTAGTTTGGTTCGTTGAGGGATTCTCTGTCGTTTAAGTCAATAATGAATAATGAATATGAAGAAATTAGAGTATTGTTGATGCAGTTGATTGCACAAACAAACGTTGACAATAAACACTTGCATGAAGGAAAGGGAAGATACAAGTCGATCGTCAATTTAGTTGGTCTAGTGATTTTTCATTGCTTAAGTCAATAAAGGTATAGTTTAAAAAAAAAAAAAAAAAGTAATTCACAAGAAACAACTAATTATTTTGTGCATACCATCACTCAAGAAACCAATTTCTTAATAATTTAGAGTGACTATGATTCAAATTGGATAGTGATTCTCGGGGAATAGAACTTTAAAGGATAGTCACTCAGAGGCAGTATTTGTCACATGTCAGTGAGACATAAGTTTCATACGGCGAATGCATACAAGAATTAGGCTAATCACTTGGGTTTAGGGGTATGAATGAGTCAAGTTGGGTCGGGTTGAAGGATTTTTTCAACCCAATCCATGCAACCCAATCCACGTGGATTGGGTTGGAACCATGAGTTAGTCAGATTTGTTTTTTAATTACTTTATTAATATTAGATTAAGAATTAGAACAATGCTGCTACAAATAAGAGAAATTTATAACCAAATAATCCTAACACCAAATCAACACAAACTATATGAGAAGAACTTAGGGGTTTGAGTTATATGTAAGAAGAGAGGTAAAAAGGTAAATAATAAAATTGCATAATATATTTTGAAATATATTTTTTATAATTAAAATATATATTAAATATAGGTGGGTTTGGTTGAGTTTGACGGATTTGTGAATCTTATAACCCCTACCTAACCCAACCGACTATAAAAACAAATTTCACAACCCAACTCAAACCTCCAACTCCTAAAAATCAACCCAACTTGACGGATTGAATTGAATCGAATCGATGTTGATGGGTTGGCTGAACCACTCTACTTGGATTGTTAGATATATAGGTTAACTCAAACTTATCGCTCCTTCTTGCTTGACCTCATTTACCCTTAAAGCTGAGCAAAGAAATTTGGTTGGGCTTGTCATGCCATATTATCATGTTGTCTATCAAGGATAAACTTGACATAATCATACCATTAAAAGCATCTCCTTATAATATTGACTTGACTAGTAAAATTATTGAAAATCTTAAGGTGAGAGAGAGAGAGAGAGAGATTGAATATAAGGAAAAAACAATCATGAAAAACCCAAAATTCTAAAAGAAAAAAGGATAAAGACAAGATTTCAAACTTTCTTCCCTTTCCCCCTATAGTGAAAAAATCATGAAGTAGTGTTTATATATATATTTTTTTAATTATTGGTTAAAGTGGTAAAATCAACGCTATTTATCTCAGATAAACGGTTTAATATTTAAAAATTAAACATTATAATTTAAATATTGATCTCGAAAAGTTTAGAAGATTCTCGTATCAAAGGACCCTAGCATTGCATTTCAAGTCATGACAATATGCTACAGTACTATATTCTTTTTTTAAGTGTCTGTTACGTATTAATCTTTTCAAAGTCATAGAAAGTCAAAACACGTGCAAGTGGTGACCTCACACCACTTTATAGAGTTTATTTAAAGTGTAATACTCACATAGTAATATACAATCAGGAAGCATATCTAAATAATACTCATTAGTCATCATGAGTTATGAGCTTGTAAATCATTTGGCGAGAAATATGCGCGTGAAGGGTTCTTAGTTTAATTGACATTTTTTAATGTTTTTAACAAAAATATTTAGGATTTGTATTCCATCTTTCTTATTGTAACTATTCAAAAGAGACAAAATTGAGCTATGCAACTTTCAATGAATGACTGGATAGTCAATTAAAACTATGACTAATCCTAAGGTTAATATTTTATATTTAGTAATATTATGAACACAAAGAATTTCAAAATCCTTTTTATAATCATTAATGCTATAATTGTTATTAGAGTAATTTTTTTTTTGGTTGATAATTTGAAAATTGGGGGTGGGGGTCCCTAGAATTCTTTGTTAAAACATCAAAATGTGTTAGTTGAATTACAAGACTTCTAACTTATTAGAGCAATACTACTCAACCTTGACGCCTTTTGTTTATTAATTAATTACAACCATGTAGATTTTAGTTAGTTTAACTGGTAAAGTCTCTGATGACTGTATAAGATATCTAAGGTTCAATTCCCGTCTACACCAAAAACTGATTAGTGTCTTAGTTTGATGATAAAGAGTTATCATCAGTAACGGATACCATATGTTAAAACTCCCTAAAAAGAAATAAAATAATTACAACCACAATATGTTATTTTAATAGTTGTGGAAAATATTGTAATTTTTTTTTGAATATATTTTGAGCTATTTTTTTCTTATTATTACTTGTTTGAAAGAAAATAAAAAAGAATTAAAAAAGCTTTGTAATTTAATAATCATTTTTTCATGTTTTCAATAGAGATGTTTAGAGTTAATTAAAATCTTTTATGTTTTACTATTGAATTAACAACAAATAAAAAACAAAGTTTTTTTTTTTTTTTTTGGAGAGAAACAAAGAAAAGATTGTCTACAAAATATTTCCGACATTTAGGGATAAACCAAGGCTATCAAAACCATGGAAATTTTGTACCAAGTCATGGAAACATCTTGGTAGTTGCTTAAGACCGGAAATACGTGGCCTGAATATAGACTCAAGATTTATGCCTAATCCAATTAATGTGACGTATGGCGTCTGCCGATCCAAACCTCCAAAACCAATTCCTGTCTTTGAAAACAAGAATAGAGACATATCTAATATCTTATTGAATCTAGAAAAAAGCTGATGCCCATAGAGTTGTTTAAAAAAATAATCATTTAACGGAAAAAGTTCTAGTGGCTTTTAACGTTTGACAAATGGATTAGAGTTATGAGATTTCATGAAAGTGAGAGTTTTTTTTTTAATAGAGTTTAGTGACATTTCTATGTGGAAGAATTTGGATTCAAACTTGGAGGCAAGATCCCACCAACTTATTGTAAGAAGGAAAACAAAAAGCTCATCAAAGACAAAAGTTAGAAGAAAATTTTTAATTTATACTTTCATTTATCGTATTAAAAAAAGAAGAAGTTGGGCCATAGAGATAAGCTTATAATTAATAACTATAAGAGCTAAGTCTTTCTATAATGACTTGAGAATAATTCTTGACAAGTTGTTATCAACTGTTATTAGTGGGTAAAAAAATTAATTTAAGTGATGAGTTTAAATTAGAACTAATAACAACTTATCACGTAAGATTTATTGTAAAAATATTGTGGGCGTAATATTTAAAAAAAAAAAATTATGACAATTTATTAAGAAGTAAATCTTTAATGTCTTGTAAGAGATTTGTTTACTGTCACAACAAAATTTCACAACAAATTTAAATATCAACTTCTAATAAATCAAAATAAAATAAGATTAGGTTTCAATCCACAGCTCAAAATAAGATTGGTGTAAAGATATTGTGAGATTTCGCTGTGCCCAAATACTTTTGTCTTCTAGTATTTTTAGTCCACAAACTTATACAGCATTTTCTTTTCTATAAAAAGAAAAAAAGATACCTCGGTTCAAGATGGGCAATTTTATTCAGTCGTAACGATCTAGTGCCTTTTTTTTTTTTTTTTTTTTTTTTTGTATTAGACCCAAGTCAAGTCTATTCAAAATTAAATACATGTGAAAATAACGTGAATAAAGAATTTTTTTTTCCAAATAAATAGTCTTAATTATTAAGTTTCCTTAAAATATTTTTAAAAAACAAAGTCATTATAGAATTTGGCATTGCAAAATAGAAAGATGAGGCTAATCCTTTCCCACGTGTATAGAAAGAAGAAAAAACATATAGCATTGAATTTGGGTTGGTGTTGCAACTGGTAATCTCTGACAAAATGCAACTTATTATGGTGGAGTTGATGAGTATAGGAGTACTCTCTCTCTCTCTCTCTCTCTCTCTCTATGAGATAGAGCCAACTAGCTAGGACCAGTGTCGAAGCCGCCGAGTACAGACAAGCCCAGCTCATCAGCCCCGGTTCTTACTTCTTACTATAAAGTATCATGACGTCATCATACCACCTTGTCATGACGTCACGACATCTAACCGGGCTTTCGGCGATGGGCACGTGGATAGATTATTGATGCAAAGGTAATATTACAGATCAGCTCTGCCCCCACCTCTTCCACTCTCACCCTTTTCCGCGTGCATTACACGACCATAAAAATTTGCTTACCCAATTTGTTCTAATTATAATAAAAAATTGCGTTAAACATATTGTATTGCATGTGGCTGCTCACTAAATAGTAAGATCTGTGCTTAATGATCACGTAAGATCGTGTTTAAGTAGTTATGGACTTATGAACTAGACTTGGTATTGGATAGATTAATTAAAAGTTTTGTATCTTAGTGATATTGTGTGCTCTTCTTCATGAGAAGAATTAGAGATTTAAATTTTCTTTTAGTCATTATCATAATTATTAAATTGTATAAAAAAAAATGTATAAGAGAGATTAAGAATTGGAACTTTAAGGGTAATGATTTCTAGTTAAGTTCTAGTTAAAGCCGTCCATAACCTTTCATCTATTTGAAAATATATCATAGGTTCTATGGTGGGACCAAGGTTAGGCAATGGCTTAATCTTCCACTTGCGAACAATTATAACCTTACTAAGGTTTAGGCTTTTCAAGCATTGTTTAGTAAATGGCTAAGAACTACTATGGTCATGCTCCAAGCCTCCAATAAGTGGTTGATTGCCCTCTTATATTTATTTGAAAAAATCTTATAAAATGCCTAGAATTTAGAACATGTTTTATATTCAGTCTCATGTTTTTAATATTAAAAATTAAAATTCCAAATTCTTGAAACTATTTTAATTTGAAACACCTATTCATCTCTATTATTCATTTTCATTATTATTAACTAGTATGTAACCCATGCTATCGCACGGAAATTGATATAATTTAATAAACTAATAAATATATTGCATTTTATTATTTAAGTGATACTGTTGGTTTTGTTTTTTATTTATTTATTTATTAATCATGAGTTTAGTCATGTTTAAAAGACTTAGTTTATTCATGTTTAATAAAACTTAGTATTATATAATTTTTTAACAAATATTTTTATCATACAAAATTCTAATGAAAAAATGTTATATAGACATATATATTCAAGATTGATTTATTTGCGGTACATATAACTATGATTAAGTTACTTTATCACAAACTATTTTTAACAAAATATTTTAATCAATTAAATGTGAATCTTATAACATGCATCTCATAACAATATATAACAATAGAATAACATGAATCTCATAAAAAAATTTTATCAATTAAAAATCACTAAAATTATAAGCATAAAACGTAAAGACAAACAAATAGGATAAATACTAATTTCTTAAAAGAAAACTTACAGTGAGTTGGAAAAATTACATAAATAGTCTTTGATATTTGAAGAATAATGGGATTACAACTTCCTTTCGAAATTGGGTAGAGACTTGTACTGATAACGTGTTATGAAAAAGAAGAAATATGCAACATCAATAATAGGAAAACAAAACAATTTTATAATTAAACAATAAAATTATTGACAAAAAGGAAAGAAAGTATAACCAGATGAAAAATAATAAACATACAACATCAATCATAGGAAAACCACAAAATTATATAATTAAATAATAAAAAATTTACATAAAAAGGAACGACAGTATAGGTAGATGAAAGAAAACAATAATCAAATCTTAAGAATGGTTGGAATTTATTTTGCAGAGCATAAACCAAGACCATGAAAATTGTAAAAACAAGTACAATCAGAATATTTGGAGAATCTCTTCTTATATAAGATACAAAAATACCCAAATACATGCATCATTGATACCAAGAGATTCTTTTGAAATTTTATGTGGAAAAGGAGGGTGAACCTGAAAATACGTGGGTGTGGAAAAGGGAGGTGAATTGGAAAATGGAGGTAAATCTGAAAATACGTAGATGTAGAAAAGAGAGGCGAACCTAAAAATACATGGGTGTGGAAAAGAAAAAGAAAAAAAAAGAAGCACATCGAAATTACAAATTGGACTCCAATTTCATATTTATATTGACACGTGGCACAACAATATATTAGAATTCTAATTGGAGTTTCTCTCTGCTACACCTATTATATATGTGTATATATATATATATGTGTGTGTGTGTATATATATATATATATATACTATAACGAAGTAGTGAATAATAATAATAATAAATTGATAAATTTTTATGTTACAACTAAGTATAATAAACTTTGATTTTTAGGCAATCACTTTCTCATTCCACAGTCTTTATCCAGTGTCTTTCAAATTGAGTTATATGAACAACTTCCTGATAAAACACAAAGTTGAATCAATAGTATCTTATCTATACTATTATTTAAGGAGTTTTTTCTGTTTGGATTCCTCATTTTTTAGTTCAAAAATGCCTCTACAGTTCTATGTTTAAGTAGAGACAAAACTAATAGACAATTTAGTAAAAATGAAACTTTAACTCCTACTAAAACATTGCCTAAAAAATAGGATCACTCTCTTATTAATTTTTGAACTGATTTATTCACTTATAAATTAGATTTTTAAAATAAAAATTATATATAATAATTAAATACAATTTTTTTCTACAAAATAGGACCACTAAAAAAAAAAGCCTAATCACACATGCGAAGCGATTGTGATGAGGTTGGTACTTCTTTACTCCATTATTATCCAAGATAACAAAATTAAGTGACATGGATGGACAACCTTTAAATTAAAATCGTTTCATAAATTTTTTACTTTAACTTAAAATTTGAACAAGGGTATAAACTTTGGCCTTTTATGTAATTTTCTATTTCTATTTTTAATTATTTAAAAAGGTCAAAAATATATAATTTTAATGTGAGCGTGAGAAACACGCGCCATGGTGGCGCATGGGAATAGGAAATCTATGCCATAACTTTCTTGTTAGTTTCCATTTGCTGTATCAAAGCTTAGCTAGAACTATCAATTGTTTTTACCTTCATTTCCTCTTTATCTTCTTTTCTCACCATTTCTTTTTCCTTTCCAAGACTTCTTTTGCAGCCTCAAACACCATCCATCTGTTGCTCTCTCACCCAATAATCTACTCCACTTTCATGCAAAACATGTTATCTTTTTGAGCTCCTCAAAAAAACCCCCTTTTTTATATCTCCAACTACCAAAGATGGAAAACAACCTACTAACAAGTGTGCACCAAAGAAAACCAACCAAGAAAGCCAAGCAACCCAAGAAAAACAACAACAACAACCCCATCAAAGTTGTGTACATATCCAACCCTATGAAGGTCAGGACCAGTGCTTCACAATTCAGGGCCTTGGTTCAAGAACTCACTGGCCAAGATTCTGAATTGCCCGACCCCACAAAGTTTTCAAACAAAGATGAGTATGTCGGTGGCCACCAGCATCAAACGGCTCCCGATCCCATGACTAATGATGACAGCAAGATGGATGGTGGTGATGATGATGATGATCATTCACAACAAGAGGAGGTGCCTACAGTGGACCCCAGTACTAGTCAAGAACAGCCCGAGAGTTCAAGCTCTCAGTTTGAGCCGTACGACGATGTTTTCACTAATTTGTCTGGTTTGTTGCCCAATACTGTATTCTATGATTCTCCTCAAAACTCGATGTGCTTAGAAGGCTGGACACAGTGTAAGAATTGAGTAAGCTCTCTCAAGCTAAAGGCCTAAGGCCTAGAATCACTGTACGTTACATATCTATTGTATTTGTAATTTTCTATGTTTTGTTTTTTGTTTCTTAATTATTGAATTATATTAGTATTTTGAGATCCTTAAGGCTTTATCCCATAAATTTCATATTACTGCTGGGTCCAGTATTCAACTTCTTCTTCTCTGAAAGGGAGGATCTAAAGGACTAGAACTATCCTTTCCGTACGGTACGGCTATTGACATATATGATATTATTGTATGTAATTTGAACGTGTTATTTTGTTTCTTTTTGTATCAACTTTGTTTTATTAAATTCTAGGGTTGTAATTGTAAGTTTGTAAGTTTGTAATTAAGGATATGCTTAATTTGAATAACTTTGATTTTGCACTTTTGATTGTGGTTGAGTAAGTGCTAAACTTGGGTTGGGGTTGAATTTGATAAGCAAGAAAAAGATGTGGAAAAAAGTGCAGGAGACAATATGGGTCCCAGCTTATTTACACTTGTTAGGTCAAGTACACATCATGGAGTGATGGGAGCAGTATTTGTTGATGGAAAAACCTAGTCATGAATCCAAACGCCATTTCTCTTCCAAATTGATAGCAAAGAGCCACACTATATGGTATGAAAATGTTCATGGTGACCAGTGGTCTGTGTGGAAAATGTGGTTTGGAAAGTAAAGCAAAATTAGTGGTTCAAAATGATTTTCTCTTTTCCCAAGAGCAAGATTTTATAAAAAGGACGAACTTATTCACTGGAGGGTGACTGGAGGGTGACTTTAAGCATATCTTTATAATGGAAAGGTAACACTTTTTTCTCTAGTAATTAAGAAGTGTGCAAGGTTATTCAATGAAATATAATGGAACCATTACTGAAATAGATCATGAAAATCATAAAAAGAAAAAAAAAAGAAAAACCAAAACTATTTGTTCATATAATAACTAATATTGTACATGTGTCTGGGATTTGGGTTGGCGTGTGTGTGTTTTCTTTTGGGGGGGGGGGTTCCCCTAATTAATGTGTTCTAAATGATTTTGAAAATGAAATGCAGATTTTTGGTGCCTAAATGCTTGTTTATTATTTGCTCAAATTTGAAAATGCTAAATGGTGATTAAAATAAAATGCATGTTTTTGGTGCCCCTATGATATTAGTGGAACTCATTTATGTAACTTAAGCTTCCCGTGAGTTAGTGCTATGGCTTTCCAGCTTGCAGTATATGTAGGAGATAAGAGGCTTTTGTATTTATAAGGTTTTGTCTTTGTATTCTTTCTAGGGTTCTTTTTCCAAGCTTTTGGCTTATTATGATGATATTATTGATTATCGGAAAAAAATTAGAGGGATGTCTTTCTCAGCCTAGTAGTCCCATGAATGATTGGAAAAGATGCTTTCCTTTATAGAAAGGATATGCATATTACAAAGGCCACCGGCTGCTAGTGGGCACGTGTATGTAATATATATATATATATATATATATATGCAATTCCATTTTTATATTTTAGTGATCACTCTATAGGTGAGAATTATTTTCAAAATTTGGATTTATTAGTTACTTCTCTGAAGAATAGGTACAAACATAGTCACCTTGAACTTATGATTGCTACATTGAATTTCTATATAAGAGTGGATTTATTATAAGTAGGTACTAGAGATGGTATCTTCTAAATGGAGGATTTAGGCAATTCTCTTGAAAAGTTAATTACTAATTACTCAAATATATATATATATATATATATATTCAGATTTACAGTGTATATGCTGTGTGAGGTAAGAAAGAGAGAGAGGTAAATCAATTTTTCTACTATTCAAGTTCCTCAGAGAGAGAGATAGAAAGCTTCAGAACCCCTCTAGCTGGATAGATAGAACCATTTATAACATAGGATAACAGGTTCAAGTAAAAACTTCCTTAAAATTCTTTAAAAAGAAAAAAAGATTTTCGTTCTCTTAGTGTCTCTATGTTTGTTTTAAAGCAAGAGAAAGTGACCTAGCTAGTATTAATCCTCCGTTTGGCTCTAATTAGCTTTATAATATGATAAATGGCAGCTATATTAGAGTAGTCTTAGAGCTTCCTCGAAGCTCTCTCTTTCTTTCCATATGCATGCATGCATGTGTTTGCACCAGAGAAAATAGTCCATATGAGCCCACCATTTCATTCTCTTGACTTCATTGGTGGTTACCCCCCGTAGAAAATGAGGTTTGAATGCAAGTCAAGTCTGCTGAGTTTGTATCTTACCGCTACAAGTACTTCCAGAGATTCAAGAGACGCATGTGCTAGTGAAAGTAACAATATTCATTCTTGACAACTATTGTGCCAATAGTGACAGGTCCTTATATCAAAAAAAAAAAAATTAGTGACAGGTCCTCCAACAAATTGACCTAAGTTTTTATTTTAATTTTATTGGAAACAATATTAGAGCTGAGGGTACTAGAATATTTGGGTTGGAGTTGAATATTTAACCACAATAAGTTCTATTTTTTGTTAAGTGTGTAGCTATGAAAATCTTAGCAGATTGAGGAGTTTGTCTCAACGCATGGCTACCTGGTTGAATTCAACCAGCTGCCATTCATTGCATTCTTAATTAGTTTATTCTCATAATTGCTTATAAAGCCTATTTTAACGTAGAAATCCACATGAGAAAAAACTATTCATGTCTGTGTGCTATAGCCTAGGATTCCTACGAGAAAAAACTATTCATGCCTGTGTGCTATAGCCTAGGAGCAGGGACGGGGCCAGGTGTTTGTGTTTGGGGGGGGGGGGGGGGGGGGGGGGGGTGTGGTTTGGGGGCAAAGTATAAAGCAAGAAAAGGCACAAAAAATTATTTCCCAATACATTTTAACAATCATTAATCGAAAATGAATTCAATATTCTTTTAAATTCTGAAAATAAATTATGATGGATTATATAGTAAACATAAATTTCCTTTTTAGTGTACAAAATCAAATAGCTTTTGATTTATTTATTTATTCATAAAACTTAGTTTTGACAATATTTAAGACTAAATTTGCTCATCTTGTAAGTATAGTAGAAATTATATTCACTTTATAAACAAGTTGATAGAGTGTTGATCTTTTAATCCGTAACGGCTGTTTGGCACCAATAATAAAAAGAAAAAAAAGTACTTCTAATCTACTACCGTCCCATCAAAATTTTGAAGGAGAAAAGAAAAAAAAATAAGAAACACGTGCGGACACCTTTACACACATATACAAGATTAAGAAACTAACTTAGAATAAAAATAAATAAATAATTTTACTTTAAGACCCTTAGTCTATTATTTCTTAAATTTGTCCTTAATTTTCTACCTATTAATCTTTTTTTGCTTACCAAAGAATTTTAGTGGAAAAAAAGAAAAAGAAAAAAAAATCACAACAAGACCTTCAAACTGCAAGGTCTGTGACGTCTGTCTCATGCGGCCGGTAATAAGCAAGCTGGCAAGATGCATAAGTGAAAGTTCCTACCTTATAGCTAATTGTTTGCTTTATTGCCATGATTGTTACTTCACTAGAATCAATACACATGACTAAGAGAGTAAGAGTCATGCCTAAAGGGCAGTTGCCCGCCCACGTGAGTAGGGGAAATAATATTGTAACAATATTATTGTTGTTGTATGATCATTTTCATTATTTAAGGGCCAGTTTGGATTGAGGGAGGAGAGAGAGAGAGAGTGTGGAGGGAAGTAGAGAAAAGTTAACTAAAACTAAATTAATTTTAAGTCAATTTTACTTGACTTCATTCTAATTCCTTTTCCTTTTCTTCAATTCAAACGGATCATAAAGAGTGAGGGAGGGGCGGAGCGCATTGGGCTAAGGGGGTTATGTTCCCCTCTGGCCGTAACATGACTCTGTCCCTGCCTAGAGGGCAAGTTTAGTTTTGATTAGGGTGTTTAGTAATTGCTTATGTACTCCAATTCTTCTTAGTATACATTTGATGAGTGACTCAATAGATGCCCACACAACATTTATTTAATCTAAACCATATGATTTTGGGTCTCTTTATAGATATGCCTTCATACATTTTCATGAACATTTGTGCTCTCTTTTTAAGGGTTAGGAACTAAGCTAGGAAAGTTTGAGGAAGACCATTTAGAGTATTTACATCAATCTGTGTATAATAGAAAAATGTGTAAAATTTACACAATTTTGTCTAAAAATGGCCTAAATCAATCTATGTATAATTGTGAATGACAATTGTTGTGTGTGAAGAAAGAGAAACAATTAAAAAAATATTTTAATGAAATGTAGTGTAAATAGGAGTGATAAGTTGCATATATATGCTGATTGACCTCTCAGTAGACTTCTGGTATCTCAACTTTTGAACTCTTCTTAATTTCTCTTTTTCCCTGATCTTTTTGTGTGGCCATCAATGATTGAGCTAGTAAAGCCATATATCATGGGCTTTTCATTAGCTCTGCCAATAAATAAACAGAAGACTCAGAGGTAAAATCAGACATGCGTCCTTGCATCTATAAAGTAAAGAAAAATTATTGTATAGTCCAGAATTATATTTCCTCCTTCTATGGAGGGTGGGTCCTATGGTGGATGGAACTCACCCCCTCAGTAAAGCCCATAACATAAGAACATCATTACAATTGGTAAAAGTCAGGATAGAAATTTTCAAATTCACTTTTACTACCCAGCCAAATTTGACAAAATTTCAATGTTAAAAGGTAGTCAAATGGCAGCCCAACTTTGACTCAAAAACTATATATATATATATATATATATATATATATAGTATCTTAGTTGATTAATTTCCTTCCCCCAATATTTGAAGCCTCATCATTAGTCAAACAATGAGAGTACCATCCTTGATGAAGACAGGATTTACAAACTCAGAATGATCGAGCTGAAATAATCTTATTTGATTATTCTGAAACATTTAATGGTTGAAATGTTTATTATGCTTTATGAGTTTAATTTACTAAAAGATTTTTTTTTATAAAGAATATATAATTTACCAAAAATTTGAGAGAGCTCATGGGAGCTCATTACAAGGAGAGCCCATTGCCGTTATCCTTTTAGCTATATTGGAAAAAATTGGTGATCTCTTTCAACTTTTTCTTTGTTGTTGAATTACTTTTCTGCAATCTAATTTCATATGAAATGTAAGTCCACAACGAACATAATGTCGTGAATGCAACAAAATAATTAGTTTAAAATAGCTTGTTGTATAATCTTTTGTTGTATTGTTTTTTTGTTTTTTTTTTTTTTTTTTGAGGGAATAATGGGCGGTAGAATTAAATGATTAAAAGTCATTTTAAAAAAAAAAATAGATGCAAGAAAAATGATCAATTTAATTATTATATGTCTATATATTATCTAAAAGCTAAGGTTTAACATTTATTGTTGTTACGTTTTTATTGAGTTACATTAATGGTGATATTTTCTTTTTATCTTTTTTCCCCTGTTAGTCCACGGGTAAATATTGGGTACTCTTGGAGTACCATAAGTACGTACCCTCTCCTTTCACATATCTATCTTTGAGTCTCACTAATTAAATTTATAGTAGGACCTACAATTCATGTGAATAGGGGAGTACACATTTATAGTACTCTTGGAGTATATAATAATTTTTCTTAGTCCACATCTACCGTTAGAGTATTCACATCATCTTGTACGAAAAATTTATGTCTATTTTAACTCAAAAACTTACTTTTTCTATTTTACATATTCACCTTTCAAAATAACTTATGTTAGATTATTTATATTACACTACATTTCACTAAAATATCAAATTTTCTTAATTTTTTTAATTGTTCATATTTCTGTATATACAATAACTACTATCCACTTTCTTCTTTCATCATTGGGATATGTAAAAAAAGAATAAAATAAATAAATGAAAAAAAATGTTAATATAAATTTAAACAGTTACTGTAACAAATTTGCAAATTTGTATATTTACACAATTATACACTCATTAACGTGGGTCATTTTAACTATGTAAATTTTACATATTTTTCTGTTATTAGTTTACAATGACAAAAACCTGTAAACTAACAATAAGCATAATGATCACCTAGTTAGCTTAAGTGTCTATTTGCCATCGGGACTCTAATGTAGGTTGTACTACTAAATTATCAATTGTCTCAAAAATTTAAGTTGTTAGGAAATATTGAATCTAATTATTTAACTATAGTTATAACCAGGGGCAGAACCATAAATTTATGTTTAAAGGCCGAGCTATGTTACTGTTATAAACTCTAATAAGTATATAAAAGTTATCTAGTTTGATATTGGATATTTACACAAACAGAAGAAATAATATCTCTTACTCGATAATGATATTTCATAGAGTAAATTTCAGCTATTATCATGCATATAATTTCATTTTCAATATAAACAATCAAATTGTCATGCAAAGTGATAATAAAATCACAATGGAACCAATTAAGTCTTCAAAACCACAAATAATCTAAAACTTTAGCAAATATAAAAATTAATTTTACAATAAAAATGAAAACAAAAATAAATTGTCTCTATAACCACTAAGCTTATTAATTATTTTAAAGAAGATCATGGGTTATATTTTGAGGTCTCTATAAGTGTACTACTAATTCTATTACTTACTTTATTTTTTGAAAGATCATAGGATATTTTTTGAGGGGCCAGGTCCTATTATTCTAAGCTAATTCTTCCAAATGTTTGATAATTTTATATATATATATATATATATATATATATAAATTGTGGGCCCATGGTCCCCCAAAAGATAAAAATGGTTCCACCCGATCTAACACCTCCCCTCATATGTGAATGAGAGATTTTTAACATTTCAAATAGGAGGTAGAGTAAAGCTTGCTTTGATACTATATTAAATTACCGATTTTTTTGACATTATTATCATCATTATATGTGACAACTTTTTTGACATTACCATATCAAGAAGACATACTTGCCTATTAATAAAAATCCAAATATATTCAGAAGCCACAACCAGCTAAAAAGGGATAAAATTGGAAAAAAAATTCATTTAGGAGTTTTCAAACATTTTTTGTAATGAAGCAAAAGCCATAGGAATTTTCAGGATTAATTTGCCCAATCTAAATCTCTATTACTTCAAATAAAGCCTAAAGGTACTTTGATACACTGAATATAGATTAAATTAGGAATAGGAATCTTTATTACTGGAAATAGAATGAAATAACTATTACTATTCATAAGTTTGGTTGTTACATATAGAAAGCTTGTAAATGATGATGTATAAAGAAACTTTATATTTTTAGAAATATATTAATTTTAAAACTTATTATATGTACTAAGGAATAACTATTACATCTATTTTAAAGAGAAATAGCTATTCTTTAATTTAAAGAATAGTTATTCCAATGTAATAACTAATATACGTCGAGTCTCCTGGGATATGAACCAACAACTCATCAAGGAATTTTCAAGGGAGGAAGTCATGATTGCTCTTCAACAAATGCAACCCACCAAGTCTCCTAGACCAAACGGTATGTCAGCCATCTTTTACCAAAAATATTGAAATATTGTAGGAAATAATGTTACCAACATTGCCCTTAATGTTCTAAATTCCAATATATCCATTGTTGAGATTAATAGAATCAATATTACTCTTGTGTTGAAGGTAAAGCAACCCTCCAAAATGACTGAATTTAGACTAATCAGTCTTAGCAATGTGGCCTTCAAGCTCATTGCAAAAGTCTTAGCAAATCGGCTTAAAGCTGTCCTGCCTTGTATTATATTTGAAAATCAGAGCGCTTTTTTCTTTGAAAATTGATTACAGACAATGTACAGGTTACCTTTGAAATCATGCATTACCTGAATAACAAGAGAGATGGAAGAGACAGTTCTATGTTTATAAAACTTGACATGAGTAAAGCTTTTGATAGGGTTGAGTGGGGTTTTGTTGAAGTTATCATGGAAAAATTAGGCTTCCATGAAAAATGGATCAGCCTTGTCATGCATTGCATCACCACTGTCTCCTATTCTGTGATCATTAATGGTGTTGCTCATGGTTGTATTGTGCCCACAAGAGGATTGCGCCAGGGTGACCCTTTGTCCCCTTATCTCTTTATTTTGTGTGCAAAAGGTCTTTCAGTGCTCATTAATGAAGCTCCTAGAAACCAAGCTCTCCATGGTAATCTCAATATGTCGAGGATGCCCAAGGGTAACTCATTTGCTGTTTGTTGATGACAACCTCTTGTTCTGCCAAGCCAATGGGCAAGATTGTAAAAAACTTATTGAAATCCTAGACTTGTATGAAGCGCCATCTGGGCAGATGATTAATACAGACATATGTTTAGTCTTTTTTAGCCAAAACACTTCTTAAGCCACAAAGGGTGAGGTCCTGCACATTCTTGGCCCAGTGCAAGATACTAGGCACACAAAGTACCTTGGTCTTCCCTCTTTTATTGGGAAATCCAAAATCCAAATCTTTGATGAAATCAAGGAAAGGGTTGGAAAAAAGCTCCCATAGGAGGAAAAGAAATCCTGATTAAAGTCGTAGCCCTGACAATTCCCACATATTCCATGAATTATTTCCAACTTCCAAAAGGCCTTTGTGAGGAACTAGAGAGCATGACTAGAAGGTTTTGGTGGGGCTAGAAGTAGCAGAAAACAAAAATTGCATGGATTTGGTGGAGAAAATTATGTCAACCAAAGCTCAAAGGAGGTATGGGATTTAGAAACCTCCAAGCTTTTAATCTAGCTATGCTAGCTAAGCAAGGATGGAAGCTCCTCATCAACCAAAACTCCTTAGTGGCAAAAATCTTCAAGGCAAAATACTTCCCCAATGGAGATGTTCTCAAAGCCAAGCTTGGCAGCAGCCTCTACTATGCCTGGAGAAGTATTTATAATAGCTTGGAGGTAATTCGAAGAGGTACAAGATGTAGAGTGGGAAATGACAAAATGATCCATATTTGAGATGACAAGTGGCTGCCTACTCCAACCACCTACAAGGTAATTTCCCACCCAAAGGACTTTGATGACTATCCGATGGTTTCTTCCCTCATTGATGATGGTACTAAAAGTTGGAAAGTTTATCTAGTCAGAGAGTTTTTCTTACCTTTTGAGGCTGAGACTATCCTAAGAATCCCTTTAAGCTATTCCCTTCCTAATGACAAAATTATTTGGGTGGGAAACAAAAGGGGAGAGTTTTCTGTTAAAAGTGCTTACCACATTGCAGTAAACATGTAGATGCACAAGATGGTAGAGAAAGTTCCTCGGGTGATGTGAGAGCTCTCTTTTGGAGAAAAGTTTGGCAGCTAAACCTCCTTGCAAAAATTAGAATCTTTGCACGGAGAGCTTGCATGAATGCCCTTCCATATGCAAAATCTTCAATCTAGAGGAATCGCTTTGGAGGAGATTTGCCCTCTTTGCAATCATAGTAGTGAAAGCACCTCTCATGCCTTGATTCATTGTGATCTTGCTGCCAAGGTTTGGAGTAATTGGACTGAGTGTCCCATAAAGCTTCAAGATACTATTTTTGACATCTTTGATATTGCCCTTGAATTGCTCAACATTGGTACTGATCAAGACGTTGAAGTTTTGTTCTCTACAACCTTGTTTATAAGTAGATATCATGTGATTCATTTAGAGCATGTTTAGTTAGAGATGAAATAGGGAGGATGGAAAAAAAAATGAGAGAAAAGTGGAGAGAATATTTTAGTGGGTATTTGGTTTGAAGGAGGAGAGGAAAATAATTTGGTGGGGCCCAAATATTTTCCACCCGAGCCCACAAAAACAAGATCACTCCAAATCAAAAAGAAAACAGGGAAGAAAACTAAGAATGAACCAAAATTTCCATTTTGTCCTTACTTACCAACACCTGCTTCATATGCTTATTTTTTCTCTCATCATATCAAAATCTTCTTCTTCTTTATTCATTCTTTGGTTGAGCTTTTTTCTTTCATAGCCTTTGCCTCTTTTTATTTTTATTTTTATTTATACAAGATAGAAATTCTACTATTACTTTATCCAAGTGTATATGTGTGCAAAACTATTTCTTAGAGACTTGAACCCCGACCCTTGCCCTCCATTGAATCCAGATTTTGATGTGTTTGGATATATATTAATTGAAGATGTGTTTTGGTTTTTTTATACGTGGTTGTGGTTTAATTTGAGCCAATCGCTACTTTCTTTTTTAAATAATAAACGTTAGCCACTATTCTTATTTTCTATTTAATCTTCTTTGCAGTATATTGTATTTTTTGTCATCACAGTTTATTGACATTTTTTACAACACAAAGTGAAGTATCCATACAATTTTTTTTAATAGGGATATAATTTGTTTCTTTTTGTTTTATTAATAGGGATATAATTGTAAATTTATACCAACTTTATTTTTCATTCTCACATTTTTCTTCTCAACCAAATAAATGAGTTTTCATCTCTCCACTTTTCCTTTCTCCTAACCAAATACAAATAAGAGAAAACTAAATCTCTTCTATCTTCCTACCTTTCTATCATTTCCCATTTTCTATTCTTTCACTTTCTACCCCTTCAACCAAATGGACCCTAAAGCACAAACTCACCTATACGAAATCGTTCCCTCACATCAATTAGGTGACAAGAAGTGAAGAGTCTAACCCTGCCTTCCTCAAAAGTTGTACTTTCAGTAAGCAAATTTGGGCGTAATGCTGAAAGCAACAATAATGGCTGTGCATATATATTATGCCAGTTATTGATGCAGATGACCAAAAATAGTAATAACCATCGTAGTTATACATGGTTTCCAAGCCTCCTTCAATTGGGTTAGGTGTTATGGTTCCTTGGACAAACCCTGCAAATTTTTTTACTTCATAAGTTGCAAACTACCCAATCTAATTATCTCACCGAAGTCATAGGGTTGATCCTTTTTTTAAATTCATTTGCAAGCCTATCATAACATAAAAGGTTTTTGCATATGGCTTCTCATCATGTATTCAAAATCATCCATGTAAAAACTATGATGGGTATGACCTAATTCTGTTCTTAGAGGGGGGAAAAAAAAACGGCATGATTTTTTTTTTTTTTTTCATCTGCACTTTAAGCTACAGGCATGTTTGACATTATGTATTTGAACTAATCAATTAGCTTGGAGTTAGACGCATAAAGAATGTCACTCCTCATTGGAACTGTATGAACAGTTCACCTGTAACTCTTCGAGTATTCCAATAACCCATAAATAAATGCAGACCAGTGAGGAACCAAGATAATGAAAGTCCAAAGACAGGTCATGCCCTACTTCCTCACAAAAGAGAGAGAGAGAGAGAGAGAATGTTCTAGATCACCAGTTGAATTAACCAGTGACCAAGTCATATAAAATTTGGATAACTGCAATGCATGAAACATGAAAGGAAAGTATGCAGCTTTCGTAGGTGATTAGACAACCTGATGACATGAGATACGTTAATTTTGATGACTGATTTACACCT
This sequence comes from Castanopsis chinensis, assembly GCA_032878915.1. Taxonomy (NCBI): domain Eukaryota; kingdom Viridiplantae; phylum Streptophyta; class Magnoliopsida; order Fagales; family Fagaceae; genus Castanopsis; species Castanopsis chinensis. Next base: position 10,695,094 of record JAVQMG010000109.1, read on the forward strand.
CCCTCCCCCTCCCCCTCTCCAACAAAAAGAAGACTACGCAGTATACATAGTTGCGGCACAATGAGTACTATGGTATAAATTTAGTACCATGCAGTTAGTTCATAATAGATTTAAGTTACTTTGCTTTTCTGCTAGAAAAACAACACATGCTTGGAAGAAAAACTAATAAATGCAACTCCATCATATGGATTCCCTTCTGATATACTTCCTGGAAGTACTCTGCATTTGAACTTGCTTCCAAAACTCATTCTATTGACTACTGTTAGAAGAACACAAGGCTAAGGGACTTCCGCACAAACATGACAGCTCTTTTTTACTGTAATGTGAGATACTTTACAGGTAGCAGAATGTTGATATAGATAACTATATTCAGACTCAAAGAATGTGAGATACTTTAGGCTGAATTTGACATACTACTACAGACCACACTCAAAGATTTATAAGGCTAGCAAATGGACACATGATTGCCTACATTACTAAAGATGATACTAAGAAGGTTGATACAATACAAGTGTGATACCCCTTTTGCCACACATTTATAGACAAATCAATTTATATATAAAAGCATAGACATGGGAGAGTTCATGATTTATAAAAAAAAAATAATAAAAAAAAAATGTTACCTCGAGAAGGCTACAAATATGCAATGAAGCTTCAAACTAAGCTTTAATATCTCAAAATATATATGTTTCTTTACTCTAATTTAGTTTACTTTTTCTTTATAATATATGTACAACATTCTTCAAAACCGTTTTACGTAAAATATTACAAAATTATCTGTGTATCGCATAAGCAACTTACTAGTTAGATAATTGGAGAACTCAGATGAGTCAGATTTATATAGTTATTTCACTATCCTTCTGCAATAATGCAATCTACAAATAGGAGCGTCATTGAGAAGGTACAAATATGAGTAAAAACTAAAACACAAGTAATAATCAACAAGCTGGACAATAAATCTTAAGGATAAAGAAGAGACCCTGAAATATTTGACCTAGGGCATTGGAAGACCAACAAATAATAGCTTCATTTGCTTTTTACCTATTTTATGAGACAGATTGAATCTGCTTTTGCCAATTCCTAGTCTTCAGACAGGTTGTCTCATCATCTGGGACATTTAGGTCAAATTAGGTGTAGACATGGCCATTGGAAATCAATTGTGTAAATTAATTATAAGTCACCCACAATCATTCATTCACTTCGAACCTGATTCTAAGTTTCTAACTAAAGTAAGCACACAACCACAAAATACACGACCACCTTACTTGAAAATATGAAAACAATCTCCTCCATGATTTGGTAACGATAAATCTGCTCTAACTTATATCACCATTCTACCGGTTCCTCAAAAAAAAAAACACTTACATCACCATCAAATTCAATTATTAAACACAGTATTAAATGGTTAAACAACTCAAGCTTTGAATTTCCCTGTTTTCTGGTGGCAAATAAGTAATTCATGATGTCCACCACTTAATTCTAATAAACCAGGCAAAAATCCAAAATAAAAACAACAATGAACAGATTGGAAACTAGAGACGTCCATATGTAAGATGCTTTCATATCATAAAAACAGTAACTTTGTTTCAAAATCAAAGAAGACTAAATTATGAACAAAAAAAGATAAATACAAGTTACTATCCTATTCTATCAAATAATGATTGGACTTGAAGTTGGCAGGAGTTCTGTCCTAGGGGTGTTTGTAAATAAAAAAAAATGGACAATCAGTCAGCAGCATACATTCCCATCTGCAAACCAAGCAGAAGATCTACACAAGACAGTGGCTGCTGACTAATATCAGAAAGACCAGAGAATGTGTCATCAATAAGATTGAGTCCATCATCAAATCCAGACCCATCTTCTTGGTTCCTTCTTGTGAATCCAAGAATTGGAATTGTGAATGATCATCACGGGGAGCAAATCCTGGATTTTCATCAAATGGGTCTTGATCATAAAAGGTAGCAAGTAGAGTCTTGGATTTTCATCAAATGGGACTTGATCATCAAGGGCAGAAAACCTTGGATTTTCATGAAATAATTTTCCAATATGTATAAGAGTAACTAATAATTTTCCAATTTGCACTCATTCTGTGCAGATTAGATTTGAATACTTGACTTCGGCCATGCAAAATGTTTTAACCCAATTTTTTGGGTTATGTAAACTTGGCTTTGAAGTTGGTAATAAGAGATGAATGAAAGAGAGTCAAGAGACACCTGGGCTATGTTGTCTAGTGGTGTGGCACCGATGTTGATGTTGCCTATGGTTGATGTGGCAAAACGTCGTTGAGACACATGGGTAGACCAAATTTGCTGCACTAGGATTAGCTGGAAGTGTAGTGAAGGGGAGATTGTCAGATTCGTGGAATCAATTTCAAGAATGATGAATATCTGTGAGATTGAGCAATGAGGAAAGAAGTGTATTCAAGGTTGCTGTGGTGGAGAAAGAGAGACTATTCTATGCTCACTGTTTGGAGGAATATTGACTTGCTCAATATCCCATTAATATCTTGCACAATTCTCAAATTAAACATTTGGAGTTGAACACAACAGAAACTGCCTAGAATTTGCTTACCCTTTCTCAGAAAAACAACGTAGCCATTATACGACATTGTTCATGTTTTGTCAATTAGCATGCCGACTTCCATCCTAACAATTCAACATCTTTCAATTTCCCTTATCCTCCCCCCCCCCCCCCCAAAAAAAAATAAATAAAACAAAATAAAATAAATGAACAATGTTTATTGAACAAAGACGACAAACAATATCATTCTCAGAAAAAGAAAAGAAAAAAAGAAGCTATTCCAGCTGCTATTCACTTTGCCACAAACACACCAGTAATGCATCAACATGGTTGCCATCCTTTGAACTCAACTCTTCCTTCAATTCTTCAAGTATTAGAAGCCAGCCATTCAAGTCCTAAAGTATAGAAACTAGCCATTCAAATCTTCAAGTTTTCATCAGAGTCTTCATTAGCCACCATTAGAACCTCTTTTCACAGACCATTTTCCCTTAGTTCAATTCACATTCAAGTCTTCAAATACTGAAGTTAAGTTGAAATTATATAAAGTTACCAATTGAGCTCCTTAATTACTAATGTTAAGCATCACTTTGACAAATATTCATTATTGGAATCCAAAAAAGTTAAAAGCTACAAATTTAAAGAAAGCTATCAAAAAATTCTCAAATAAAAAAGAGGTTCAACCAGATCACAAGCCCTAGAAGAACCAGAAAATCTTTCATTTCCAATTGAAATTATATACTCCATTGAACTCAAAATTACCAAAAAATCTCCAAGAACACTTAAAGATTTAGCACTTAGTTGAAACTCAATAAAACTTTCTTGTATAGAGCGACAAAATTGAACTCCAGAATACAAACAAGAATAGAAACCAAACAAAGCAAGAAACTAAAAGTTATCTGCACCTTATCATTATTCATGAATTAAACAAGAGCAACACAAAGAATAAAAGCTCGTTAACGTATTTCCAATGTCATCAATCAGAGACAATTTGAGAGCAAATGAAATGAGGATAAAGATCCATTTCTTCACATTGCCAAACGTTCAAAATAAACAATTAATGCAGCAGGAAAAAGAAGGGGTAATAGGATAAAACTCATCAAAATATTGCTAGTTATCAAGAATGTTAATTAGAGGATAAAGAAGCTGTACCATTTCCACGTAGCTGTACATGGTGATGATGAACTTTCTGTGTGCAGCTGTAGTACTTGGTGAGCAAGTCTGCAAATAAAAGCAAATAACAGATTCATAATGACATAATTTCAGAACAAAAGCCATAACTGACATTGAGAGGGGGAGAGAGAGACAGAGATTTGCCATGGGCTTTCTTGAAATGTTTGAGAAGAGTCCAGATGCTTGTTGAATAGAAATATAGAGTAGAAGAGGTTTTGGAGATAGATTGAAAAATGAATATGTTCTACAAACCCAGAAAATTTAGCCCACAAAATCAAACTTTCTAAAATTAACCTGGGATTATATTACAGGAATGGTGAATTGAAGCACCCCATCAACCCATCTGGGTATCAGAGTGAGAAAGATCGGGTATCAGATGCAAAGAGAGTGAGAAACTAGTGGAAGCAGTGGTAGAGCACATCAGGCATTAGCAACACATGACACCAACAGCAGTGCAGCACTGCACTCTCTGCTCAGAAACTTGAAGAAGAAGCTGACTGGCGGATTACATTGGAAATTTTGCATTTTTCAGTGAGATCCCTACAGGTTGGGAATAAGAAAACCACCAGAGACGGTAATTTAAGATTACCGCATGAAATTCCTAGGAATATTCTCCAATTCCCTGAACCAAAAGGCCCCTAAGAAACATTATATTACATCATCCACTTCCTCCAAGAAGAAAGAAATAAGAACTGTTAAATGACAACAATATAAATATTATAGAATTGATAACAAGTAAATGATATAAAATTAAATCGCTTATACGTTTTACTTAAGTTTCCCAAAAATATATACAATTGCACAACTTTCGACTAGATTTTTTTTTTTATCCATCCTCTTTTTTTTTTATATACAATTGCACAACTTTCGACTAGTTTTTTTTTTATCCATCCTGTTTTTACCTACAAGGCTACAACTTTCCTAAAGCACATTCTTGCACCTATCTCAGGCCAATCAGACTTGTTATACGACAAGTACCCCAGTCAAAAACATAGGCTTTATATAAAATAAAAAAATAAAACCCAAGTGCCCAACTCTTGCACAATTCTCATACTGTCTTAAAATGCTGCCTTTGATTGTTTTTTAGCAACAATATTTCATTGCATCACTTGTTACTATAAGGGTCTAATTTGAATAAACAAAGTTCAGTATCTAGACGATGAAACAGAGGGATTTTCATGATGGATTCTTGACTAACAGGAGCACCAAAAAGGGTTTGCAGACTACATTCACAAATTAACAACACTGTTAGCCTTTTAAGTACTTATAATCCAAAATGATGCCATGCAAGCTTCACTTCTTCTCACATTAAAAAGCGATAGGCAACAAAAGGTTTTCTCCTTTTTCTCCCCTTAAATAAAAAACATCCAGACCTTTCTCCCCTGAGAACCATCCTTCAATTATTTAACTCAAACTACGTAGAACTTAAGGAGCCTCTTCCAACATTATAACTGGAGCACTAGAACAAAACCTTCAAATAGAAGGGAATGAATGTATCCACAGGAATTGAGGAAATTTAACCTTTTCCTATAATTTGGAAAATATTAAGAAAAAATATATTGATGCAAATACCTTTGGTGAGGTACTTCTACCATATCCATCAACCTAGTGTTTAAAAGATACATCCTGGCAAAAGCTTAACCCTCCTTACAGTCTCATCCTTCAATAGCTGCAAATCCATTTGCGACAAAATAAATGCAATGAAAAAGATAAATCAATACAATTACAATTGCTAACTATAAATATAATATTTATAAGAGCATGCTTTACATTTTAAAACTCATGCATCTCAGCTTGTAGCACATATTTTCATAAAATTTCTAAGCAACCCAAAAAAAAAAAAAAACTCGCAAGGAACAAAGACTAATTCAACAAAGTTGATAACCAAAATTATAGTACTAAATTAGAGGTTTTAGGGTTGAGAAATAGCCTTCCATTAGAGAGAACAAATACAGTAGCTAGTTTTATACAATTTTTATCTCAACTGATGCAGTTTAAGCTTTCAAAGGTTGGTATTAACTAATTTAAATAAGCAAAGTGATCAATGTTTAAAATATAAACCATCAGAAAATCCGGAACTGACAACACATCATAAGAAAAAACCCAGAAGACCAAATAATTAAATACAATTGAGTAGGCAGAATAGAAACTATAGATAACAATATTACCTTCAAGATACCTAAGAGCTTTGTAGCTCAGTGGCATAGCCTGCTCTCCATTATTCCAGTGTTTGAATCCCCCCTCCTGTACTCTTGTAACTATTGAATTATCAAAAAACAACTTTCACGATGCCTGACAAAAATACAGATGAATCTCTGATCTATGGAGAAAAGAACCTGTACCATCAAATGAATCTCAGCCCACTGAAGCAGCCACATCAGAAAGGTCCTCAGAGCCAGATGTGCCCACAAATGGATCATTTTCCAAATATCCCTTTAACAATAAGCTCCCAACATCTACTTTCAGACCTTGGACATGTTCTTCAGATGAAGGCACACAGATTGCATTAGCTGGTATCAACCCGAGATCTCTCATCTCAATTAAGAGATTAACAGCTGAATTAGAATTGCGGGATCTACAAAGGAACTCACATAACCTAAAGTAATTATTACAACTGAGTTCTATCCTTGCATCAATCATCTCTTGAAGCAACTCTATCACCATTTTAAGATCTCTTTCTCTACAAAAAATATAGAGCATTACATTATATGTATGTGCATTGGGAGTTATATTGACCTCCTTCATCTGGTTATACAGGGTGCAAGCCTCTTCAAATCTACCACTCTTAAGAAGTCCACGGATAGCAACTGTGTAGGATACAGCATCAAGTGGATGTTTCTCTACAACTGCTTTCCTAAATACTCTAATGGCTTTATAAAATTTACCAGCCTTTATAAGTTCATCTGTAATTACAGTATGGATGTAAGCATCCTGACCAGGATAATTCATGATGATCCCATAGTACACATTAACTGCTTCATCAACTCTTCTCGCTCCACATAGTCCACTAAGTAATCCAACAAAACTATACTTATCTGGCGTTAAACCTCTATCAAGCATATCACCATATAACTCCACAGCAAGACTTGGAAACCCCGCGTTACAAAAATAAATTAGCAGTGCATTACAAACCACCAAGTCTGCTTCTATGACAAGTCCATGGACTAATTTGGGTAAGAGAGAAAACCTCTTAGACAAACATATGGTAGATAACAAAGAACAAAATGTATAAGAATCAGGTGCCATTTTTTGAGTTTCTAAATTTACAAAAACATCAACCGCATCATCGTACCTTCCAACCTTGGAGAAACAGTCTATTAATACATTACAAAGAACCAAGTCAGGGGCATAACCTTTGGATTTCATGATATTTAAAACATGGAATGCATCACCAATCATTTTTGATTCCATAAGTCCCTTTATTAAAGTAGTATATGTTACAACATTTGGAGAACAACCAGTCTTACCCATCTTCTCCAACAGACCACACGCAATATCAATTCTACGCAGCCGGCAAAACCGATCAATGAGTATACTCCATGCATTCACAGATAATGGAATGCCCAAAATAATCATTCGACCCAACAATTGATATGCCTCCAGCAACATACCCAACTTGCAAAAATAATTCAAAATCATCTCAAATGTCTCAACATTCGGGTAATACCCCATTCCCAACATCATTGTAAAAATCTCCCGAACACGAACCAAATCATTCAACTTACGAAAATTACACAATGCAATATTAAATGTCAAAAAATTAGGCAACTGGGTCTCCTTAAAAACCTTAATGGCTACATCAACACGCCCAATCTTGAACAATACATCCATAATTACATTACGCGCAAACGTGTTAGGCTCAAAACCAAAGCAACCCATTTGCTCAAAAGCCTCAAAAACCATGTCATACATTCCTCCACGCCAATAAATCCTCAACAAAAGCAAAAAAGTTTGTGCCTTTGGAACACACCCAATACTCTCTAACCCCCAAACAACCCCTCCAACCGTCTCATACCGTTGCATAAGGCGGTTAACCACACCAACCATGTGGTCAAACGCAGTGGTATTATGGAAATAATTGGGTTGCTTAGCACACCATAGAAAGAAGCTCAATGCAATCAAATCAGAAGTGCAGTTCAGTAAGGTGGAATGTACAATCTGATGAGTGAGAGTGATGAACAGCTTGTTATTTTTCTCGGGAAAATGTCGATGATATTCACGGAATTTTTTATGCTGGCTAGTTGGGTTAGTTACACATACCGTTGCTGCCGAGGAGAGAAAACGAAGTGGCAGAACTGGTGCAATGAAGAAGAGGCGATTTGGGGTTGACTGTAAGAAACTCAATCTAGAATATCTCCATAACATTTCCAGGAAATATTTTATTTTCCCAGAAACCAAACGAAGCCAGTAGAGAAGACGAGCATGGTGGGCGGCTAGAGCTACCTCCGGTGTGTCAAGTGGCTTAACCCCAAGTAACCCATTTCTGTTTATATATTAAGGGGCCAATAATTAATATACGAAAAGTGCATGTCTATAATTGCAAAAACAAATACTAGCGATAGAATTCCTTACAATTTATTATTTCTTTATTATTTCTGATACAGTAAAAATTTTTTGGACAGAAGCTGATACAATAAACTTGAATGGTTCTTCTAGGACCGTTTGGTTAGAGTGATTTTGAGAGATAGAAGAAAAGAGGAAAAAATAAGAGAATTTTAAATAGTGTCCTTGTTTGGTGGGGGGTTGACTTTGGTGAAGTTCGGGTATTTTATCTCTAGGCTCATTATTTGTAGGTGTTTTTGTTTTCTCTCCAAATTGAAAAAAAAGAAGAGCTTAGGAATTTACCGGTATGTCTCTCTCTTCCCTCTATGCTAGTTTTTTTTTTTTTTTCCTCAATGTTAACATTTTTTTAAAAAAAAATGATACATAAATGTGGGGGGTAAAAGCGTCAAAACACCGTGTGGGCCTAGGGCTTGGTCCGAGGATGGGGCTCCGCCAAAGGGGCCGTGAGTCGTGGATAGGGCCTCAAAGACCCGCCGACCAGGCTGGCAGCCGAATATGTGCTGATCCGAGGAGAAGGTCTCCTCGGACTAAGGACCCTGGTCCGAGGAGCGCAGCTCGTCGTCCGGGGAAGGACTCCTAAAGCTCAGCGAGTCGTCCCACGCACTGACGAGACGCCAAGGAGGGGGACAAGAGGGACGTGCACTGCATAAAGCTCCTGCTACCGCATTAAAGGCCTTCCACCTACCCGCCTGGTCGCATTAATGGGGAAATGACTCCTGAAGGGACGGTGAACAGCTTTCTGAGCCTTGGGGAGCGTTTTTAGGGAAAAGACAGATGGGAACCAAGGATAGGGAGTATAAATAGAGAAGGATGGACCATAGGGAGGGGATCCGGATTTTCTCCCAGGAAAGAGGAAGGCACACACACTCTCTCTCTCCTCCCAAAGAATAAAAAGTCAGCCAGCACAGAAGCTCCTCGGCTCACGTTCGACGAGGGAAATAGACCACTTCATCGGCCAGCTGCATGCAAGAAGCGGACTTAGACCTTACCCCATAGCCTCCTAAAGCTCCAAGAAGTCTAGGCTTTAAGCGCATTCTCTACAAATTCTATTGTAAAGGCCACCTAGGGCCGGCCCGGTCATGCATTTAGGCCTAAGGCCAACTTTGTGTCCTTACAATTGGCGCAGTTCGACAGCAAAGCCTTCAGGGAGTATTGTGGGGACTTCGGCATCACGAACAGGTATTCCACCCCAGCCTACCCGCAGGGGAACGGGCAAGCCGAAGCGATCAACAAGTCCATAGTCAATGGGCTCAAGAAAAGACTTGACGATGCGAAGGGCAGATGGGTGGATGAAGTACCACACGTGCTGTGGACTTACCGAACCACGCCGCGAAGATCCACGGGCGAGACCCCTTTCGCGATAACATATGGCGCCGAGGCTGTGATCTCAGTGGAGATGGGGTTCCCGACGATGAGGGCGCAGTCTTTCGCCTCAAATGCTAATGACGACATGCTGCTGAAGGGGCTGGACTTGGTGGAAGAAAGGCGGGAAAGCACTATGGTCAGGCTAGCTTGTTACCAGCAGAAGCTCAAGCGGGGGTACGACTCCCGCGTACGGTCCAGGCCTCTCGCTCTGGGGGACCTAGTTTTGAAAAAAGTCGTCGGAACTGCTAGGGACCCATCATGGGAAAAATTGGGACCAAACTGGGAGGGGCCCTACCGTATCACCTCAGTGGTCGGCATAGGGTCATATTATCTAACCGACCTGGAGAACAAACATGTAAAACGACCATGGAATGTAAATAACCTTCGAAGGTATTACTACTAATGTGAGGCGTGCCCGCCATGCAGTCGGATACCGTTGTATTATACTGATTGTCAATGTTATAATCTCTATCGTACAATTCACTCTTCCTAAGTATTAATGTCAACTGGGGCTAAGCCAGGTCCTCGGACCTTCTGCCTTGGGAAAATTTAACATACAATTCATTCTTTTTAAATGTTAATGTCAACCTAGGCTAAGCCAGGTCCTTGGACCTTCTGCCTTGGGAAAATTTAACATACAATTCATTCTTTTTAAATGTTATTGTCAACCTAGGCTAAGGCAGGTCCTCGGACCTTTTGCCTTGGGAAAATTTAACATACAATTCATTCTTTTTAAAGGTTAATGTCAACCTAGGCTAAGCCAGGTCTTCGGACCTTCTGCCTTGGAAAAATTTAACATACAATTCATTCTTTTAAAATGTTAATGTCAACCTAGACTAAGCCAGGTCCTCGGATCTTCTGCCTTGGGAAAATTTAACATATAATTCATTCCTATTGAATGTTAACGTCAACCTAGGCTAAGCCAGGTCCTCGGACCTTCTGCCTTAGGAAAATTTAACACGCAGTTCAGTTTTCGGTAAAGTATTAATTGGTCTTTTGAGCAATTGTGAAGCTGCGTAAATAAGCTTTTTGTGCATTAGCCCATTTGTGTCAACAATCAGGTGCAAGAAATTGAATCACACAATAGTAAACACAGTTCACCAAAAATTTAATTATGCCATCAAAGCAAGATAACGAGGTTCGTTAAATACTGTTCGGAATGGAATTAAAGAAAGGAAATTACAAGGAAAAATGATTAAAGTCTACATAAAAACAACAAATGAAAGGAAAAGTCTGCGCAAGACGGCGAAAGGGGGGGGCCGAGGCTGCCTATCCCTTGATCTTCAACGAGGACTCCTTCACTAGCTTGGACAAGGTCTCTTTAGTCTAGCCCTCCGCCTCGGTTCGTTCTGGCACGACCTTGGACGGATCCTGAACTTGCTTCCCCTTGTCATTTGGCTTGGGCGGAGGCGAGGCCTGGCCGGCTGGCACGCCAGACCCCTTTTCAGCCCCATCCTTGGAGGCGACAACCACTTCGGGGGGTGGGACTTGCTGCGGGAAGGAGGGAGGCAGCGTCGAGGCCGTAACCTCGAGGGCGACCAGAGTCATAGGAGTGTCCTCGACGGGCCTGATATCCTCGGGATACCAGACCTTCTCGGCTGCCCTCAACTCGGAGCCGGCAGGGACTCCTGCAGCATTTAGGGCCTCAGCCCAGACTTGCTGGCAATACTCCCTGCACAGCTTGCCTAACTCCCCGGTCAGGCGGTCCTCTGTCGCCTCAACCTCCTAGTTGTAGGCAGCCTTTGTAGCGGCTTCCACCGTCTCCTGGATGGTGCGAGCCGCTTCTTGGGCCTGCGCAAGCTCTTTCCTCAAGTTCAAGACCTCATGTCCTGATCTGGCCAAGGCCAAGGCCTCGTCCCTTTGTTGCAGGATCTTGCGCTGGGCCTCCGCCTGCGCTGTCGCTGTCTTCAGCCCTGCATCCAGGCTCTTCCTCTCATTCTGCTCCGAGGCCAGCTTGATGGCCAGGTCGGTCTTCTCTGCCTCAATGCGGCTTAACTCCCTCCTAACCTCGGCTTTGGCCGACTGCTCGGCTCCGACCTGGTTCTGGTAGTGCTCCACCATCGCATCAGCAGCGAAAGCCTCCTGGATGGCCTGCAAAGAGGTTCCAACAGAAGCGTGTTAAATGCAAATTAGCACACATGGGGACTTAGACAACAACTAAAAACTAAATATTTGGTGCTTATCAGAGCCAAGTTTCTCTTAAGGGAGAGAAAGTGGCGCGTACGACTCGTCCTCCCCAGCTCCTTCATGTCCCTAGGCAGAAGGAGGGGCTGCTCCAGCGAGTTGGCAAGGTGGAGGGCGTGACCTCTCTAGAAGTCTCGAATGCTCGCCTGGGTGGATATCGGAGCCCCGTCCATTTCCAGAGGGGGAAACCAGCTGGACTCCCCTCGGCGGACCTCGGCTTGTCCGTGGATTTCCCCACTTTCAACTGATGAGGCTTGTCCCCCACCCTTAGCAATTTGCTGCTGTTGCTGTTGCAGCTGCCGCTGGTGCTTCTGCTTCTTTTCTCTCTCCTGGTTCGCTTCTTCGCCCTCATTCTTCCTCTTCTTTGGGACGGCGGGGGCAGGAGGGAGCAGGTCAGAGGGAGGAGGAGGTGGAGGTGGGAGCATCCTCGGTTGGGACCCAGAGGCGTCGCCCTTAGAGACTGGGACCCCCCTCTTCCTGGCAAAGAGATCTTTTAAAGACGTCATGTCATCGTTTTCTTCAGAGGAGTCCTTCGGTTATGCAATGACCAACCTCGCGATGCCGGAGTTCCTGTCCAAGGTTCTCTCTTCCTCGTCCGAGATGTTGACCACGTGGCTCGCCAACGGTCTCTCGACCTCTTCTAGGCGGAACTTATCAATCTCGTCGCCGAGGGATGAGGGAGAAGCCGTGTACTCTTCCCAGAATACCTGGTCCTCTTGCTGCGCTGCTAAAGGAACGGCCTGGACGGCCTGACTGTATAAGATGGTGGAAGGCGCGTCCGGCAGGGCTCGGGGGGCAAGGAACTCGGGGTAGCGGACGTCTATTCGCAAATGCCTCCGGTGGCCGGCAAGAATGGCGTCGTCAACCTCACCGAAAACCTTTGAAATGGGGTCGTACCCCAATATGAGGTGGGCAACCCTCACCTACAGGTCGTCGTTCACGAAGATCTCGGATCTCAGAACCTTGTTGAGGTCCGAGATGTTGACGTCACCTAAACGCGGAGACGTGTGCTGCTTATCTGCAAGAAAAAGGACAGGGTGAACGGACATGATTAGATACTCGTGGCAAATCAAGTAAAGAAGACAACAAACGACAATAGATCTAATGAGGGGAGTAAGAGGGGACGAAACATTGTAAACCGGGACTCCTAAAACCCTAGGGAATCACACCTGGATGTCCCTCCCTTATTGGGCAATGGAGGCTGTCATACCACCTCCCGGTGATGATGAGATAATCGTCCTTTATGCCTTTGTTGGACTTGGGCAGACAAGAGATGAGCCTGACAGCGCTCGACCTCGACTTAAGGTAATAGCCGGCGTCTTTCATCCAGTGGCACTCATACATGTAAACGACGTCGTGCCACGTGAGGTGCAGACCCATTTGCTCGTTCAGAGCATCGACATAACCTAAGATTCTAAACATATTGGGCGTACACTGGTCCGGACACAACCTATGGTTGAGAAGGTACTCCAGGGTCACTTCCCTCATGGGGAGAGTCATCCCACCCTCCAGGAAGGCGATTATAGGGATAACGACCTGCCCCGCCTTCCTAGAGGCCGCTACGGCCCTAGGGGGGCAGTATTCCAGGCCCACATCCGAAGGGATGTGATACTTGGCCCGAAATCCCTCCATGCCGGAGGTCGTATCAACTAGACACTTAAATCTACCCATGGATTGTGGTGAAGAGGAAGAAAGGTTGAGGGCCAGGCAGGAAAAGGTTCGTAGGAGTAAGAAACTTACAGAAGGGAGATGTGCGTACTTTGAGAACTTTTGTGAGAGAAAGAAAGAGATTGAGTAGCTCCACAATAAGTTGGCCTCTGGGAAGAAATGACGCACCTTGCGATTACCAAAGCATTTTTGATGATTATGGAGTGGCGGTTCGCGAAGAAAATCCCGTTCAAAGTTTTGGGAGTAAACCCAAGCCGTTGGATCACCATCTCACCGTTGAACGTGCGCGACAGGGAGTTACTCTGTGTAATTAATGCAGGCATTGCGTATAACGACGCGTCAAAGACTTTTCTAGAAGGCGCGGGCGGGCTTCGCACGTGTAACGATTTAAATGTCACTTGGGGGAGAGATTCGTAAATCAAAAACCCATCTGCCTCTTCGGATCGGAGTCAAACGACTTTTTGAGGGGCTATTGTGGGGGGTAAAAGCGTCAAAACACCGTGTGGGCCTAGGGCCTGGTCCGAGGATGGGGCTCCGCCAAAGGGGCCGTGAGTCGTGGATATGGCCTCCTAAAATAGGGGCCCAAAGGCTCGCCGACTAGGCTGGCAGCCGAATATGTGCTGATCCGAGGAGAAGGTCTCCTCGGACTAAGGACCCTGGTCCGAGGAGCGCAGCTCGTCGTCTAGGGAAGGACTCCTAAAGCTCAACGAGTCGTCCCATGCACCGACGGGAAGCCAAGGAGGGGGACAAGAGGGACGTGCACTGCATAAAGCTGCTGCCACCGCATTAAAGGCCTTCCACCTACCCGCCTGGCCGTATTAATGGGGAAATGACTCCTGAGGGGACGGTGGACAGCTTTCTGAGCCTTGGGAAGCTTTTTCAGGGAAAAGACAGATGGGAACCAGGGATGGGGAGTATAAATAGAGAATAATGGACCATAGGGAGGGGATCCGGATTTTCTCCCAGGAAAGAGGAAGGCACACTCTCTCTCTCTCTCCTCCCAAAGAACAGAAAGTCAGCCAGCACAGAAGCTCCTCGGCTCACGTCCGACGAGGGAAATAGACCACTCCATCGGCCAGCTGCATGCAAGAAGCGGACTTAGACCTTACCCCATAGCCTCCTAAAGCCCCAAGAAGTCTAGGCTTTAAGCCCATTCTCTACAAATTCTATTGTAAAGGCCACCTGGGGCCGGCTCGATCACGCATTTGGGCCTAAGGCCAACTTTGTGTCCTTACAATAAAAATATCTCCCAACATTAGTTTTTTTTTTCTTTTTTATGCAATAAGAACACGAGGGGGTAACAAACTTGCCCATGCCCCCGCAAGAAGAGTAGTTTCATCAGCTAACCCTGAAGTTTGGGCAAAAAAGTTACCCAACGATTTGAATGATGTATTCCAAAAAGATTTGATTCAGTAATAAAGATTTTCTTACATTTCTCTTAAAAAAAAAAAAGAACACGAGAATAAATTTGTACAAATATAATTTTCTACTTTTTTATTTTTCTTTTCAATCAAGCAAAAAGTTTTTATCATTCAAATTTTCTATTCCCAACCAAACACAAATGAGAAAAAATTAAATATTTTCTATCATAACCAAACGAAGCTAGGCATTCTAGGGATTTTGGTTATTTACCCAATTTTCTAACAATTGGATAGGGAAACTTTGTTTAGAGAAAGAGAAGCATTTATATGATTTTTCAAATGAAATCCACACATTTTAGAAAAATTTAGATATATATTACGACATTTCTAAATAAAAAATACTTCTACTTCGATATATTTTCTCATGATTAACTTATTATGTTAATTCATTAATGAAAATGTATTATTTTGATTATTATTTTTTAAATCTTTTTATTTTTTGTAACATTAACATACATACCTGTAGTAACTATAACAATGATTGTATACTGAATAACCCAATCAAATCATTTTTTAAAATATGATTTTCTTGAACATAAAATTTATGTTGATTACCTATATAACAAAGAAAGATATACTCAAAACTATTAACCGAAAAAAAAAATCAGTCAATCAATAATTTCTAAAATATGAAAAACCATCAAGGGAAATTTGAGTACACTCAATACTAGACGCGAAAAAAATAAATATATTACAGTTTACATTTATTCATCATCACTTTTTGATGCTGATTTTGACAATGGACCTCTCTAGTAAAACTGTAAAAGTACTAGAGTCCAGCCTCTAAATTTAGTGTATCAGCAAGCAGGAAGCCAGAAATTTGAAACCATTGTAGATTTAGAATGCTATACTTCGCCATTGCCTCAAAAATGGGCCTATTAACTGCCTATACCTAACTTTGAAGGAGAAAAAGCACCAAAATCAACTTCACAAAGGTGCTCTCTTTGTCAATTCTGAACTGGGGTTGAATCAGGAAAAATTAGAGGATTCTCTTCTTTTGAATTGCTTAATATTTGATCAGCATGCCACTTTGAGAAACCTTCAAGTGACTCTTGCATCCATATATACTGGCAACACTCCTTTGCTTTAGGGACTGTTAGCCAACTTCTCTGACGAGTGTTCTGTTCTGGCCAAGACTCAAGTTCCTCAGTCACAAGCAAGGCAAACATGGCAGCTTTGCACAAACCCTCTGGACAAAATATATCTTGCAGGGTTTTGCTCTTAAAAATGTAGTCCCCTAGAAAATGCTGGGGAAAAAAGACAGCCTTTATTCTATATACAAATGGAACTGCTAGACAAAAGATGTCATTTCCAACTAAAACACACAAAATTAACTTTTGTTTCCTGAAATGGCATTAAGGGATATAAAGCAATATGTTTTGCAGGAATATTAGAAACTCCCTATTTTCTTTAATAGTGGAGTGGTTAAACAAAGAAAGAAGCACTTCATTAATTTCAAAATTTTCTTTTAACAATAGTAAAAGCAAGAAAAAAGCAGCCAAGAAACCAATAAGGTCATCCTATATTTATACAAATATTGAAATCTTGTTCTTTTTTTTTTTTTTTTATAATTTTTTTTAGGGATTAGAAAAAAGAAAAGAAAAAGAAAACCCTCCCTCATTAAAAGTAAGTTACTATTCTATAACAATATATGTATGTACACAAAAGTACCCACAAACATGATTGAATATCAACTAAATGCCTCCAACAACCACAATCATTCTGAAACTCCAACATAAACTTTTTCCCATATGCCATATCTTCAATTTAGGGCTCCATTGCCCTTGTTATTGGGTGGCAAAGAAGAAAGGTAAAAATCTATTTAATGATAATCCAGGTCAATGGATTAAAAAAAAAGGATTTTTTTAACAAAAATTTACAGATGGATTTGAGAGAAAAGGACACTTCAGCAAAGAAAAGGAGAAATAAGAAAGAGATTCAAAGATGGAGGAGAGAAGAAGGTGAGAGGCAATCCCAATAAAAGATTAGACTAGAAGGTTTATGCAAGGACCAACTATTTAAGGTAATGGATCCACCCCTAAACAGGGTTTCCACCTCACCTTCCATTGGGCAACATGAGGACTAACTGAATACACAACCAAGATATAGGGAGGGGGCTATCACAATGTAGTTGTGGCATGTGACTCCAATGTATTTCATGATCAGATATGCTTCCACAATGAATTTAAAGTAACTCTTGCATTTTGGCTCCCTTATTGTGCACCCAAAGCTCACAATTGCATGCAGCACTACTAATTCTTTTCCATGTAGGCTTGATGCCTTGAAGTATTTTTCATTCTTTTCAATGCAAAAAAAATTCTTCCTTGATGTCCTTGCACTTAAAGTGATGCTCTTGTCTTTGATTGATTGATCAGACAATAATTTCAAGTTGGTAAGCTAATATTTTTGTTGCATTTGAGAATTTTGCAGGTGTATTACTGGGGAACTACTCAATGTTTCAAAGATTGTAGTGCAGTTGGTGCTTGTTAAATCTAGGAAGTCAGATTGGTATGTGACCATAGCTTAACACACTTGTACTTCAGGACATACATTTTATTTGATAGATATAAGAGACTGAGAGTCTATGCGTGCCCATGTACACTTAAATATTTTTTGAGGAATCACACTATTAATTGTGGTGGTAAGATATTAACTTAAATCTTGGAGAGCAATCACAGTATGTAAGAAAGAGATTTAATGCAATTGACATCTAAAGGCTGCACTTTATCTATCTCCAGATTGACACACATGAATACTAAAGCCACAGTCTAAGCGTGGGTGTCATGCTGGGAATGGCCATTGTCATACAGGTAATGGCCCTTTTCATAAAAGAGACCTTTGATTGAATTTTACATACACCAAGGAATAGCAGGTTTCAAGAGGTGGTAGAGGGACACCAGCTGATGAATAACCAATAGGCTAATGGGCCTCCAATGGAACAGAAAAATTAGGGAAAGAAGTAAGGTCAATATATCTTTTCATACACATGAATTGCTTAGAATTGCAATCAAATGTTAGCAAGATACATTGCAGATCAAAATTGTTTTCTTAGTTTTCCATAAAAAGTTATGCGTGACTTTTACTAACAGGTGGTAGATGTCTTCCATGAATACATATCCCATGGCTATGTCATCTATTGAAGAAAAAGAACAGGATTTTCCAACTCTTTGTAAAGTTTCCAAAGTGCTTAATGGATATCTAGTCTAAAATTCCTACATGAATATGTTAATCTATGAAAGGAAATGGGGATTTCTTAATTGAATACATGTGTCAACTCATTCACACTCACTAACACGTGTGCACAAACAAATACACTTCCACTTATACTCACAATCGACTTAATAAATTACAAACTCTTTCAGCCTCCTAAAATAGCAACTTTCTCAAACCATTGAAAAATGATAATACGATTTAGACTTGACAAATAGCATACATAGAGCAAAAGATAACAATGTCATTTCTCCATACCACTAAATTGCCTCGAACCCCAGCCTCTTCTAAAGCTTCACGTTTTGCTGCCTCCTCAACTGTCTCATCATTTTCCCAGCCACCCTATGACCAAACAAATTGCAACAGCAAAAGCACAAATAGTACTTTATTATTTCTAATTCCTTTAGGGAGACAATGAAATATAAATACTAACTCAGTCTGTAACAAATCGATGATTATCACTCTGTTATCAACATTTCACTGTATGTTATGCATGCAATTAAGACTATTATATAATAAAATTTACAATATAAATTTAAAAAAAAAAACTGTGGAACTTGGTGACCATTCAGACATAAGAAACTATATGGAATTCAGTTTTGGCTCTAATAGTAAGGGAGAAAGAGAGATGCTTTTTGCCCAAGGATAGGAAAACAGAATTTTGTAGGAGGTGAGAAGTGCTTAGGATGTGGATGTAGGGAAAGCCAAGATGACTTGTATCTTCATTCCTTTTCTTGCTGTTGCGGTCAGGGGAAACAGAAGGTGGGGGGGGGGGGGGGGGTTGGCAATGTTATTTCAAGCAAAAGTGTTCTAGAATATGAATAGAAGGGGGATGTTGAAATGTTAAAGACGTAATCTTTCATGGAGCTCTGAATGATTAGGAGGCAAAGGCAGTTTAAACATTGTTTGATGAGTATATCGTGGTCTCTGTTGTGGAAGAAGACCTGTACTAAAAGTGAAACTTTGAAGCCTTGGCAGACAATTACAATATGAATTTTTCAACAAAACAAGATCCAGGTGCAATGGCTCTTCCAGGCTGATGGTTTATTGCACAAATTTATCATAAAAGCTTACCTTATAAGTAGAAATTGGAAATCTCTAATAAAATTTGCAAGTGAAAGGAAGGGGAAGAAAATATAAACAATTGTTCAAGGTATTTGGAACATCTTAATGTACCACTTTTGGTGCTTCTTGTGTGCTTCTAGAAGTGGATACTAATTACTGGTTTCTTGCTAGATTGGCGAGATCCAATAAGTTCACTTCAAAGTCTTGGAATGTGGTCTAATATGTAAGTTCTGATACTTTTCTAGAAGGCAAAATGTTAACATTCTCAAAATCACCTAACTACTTGTTTCAAGAGGAACTACTATTAAGGCTCACATTCTTAGGTGCTAGTATTGAAAAAGCCTGTAAAGTTTCTCATTGGGATTCTTGGGAGCCATCTGTTCAGGATGAGCACTTTTAGGGGTAGTAGGACTTAGCATTTTAGGCCATTTAATCATTTTTGGTATACATCTTACCAAACTGGATTCAATTCATCATGATAAGATTTCTGCTTTCAACAAGAGAGAGAGAGATTTCTTAAACATCATCGATTTCTATGTGTTTCACAAGTTGAATGACTAGCTTAAACAGTTGCTTTTGGCAACCAAAAATTAGTTACAATTTTTTAGTGTATCCATTCCAAATTATATTCAACATTCCTTTCTAGAATTTAATGGTTTACAACAAAAGTTGTACTTGCTCTAAAACTATTTGAAGCTAACCCCAGCTTGATCGCCACCAAAGTAATGCCACAACAACATCAACAAAACCTTAGTCCTAAATTTTTGGGGTTGGCTATCTCCAAACTCATGCATTGACAGTTAATTTACCCGTTGTTCATGCATTTGTGATGTGCACTGCAGTAGACTTTTAAAAGGGCTTGACCACCATACTCATCAATCAACCTAAAGAAATAAGTTGCCTAACACCTTCCCACTCTCCAATCTAGTTTCCATTTCTTGCATCTATCAACAAATCATTTCTTATAATGAATATCATGGCACATCCTAATCTTCTCCACCAAAAATAGAAAGCATCGACATCAAAAAAAAGTTTTCGAAACATTCCGTTTGCTGTCAAAAGGCAAACATAGTACATACAGAAGTGTCTTAAATCCTTAGTATTTATTTATATACATTCAAGCTAAGTGAAAATGAAAACTTTCTAGGACAACAAATACGAATAAAATCGTTATATGCAAGTATTCAAAAATACACAGCTCTACAAGACAACAAAAGAAAACATAACACAATCGGATAAGACAACAAAAGACAAGTGACAACGGCCAAAACTAATCAATCACAATAAAAAGCGTATATTCTCCTCTCTCTTTTTTTTTTTCCTTTCTTAATTTAAAATTTTAATATAACAAAGATTCTGATTCTCAAACATAAAACTATATTCAAAAAAAAAAAAAGAGAGATGAAAATGTAAAAAAAATAAACCTTAGGGAAGAGAAGACCACGTCCACTAGTTGAATTGATCATGAGTAGCTCCACAACATCATTATCCAACGTTCCATCACTATTTTTACTAATCTTAAAAGGAATACACCTGCCATATTATTATATATAATATACATAACCAAATTTGCAAAAGAAAATTTTAGAAACCATATATAGCCAATATTATTTTTGAAAGACAGAACAAAAAAACAGCAAAAACATGGAGCAATATATATATATATATATACCCGGCAACAAGCCGGCAGCCGTCCTTGTAACGTTGCAGATGGCGACCAGTACGAGCCACCAATTCTGACATTTCTTCTGCTTCCTAACTGCTGGCCTTCTCTGTTTTTTCCTTCAACTTTTAAAGAAAAAATAATAAGAAAAATTTATTATCACTGCTTTTTATATATGCCCGCCACAAAATGACAAATAAATAATACATGTGACCGACCTTAATTAATTAAACTATTTGAATTCATAGTCTGACTGACTCCAAAATTTTGTGAGAGATTTTGTTGCATCAAACCTGCTTATTAGCTTTCAAAATCCAAAAACCAATTTTATTTTTTTTGAAAGAAAATATGTAGGAATGGGATGGAAATAAATATGCATGCAAAGCACGGGAGGCAACTGGCCAAGAGAGACGGTGAGAGGTCAATAGTGGGGTCCACGAAGCTTTAGGTCGGTTCTACGCTTTTCTCTTTCTTTTATTTATTTATTTATTTTTTAAATTTTTTAGATAATAACCCATTTAAGTACTGATTCTCTATTTTCGTTTAATACACTTTTTTTAAAAAATAAAATTTATTATTATTATTTTGAAAATGCTAAACTGAAAGTTTTTAGTAGACTTTTTTAGAAAAGAAACAAGACTCATGATTAGGTACATTTTTTTTCCCTGGTCATGTTTAATGCATTGCTGTATTTTACTTTTTATTTTTATTTTATTAGATAGAAATTAAACTCTAATTTAATTTAAGTATATGTATATGTTAATTAAACCAAACGTGAGCATACTTACATTACATTTCCAAGCATCCAAGTTTAGGGATATCACATTTTTAGAAATCTAAATATGAGAATATAACTTTATTGAGAATATCATTGCCCATTTTTGTATCTTACATTTTGGGATTTAGATCTTCTAGATTTCTTAGGATACTCTACCAAATAGATTTTCTTAAATCTTAATAATTATTTAATGATTTAATGGTCTAAATTTTGCCATGTTAGCATTTTACTAATAATAATAATCTTAATTGTTTTGTTTACAACATTATTTTATTATTTTAAGAGTATTATTAGTGGAATGCTAACATGACATAATCTAGACTCTTAAATTATAAAAAAGTGGTTAGAATTTAAAGAAATTTATTGGTAGAGTACCTTAGTAAATTTAGAAGATCTGAATCCAACATTTTGCTAGAATTTATTTGGTTAAAATATAGGATTTTAAAATATCATACATAAGCAAATTTTTTTTTTTTTTTTTTAAAAGAGATGTTGGCAATGTTGAAAATTTATAATGAAAAAAAGTCTCATACACTATTCTGCCTTATTCGTAGGACATTTTGCATGCTGTGTCGTTTGTCACACAATGATACAAATTCCACTTTCCAATTAGAAGACTATGACTGTGGGGGCCAGAGACGTCCGGATGGCTGCGTGGGCCTTAGGCCTGGCCCAAGGACACTGTTCGGCCCAAGAAGCCACAAAAAGGGAGGAGGTCATTAAAGACCCAAAGGCCATGGGCCCATCAGGGAGATCACCGCGTAGGTGGCCGCGTCCGAGGAGGACATGACTCCTAACGGCAAGGGCTAGAGCTGAGGAACGGGATCCCATGGGACGCCGAGGAAGGGGAGCGAGCGGGACGTGCCCTGCAAAAAGGTTACTGCCTCCACATTAAAAGCTTCCACCTACCCGCTTGGCCGCATTAATGAGGAGATGACTTCTGAAGGGACGGAGGTCAGCTTTATAGTCTTGGGAAGCGTTTTCAGGGACGGGACTGGTGGCAGCCAGAGGAGGGGAGTATAAATAGAATGGGGGATGCCGCAAGAAAAGGGGGATCGGGAATTAAGGGAAAGGGAAGAAGAAGAAGGTTCTCTCTTTCTCTCCCTTGAAGCATAGAGCGCCGCCCAGCATAGAGGCTCCTCGGCCCACGTCCGAGAAGGGAGTTGGGCTAATCCGCTAGCAAGCCGCTTCACAGAAGTGGGCTTGGACCTTACACCGCATCCTTCTACAAGTACCCATGGGTCTAGGCTTTGAACCCACTCTCTACAAATTCTATTGTAAAGGCAACTTGGGCCAGCCCAGCCACACCTTTGGGCCATAGGCCATTTTGTGCCCTTACAATGACTATAGTATATGTCATGTTTGAAAATGATTATATGTCAATATATACATATATAGGTGACTTTATTTATTCAAAATCTGCAATAATGGCCATAAATAGACTTCAACTTGGTCCAGTTTTTGCGGTTGCATATATGATACCAAATAATATATATATATATATATATATATTTATATATATAAAGGAGAATATCATGCCTTGCACTTTCATTATTTTTTTTTATTTTTTTATTTTTTTATTTTTTTGAGAAAGTTCATTAGAAATTTGTTGATAGTACCAAAAACCTCTATGTGGAATGAATTGAATTCCCTCCATTTGAAACAATTTTTTTTTTTTTAATTCTGATAAATATTATATAAATTTAAAGATGTAATATAAGGTGAGCTTGAGTTTAAAGCCTATTTGGTGAAGAATTAAGTTTGGGGATAATAATAATAAAATGAAAAATTATATAAAAAGACCCAAAGTTTAATCCCTAATTCAGGTCATAGTTTTTTTTTTTTAAATACATTTTTCCTATATTAAAGTCTCATACTTATTAAACAATTTCAGTTTGAATCTTATATCCATTTCCTCGTTGTTCTATGCATTAACTAAGTAGAGAAAATGGCGAAACTTTTGATAAAACTTAAGCAATTAGTTTTGATTTTCTAGCCATCACTTTCTTATACTGAACAAAACTTTCACTCTCTAATTAGAGGAGTTTTTCTACCCTCTTTGTTCAATAGCTACTAAATTTATTTATGGACAATCTCTAAGTAAAACACAGAAGTTATTCAATAATTTCCCACTTTTCTCTACTCCATTAATACCCAAATAAACAAAAATGAATAATAAATATGAACAAAAACTTCAAATATGTATAAATGATTGCATAAATTTTGGATTTTAATTGACAAAATTAAAAACCTAGGATTTAATTCGAAAAGGTTCCGTATGAGCAACAACAAACCAGTGTCTACTCCAGTGAAATTGAATGAAAAACTACACTCAAATGATGTTGCAGAGAAATATTACATAAATTCAGAACATTTTTATGTACTCTTTCCTAATAATAATAATAATAAGTTGCCTACTTCGTCTAGTTGTGGAATCCGAAGTTGTTCCACCATGTTCCAACACTCACCTTGGTTGAATCTTCGTTCATGTTCATTGATTTGGAGAACACCAAAATTTTGATTTCTAGAGGCCTTTTTGACACACTAGCAATTCCACTCGCATATAGTGCTTTTTTATTTTTATTATTTTGGAGGAGATGTTTGGGGCTCTCTTGAACTAGGGTAATGCCTTTGGCTCAAGGCTAAACAGAAAGGCCAACTCTGCAGTGTGCTTTTTCTAGGGAATGATGAATGCCACTTTTTTTCTAACCAGAAAACATTCTTAGATTTATTGCCCCTTAACATGTCATTCTCTGATTCGTCAAAATTAAAGAGCTTTACTTTATAAGAGGATTTCGTTGCAGGGTAGAACATGATATACGATATGAATTGAGAATGAGGACAAAAGGGTATCTGAAATGCCATCTATAATTAGATGCTACAAAATCTATGAGGAATAGCTTTATTGCTTAAAATAACCTAGTGTACAGATTTCGAATTGTTTTTCAGTTAAAAAGGCCCATGCTCTCTTAACCATTAAATTGCTTGTCACTTTGTTCTAAGGTCAAAAGACTCAAAACACTAGTTTTTAGTAAATTAGACACACACCGAGACTTGCGTGCACACAAACACAAGTATTAGAGACCACCGAGGTGGTGTGGTCAAGTGGTTCTAGGTGATGTATAAAGAGTTGCGCCAAGGGTGAGGTCCCACGTTCGAGTCCGAATATGGACTTGCGTGGGATTACCTTCCTGGCAGCCTAGGTCACTAGTGCCTTTCGTGAGGCTAGGGGAAGTTATGGCTCACCGGTCCCTCTACATCCCAGTAAGGCTTAGATCCTGACTGGTAGGGTGCTACTATGATCACGCCCAGATAGGATTGCCACGTTGGTCACCACCCCCTATCCATTTTTATTCATCAAAAAAAAAAAAAAAAAAAAAAACAAGTATTAGAGAGTAAAAACAAAAAAGAATTACCACTGCGCATCCTGGATACGATGGTTATTTCACTAGTATAAGTGTTTGTAGGGTATAAAGGGCAAGAGAAGAAATTCAAGTTTCCATGATGGAGTTTTATATACGTATACACTTAGATTATGCTAAAGTAAAATTTCTATCTTGTATTAAAAAAAAAAAAAAGGGATTGCAGTAAGCGAAGGACATAAGTACCATCATTACAGAAATTACAGCTAGAGTGACTGCTGATCTTCTTCAATGTTACAAATGATAACATCAGTGTATTCAGTGCAAAAATTGCCATA
Source organism: Castanopsis chinensis (assembly GCA_032878915.1). Lineage (NCBI taxonomy): Eukaryota > Viridiplantae > Streptophyta > Magnoliopsida > Fagales > Fagaceae > Castanopsis > Castanopsis chinensis. The sequence continues at coordinate 10,720,401 of JAVQMG010000109.1, forward strand.
AAAAATGTGTTTAATACAAGTCCTTAAGGGTTACATTTAAAGATATAATGAGTTTCAGCATTCAAAAGGTCTAATTGCTGGCTATAATCTGAGACTTGAATATTTGGTGTGATGCAAAGAGAATGCACGTACCACAGGGATGGGTATTTACCAGAATTATTGACATGTTGAACCATTTGAATATTTCAGTAACTCTTCAGAATGTCTGACACTGAAGAATATGTTCCAACAACTGCACAAATGACACCCAATACAGCTACTGTGGCACTTGAAACAATCTGATTATGTAGGTGAAGAGAAATCATGTCAAGAAAGGAAGGAAACCAATATACACATTAAAAGAAAAAAAGAAAGAAGAGGACATGATAGTAAGGAAAGAAAAACATGCAAACATAAAAGGCACTGGCTTTTCTGGAAGACTCCTTTGTGGTCTTATTGTAAGAACCAGTCTTGCATGGGAAAAATATAAACCAGGAATAACTGTCTCAAAAAATTTTGTTTTAAGAAACCAAGAGGGACTTGAAGGACCAGTTTGATCGCTTCTTTGATAAATCTCAGGATTCAGGTCTTACTTATTGCCATTACATTTATTCAGCCTTAAGATCCTCCTAAAACAAATTATTTTCCTCTGATTTGAAAGACACTTTGCAGGGGGTTAATCAATGAATTTAAATTTACATTTGCTATTGAGTCAGTATTGACTGTCCTAACCACTTTCATTGTTGAAGTAGAACTCACCATCTTATTAAATTAGTATATTCTAGGTCCACCTAATGGCCTTCTTTTCTTTTATTTTTTATTTTTATTTTTCCCATCATTAGATTTCCCCATGCCATTAAGGAGATATTTTTATGTATCATTTTGGGTTCTACTGTTTACAGCTAGTAATGGGCATATTTTTAAATTTTAAGGAATTAGTTCTATCTGCGGTAAACAGTGCCCTCAACCATAGTCTTCATATCGGCCGTTATCTAAAGTGACATGGTATTGTGTAGCACCAAATTGCTGTCAGATTCTTCCCCCATATGTATAGAATAATTTTCTTCCAAGATGATTTTGAATAAAGAATATATATATATATATATAGAGAGAGAGAGAGAGAGAGAGAGAGAGAGAGAGAGAGAGAGAGAGAGAGGGTGAAACTCTGTTTACCTGTGTCCTTGTAGCTTTATTCCCCTTGATTTTTAAAAAACATAGAGCTGGCACTATTATTGACTGGATCAAAGACACACCATCCATTAAAACATATTATGTCATGTTGGTTGGCATAAATCAGCATTTCAGAAACAATGCAGGCTATACACCACAAACCAAGTGAAATTGTGTTTTGCAAGTGCGGAAACATTTATATCAAACTACAATGGCTTATGAAAATTAATGATCTTTTGCATCATGTTGCCCTCCAGAATCTCTGTTTGATAAAGTCAAACAAAAATTCCTTTTATTTAAGTAAAATTTTCTCGACAACAGTTTTGTGAAGAATCATCATTAAAATATTTAGAATGATATAAAAAAATGATTGTAGTTAAATGAAATTGATGTGGACTAAAACTATGTATATATTGAATGAAGTGAAAGCTTACCACAAGTATACTGAAGAGAGAACCAATTAAAGCCATAACAAGACCTGCAACCATTAGAAAAAAGAAGAAACTATTAAGTAATTGAGTTCACTTGATAGCCCAGGAAGTTGTTGAAGCTGGAAAAGAATGAATCAGATGTTGCAACTATTTCCACCAAATCCTTACAGGTTACACCTATAAAACGTTTCTAAATTGAAAGTAAGAAAAATTAATTACAAGAAACATATTTAGATGCATGATTATTTATGTTTTGTAAATAAATTAGTCAGCAGGATAAAAACTGAAAATTGCAATGTCACCAAAGTGGCATTAGTTAAAAAAGGACCTAGTAAGAATCAACCCCTAGCTGATCTAATTCAGAATTTGAATTAAATCCAACCTTGATCCTAATCCATTTATAAAAATGCCAATCCAATTGCATCAGGGTCAGCGAAGGACAAGTTACTTGACACCACATTGGAAGTACATGTAATATAGAACTACTTATATTTAATTAAAAGGATTCTTGCAGGACTGCAGCACATACTTCATAGCTTGTGCAGAGATTAAGCAATTCATTACATATTGCAAGGTCCTCTAGGCTTAATTCAAACAAAATGCTTCATAGCTTTGGGCAAGAGGCTCAATCCGACTTGAATTGCCAACCCTTTAAACCCCAGAACATTTAGAAAACTACAATTATTATCACATAAAAATAATTATCAATAATTCACAGGAATATCATCAACATCAAGCAATCTTGTACCTTCTATTCCACTGTGAAGCGTAATTGACTCTAGAATGTAATGTAGTTATCATGTACGTTGTCAAAATGTAAAACACTTACTGACCACTCATTCGTTTCATCAAAAGTAGTACAGATATACAACCTTCATCTATGTGTTTTGATTTCTTATGAAATCAGATAACATGATTTCCCTCAGATTGCATAATTCGTGATCAAGTTAATTGCTGACTAGGTTATATTCCAACCGTACAATCAAATAACTTACAGAAGAGCATATGCTTTTATGTTGAACAAAAGTATATTATATTTAATTGCAGGAAATGGTGGACAAATTTTATGTCCAGAACCAAATGAGTTCGCTGATAATATTTTGATAACTTTTACTGTCTAACTGATAATATAAAATGAAACTAAGAACTGAAGTATATGCCTTAAGTCAGATTATTTACCAAAAAAAGGAAGAAGAAAAGCCACACAAACTGAAGAAGCGACAAGTGCTGTTCTTAGAAGAACATAACACCAGAGACTATTTGAAACTCCAACCGGCAGCAGCTCCTCTATACTCCTTGCCAAAGGGTTCATCAATAGAGCATATTTATTCAATGTTAAGGAATCAAAATTAATAAAAAGAATGCAGATATTTAAAAAATTTAGCCTAATTTGATATCAATAAATAAGTAATATTTGTAAAAAGGATATTTAGTGCACGGATTAATAACCTGCAGAAAGCAGAAAAGCCAAGCTTAGATTCCATGTAAATGTTCATGACCCAAGTTCAAACACAAACATTGCATTTCCATGACAATCTCATACTTACTGTTGTCCAAATTGCAACTTTGGAAACAAAAGCGTCTGGTGGCATATTCAAAGTTATCTGGGACAATGTATGTTGACCATAAATGAGATACCCCATCACTGCAACACCCCCATATATCAAGACACACAAAAGAAAACTGCACAAAAAAGATGAAGTCAAGACATGCGAGAATAGAAGATAATTACAATGTGAGCCCAATCTAAACAACAAAGTTGTTTACCATATTATCAGTGCCTTGCTAAATTTTGACTTGTCAGCCATTGAGTGGTAGATATTTGGAAACACAGAATGCCCAGAAAAGCAAAATCCATATGCACCAATGACAAATGGAATGCCACTCCAGTTCACTACTTGAGCAGTTTGAGGGAACTCAATTCCATCTGTTGTACCAAGGAAAAGTACACATAGGGCTATCAAAACTGTTGCAAGGACCCCACCAGCTGCAAAATAGATGACAAGATTTCAGATATCTGTGCAATTTCAAGAACCAATGGAGGCCTGCCAGAACATGTTTGCAATACCTGAAAGGTATGAGATCACGCGGAGATCCCTCAACCAAACGGTTGGCAGAACAATCAGGGCAGTTAGAATTCCAAACAAGTGCATGGGGTCCAGATGAACACCAGCCCAATCCAAAGATGTTCCAGGGAATAGCTTGGTGAGATTATCTCCTTCCAGAATAATAAATTCTACACAATAGGACTGAACATATGGAAAATAAGTGGATTGACTTGACCAAGATTGAAGAGAATATAATCCAAGGATTCAGAATCAGTGTGTCACTTACATATAATTCACCATACAAAACGATCTGCACCAGGATAAAAAAAAATCAATAACATCAGAGATATTGGACACAAAACAAATCAAGAAGATGAGTAAAATAATTCATTTTCATCTCCCAAGTGTACACTTCAAAAAAGTTCATAAGAAAATAGGGCTAAACAATAGAATTGAAAATAAATTAATTGTAGACAAATTATCATGTCTGTATATACACAATGAACTAACCAAACATGAGATTAAATTGAATCCATCCAATTTAAACTAATCGACGTTAATTCAAGAGTTAAGATGTTCCAAATAAATTCTTAACCTGTAAAGGAAGAAAATATAGAGAAGCAACAGTTTGGTATCAACAACTATAAAGAACTAGCCTGACCAATTTAAAAACAAGATATCATGCTTCCATTTGAAGTTACAAGCAACTCACAGCTATGAAAAGACGTCCATATCTTCCAAAAGCAGCTTCTCCTAAATCTGGGTAGGTTATGATGGCTTCTTTGCTCTCAAAGCAGTATCTCAGGAGGGAGGCAGTGTAATAACATACAACTGCAAAAAAAACTAGGACTAACAAACTTGCCCAGCCACCTTCTTTCACCGTGTAAGGTGTAGAAAGAAGCCCAACTCCAGCCAGCACATTAATTCCTGCCTCAAAAAAAGTGACATTATAAAACTATTCCAAAGACGGTCAGAAGATAAAAAGTTCAAATTATAAAACATACACAGATGTCAAAAACTTCATTCATAATAATTTCAGTAAGTTATGTCATTACTTGAAGTTGAATCTCTGCTTCCTGGTATCTAGTAAGGATAAATGAGAACATAATAGATAAAAAAACTATTAAACTTTATATCATACATCAGTCATTCTCTTCTGATGATGAGTATTGGTTTTTTGATACCTTTTCACATATATCAGGAATTGCTCCACTAGTACTAGAACGTATGATGTATCAAAAAGAGGCTCAGATCAGATATCTAATTGTAATAGTAACAAAACACTAGAATATCATAGCTTACCATTGAAGACAGTCTGAGTGACGCTGCAACCATGAGCAATGGGTAACTCCCCAGTAACCTGCTTATGAAATGAGGCTTTCTCTGACAATGATGATTGTGCCCTTGAGATCCTATCCAAGTCTTGCTTCTGATAACTTCTTTCATAATCAGATAATAAAGGAGACTTTCCATCAAGGTCTAAATTACTTTTAGAATGACTGTCAAATCCAAAAGACGTAACACTTGGACCAAGACCAAGATATCCAAAACTTGGTGATGCTGCGATGGTATACGAATCAGTAGTCTCTCTGCAAGAAAATGACCAAAAGACAAGAAAAAAAAACATAGAGTACTTGAGTGTATCCAATCTATAAAACATGACTTAAAATACACATTTACTCACTTGTAATTCGTTTTTTACGTATGTACTTTACAACATTGTACTTGATAATTTGTTCAGATGAACTCAAAGTACATACACATGCTTTGGGTGTCTTATCAATTTAAGCACCAAACTGTAGGACATATTGATGTGGCAATTGGCAAAGCTAGCTAAGTTACTTATTCTTCTTTTCGTGTGTGTGAAAAAAATCATTTTCAATTCTATAATTCTAGAATTTGCTTCACATTGCTTAGTTCATGTGTGCAAAACATTCGTTTGCAGCTTTTCATAGAACATAAAAACTGACTGAAAAAGTATCTCAAGGACGTAATTTCCAATGAGTTCATATTGGCCAGCACCTTGTTTAGCAAAGACTAGATCCTGTCCAAATATCACATGCCAGCAGATGGAGTCATCATAGGTACTAAAGATATTCTTTCTAGATAGGTGGATAGATAGGACTACTAGTTGCTTGATCAGGACCCTAGCTTTATAGCAAGCCAAAAACCATGACGAATTCCCCTTCCCTTTCTATCCGCAATAGTAGAAACAAAGGACTTCCCTACACCCAAAATTATATGTAATATAAAGCTTGGTATGTATTATGTATCATATGAGCATGCTAAATATTTGTACTTCCTATGTGTCATCAAACACACCCTAAAATATCCAAGGGCACTCTAACCAATAACCATGATAACCATTTGTTGCCACATAGGTTACCGAATATAACATAGAATTGGAGGAATGTGATTTCCTAAACCAATCCTCCATTTTAAGAGTCTGTTGAAAATTAACACATAAACAGGCTATGGACAGTTATATATATATTCAAAATATTCATCAAGCTTTGACTTAACAGAAATATCATCCCCTAAACCCCAAAGCTTTGATGCAGTTTAGTTATATGACCTTGTAAATGGGCAAGCTCCTCCTTCCACACACTTTCAATGGGTAGCAATGACACTATTGCCATTCTGAAAGTTCACTTAAGACAACCTGGATACATGTTTGGATTGAAGAGTATGAAATGAAACTCCATATATTTCAAACTAAATCTGAATAAAATATACAAAATTATTTGATACCAAAAACTATTGATTTTAGATTGTAAATTCGGTTCAGCACTATGATGCTTAAAGTAACATACAGGCTAAGGTTGAAATGAAAACTCACAAGTTGAACAGGATTACTGGCTAAAACCGCAACTCAAGCAGACTTAATTAGACAATCTAAGCTTAGTTGAAATCCCTTGGTTCCAAAAAAAAAGCATAAAGTGAGGACATTACCTAATTCTTGATAAATGTTTTGGAGTTTAAATGCCAGTGACCAACTGACCATAGAACATGTCTGACATACTGGCTTATTTTCATGCATGTCACGCAGAAAAGCTAGAAGGTACCACATATACACATGACCTTATTTTTGACTAATCTGCCAAACTATTAGTCCCCACTGTCTCTAACTGCCAAGGCAGTCCTCGCATTAACTGTTCATTAACATTGATTTGAAAGAGTTTTGTGGGCTAGTTCTATGTGCAACAAAACTTTTTATTCAGAAGGAAAAAAATAAAAAAGTACTACTCATAAAAAATAAAAAAAACAGACAGTAAACTACACAAACTCTCTTTGGTTCAATAGATATTATTATCCAATATTTTCTAACGTCCAAATAAAAGCCCTAAATAATTCTCAAAAAAAGAAAAAAAGAAAAAAAGTACATACAAGATGTTTTTCATTCCAAGTGAAAGAGAGAGAGAGTGAATTTTCAGTTAAGAATTTTAAATGACGTTACACTGAATATATAAAAACAAAATAAAGTTTTTTGAAATTGGTATCTTCTTGACTGTTTCAAATTATTAATTTTTATGCAAAACCAAACGGAGAAGATTGTGGAAAACACTTACCTATAACTCTGTGGCCATTGCTGAGAAATGAAAGAATTAGAAGGAGAACCCTGTAAACCTCCTTCAACATTTTCAATATCACTGCTGCTAATATTACCAGCAGCAGCATCACCAGCAACACCATAACTTTTGTCCAATTCAAAAACATCATCAACACTCTCGTCCAACAAAAACTGTTCAGCTTCTCTCTCCTTATCCTTTTCTGCAGCCATTTTGCACTATCCACTGGGATGATCTCTCTCCACCTAAGCACAAAACCAAGCAACTTCAAAAGGCTGTCTTTTTGTGTCTTTGGGGAAATTTATAGTGTTGAGAGACATATAATAGTCGCGAAGGATCCAGAGTGTACTTGGAAGCGGTCCAAAATATGGCACTGACAAGCCTTTTCTGAGTGAGTTTGGGTTCACGGTTCACCACAACGGGTTTTTTTTTTTTTTTTTTAATAGTTCTAGTCGCACTTAGACCACCACAAATTTTGCCGCAGTGTCAAACTATGATTCGTTGTTTGTAATTTTCAGTTAAATCAATTACTTTTTTTTCACCACTTATAAATTAGCACGTGAACTGTTGTGATATAGTTTTTGCAATTTTACGTAGTCTAAGAATTTTTCCGCATTTTAGGCAAGTACTATTTGGAACAATTCACTTTATGAACAAAAAGAGAGTTGTGAAAAATTTTGTCCTCTCTTCACCAGGTTGTTAAAAAAAAGAAAAAAAAGAAAAAAAAAGCTTAAAGTTTCAAAATTAGGATATCTAATTATAGTATATTAGACTATTAGTAGCTTATTTTATAATTTTAAAAAAGCCCTTTCATTTATATTAGTACTTTTTTTTTTTTTAGAAAGAACACCATAATTGTTATTAAGCATTGATGGCCGACTCCGCCAAAATTGCAATAGAAATTTGCGGAGGAATATTCCCCATTCACACTATGAATTCGTTAACATGTCTAGTAATATTATATGTGACATTATTACCATGCCTCCCGGTATGGCTAGACTCTACTACTGCAAACTAGCTTACAAGTAGTTTGACATTCTCAATTAGATTACAGCATCCTCATCCGGAAATACCATCATATCCTATTTTACTATCCCAAAAAGTTACTTTATCAATTATATTATACCATTTTACAATACATCTAACATCCCAACTTTTATTTTCCTATTTTACTTATTAAAATAATATATCTACACAATAAAATATATTTTTTACTTTTTTTTTGTTTTTTCCAATTTTCTCCTCCACACGCGTATACATCTTCCAGACTTTTCTTTACTTTTCACCTTCTTCCAGACTCCTCCATTTTTTTTTTTTTTTTTTTTTTTTTTCTTTGTGCTTCTCTCTAGTTCTCACTCACTTTTAGTTCCTCATCAACAACTTGTCACCGCTAATATCAGTGGGTCTCACAAGCTCATAAGCTCACTTAACCTCTAGCACTGCGCCTCCACTGCCCAGTCACCACCACCGCGCCTCTACTATGCCCAACACGCCACCACTACCCACTGCCCACCAAAATCCCATAGGAACAAAAACCAATATTTAAAAAAAAAAAAAAAAAATCAGATCAACCCCGATCAAAAACCTAGACAGTTGTTGAGCAAAACCTCGACCAAACATCGCACCGCCTTCGCTAGATCAACGTTTCCTCCATCGTTGATCAACCCAGATCAACCCATGATTGGTGAGAATCACAACTGTTGGGCTTTGTGGAGTGTAGTTGTGTTTGATCCGGTTGACGATTTGATCTAACTCGAATAATGTGGCGTGATTTTTAATGGGAGATTTTTTAAGGCTTAGTCTATTGAGTGGAGGCTTGGGCTGACAGGCCCAAGTCGTAGTGCTTGCCCTTGGGAAAAATTTTTTGGCCCATTTTGGAGTGGCACTTTGTATTTTTTCCTAATAATAGTGAAATCCCTACAAATCTGTGGACGTAGGCAAATTGCCAAATCACGTAAATACTGTTTTGTGCGTGTGATTATTTTTCTTTGGCGTGTGTTTTTTCTATTTTCTGTTTCTCACAAGATGAGAATTTCGTGGTAATTCCCTACCACAGCGTCACAACAGAAAGAAGAAGAAAAAAAAAAAGAACCTAGAACTCCAAAACCCAGAACACAAAACATGACCCGGATTGCAATCCACCAAGAAAAATGAACCACTATGATGTGGTTTTGCCTTTGAATCAAGTTTTGCTATTTCAAAACTAAGTTGGGTTGTCGTGGTGTGGTGGCTATGGGTTTTGGGTCTGAAGAGAGAAGGAAGAGAGCAGAGAAATAACAAGAGAGAGAGAGAGAGAGAGAGTGTGTGTGTGTGTGTGTGTGTGTGCGTGTGTGTGTGTGTTGGAATTGTTTAATAAAAAGTAGGAGAGAGAGAGAGAATTAAATAATAATATTTAGGTTTACTATTTAGCTACAATACCATTATACATTTACGATGGTAGTAGTATGACAAAAAAATTTGGATTTTTACAAGTTTGCACTTCTAGATGCTAAGCTCCTTTGGGCTTGAATGCCAAAATTTTCTTACATTTGGTATTTCGCAGGCCCAATACGAATGCTCTTACCAAACTTAAACAGGGACGGAACATTGCTCTTAATAGCTTCAATTGTCATCTCCGAATCTCCCGCTAATAAAGGTTTTTATTTATTTTTTTTTAAAAATTTTTTGAGCCCGTTAATAAAGGTATTTTTATATATAGCTCAAAATGACTGTTTTAATACGATTAAAATGTTAATGTTTTGTCCACGTTAGTAAAAAAGTTATTTTAACATTTTACTCTATTCCTGTTAGTTTTATTTATTTATTTTTACTTTCAGTTTCCTTTATTTGATTGTCTTGGGAAACACACACATGCTGATATACATACAAAATGATCAAAAAATGCTTTACCTCGTTGAGTCCCATGCTCTCCTCTCAAATATTAACAAACAGAAATTCACGGCCATTTTCTTGGCATTCAAACCGAAACCCAACAAGAAACTAAGAAATCCAATAATAAACTCACTTAGAAATCGACTTAAAACTACCACTAAACATTAATCTCCTACCATCGCAAGCATCCACAGCCTTAAAATAGTCTCATTCACCAAATGTTCGTTCATTTTCTCATTTACCATATTTTAAGATTAGGGTGACAATTCGTATTAGCAGGGTCATGTTCGTGTCACCTCAATATATGAGTATTTGAATAAATAGTTTAACCCTAAATTCGATTTATTTAATAATCATGTTAAATCCCCTCAACTCTAGCACAACCCTTTAATTAAGTGGGTTGACATGACACAATTCATTTCAACCTATTTAATACACAATCCAACAAAAATAAAGTAAAAAAATAGTTTTTTTCTTTTTTTTTTTTGGGTAAAAGCTTTAGGGATTTTAGAGTTTCAACTTTCAACTAAGAATTTGTTGATATAACTATTAAAAGTTTTTTAATTACTTAATTTTATTTAGAATTCAAATATATTTTAGAGTAAAATGACATTAATTTTTATTAAGCAAATTAACATGAAATTGACCTATTTATTAATCGTGTTAAAGTGTGTTGACCAATTTTTACACTAATCCACAAAAACCGTGTCATATTCCTACCGTGTTAAATATTGCCATCCCAAACAACCATACACAGAAGATTATGCAGTCCACATCACTACGAAAAGTTGGGACCGTGAAAAGCACTTTTCAACTACAAGGCCATACCATAAATAGATCACCCGTAAATCCCCACGAAGCCCCAACGCAAACCCATGGCCTAAATCAAACCCAAACTGATCTGCTACCTAAAGCTTCCGACAGTGACCATGCAGTAGCAACTCTAAGAATTCTTTTTAAGGGTCACTAGTCGCTAACTCGTGCGATACACAGGAAAACACAAAGAATATCTACAAAATCCATATAACACTATAGTTATATTTGTTAGGTTCAAACACCTTCTTCTTGAATTATCAAATTATTAAAAAAATTAACCCTCTTCTTCACTTTTTACTCAAACTTGTTTTCATAGCTCATATTTAAACAATCGCAGCAGAAAATTTTCTATTAATAGTAAAATTTGTGTGAAGATAAATTACAGTTTCATGTAAAGTATACATACCCATACTCTATACCTCTAAGGAAGGAAACATCACAAACCCTTTACATATGTAGGTTAGATTTAAAACGAACTACATATATTCCAAGTTTGATAAGCCAACTCAACGGTAGAAAAATGTTCTTTATAAAATTAGATAGTTAACATATTTGACAAAAGGGGGCAGTTTTTTGTAACTCTACTTTGCTGCTCATATTCTGCAGTATGCAACAAAGTGATTTATTTATCTAGGTATAATGGGCAATAGCATTAGCTGTTCTTAAGCACAATTCAATATAGACAAATGAGATAGAAAAGGAAAAAAGTAACATAACAAATACAAAAAGTACCACTGTTCCAGCCCTCCATAACTCAATAAACAGAACCCTTTCCTAGCCCAAAAATACAAAAAGTTTCCTCCTTTCCTACAAACCTGAGAGGGCCGAGACCACCAACAACTCTCCACAACAGTCAAACCAACCTCTCAAAGAAACCCAAAGAAAGCATGACCAAAAACATATAAAGCTTCCTCCTTTTTCTTATTGAACCAAGAAACCTAGCAAAGCTAGCTCCTTTTCCGATTCACCCTGCACAACCAACAACAAGTACATATACAACAAAGTAAGCAGCAAGGCATGGGAGCAAAAAACAGAAAATAACTCTATCTCTAGCTTTCAACAGCAACCATCATATAAGGATTGAAGAAAAAAGAAAAATGCAATCAAATTCAGAGAATGAAATTGAAATGCTTAGGCCCCGTTTGGTACACTCACTCAAACATATGTTTTCAGTTTTTAAACATTACACGTATTTTCACACTTTTTCACCCACACGTATTTCCACACATATTTTCAAACAACAAAACACATATTTTTAAGTGTATGTACCAAACACCCTTTTAATGTTTTAAAGTCACACTTTTTTGTTTTTTGTTTTGTTTTTTTTTTTTTTTGCATTCTTTTCTAGAAACGTGGCAGATTTTTAAGTAGGGTTTTGTCCTATATGTCCCAACATCCTTAATTGTAGGGCCTTACTTTCTCTTAGCTTCTAACTTTAACATATATAGTATTAGATTAAATATTGATTTGAAATCACGTGAATAAATTGCTAGTTTTCCATCATTCTTTGGACAATATTCTCCTTTCTCCTTGCAATAGGATTTCAAAAAGAGCAATTAAGAATTTTGATTGAATGATTAAATTTATTAGTTTCTAACAATTTACAATTTTTAGATAAGTGGTAATTTATTTACAGTATCAAGGCAGATGGAATTAAGTATGAAATATCTTAAAATTTAAAGTCACACCATTGCTTGAAGGAAAAATGCTATACAGGTCTTGCGTAATGAACTTATATACTTCTTTGGATTACCAAAGCATGGTTGAAAAGAAATAATATTCATGATGGCTTATACGGTCTCAAAAGATAAATAAATTCATGATGACTTATAGCTACCTAAAAAGTATATCTTGGTACATAGTCTCAAGAGATGAGATTAAAAGGTTTAATTATATTATAAATTTCAATACCAGAAGACTTGAAAAAATAACCTAAAAAAATTAGCAAGGGGGAGAATCTTTCCAAACTTAGAATTTAAAAGTTTAGGGAATTGGAGGTAGAAAGCTCTAGTATGGATTTAGGAACTAATTTATGTGGGAAAACAGATCATGCCATATGAACACTATATAGGAATTCTATCAAACTCTTGTGAGAAGCCAATAACAAATCCGGAAAAGACTTCTAGTTTGAATTCTTTCAAACTCAGGTTTATTTGCCTCCATCTAAAATAACCTTTCTAACAAAGAATGCTTAAAATCACTAAAATGAGACAACATACACTATATATTGATTACTATCTTAGGCATTAAGCTAATCAGTGCTTTCAATATAAAAAACTTAGTAGTCTCAATTTTCAAAAGAGAAAAAATACTTATCCCAATGAAGAAAAACAAATACTAATCACCCTAATGTTAGTTAATTATTGTTGGGTTCTATTTGTTGTTATATTTCAAACTTAACTCTACACCCTCAGCACAACTAAATCCATGAAATTTATTCTACAATTTGGCATCCAAATCTCTTTTAATAGCATCCAATGATTCATTGTATATTAATAATTGATGAAAATTTTTAAATAATAATAATTTATATCAATACCTGTAAGCTCCTTCAACAAAATCACCAAGCAAGTCCAATTGCTTCCACTAACAGTATTGAATAGGGCCTATAAAACTATATAGAAACACATAAAAGAATTGAACAGAATTTATAAGCCAACCAATAACCCAAAAAAAAAAAAAAAAAAACAAAAATAACTCTATCTCTACCTTTCAATAGCAACCATCATAAAAGGATTGAAGAAAAACGAATTAAAAGTAAAATACAATAGTAGGTAGTCAGTTGAATGAATTAAACCCTTAAAAAAGGTGTGTATGCAACATGTATTCCTCCTCCTCCTCATTCATAAATGGATTTCTTTAATGTCCACGTCCAATTAATTACATGACCTAGCCAGCAACAAGAATTTTTTCTAATAGTATTGAATAGACAATCACTTTTAAGTGAATGCACTAACACCACTCACAATTTTACATGAAATTTATATCAATACCTGTAAGCTCCTTCAACAAAACCTGACATTTATCAAAATTCATCATCTACCACTACAAATTGATGCAAGAAGGTCACTCCTAAAAATAAATGATTTCTGAACATCATAACATAATGAAAATGATAAATGTAAGAGTCTATAGAATAACACATAGAAAATGTAATGAAAACAATAGTGTGAACCGTGAATCAAATTTTAAACTAAATTTACATATGGTTTATCATATTTGTGGTTTTCTTACTAAGTCTTAGTGATACCTATTGAGAAGCTTCAAACAAGGGCAAAAAAAAATTAAAAATTAAAAAAAAAATCCTTTTACAAACCTTTTCTTTTAAAGATAGATAGGTAATAAGTCATACAGTATCAATTGATTTGTGGTAAATTATGATGAAATAAGCTTCAAGACCCCAACATTTATAATTCACTTAAGTCAGAAAGTAAATTCCCAAAGTCATAATCTATTTATTCTAAAGACAACCACACAAAAATACATGTAAACACTAACAGTTCTATATAAACAAAATTAAAACTTAAAGAAATAAAAATTGAAAGAAGAAGATGAAGAATAAGAAATATTAGAAGAAATTCTTACCCCAAAATTCTCAGCCACAAGTTCATGTTGTCTTTCCCACCATGCCTCTTGCTTTTGCACATCCTTTACAAAACTCACTCTAACTTGAAACATCTAAGCAATCCCAACCAAAATGAAAATATCACCCATTGAAAAGCCATAAAAGAGTCAAACTTTACATGTATAAATAGAGAAAAAAGACAAACTTTACACACATACACATGTACATGGAGAATGACAGAGACCTTGCGGGTAGTGTAGATATCAATGGCTTGAACTGAAAATTGAAAGGGGCTGTACAAAGGTCTGAAATAGGTGGACAACCTAGGTGCTTTGGTTGGGATGAATCAACAAAAAAAATCAAGGTATAAGACTCATCATATTCTAATAATTATGAAAATCCTTGTAGTAAACAAAACAAATATTATGTTGTATTGGCATGAAAAAAAAAACAATAAATAATCCAAAAGAAAATAGAGGATTTTCATGAAATAAACATAAAAAATTTTCCAAGATAATTTTTTTTATTTTGACTTCACTCAAACAATTGTCGAGCACATCGGGTGATGCTAAGGGCAATTGATGATATAAACTATAAAATATTTTTAAATAACAAATCACAACACAGATAGGAACATACAAATTCAATGCGTCCAATAATTTGAATTATCTAAACCCTCTACATCTAAACCCATCAATCTATGAATTCAATTATAATTCACCCATCATCCAATTCTACGCATCACATATAAAAATAATAATAATAGCAACGTAATATAAATCCAAAACCAATAACCAAAAATTAAAGAAAGAATCTTCCACCTCTATAGGAAGAAGCCCAAGTTTGAAAACCCACTAAAGTGTTCAACTTCTACCACAATAAGATATAAAGCAGAAGAAACCATAGCCCCTAAAGTAAATACAATTAAATTTTTTTTGGAAAACCCTTTTTAAGGCTGGCAAACTAAAGGCCAATCATTCAGCCATAGCAACCCAAAACACCAAAAGTAAATAATAGCAGGGTAGGTAGGTTTTCAATTGAAAGAGAATCAAAATTCTTACCCGGGGTTTGGATTTTGCTCTTTAGAGAAGGTTGGCTTCAGTTGCAAATTCTTTGAATCTGACGGTGGCAAGGAAACTATATATGTACATAAAAACATTACAGATACAAAACAAAGAAAGATTTGGCAGCATTACACACACAAAACAAAGTTCTAAAAGATAAAGGTTCAGGATTTTGGTTTCAATTAGTCAAAATATAATCCAAGAACCAAGATAACATCAATTACATCCTAACCTCTTCATTTTCTTGCAGAACACAGAGAGCAAACTGTCAAAAAAAAAAAAAAAAAAACCCTTTTCATATCAAACTTCGCTTCAAGATTACCCAAGTTTTCTCATCTATGTGAATTGCGGACCATTCCATTAATCAACCAAATTTCGGTTCACAATTTGCAAAATTTAGGCGAAAATTCATTGGAAGATCATTGAATAAACAAAGAGTCATAACAAATTGATAGATTTAACAACAATAAACAATTAGAGTGAAAGATTTACAGAGAAAACAACAAAGATTGTAACGTACCTCAGCGAAGCAACCACGAACCTCGCAGAGAATAACCTCAGGGAAGCCATTGACGTATTCGTCATCTTCTCTCTCTCTCTCTCTCTCTCTCTCTCTCTCTCTCTCTCTCTCGCTTTCTTTCTCTCTCTCACTTGCCTTTTCTTTTTTCCTGGTTGTGGAATAGTTAAGAGAATGAATCATATAGGTAGGGGCTGCAGGGTATTAAAATCGAAATAATAAAGAGGGAACGGCTAGAGAAGAAAAAGCAGAATAAGAAGGGAAGAGAGAGCACCTGAAATTTGAATGCGTTAGGTTTGAAAGAGAGGAGTCGGGTTAAGCTAGGTTTTGTTTTTTGTTTTTAAAGATAAGTATCTGGTTTTGAGTGAAAAGAGTTTTTAATTTTAATTTTAATTTTTTAAATACGGTGCTGACGTGGAAAATTGTGGAGCAAGCAAAGTTTCGGTTATATATATATATATATAGTACTTTCAGCAATAATTTTTTAATTTCAGTAAAATACGCGGTATCTAAATACACCCTAAGTATCTAACCTTAACCAATTAAATATTTGAACAATTGCTAATTTTACTATTTTTTTCTTCAATTACGTACTAACTGTATTGATTTGTGATTAAGGTGTGCAAGATTTAATACTATGTATGATATTATGTATAACTTAATGTTGTAATTAATAAAGTTGTTTTATTATTATCTAAAATAATTGTAACATGAATATTTGGACATTATCATATAGTCCATGAGATACATAGTATGTGATTTAGTCATAGAAGTTATAGATCACAAGTTCTTTGTAAATTTAGAATTTTAGTTCGTGGTCAGTAATGAAATTGGGTATTTCATCTGCGAAGGCCATAACATATCAACTACTATTATTTGTCTTGATCATGGAAGTGGAGACCTCTAGTTGATATGTTAATATGTTTTAAGAGTTAAGATATATTGAACTGGACCGCTTGTGAGATTTATTATTCTCATAATGACTATCAAATGGATAATTAATCTCACGGCTTCTATTTACATGAACTCTTAATCCTGAAGTGTAGGTTACTTTAATATATCAAAAGTGAGATCTAAAGTCACTATCAAAACCTCAGAATGTTGGGCAACCACATTTAGTATTGATGGAACATATATTCTCAAGATGAAATTCATAATCTTTTAATGGAGATATAAAATATTCCCTGGAGATATAAAATATTCCCTTGAGATAAGTTTAATGGGTTTGGTTATTCAAAGTGTTAAACGTAACCACTTTAATAAGGAGTTACGAAAGTATATATTTATGAAATTAGATTTCATAAATATATGATGAATAACTTAAAGGATTAAACCGGGTACTCAAGGATTAAGATGTAGTAATCTGCAAAGTAGTAGTTAACATTTATGGCTTTGTATTACTACGAATATTTAATGAAAGGGTTGCATGTATAATAAAATTTTGGGATATAATTTGTTAATAAGGCTTAGAGTGCAATTATATTTATATAATGATATTAAATATAATTAATGGTAATTTTGAACTTGTTAAGAGTTAACAGAAAAACTCAAGGCTCATTGGAGCTAGAGTCTTATTTATTCCCTTTTAGCCCCATTCTAAGCCATACACTAAAGCCCAATTGGAATGACCCTAAAAACTTGCCCAATTAGATAATTAGTTAAATAAAAGATAAGAAATATACAGATTTTCCTAAGTGTTGAACAAGGAATGAAATAGTATGAATTTGAGTGCAAACCACTCTCTTATTCTTCTTTGGAAACTAATTGAGAGACCACACATCTCACCAAGGTACGCTCTCTTATTCTTAAATTCTGAAATTTACATAGTATATGTTATCAATTGCGAATGAAGTAGATCCGTTAATTTTCCGCTGCGTATGTTTTGTATGCAATATAAACATGTGTTTTTCTAGCATTTTTGAGATTGAAAAATGTAGTAATCTCACATTATAATAGATGCAAATTATTAATCTTTACCCAAAAAAGTAGAAGAGCCTCACACACATGCTTAGAGGCTAGTATCACTCTTAATTATATCAATACTTGACATTCATATAACACCCTTTGACAAACGCAAAAAACCCAAATTTAAATGAATCAAATTTTTTAACATAAAACTCATATTTGAATTTTGAACAAAATAACAGGAATGTAAGAAAACGTGAGTGTTTTTTTTTTTTTTTTTTTTTTAATACAATGTAAAAAATGTGTGGTTAGTAGAAAAAATAGACAAAAATATATATCATTCCCACTCATTAAAAAAGACTCATTTATTAGAGAAAATATTGAAAACTCATCAAATTGAACAAATGAAGAAAATAAAAGATTAAAAAAGAAAGGAAAAGATAAGATAATGATATGGAAAGTATAATGGTAAGAAAGTAAGGAAGTCAAATATAAACCAAATTCTACCATAATATTGTAATCGAATAAAAACAAATGTATACCTATACAAACAAAATATATTTGAAGTAGAGTTTGAAAGAGTGTGATCCTATTATGTAGGCACTATTTTATGTGGGAGTTAAAAGATTTTTTTTTTTTTTTTTTTTCCTTTCAGACTCTAAATCACGTTAAAAGAATAAGTTTTTTTTCCCCTAAATTCTAAGTCAGCGATCAACTAATTTTTTTTTAAAAAAAATATCAATTTGAGTTTTGAAAATGTAATTTGAGTTCAAATAGAACTCATACTTGAATTTTGAAAAAAACAACAGGAATTAAAGAAAATGTGAGAGTGGTTTTTTTTTTTTAAATACAATGTAAAAGTTAATAATTTGCATCTATTAGAATTTGGTATTATTACATTTTCTAATCACAAAAATATCTAGGGGTGTGATAAAAAATTATTTCATCCAAAACGTATAACACTCATCACACCCCTATTAGATTATATAAATCATGTGTTCTAGACTTTTTGGTTTGTCTGGCTATAGAGACCAAGATTATTAAAAAAACAAAAAATTGTTAGGACATATGTGAAGCACGTTAGGAACATATGTTAATATAGAATTGACTAATTCTTTGACAAAACACACTTTACTTGTAATTGGGTAGTTTTAGGATGTGTTTAATATTTCAAGGAACAAGGTTTCAAGTTCAAGTGTTAAAACCATGCAAATCTGTCCAAGAATCAAGTAAAGAAGTGCTGGATTTTTAAAGCTCAATAGCTAGCTCGACAGATAGAATATATCAAGGTTTAAAAGGCAGCTTTAGCCCGATGCTCGATAGTTGCTCGATAGATAAGCTATCTATCGAGATTTATAAAATCAGATTTTTAGTTCTGATTTCATTCCAATCCGTGAGTACATGTTTAGGTTTTCTTTTCTCACAACCCTAAACATGTATAAGGATTATTTTAAGAGCCGTCAAAGGTTACGTAGTTGTGCGAGTGTGAAGCAAAGTCTTGCTCATGCAAATTGTGACCGGAGACAGAATTTGTCCTAGTTCATCTTTCTCTTGAAGAAGCTATTGCTTTTGTACGTCGTTGGGTTTTGTGACTAAGGAGTTTCGTGATCTTCATTGTGTTGATGAACTGAAAAATTTTGCAGCCAATATCTTTCTCAAGTTAGTGATTAAGTCGCGTACTAGGATCTGCGCATCTATTGGTTAGTCACCAATGTTTAACTGTAGGTTGGTATAAGGTACTGAGATTCCTTTACTTGTAACCGCTTGTATTGATAATAGTGGATTTTTGGGAGTGGTGACCTTAAAATCATCTTCTGGGGTTTTGTCTTGGTGGTTTTCCCCGTTCATAAACAAATCACCCGCGTCAAATTTAATTTTCGCTGTATTTAGTTATTGGTGATTTGTTTGTACTACCACGCGTTTTGCATGTTAATTCGATTAATTAATTAACTTGGCTAATTAATCAATTAATTTATCACAATGGGTCAATACATTCTTGGCCTATTCAAAAGTGATGCATTCTCTAGAATCTCTTCCACTACATGAGTGAAGGAAGTACTTCTAAAACAAACATTTTCTCAGTAGAGAAGGATTTCAACCTCACCATCTGACTTTCTCCAACCGTTCATCTGTTCCTTCGCAATCCTACT
This sequence comes from Castanopsis chinensis, assembly GCA_032878915.1. Lineage (NCBI taxonomy): Eukaryota > Viridiplantae > Streptophyta > Magnoliopsida > Fagales > Fagaceae > Castanopsis > Castanopsis chinensis. Next base: position 10,740,486 of record JAVQMG010000109.1, read on the forward strand.
GGACTTCCTCAACTCGAGGTGTTTGTTTAAGGAACCTTTATTTCACCTATCATAAACAACACTATATGCACACTTCTATCTATGTTTCTACAAATCCAAAAAGAGATGATAATAAAAGATTTTATTTATTATTTTATAAGAAGAATATTCAAAGCAAGGCAAAGAACAAATTATAACTTTAAATGTGACAAAGGCACATAACCTATAATGCAATGAAGTGGAAAAAGTTAATGTAAGGCATTGAATTAAAATTAATTGTAGTAGTTGATGAGGATTGTGGATGAGTATTTCGTGCCTAGGATGAGGAGGGAAAATAATCAAAATATTATAATCAATGGATAAGAAAGAGAAATTGAATAGGTGAGGTAGCAACGGTTTGTAAGTTTTGTAGTTTCTTGAAAGTAATGGTAGTGGGTAGTTTCTAAAGTTGCAAAAGACGTGAAGAGTGGAGTTATTCAAAGTAGTTTTTGGGTATGACATACTATTTTGTAGGCAATGTTTTAGTGCAAGTTAGACATGTATTTTTACTTGACAATCCTTTAGTTTTGTTTCTATTTAAACTTAAGAGTGTTAGGGGTATTTTAGAACAAAAAAAAAAAAAAAAATTCCGGTTTAAATAGGGAAACTCCTTAAATAGTAGTATAGATAGATAAAACATAGCATTAGAGAGAGATACAACTGCGGCACTTTAGTTGCGTACAACCAGTGAGTTGAGGTGGCAAAACATGACTTGTGGAGGCTAAGTTATATATATATATTTGTGTGTGTGTGTGTGTGTGTGTGTGTGTGTGTGTGTGTGTGTGTGTGTGTGTGTGTGTGTGTGTGTGTGTGTGTGTGTGTGTGTTAGAATTTTTTTTTTCTTTTTCTATATTTGAACAAGTCCTTATTCCTGATTTAAATAGTAGAGGAATCCTAATTTGGAAGGGATTATTTTTCTTTATATTGCGGATTTGAGATTTGGTGCTTGGATGTATAAAGATTATGGGTCAAATTGTATTTTATTGGGTTGTTTCAACTAAATTATTTATTTATTATTTTTATGGATATTCTCTTATCTCAGAATCTGGAGGCTAGTAAGTTCTTTTAATTTCCCTAACAGTTATAATTTTTTTCCCATTTTATCAATAATTACAAATGGAAAATTTGAAAATTTAACCCCTTGGCCCCTCCCTGCAAATACTCCTATTACAAGTTGGATTCATGTTTGGAGAAAATCCTAAGTTTTCAAGCTTCATTTAACCAACATTTTTACCTCATTTAGTCGTAACTCAGACTTTTGGTAAACTACAAAGTTGTAGCCTTTAAGTTATCTTTCCAACCCAACTTGAATCATCTCAATTGAATATTGAAGTTGAAAGTTATGCCCAAAATACTAATAGGAGGGCAAACTGGAATCCTAACAAGAATTCGACTTGGATTGGTGCAAATTTCCTTTGATTCTTTAATCCAATTGGATTCAAATTTAATGGAGTTGAATTTATTTCACTTCATTATGACCATTGTATAAATAAAGTCCATTGACCTTTTTTTTTGGTACAAATTCACTCAATTAATTTCATTTTTCTGTAAAAAAGACATTCACGCATTTAAATTCATTTAAGCAAAAAATTAATTATATAATATTATTCCAAAACTTAATATAAAATGCATAAATTAACTCAAAATAAATATGATAATGCTTTCTAATAATAATATAAATATGCAAAATTAAGTTATTATTAGATTTTGACTATCGAAATCAATAAAAGGAAGATGTTTCTTCATCAATGCCCAATTATTGACTTCATTCATTCTCAAAGGTCAACTTACTAATTGAAATGAACAACATGTAAACAAAATCAAATATAAAATGTCAAAATAAAAATATTTCCTAACTTAAAAGGTTAAAAGTGTAATTTAGCTTAAAAGTTACTTCTCCAATCACCAAACAATTACATTATATATATATATATATATATATATATAAACTAGGAAAAAATATTATTTATTTTACATACACTCGAAATACAAGATACCATCTTCTAAACTAGTAGGTATTTTACCAAATCACTGTTTATTACCTCAATCACTTTTTTGTAAATATAACATGAAAAATAACATTTTAAGCAAAAAATATCTAGTACTACAAATAAATTCATAATTTTTGTTACCAACCTTTTCATGTGACTGACTTTGAGTAGCAAAAAGAAAAAGAAAAAAAAGTAGGGTAATGTGAAAATCAAAAGTGGTCGCTTGTCATATATAAAAATTGTGGCAAAAATTGTTTATAAGTTTGTAGTAGTACTTCAAAAACATTGTCCTAAGTAGATTGCTTTACATCTTTTAATATGTCTAGAACCAGGCAGGACCACATCGCATGCATGCTTTGTCTCTTTGTCAATTAAGGTACCTCCAAGCGCTATGCTCCACAAAAGTACATCCTCAACACTCCACAGAGGTGTGTGACATCCAGATTCTACAGATGTCCAAATTAATTATATAAACAGAAAGTATGACTTTGACTCTAATTACCCGTTCCCCCTCCCCTAACTCTGAACTTACGAAGGTGGTGATAATTACACATTATATATAAGAGATACGCAAACATAATTGAAATCATATTTTTGAAACATGATTTCAATTATAATTATGAAATGTTTCAATTAGTGTACGGCAATATATAACTTAGCATGTACAGAAATAATTAGTGACTCATGTGACATAGCTTTCCCATGCCATGCTTAACATTAAAAAAAAAAAAAATGGCATGGTTTGGCACCCTCACACTTTTATCCCTTTCATGGTCTTACCAAAAATTATCAAGTTGTGGTTTATGTACGTAAATCACTCTAAAAAAAAAAAAAAAAAAAATTAAGAATAATATTGTTTGCCATCACTTCTCCAGAACTCTACAAAATTTTGTACCCCTTTTACCTGTGCAGCGTATGCTATTTTAATGAGAAATAATTTGTCCACGACATTTGCACAATAAATCCTAAGTGGTAAGTTGTTATTGGTTATAATGGGTGAATAAAAAGGTAATTTAATTTGTGGATTCAAATTAAAACTAATAATAAAATAACACCTATGACTTATTGTGAAAATGTTGTGAAAATGTCTTGGATGAAGCACCTCTTGATAACAACATTGCTTAAGAATATACTGAAGCTCCATGAACCAAAGCTTTTTATGTTACCTAGCGCCAGCGGCCAGTGGAGAATCTAAGAAGTTTTCATTTCAGGGAACAAGATGAGTATAAATAATTTCTCATAGTGGACTCTATAAAATACATCTAGATTATGGAGATATCAATGGAAATTTATAAATTATGGGGTATCTCTAAGTCTAACTTTGCCTAGATTCCTCTCTATGGTTTCTTAATTTGAAAATTCTTTTTAAATGTTTATAATTGTTAACGTGTATAATGTTATGGGCTTTAGGCCCAATTAGATTACTTGTATAACACACATTTTTGTACTACACTTTTACTTGTACTGCACTCCTATGTCTCCTATATAAAGGCACACATGTATATTCTTTAATTGAGAAATGCAATACAATCATTCAGTATTTCTAACATAGTATTAAAGCCATTGCTTTGACATTTTCATAGCAGTATTGTCTTTATTGGTGTTACTCCATTTTCAACATCACTTCTACCATCACAATAACCGCCGTAGTTTTTCGCCGTAGAACCTCCGATGTCTTCCAGTCGTTGTCATTGGGTTCCAACCTGCAGCCGCCGTCGTTGAGGAGTCTTGCACCACATAGACCACTGCACTTACTGTCTTCGCCGTGCATCTTGCTCCGATAAGTATTTTTCATGTACCATAGTGATCGTCACACCCCAATCTACTTAATCGTGGAAACCTCGCAGTCATCAGAGCTTGTACACACCCTCACGCATCGCCCAAAGATTTTGCGCTGAAGCTCATGTGCCCCACGCGCTGCCATGCGCCGATAGTCTTCCTCACACTTGCATGCGCTAGATCTACGCCTACTGATGTCAGCCCTAGGTGACGTTATTACTGTCACATCATCGCTGACATCATGGTCGATTTGCCTACTGACGTCACCCGCCATGTCATCGTTGACCTGCATTGACTAGACCGTTGACTTTGACTAAAGGTTGACTTTGACCGTTGACTTTTCTCTAGGGTTGACTTTTTTGAAGTCCAGTTTCTCCTTACCCGGTTTTTCGCGTAGATTTCATTTTTGCATATTTTGTTTCTAGATGAAGAATAAGGACAGGTCTTCTTCTTGTTGTAATAATCGTCGCCAACAATCCAGCAAACGTTTTTGCAATTTTTGCAAACGTTTTGGCTACAATATTGAGACTTATTATCATCGCAACAAATCAGCTGTTTCAATTTCTATTGCTACTGTTGCTAACACTGAGAGTGTCCAACTAATGGCTCTCGTCTCTGCACAATATAAGTCTTCAGGTCGCACTTTCACCATGTCCACAAATGACCTTAAAAAGATTATCGCCAATGTCATTCGTATGGTTGGTAATGCATCTTATTCCTCTTCTCTCTCAGCTTTATCTGGTATGTCTCCTTCCTCTTGGCTTATGAATTCTGCTTGTTGCAATCACATGACACCTTACTCGTCCTTATTTTTTGAAGTTAAACCTGCACCATACCCTCTTAATATTCGCACAACAAATGATTCCACAATGTCTGGTCATAATATAGGTTCCGTTTCGATTTCCAACCTCTCAATTCCTGGGGTCTTTAATGTTCCTGACCTTTCTTACAATTTTTTTTTTTTTTTTTTTTTTGTGGAGCAATTAGCTGAGTTGGGTTAACGTATTATATTTTATTATTCTGGGTGTATTGTGCAAGAATCAAGAACGGGAAAGGAGCTTGGAACCGGTCCTAGAGTTGGGTGTATGTTTTCCATGGACAATCTTCGTTTTCCACTTGTTGCTCCTGTTTCTGTTGCCGCAGCTGTTGCAGTTTCTTTTATTCATTTCCTTGTACTTTGGCATACTCCACTTGATCATGCATCTTCTTTTCGGGTACAACAATTGGCTTCTAGAGGTTTGTTAGGTTCAGTGTCTATAGAAAATTTTGATTGTGTTTCATGTCAGTTAGGAAAACATCTAGCTTTGGCTTTCAATACTAGTGAATTAATATCCACTGATATCTTTGACCTTATTCATTCTGATGTTTGGGGGCCTTCCTTTATCTCTAGTATTGGTGAATCTTGATATTTTGTTGTCTTTGTTGATAATTACTCTCGCTATAGCTGGATTTTTAATATGAAATATTGTTCTGAATTATTGCAAGTATATTCTAATTTTGCAAAAATGGTTGAAACTCAATTTTCCAAACATATCAAAATTTTTCGATCTGATAATACTCTTGAGTACACTCAATGTGCTTTCCAAGCTATTTTCCATTCCTATGGCTTTGTTCATCAACTAACTTGTCCAAGTACCTCTTAGCAAAATGGTAGAACCGAACGAATACTTCGTCATATTCTTGACACTTTTAATGCTCTCATTCTCTCTGCCAAAGTTCTTGCTCCCTTTTGGGGCGAAACTGCTCTTTATGTTGTTCATGTTATTAATCGCATTTCTAATCTTATCATCCAAAATTAAACTCCATATGAGTGCCTTTTTGGGTCACTTGAAACTATCACCGCCTTCGCTCCTTCAATTCTGCTTGTTTTATTCTTCTTTAGTCACATGAGCATAACAAACTTAACCCTAAGTCAAGGCTTTGTAGTTTTCTTGGCTATGGCGAAACTCAAAAGGAGTATCGGTATTATGATCTTGTTTCTCATCGTCTTCGTATCTCCCATAATATTGTCTTTTGGGAACGTTGCCTCTTTGTCAAGCTCTCTCACTTCCGTGCTTCTCTATCTTCCTCCTCTGTCTTAGATCTATTTTCAGATGAGGCACATATTCCTTCTGTAGCTGCTCCTGACCTTCCTATAGCTACTCCTGATCTTCTTGTAATTGCTCTCGATTCTCCTGTAGACTTCTCTATCTAACTACCAGATATCCTTGATCCTTTTCCTAGTTCTCCCTTTAATGAACAGGTGGAAGATGAGCTGCCCAACCCTGATCTTGGGTCCCCTGCTCCTAGTCCGCTTGAAAATCTTGCATAAGACATTCCACCTCGTCACTCAACTTGGGTAAGATCCATTTCTACAAATTTATTTGACTATTATTGTTACACTGCACTTGCTATACTACACGAGCCTCACATCTATCGTAAGGCTTCTACTGACCCTTTATGGCAGATTGCAATGAAAGAGGAACTTGACGCATTATCTAAAAACCATACTTAGGGCTTGGTCACTCTCTCCTTTGGGAAATCTGTGGTTGGTTATAAGTGGATTTACAAGATTAAGACTCGCTCTGATGGGTCCATTGAGTGCTACAAAGCTCGTATTGTTGCAAAAAGTTTTACACAGGAGTATGAGATTGATTATGAAGAGACCTTTGCTCCAGTTTCTTGTATCTCATCTGTTCGTGCCCTTTTAGCTGTTGTTGCTGTCAATAAATGGGACATTTTTCAGATGGATATAAAAAATGCATTCTTTAATGGGGATTTAAGTGAAGAAGTTTATATGCAACCTCTTCCTCGTTTTTTTGTTGAATCAAATAAGGTTTGTCACTTTTGACGTGCACTTTATGGCCTTAAACAAGCTCCACGAGCTTGGTTTACCAAATTCAGCTCTACCATCTCTCGCTTGGGTTACATGGGTAGTCATTATGATTTTGCCTTATTTCTTCGTCGCACTGATAAATGCACTATTTTACTTCTCCTGTATGTGGATGATATGATCATAACTAGTGATGACCTCAGTGGCATTCAAAAACTCAAGGATTTTCTCAGTCAGCAGTTTGAGATGAAAGATCTTGGACATCTCAACTACTTCTTGGGTCTTGAAATCACTCATTTTACATATGGACTTTACATTACTCAAGCCAAGTATGCCTCTGAACTCTTGTCTCGAGCTGGACTCATTGATAGCAAGACTGTTAGCACTCCAGTTGAGCTTAATGCGCATTTGACTCCCTTAGGAGGGAAACCATTGTTTAATTCCTCTCTTTACAGATGTTTAGTTGGCAGCCTAGTTTATTTCATTGTTACTCATCTAGACATTTCTAATGCTATTCACTAGGTGAGCCAGTATCTGTCTGCTCCACGATCGACTCACTATGCTGCTGTTCTGCGCATTCTTCGGTACCTAAAGGGCACTCTCTTCTATGGTCTTTTCTACTCTGCTCAGTTTACTCTAATTCTCCATGCATTTTCTGATGTTGATTGGGCAGCAGATCCCACTGATCGCAGGTTCACCACTGGTTATTGCTTTCTTCTTGGTTCTTCTCTGATTTCTTGGTGAAGTAAGAAACAAACTCATGTGGCCCGCTCCAGTACTGAAGCAGAATATCATGCCCTTACTGATACCACATTTGAGCTTCTTTGGCTACAATGGCTTCTCAAAGACTTAGGTGTGTCTACATCCTCTGCTACTCCTCTTTATTGTGACAACAAGAGTGCCATTTATATTGCTCACAATGATGTCTTCCATGAATGGACAAAACACATTGAGATTAATTGTCATTTTATCCGTTATCATCTTGCCCATGGTGCTCTCAAGCTAATCTTAGTCTCCTCTACAGATCAACTTGCAGATATTTTCACCAAGTCACATCTTAAGGGACACCTTCATACTTTGGTTGACAACCTCAAGTTGGTCCCACAGCTACCTTGAGTTTGAGGAGGCTGTTAACGTGTATAGTGTTATGGGCTTTAGGCCCAACTAGTTTACTTATATAACACACATTCTTGTACTACACATTTACTTGTACTGCACCCCTATGCTTCTTACATAAAGGCACACATGTAAATTATTTAATTGAGAAATATAATACAATCATTCAGTATTTCTAACAATAATAATTGATTTTGTTATTATATCCCATAGATATGGTATATTAGGTGTGAGAGTGAGAAGATATAAAAATGTAATTCTATATAACTTATCATGACATCTAAAATGAACAATAATCTTCTATTTCATTCTAATTAAGTATTTTATATCATAGTTTTTTAAGTTACTAACTCTAATATGCCATGATCAGTGATTTTTAGGTCAAATGACATTTCAAGATATTTCTAACTGAGAGTATATTCCATTGTTTGATTTTTTTTCCATTACTCTATAAAGAAAAACATTTGTGTTAGTGGAGTAGGATACAAATTTTCTGTACTACTTTTTATGATCCCTCTAAGAGAATCAATATCCCAGGTTTGCATTTGAACAAAAGAGAAGGATTGTGGTTGATCAACAGCCAATGTAGAATCTTAGTAACGCTCAAATTTTCAAAAAATAAAAGAGAGAAAGATAGCAAAAATTCAATAGTTTTTTAGGACTCCTCTTCCTTTCAAAATGGATATTTGATGAAACACGCTAACAAAATTTTTTATTTAGTTAAAAAAAAAAAAGAAGAGAAAAAACCCATAAGCCAAAGCATTTCCTCAAATAACAGTAACTTGCAAGTAGTTCCTTCCTTGAGCATAAAATTAAATAGCTTTTCCAAATTCTTTCCTCTCTTTATTCTGACAAGACTTCATCATGACTTTGCTTCTTGCCTATGAAATGGGAAATACTCTTCTCACTGGTCAAGTCTTGTTGTTCCTTGGATCACATAAAACATATAAATTTCCTTTGGTGTCTGTGTAATTAGCCACCCTATCCCTATTGTGACACTGATACCCCTTTCAAAGGAAAGCAGAAATATGGGTGGAGCTTTGCAGAAATTAGCTCGTGGTATACCCTCTAGCTCTATTTCCTTTATATAAAAAGTGGTGTGCAGAATTATGTTACATATTGCCTATTCCATTTTTTTTAAAAATTCTTTTGAACTATGATAAAGCTGATATTTTGCTGGTAAATATATGGAAAATGTGCATACATACATGTCAACGCATTTAAAAAGTCCATTGTTGAATTGAATGTCATTTTAAGATTATGTCCATGATGGGATCATGGAAAATGTATACATAAATGTTATGAAATGTTATTATTCAATGTGTATAAAAAGTTAATTGTCGGTTATCCAGTTGAATTTAGTAAATGTTACGATCATCAAGGTGCAATTGAATTGCCCCAACATAGTCAGCATAATCCACAGTAATTGGAGCAGAAGACAGTAGGAGCTAACATGATTTCATAAAATTCTAGATGTTTAATCTCTCATCAACAACAAAAGCAAATCACTTCCGATACTTACAGAAAAGAATGGCTCATTCAAATGCCATGCAACAAGCACAACTTCGTGAATGAAATCTCACAAATTGTCCAAATTGGAAAAATTATCTCAAGTAGAAGACCAGCCTTGCATTTTTCTGCACAACATTTTTATGCATAGATTGTGGATTACTAAAACCATTCACTTGTTTTGTTATATTTATAGATTTTCAAATTGACCCTTGTTATTGATATGACCAGAAGGGCTTCTTATTTTTTACTTTCTCATGCAGGAAGTGAGGAAAAGGCTAAAGAAATTAATGAAATTATAGAAAAATGCTATGACGCACATTTTACAGGCACCACGGAGCAGATGACCAATGTTAAATTCTTTCGAGCAGTTTGCGAAACTGTCGAGTAATTATCTACCTCTTTTCCATAGTATAATTCATTAGCATTGATAAAATTTGCTTATTCTAATCAAATTTTGACAGAGATGTCAACAAAAAGCTCGGTAACACACAATTTCGTGTACCGAAGGACTCAACACTCAACTTGGCCTACAATGTAAGAATTGACTCCTTCAGGCACCTTCTACCTTTTAAATTGATATATGTTCACTAATTTGATAATTTGCCCTCCTCTCCAGCCCCCCTAACAGGCAATGTGGGTGAACTGTGTGTGACCCTTAGTTATTGATCCTCTTTAGTTTCTTTGCATGTGGCGTTAATTACATGTATGTTTCTAGGACATCCAAATATGGTAGGTGCAACGGTAGTTATTAAATGTGATGAGCAGTCCTTTAGGCCCAAGATTTGCATAAACAAAACAAATATTTATCAAACTAATCTTCTACAAGTCGTTTGGAAAATCAAACTGATATTTGGTCCAGTATTATGGATTGTACCCGATGCACAAAACTCTTACTTTTACGAGTTTGGGATGGGTGGTTGGTAAACAACCTTAACCCAAATTTTGGCTTAGTATTATGGGTATTATCCATTTACAATTAACCTTATTATAACAGAAATAATCAAAATAATAGTTTTCTGATTAGAAATCAATAAAATAAAGACTCTGATTAATAAGTTCTTTTAGGGCATTTGTTAATGGACCATTTAAAGAAAGTTTTAATATTACTTTTATGGATAAATAAAAAAATTGTCAAAAAAGTTAATTTCTTTTTTTCTCTTATAAAAAATTTTTAAAAATATTTTTTAAACCAATGTTCTTAGAACATTCGTAAACTTTTCCCTAATATAAAATAGAAGTAAAATGGGCTTGGTTTAGTTTCTTGGAATTGATCCCTTTTGCAAATTGTTGTCAACCCAAACACATTCCAGATCAATGGAATTTGACGCATTAAAAGAGCTACAGTTCACAAAAATGCTTGAATAAACAGAGGTTGGAGCTGCCAAGTGATCATTGTCTTTATCATCGTATAAGTTAAAAACTAAGTCCCACTTGAGAAAAATGGTAGCCCATGCTTATTTACTGTACAATAAAGCTTTCTATACCTTATGTTAATCATTAATTTCTAGGAAATTAAATGCTGATAGATGGTTAATATCATTTGCAGAAACATTACAAAAGCAAAGAAAAATCATTGACCAAGGATGAGTTTCAAGATATGCTCAAAGAAGTGATTTTTGATACAGGATTTACTGGCATTGGTGGAGCAAAGGATTTTATCCTTTACATCTTTGGTGTCCCAATAACTGCATTTTTAATCAAGCAAAGCGTAATGCCACGTGTAATTCCTAATGAAGTTTTCATCCCAAGCATCACTTCAGCCACGGTCTTCGTTCTTGCCAAACTCAACAAGATATGAAAAATTTGCAATTGTATTGGTTAAAAAAACAGGTTTTACTAAGGACCATTGAATGGAAATTATAATGTTGTATGATCTTCTAATACTTGTTGTTTATTATATGGAGTCGACACAAGGCATATATGCTCTTGTACATGGCTCAATGATTAATAGCTTTCCGTGTGTAAACTAAACTATATGACACAAAACTATGCTCAATGTGATACGCAAATTGTACAGATTTGAATGTATTAGATTGTTTGAGTGCGTGTTGTGTGGGCGTGAGCTCAGGGGCGGTTGATGTATTTGGGGACCTAAGGCAAAAACTAACATTGAGGCCTTATATATATATATATATATATATATATATATATAAAACTTAAAAAAAATTAAATATTACTTAAACTCTATTATCTTGTTTTATATGCAAAATTATTACTAATTAACATGAACCATGTATATTTTTTTTTAAAAGTCTATAGACATAAAAACTTTGTCAAAACTTTTCAAATCTATTGATGTGGTAGATTAATAGTGGTAAGTAAAAGAATGATGTTAGTAGTGGATTTAAGTGAGAACTAGTAAAAATTTGCCAACTCAACTATTATGAAAAATGTTGTGGATTTTTTTTTATTTAATTTTTGTATTGCTCTCTTTTTTATTTTTGAGAAGTGTTATATTCACAATATTTTTCACAACAAATCTTAGGTGTTAAATTGTTACTGATTCTAATTTAAACCTACTACTAGAATTATATTTTTGCCATTAATAACGGCCTGTGACAACTTGCTACTTATGATTTTTTGTAAAAATGTTATGAAAAAAGTTGTGGACGCATTTTTCTCTATTTTTTTCTTGTCTTTCATTTGATAAAAAAATTATTTTATTCGTTAGCTAATATTTGGACTTAATTAATCAAAAAACTAACCCCATTGGTTAAAATTTGGGGTTCTTTTTTCTACTTGGGGCCGTTGGCGATTGCATCTATTGTAGGGCCGTCACTGCGTGAATTGAGTTTATTGGGTGTTTACTAGGTGATTTTTTTTTTATTTTTTATTTTTTTCCGTTTATAAGAAAGTTCACATAAGAAAGTTTTATTCTTATTTTCGTATAGCTTAGATCTAGTGTCCAATTGGACCTGTCACAATGGTGACACACTTATTTTATAAAGTGATAATTATACATCAATTATAATATCAATTGACTAAATTATATATATATATATATATATATATATAAATTTTTTATACAATATGTAGCTCTGTACATGTTGCGGTGCGGCTGGTTTTTGGGGGCTTTTTTGCGTCACACCTATAGGGGTAGTTTCCCCTCGTCCCTAATTGCACGTCATCTGTGGAGGAGAAGTAACTGATTTACACAAGGTGCAGTGCAAGATACCAGTTTAGTGCAGTTAGTTCAGTTAATTCTCTATTCTCTCAAGAACTAAGCACAATGCAATTAATGACCCTAAACCACGTCATGATCATTTAAAAATCCAAATATTCCAAAAACCAAAAAAGAACCAAAGAAAACAAAAAATTAAGTACAAACAGATTCACAATATTTCTCTCAAACTTACCCCCATTTAAAATCACAGAAAAACCCAAATAAAATAAAAAAACTAAACTAAACCCATAAAAGATCAAACAAAACCATTGAAAAGAAAATACAAAACAACCCTAGTAGGAGCATTTGAAGTCAAAAGTATTACTAGAAATTCCAGAGACTGTTGTGACAAAAAGGAGAGTGGAGATGGTGAAACTCCAAGATACGTGGCGTCGAGCTATAGATTGTGGTGGTGCCAAGCAACAGAGGTTGAGAAGAGAGATAGAGAGAAGAGGCGATTGGGAGGTAGACTGGCGAGAGAGAGAAAGAGAAAGGTGGGTAACATAAATAAACATAGGGTTTAAAATCAAGCCAACTAAAATGGCGTCATTTTATTTTTTATTTTTAAAAGTTAAATTTTATTGTTAAACGACGTCGATTGGAACTGATATTAAAATTAATATCAAGTACTAAAATGACTTCGTTTTTATATTTAAAAAAGAAATTTAAAAAACCTAATACTTTTCTTCTACCTTGCATCTTTTGCTTTCATGCCTTGTCTAAGTTTTCTTCTCTCTTCTGAAACATAAAACTATATATACTAATATATGATATATGACAAATAATAGTGTGTGTATATATATATTGGTGTGATGTGATTTTTCATCGGAGTGCAAGATAGTCACTGCTTGTTGCGTCGGCAATCTTCGGTTTGCCAAGATCGCTATAGACCATCGCGCCGGACACCTACGGTGGGTCTTTGAAGCTGTCAGATCAGTTCGGTGCTGGTTGGTTTCATCGACGCCGATTGAATCCTCATTAGGCCTAACAGTATGTCACCATCGTGATGGGTCCAATGTGTAATTATTACTTTAAATAGACAACCAAAAGAAAATGATATGAAAGAAAAAAAATAAAACAAAAGAAAAAGGAAAATGTGTGTGTGTGTGTGTGTGTTGGTAAAAAAATATCATGCTTTCTGATAGAGAAAAGTAACCAACACCATATGATACGATTATTAATTCAACTTTCGAACTTATTAATTTGATGTTACTTTTTGATAGATAAATTTTTAGCATTTTTATTTTAATGAGACATCATTCCTCCATGAATGATGGTATAGGGCTCAATAGAAAATGAGAAAGTCTATAGACACAACCTTTGTCACAATTTTGATGTGGTTGACTACGAGCAATAAAAAAAAAATTGTGAGTTCATGTGAAAGTAATGGTTCACCACTTACAATATTTGATCATCACATCATTAAGTTGTGAAAAAGTGTGCGGTAGTAGAAGAAATGATAGAAAAATTATAAGCAAAAATGCACAATTGACTCTCTAACTTTCAGTCTTTTTCATTTTAGTCCTCTAACTTTCAATTTTGTCATTTCAATCCTCTAACTTTCAATTTTTATTAATTTAATACTCTATTAAACTTTAGTTATGTCCCGCCGTTAATTGAGCCAAAACAACATCGTTTTGGCTCTTTTTTTTTTTTTTTTTTTTCTTTTTTCTTCTTTTAATAAATTTCAGAATTTAAAGAAAAAAAAACTGATATTAAAAAAAGAAAAGAAAAAAAAAATAGAGGAATCATTTCAGACCCAAATCACTCACAAAAAAGGCAAAAAGGATGTATCCGATTCGTCCCACCTACCCGATCTCAAAACGGATCCTATTTGCTCGATGTATTCCTCAACCTATTTTGGTATTTCGGACCTAGGCATCTGGAAGAATCTCTCCGGAGATGAAGACAACGACGATGCTGAGTTTCTCCGGCGCTAGTCTACAGTTGCGTCGCTCCAGAACTCCACCCATCTCGGTGTCCTTGCTCTGGCCGATCCAACTTGGTCCAGACTTCTCCGTGAGAAATTGGAGGATGAACAGGCCGATTTCTTTCTCACGGATCCTTGCCTTTTGAGAATTTGAGGATCAGACTTGGAGATCTGAAAGAGAGACTCGCACTTGAAGAAATCGGATAGATCCAAACCGCAACAGAAGCTTCGATTCTCGTCCACGAAGAAAATCGGGTTCCCGGCTAAAGACGGGTTACAAGGAATGTAGCAATGGTTGAAGACAGGAATCAAAAGCGGAGCTCTCTTTAGAGCGTTCTGGGCTTTTTCAGCGAGTAATTTGGGTGTGGAATGATTCCTCCAATTTTTTTTTTTAATATCAATTTTTTTAAAAAAATTTTCTTTAAATTTTGAAATTTATAAAAAATAAAAATAAAAAGCCAAAATGATGTCATTTTGGCTCAATTAACGTCAAGACATAACTGGAGTTTAACGGAATATCAAATTGACAAAAATTGAAAGTTAGAGAACTCAATTGACAAAACTGAAAGTTAGAGAATTGAGGCCAAATGTGCAGACTAGTAGTGTGCTCATATTCTATGTAATAAGTTAGGCCACGGTTCAAAGAAAAATGGAAAGTAGCATCTCGAGTTTTAAAAACTTGAGATTTACATATAACTCGAGTGTCAGAAAACGCATTGTGGTGGCTGAGCTAGACAAAAATGTCACCTGGATCTCGAGTCTTTAAGACTCGATTTTCTTTAATTAAAATTTCCAAATGACTCGAGTGTTATAGACTCGAGTTTCACTGGGCAAAATTTAAAAAAAACACATAACACTCAGGCCGTAACACACACAAATTACAAAAGCCTTCTGACCCAAAAACAGAGCATCCTCACTGCTTTTCCTCAGCCTCACTAATTCTCACTCACCCATAACTCTCACACCACATTGCCTCTCACTCTCACTCACCACACTGTCTCTCTCACTGCTCTTCCCTCTCAACAAATTCATATCTCAGGTAAGGGTTTGAATAATTTGATTGTCATTGTAGTTGGGTATTAGTTGTCTATGGGTGTGGGTTAAAGATTTTGACTATTTATTTTATAGATAGTTAACATAACTTACTTAATTTACCAATATTGTGAATTATAGAACTTTGTTTTGTTAGTGTTAATTTATTGAGTATTTATTTGCATGATTTTTGTTATCAAAAATTTATTCATCATTTCTAGGGTTTTATTTGTACCATGATCTTACAAGTTTTTTTGACTTTATTCATCATTGTTTTGGGTATGAAATGGGTAGTGAATGAATGTAATGAATGGGTATGAAATATGAAATGGGTATATAATCATGCTCCTTTACCCACCTAGTTATTTTAGAACCCTTTTAGGCATTATAGGTCACCATACAATGGAGTAATAGATAATTTCGTCTTCCATCCACTAGGATTAGAAGGTTTACATCTTGGCCTTTAGATATTAATGGGCAATGGGGCACTCTATAATCTGGCTTGAATATGTTTAGCCTTAAGATCACATTACTTTTTTTTTTCCACACTTTACGATTATGTGATTTAACTAACATAGTAACTTAACTTGAACAGGTTCACAATGCCTGAAATTGATATAATCCTATACCACGGTGGTCTGCTTAAGAATGCCAATGCGAACAAGGGATTGCCATTTGAAGGGCTGGGTATAAAGGCTTATTATACCCAAAATTGATTGTAGGTTGAAGACTCTTGAGGAATTGAAGATGTTTGTCATGGAAAAGTTGTGTGAGAATCTTGCTATGCACAATATACAAATTACTTATCGTATGCCAAATGAACTCCTGAAGCACCGGATTAATTACAAGTATATGGCGATAGAAACAGACAAATATGTAAAGATCATGTTTGACAAGTTGGAGAGAATAGCTGAAGTAACTAACCTTAAGTTGTACATACAGTTGGAGTCGCGTGCAGTGTGACAAGAGGATATTCAACAAACAACCACAAGCTTACAGGTTACAGTTCTGGATGCTCTATATGAGTATTTTACACATGCAGAGGATGATGATGTTCATGCCGATGGTGACGATGATGATGATGATGATGATGACGACAATTATGTTGATAAGACTAATGCCGTTAACAATGATGATAACAATGATGATGACGACTATGTTGATGAGAATCTTGCCATTAACGGTGAAGATTTTGCCGATAGAGATGAGTATGAAGATAGGATTAACAGATGGGACTTTCGGGACTTTGAGGACTTTGAGAGGGACATTGATGACGATGAGACATTGGATGGTAGTGAACCTGATGCAGACAATGTTATTAGTGTCCAAAACATTACGAACACAATCCCTGCCTACGCACCTCCTGCGTTGTCATTCTCTGCAAATACTTGGGAAAATATGGTTGATCCTTCACATATTGAGATGCCATTTATGTCTACTTGGAGAAAGGGGATGAATTTGTGCAAAGGGTTGACTTTTGTCAATAAAGTGGAGGTGAAGCGCGTATTAACAATTTGTGCCCTCAAGAAAAACAAATAGTTTAGGATCACTAGGTTGACAACGAAAAAACTTTGTACGAAATGCGTGCATGAGTCATGCAAGTGGTATGTCTGCGCAGTTATGAAGCCCAATCTCCAAGGACTATGGATGGTCACCGTGTATGTGGGTCCTCACACATGTATACTAATTGGGGTGCGAAATGATGGTAGAATGATGAGTTGTAATTTTATTGCAACAGACATCCATAAGAAGTTATGTGAGGATCACACTACCCCAATTAAGCATATCAAATCTATGATAGAGGAGAAATATACAGGTCATAAGCCTTCTTACTACAAGGTATGGGATGCAAAACAAAAGGCAATTGCGAAGATGTTTGGGAATTGGGAAGAGTTTTACCAAAGGCTGCAAAAGTTGCTAATGACATATATTGATCAGGATCTGACTACTCAGGTATCCTATCATATCACACCCACCGATGAAGATGACACCATATTGTTACATTATATGTTTTGGTCTTTCGGTCCATGCATATCAGGATTCAAATACTGCAAGCTGGTTATTAGTATTGATGGGACCCATCTGTATGGTAAATATCAGGGAAAGTTGTTGGTCGCAATGGCAACGGACACTAACAACAAGATATTCCCTCTCGCCTTTGCTGTTGTGGATTGTGAATCAAGGTCCAGTTGGAGGTGGTTTTTATAATGCCTTAGAGAAACGATTGGCCATGTGATTCCTGACGAAGGCATTTGCATAATTTCTAACTAACATCTCGGTATCAAAAACGCCATTGCAAACTGGCCTAGAAGGGATGATGGAAGAACACAGGTATTTCATAGATATTGCCTTCGACATGTTGCTAGCAACTTCAACACCCATTTTCAGAACTCGACTCTAAAGTCAGCGGCGTTGAAAGTGGGATATGCTAGTTAGGTAGTTAAATTTAATATCATAATGGACTCTATTAAACAGGTGGAAATTGAGGCCATTAGGAATAAGAAGAAGGTGACAGGGAAGGATGGTAAGGAAAAGAATTAAGATTATCTTTCATACACATACCTAATGAGCGAGTCTGTGGATATATGGACCCAGTCACATGATGGTATGAGAGGTTTTGGGGTAATGACGACCAATGTATCAGAGTGCTTCAATGGTGTACTAAAAGGTGCACAGGGCCTTCCTGTTGCCGCGTTGGTTGAGTTCACTTGGAACAAACTTGTTGAATATTTCCATGACCAGCACAAAGAATACCATTATGAGTTGTCAAAAAGTAAGAAATGAAGTGAATATGCCTTCTTCACGTGGGATGGAAATAAGCGGAAATAAGCGTAAATCTGAGAAACACTATCTCAAGCCATTTAGCAATGAAGAGCTGATATTTCAAGTAGTTACCCAACTCAACGTGTGTAGCGCAGGGGGGGAAACCACAGTTATGAAGTTCGATAACGGGAAAGAACATGCAGTTGTGGGAAATGACAAAACATAGGAATCCCGTGTTCACATGCAATTAGAGTATGTGACTATTTACATATTGATTCGACCACATATATTCACCCATGTTATGGTTTGAAGCATGCCCTTAACACTTATGAGCATGCATTTGTGGTTCTGAAGTCACAGTCGTTGTGGAGGGATCCCATGGGGCCAAAGGTCGACCAGTGAAGTCAAGAATAAGGAATGAGATGGATGGAGTGAGGAATAAGGATCGAGAACCGGGATGGCGGAGGGAGGATGCAGATTTGATAGAGAGTCAACCCAAGTAGACATGTGGATTGTGTCATGCTTCCGGGCATAACTGCAGAAAATGTCCGTAGTCCCGTGGCGCTTCCACAAGCGGTCATGTTCCACACTAGGTAGGTAGATGGCAAAAAGTTATGCATTGGTTAAATAATTGTTGTTCATTCGATGTTTACATAATGTTTACTATCTTATCTCCTAACGTGAGTACTCTACGTTTTTCAGGCATGCTTCCATGGACGACGTTTTTGTCATACGGACCGCCGATCTTAGGAAAAGTGACTACGTTGTATCAGCACAATTAATGTTTTGGTTTTTATTCAATGTAATTGTAATTCTCTATCCAATGTACCTCTATGAAGATTGTGATTTGAGTAGTATGGTTAGAGTTGCTAATTAAGGGTGGTTGGACATGTTTAGAATATTGATATATTGAGAATGACTTTTGTTGTGATTTGAGTGAATTTACATTATAAAACTATGGTTATGCAAATAGCTAACAATTTCTATACTTTGGTGCCTATTGAGATTTCATTTTGATGTAATTTAAGTGCATTTACATTCTCAACTTCTCTACCTCTGAATGAGTATGTTAAGGATTACATTTGAAGCTTCTCTATCTCTGTTTCCTAGTCAATTTGTGCACACATTTCAGTTTTTGGTTTGCTACATGTTTAGGGGGAAAAAAAAAATTCCCAGTGAAACTTGAGTTTCATAGACTTGAGTTCCACTAGTCTCATGACTCAAAAAACAGAGCATTGGTCCCCTGTCTCTCTGCCTGAAACAAAGCACCTGGGGAAAAAAAATTCCCAGTGGAACTCGAGTTTCAGAGACTCGAGTTCCACTAGGCTCACGACTCTAAAAACAAGGCATTCTTCCCCTGCCTCTCTGCCTGAAACAAAGCACCTGGGGAAAAAAAATTCCCAATGTAACTCGAGTTTCAGAGACTCGAGTTCCACTAGGCTCACAACTTCAGCAAATGAGTTTAAATTTAACAAAGAATATATGGAGGGAAAAAGTTAAACAAAAATTAGTAAATCAAAAGAATATATAAAAAACCTTATAAGAACAATGTTGTATTACGACGGCATGTGCAAGCTTATCTATTATTTGCACCAAGTACCACATTAAAGATACCATGTCAATCACCTGCAAACAAAACGCAAGTCTTCAACAATAATGAAATATGGATAGAATGACCTTATTGCTAACAAATGTGTAATCCCCTTGCTCAGAAAATACATCGTTATAATCTATTTGGCAGAAAATGATAATAAATGGTAGACTAACCAATTTTGCATTTTTTAACCCTAGTGTAATGTTTGGGCGGGGGAAGAGGCTGTGGGGCATCATCCTTAGGCTCATCATCGTGCTGTAAAGACATTAGATGCATACAATCAATATTCGGTGTAATGATAAGAATAAAGTGAACTACAAAATATATCATTACATTGTAATTAATGTTATCATACCACAGAGCTGCCTTTATGTCCTATTTTGTGTCCACTTGTCCCACAAGTGGGTGCTCTTCTACTATGTTGTGGTCTACCTCGTGGCGGTGAGGGCTGATGAAGGGGATGCTCGTTCGGTACATTAGTGTTAATCCCAACCAGAGGTCCTAGTGGGTTGGATGAGGATTAGGTAGGTGGGTAATGATGCTCTGTATAGCTAGGAGTGGGGATCATTGTCATGGGCAAAGTGGGTGCACTAAAGCTGGTGGGGGAGTATGAGAGTGTCTGAGGGTGCGTAGGGGGGGTCATATGGAAATCAATACCAAGATCAAAATTCGGTTGCGAAGGTGGGGTGGGTGAAGCGACCTCGGGCTGAGGAGATGCATCTAGGATGGGTGGAGGGACTTCAGGCGGTGGAGATGCGTGCAGGATGGGTGCAGGTACCTCAGGACTAGTTACAACCCGAGGGGTTGTTGCATGCCGACCACGACCCCTACCTGCACTTGTGCTTGGTCTTGCTGTAGCACGCTGACCATGGCCCCTAGCTGCGCTTGTGCTTGGGCTTGCAGTAGCAAGCCGACCACAGTTTTGTGTACTTAGGGGTGCTGCACTTGTGCTTGGGCTTGTAGCAGCTACTGATTTAGTCCCATGCCTATTGTTTGCCAGCCCATTTGCTGCAGGACCAAGTCGAAGCCCAACGATAGCATTTAGGACGCATCGGACGTGGTTGTGTCTTGGGCTTCCTTCAGGAAGCAACTCCAACAGGGCTTTATGGCTTTCAATCTGAAACAGAGAAACGGCCAGTACAATTGAGATTTAAGACATTTATGTATCAATTACATAATGGATAATATAGTACTTATTAATTCCATATTCAAATACTTAACTGAAAATTAGAACTTTGAGATGAATATCTACGAGAATAGCCGAACTAAGAACTAAAAGTTTTATTAGAATACTATATGTAATAGAAAGTCTTTTTAATTGGATGTCAGTCAAGTCAAATCAGAATTGCTCAAGAAAGAAATCAATTGATTCTACATTCACACATGTACTGAAGAAAAAACAAAGCAGACAATAAAATCTAATTAGAACACATTACCATCATATGTAATTTAGCACTGTTTTGGTCGACATACTTTCGAGTGACCGAATGGTACCAGAGGTAATAAGCATGATCGTGGGGCATCTCACCCATCTGAGAAGGTGCATGGCAAAGTCGTTGTTGTCTCATACCCCATGAGAGGATGTACGATGCATGCTCCTCCCTCCAATTTTTTTCCACCTTCCCACGCAAGTCTATTCCATGCAGTCTATGATCGTACTCAACATGGTCAGGCCGCTCCTGCGCCAACCCAAATTGTCGAAGGACACAGTCTGGGTGGTGTGTCTTTACTATGCAAAAATACACAAGTGGCACCCTTGCCGTCCACATATCCCTCCCTGCAACGCAAAAGGCAGGAAGGTGGCCTAAGTCTGCCTAATATGGCTGCCACATAATCTACAATAAAAATAAAAAATAATTATCATAACATCTTAAAATGTGCAACAAGGGAAAATGATTTTAACATATTCTTAAGGAAAATTATACATACGGATCCAATCTTTACGTAAGAAAAAAAACAAAGAAATGAAACATCAGCATAACCAAACATAATTTTTGTATATTATTACCTGGTATGGATTCATTCTAACTAATTGCTCGCGATAGTGGATCAACGCCATGCTAGATGGCCTACTCTTCGAGCTTGGCACTCGCACCCACCTACAGTTACGAGCGAATAACATAAAATAAGATAATATCACTTAGATACTAAGAAGAGTAAATTCCATAACTAAGAAGAGTAAATTTCGTGAAAATACTTACTTAAATGCAAGTGGAGCAATTGGCCATTGGCCATAATCACATCCAGGTGGGGGCTCTATCCTCGGGCACAAGAATGGCAACCTCACCCATGCCCAATACTGGACCAATTGCAATGCCCCACCAATCTGTGATGACTCTTTATGGCTTGCCCGAAACAACTCTCTATACAACTATGCCAGGCAACCACTACCCCAACTATACTGTTGCGGATCACGAAAGTTCCTCAGGAATTCCAAGAACATCAGATGCACCCTATCTCCCGACTTGTCCATGAAAATCTTATCCCCTAGTAGTGCTAATAAATAGCATCGAGCATACTGCTGTATTTGCATCTCCGTTGCATCATGAGGTAGTGGCCTTTCAATGTGCTCAACAATGCGGCTAATGAAAATTCTTTGTCCCATCAAAGTTTTGTTGTCATTCCGCAGAACTTCAAAACCAAGCAACTCCTCACACAGTCGCTTCCAATCCCCATCCTCCGCAGCAATCGGCCCAACCAAGACCTCATCGTCTATAGGAAGTCCCAAAATGACCTCCACATCTTCTAAGGTGATTGACATCTCACCATATGGAAGATGGAATGTATGTGTCTTCGACCGCCATCGCTTAACTAGGACCGATATTAGGTAGTGATCTATCTCTCTAGAAGGGGCCCCAAACAATCCTTCTAGCCCCACCAACTTGATAATGTCAATCACTCGATTATCTTGCATCGTTATGTTTGCCATCTCCTTAGCAGGACCACTGCACGTAAGTGGGCCCGGGTCCTGCAAAATGGATAAAAATTATAGCGGTTGTTAGAACTAGATATACAACTTTGAAAGAAGTTCGTAAAAGTCAAAAACATTGTAAAAATTAAATCGGTTGTTAGAACTAGATATTTCACTTCGCCAGTCCAAATGTCCTCAAATCGATGATTTGGTTGTCGCGTCAACAATGAAGGATCTTCTGGACCAGGGTGCACAATCTCTGGCTCCATACTGCAAAGAGTGCAACAATATGTAACACTAGTCATAGACTAAAAAATAAAAAAATAAAAAAACAAAACTTGGCTTTAGGGATCAGGACAAATGCAGATTGTACATATACTGTGCATATACAGGAGTACCCACCAAATGCAGACTTCTAAGTTCTACCAAAATAGAGGAAATTTAGGGATCAGGACAAGCCAAATTCATTACATACAAGGAAAAACAACGAGGACAGTATATAAGTTATATCCATTAGTTAAGCTTTTACTCTAAGTGGCATCTTATATGTTATATTAACTATATTCACTACTCATTAGGCAATTGCCCCCGATAAAAAAAATTGTAAGACTCTTCTGTGAGGCACACTTAAAGGGGAAAGGGCTAGCTTAGGTGTAAAGCTCAATCACGCGCAGTTGATTGAATGTGAAACTGAGAAATATGCATTTTTCAAAAATATAATGTAGTATTTTGTAAGAAATTATTAATGGACAGTATGACAGTCATGTGATCAACTGGTGGTATAAAGTTCAAACATAGCTTTTTTTTTTTTTTTTTTATATAGTTCAAATACATCCACGATCAAAATGAAGTCCAATTTTGAATTAAAAATGATGTGGAATCTTCAGGAATTCATTTCTAAATTAGGGTTTTTGATGAGATCTTCATGGATTGTTGAATAGGGTATGTACGGGTTTAGGTAGGGTTAGGCAATAAAAAAAGATTGCTTCATAAATAAGTTTGATGGCTATTTGGTGGTAAAGTAATGAACAGTACAAAGAAAGATAAACTCTAGGCAATCACCACTAGGTTTTCCATAGCAATCACAGTTAGCTAGGAGAAGGCAATCACACTCTTAAAGCTTAAAAATAAGTTGCTGCAATTTTGCTACGTCCTTTGCTACAAAAACTAGGACTACTAATAACAACTAAAAAGTACTTCACAACTTCTAAACTGAACAGAAAAAAGGACTCAAAAATAAGACTCATGGGCAGTACCAAATAGATAATAACAACTCCTTTACTAGATTGACCTAATTTCAGTAACACTTAATTAAAACTGATGTAGTAGCAAATAAGCAATAAAAACTCAATGCAATTTACACTAACTAAATTGATTATTGGAAGCAACGTTGTTGATTTATTCACTTCTTGCAGATACCGGCTCCGGTTGCGCTAACTAGGGATGTAGAGCCTCTTAAAGATGGGAAGGTAATCTTTAGTGTTAATGGAATATCCGAATATGCTACATCGAAAAGAATAGCGTTTATAGAATGATCTGGTTTTGTTCCTTTTTAATTTACATTCTAGCCCTGATAATTTTGCTTCACCTGTTTAACTCTTTTATCATGGTCTTCAACTTGGCAAGTTAGTTCATGTTGATGTTACCTTGAATTTAAATTTTAGAAAAGTCATGATATTCTAATGTTTACTGTGACTTCCCAGTCTTCATTCTCAAATTGTTGCTAGCATAAGAATTTTAGCAATGCTAAAACAGGAAACATCAACATGAACTAATTAAGCATCATAAGAATATATTTAAGTATAAATTATTTAAGCATCACAAGTATCACAATAACATTGATTAAGTATCAATATTTTAGTTAGAATATTAAAATTTCCGTAATTATTACATTACAGACAAACTTCTTGACAATGAAATTATGAGAAATGGGAAAAAAGTAATTGAGACAGGTTTGTAGATGTAGGGGTGTGAGTGTGGGTGTGTGTGTAAATTAATTTATTGGTTGTAGTTTACAATTCCTTGTCACAAGAACATAATGTAAACTAATTTTATATATTTCATGGTAGATTTAATCCTTGCACATCACATAAGAACCTTCAAAATTTTGTATTATTGTATGCATTGAGTGAGATTAATGAAATTATAATTATTACTAATTTTGAAAATTGTTACAAATTTCCTATAATCACAAAAAACCCAAAATCATGAAATTCGAAAATCTAAAATTGGAGAGAGAGAGAGAGAGAGAGTATTGAGTAGAGAGAGAGTACCTTCAGCACGGTGGGTCAATGGGAGCAGTGGGTTTAGGGCGCTTGAGTGCTCTTGAGGACTAGAATCGGTGGTAGATTGGCGAAGAAGAAGAAGAAGACGTAGAATTGGCGGCGAACTGGTGAAGAAGAAGAAGAAGACAAAGAATGAGTGTGATCGTGAGCGTGAGAGTGAGAGTGAGAGTGAGAGTATCTGAGAGTGACGAAGAAGAATGCTGTGATCGTGAGTGTGAGAGTGAGAGTAAAAGTGGAGAGTGAGAGTAAATGTGACGAGTGAGGGAGAGTTTAGTTTAGGTTTGAAGCGGTCAAAATCGTGGTTCTAAAACTCAGTTTTAGTCAAAACGTGGAATGAAAATCGAGTTTATAAAACTCGATTTCATAAATCGAGTTTTATAAACTCGATATACACGTGGAAAAACTTAGCCACGTCATCCTATGAAAAACCTTTAAAATCGAGTATTAAAAAATTGAGTTTTATAAGAATCTCGAGTTTTAGAAACTCGAGATGCTAGTTTTCCACAATCTTTCTTGTCCGGCCAACTAACTAAATCGTTAGCATATTATAGTTATTTGGAAAAAAAAAATCGAGAATTGAAATGAAACAGACTAAAAATTAGAGTGTTAATTTTGCATTTTTGCCAAAATTATATTATCCATGTATAATATACTACTAGTCACAGACCTGCGCAATGCGCAGGATAATTTTGATATCATATTATTTTTTGTTAAGTAAAGAATGGGAATAATAGTTGAGATTTATAAGTAATAGTCCAAAACTCATCTCACAATAATGTGTTTACATTGTAATATATATAATAAATTTTATGTAAGTAAAGAAGTCTTTATCTTGATTGTGTGTGTGTGTGTGTGTGTGTGTGTGTATTTTGGCGAGGAAACATGTTGCATTTTACTTTCAATCATTATATATTGCAAAATATTTTGTAATACATTATAATAGTGTGAGATATGTATCAAAACACAACACAATTAAAAAGTGGAAAATGTATAATTTTTATTAGAACATGAAAATGAATCTTGTTGGTTTCATTTGAATATTAACATTATTTTGCATTTTTGGAGAAGCTACTAAGCAATTTATCCAAACTTTGTTTCCATTGTATCACATAAGAACTATTAAACAAAATTATAATAGTTTCTATTTTGTATAATAATACTCTTGCTTTCTAAAATATTCATGTAGCAACTGTATCTTGTTTGATCTTTCCCAGTTTTGCAGCTTTAACCAAACTCATAGCATATAAACCAATGATCATGAAAAAGAACCTAGCAAAATGAAGCCAAACGCAATTTCTAAATTTTAGTGATAATTAACAAAGAGATTAAAAAATATCACAAATATGTAGTGATAATTAAAAAAATTTCCATCACAAATACTGTACTTACTGTTTTTAAGAGAGATTAAAAGAGAACATATATAAATATAATATATATATATATATATGTGTGTGTGTGTGTGTGTGTGTGTGTGTGTGTGTGTGTGTGTGGAAGGGAAAAATGCATATACGATACATAAGTGTTGAGGGAGAAGAAAGGTTGGAGAAGAGGAAGAGACTTTGTATGTTTTAGTAATTGAAAAATGTATTTATAACTGGTAAGTTGCATAATTAATGTTATAAAAAAACTTATCAAATCCAATGTAGTAGCATAATAGTAAGTTTGATTAGAGGACTTGTGGGCTACCATATAGGCTTGCGAAAAATTTAAGACTTTCCATGTTCATTATTTTTTTTCCCAAAAAATGTTAATCGGAGAAAACAATTTCCTTCATAAATGAGAATTTTATGGATTTTTTTTTTCAATTAGATAGAAGAAATATATAGGAAGGCAAAAAAAATTGATTGTATTTCTAAAAGAGCTAATAGTGAATCTCTAAGTACATATTATTTAAGAATTATAATAGTG
The DNA here is from genome assembly GCA_032878915.1 of Castanopsis chinensis. NCBI lineage: Eukaryota > Viridiplantae > Streptophyta > Magnoliopsida > Fagales > Fagaceae > Castanopsis > Castanopsis chinensis. The sequence goes on from JAVQMG010000109.1 coordinate 10,767,300, forward strand.
AAATTTGTAGTACAAAAGAAATGCCTAGTTGATTTCCTATTGTATTTATCTATTATATTTCTTATGTTATTTCTACTATATTTTTGAATATTTAAGGAGTATGATGGAGTGAAGTGCAACATATCATAACCAAATTGAACAATAAGATATAAGATATAAGTTTAAGGGTTTTTTTTTTTTTTTTTTCTCTTGAGAATTAGATAAGCTTAATTAAGCTAATTACTAAGGTAATACGATTTAATTCATGTTGGACTATACAAAATCATTCTATTTATTATATATATATATTGGTTAGCATGATTTGAATTAAGTTGCAGGATTTCCTAAGAATAAGATCACGTTGAGGTATATTCGTCAATTGAAAGAATTTTTTAATTTCAAAGTAATGAACATTAGTATTACCACGGAAACATAAAGAAATATTGCATGCATGCCCACAGTCATAAAATGGATGTAATAGTTATAAATTGTAAGAATTGTTTTTTTTTTTTTTTTTGAGAAGATAAATGGTACCCAAATGCAAAGAAAAAGACGAACACCATACAGTCAATACTTATCAATCATAATATTTTGTTTCCTCTTCCAAGGTGTTCTAAGAAGTTATAAATTAGTATTGATTTAGATGAGATTAAAAGAAAATTAGCCAGGATTTACGTAGTATTTAATTTAAAAAATTACAAAGCTCTTCAGAAAATAAAATTAACAAATAAGAGGCAAATGATCATGTACTAAATCAATAAAATGCATTCCAATTCTTTAAACACAAACAATTTTAATGGGTAAAACACAATTATGTAAAAAAAATTGTAAATATGAATGCAAAGAAATGGAATATCAATTGAAAAAAGAAACATGGTATTTACAACCCTAGAAAAGAAAATCCAATACAAACCTTTACATCATAATTTGTCAAAAAATTAATGAAAATAACGATATTAAACTAAGTTATAATCCCAAATACAAAGAAAAAGAGGAACAACATATGGTCCTTACCTATCAATCATAATATTTTGTTTCCTATTCCAAGTTATCCTAAGAAGTTAAAAATTAGCATAGATTTAGATGAGATCAAAAGAAAAGTAGCAAGAATTTATGTAGTATTTAATTTAAAAATTACAAAGCCATTCAGAAAATAAAATGATCAAATGGGAGGCAAATGATCATGTACTAAATCAATAAAACGCATTTCAATTCTTTAGACACTAACAATTTTAATGGGTAAAACATAATAATATAAAGAAAAATTGTAAACATGAATACAAAGAGATAGACTATCAATTGAAAATTGGAAAAAAGAAAAAAGCAAAGAAGTTCAGGGGAAGAAAAAGAAAAACTAACCTCAAATGGACCTTCCAATTCTAGATGTAGTTTGGTGACTAATGAGGTGGAAAGAAAGCAATTTACACCCTATATATATATATATATATATATATATATATAAAATCAATCGGTTTTAAATCCAAAGGGAGGCAATTAAATGTTTTGATGGGGGAAAGAAGCCGTTTTTTTTATAAGGAGATGATAAGTCAGAGAGAGAGAATGATTGATTGCTGAATTTAAGTGAATTTGGATTTAATGGAAAAATCATTAATAGTGTAAACATTAGCCGTTTGTTTGATGGGAAGATGATGAGTTGAGAGAGAGAGAATGGGATTGATTAAAGAGAATATATGAAGTGAAAACCCAAAAAAAAAATGAAAAATAAAAACTTTGTGACATGGCAATGATGTGGTTCAACTAAAGCGTAGCAACAATAAATGCTACGCTTCAGCTTTTAGATATATATAAATATAGATTAGGCTTATTCTTATTTATAATACTACATTTGCTTTCATAAAGGTTGGAACCTCTTGAATGTTAGAGTTTGAAAATTTTTACACATTTTCCTTTCGAAAAAATGAACTCATAAAATTTTAGAGGGCCAAACTATGAATATAACCTTTTAATTATTTTTTAATGAAAAAAAGGGGCATTTTCAAGATTTTAGGGGGGCCAGTCCGTCGGCCATAAATAACATGCCTCTGTCATTTGCTGACAAGAATGTTAACTAAACCTTCTTTACCCACAAAACTTCGCAATATATTGTCCAAACTTCGATTACCAACCTTTGTCTGCTCATCAGTTTGAGGGTGACAAATTGAGTTAAATTGAAGATTAGTTTCCAGCTTTTGCCAAAAGTACTGCACCAAAAAATGACTCATGAACTTGGTGGCAAAAAAGTTCTTAGTAAAAACTTTACAACTAACGGTCTAACACTCAGCTCTCTACCACAACTCATAATGGCTATGAGGAAATTGAAATATTCTATTGAAAACTGAAACATTCCGCATGCTTTCGGCTTGGGTTCGGAAAATGGGCTAAGTTGGACTTACTGATAGTCCTAAAGACTAGCTTTAGAGGAACAAAGAGACAGCCCTGCCCAGTTGAAATCTCTTTTCTTTTCGCATATGTACTTTAAAGTTCAGGCCCATTATCTTTTTCTTTAAGTCCCAGGACAAATTCTTGAAGCATTTTCCAGATTGTGAATTTGCGTTTTAGCTCTTGGATACAAAAACATTTTTGCACATATGTTACCTTTGTTGCATTTGAGATTTTTAAACGAAAATATATTGTATGTACATTAAGAAGAATAATTATGAGAGCCAGTCTTGGCAATCAGGGGTTTCTCATTTCTTTGTCTTCTAATGTGAATGCTTTCATTATGCTCTCCTTTTGTGAGTGTGTTCATAGGTGGTATCAAATAGGAATAACAATGATTAAATTTGGGTTGGGATTGGAAAAGTCTGTCCAAATTCGAAATAAGAATTTTTTGAACTTATAAACCAAACCAACGAAAACCCAGCTCAATCTTCCTGTTTCCAACTTCCAAGATTTCTCTTCTCTCTCAATAACCATTACCTTTATTGGGTTAATCTCAAAGATTTTTCATCTCAAAGGTAGAGAAGTAATGCAAAGCAAACTTTTGAGCTTCTCATTTTTCATATACGAAAGAAGTGTTTTTTTTTAACAACAAACCATATTTGGATTAGAAAAATGTTAAAACTATTGCCAATCAATATATATAACTCATGCATACAAACAAAAGTGATTATGATTGCTGCCACTTCAATGATATAATAAATAAATGTCAATTTTTCTTTTATTATTATGAACATATTAATTTATAAGACTTATGTAATTGTAATATCTTTAGTATTAATCATTAGATTAGCAAACTTAGAATGATATAAGTGAATTTTTTAATGGGTTTAATTTCAGTATAATTTTAAGTTTCTCAATTGAATTTAATCACATGATTGTATTGACCAATATAAGTAAAACAATGTTATCTTTTCTAAGTTCAATGCAATCAAATGATTGAGCAATCAATCGAGAAATCTAAAGTAAAACATATAAGAAACTGTATCTAAGTTTTGACGGTTATTAAAGTTCAGTTGGTCTCTTTATCTATCCAAAATTAGGAATCAAGTTCCCTAAATTTTTGTAAGGGAACACCTAAGAACAGTAAATAACAACCTTGCTTTTCGCCCTTTATCTCCAAAAGTTACGGCTTGTAGAGGTTGTAGGAGATGAACGAGTCTCTCTCTTTTTGGATCACAAAACCAAAAAAGCACACTAGAGATAATCATGCTTCTTTGGCCAATTAAGGAATGAAAGTTAATTTCTTGGTTTTTCTTAGTCAAACTTCTTCACAAGAAAATTTTAAAGAAAGGTATAAGAAAGCATATGAATCCTAGTTTTGAACAAAGTTCAATCAAACACAAACTAAATGTTTTGCAGGCCCTATTATTCACTTTCTCACCAGTGACAAGTGTCCACATCTAGTCAGTTCATTATATACAAACTATGTACACATGCTGTCAGAATAGCATAACGACAAACCAATTGAGAAAACAAAAACAAAAAACAAAAAATAATTTAACGACCAAAAATTTACACCACCATGACCGTTTGTTCTGGTTCAGAAAGAGAAAGGCACTCTTTGGTTCAATCGCTCTTTTCGCTTTCTTAACAAAAACTAAGAAAACAAAGAAACATATAGAAAGAGAGAGAGAATGAACATTGAAATATTCAAAATTCTGTGACCCTTAACTATTCATGCATTGGTAATTAGCCAATGCTATTTTGATTCATTTTTTTCATCAGGGTCTTCGTGATTTCTCTCAAACGAGTACATAGTATGGATATCCAATCCCATTTCATGTCTCTATTTTAAAACTTGAGTATGCACATGTAGAGAGAGAGAGAGAGAGAGAGAGAGAGAGAGAGCGAAAGTAATAAAAGGAAAAGTTCAAAAGCATTGCAGAATGAACAAAGAGAGTGGTGTTTTAAAGGCATGGGAGGCCACAATTCGAAAAACACAGGCTGCAAAGAAACGTGCAAACAATTTCTTAGGAACCATGTCCGTGGCCCATGTAGATGACGATGAAGATGACAGCAATGATGACAAAGACAGCAATGGAAGACACAGTGGGGAAATATACCATGCTGAGAGGGTTCTCCCCAATGGTGATTACTATACAGGCCAATGGTGTGATAACTTTCCTCATGAACATGGCAAGTACTTATGGACGGATGGGTGCATGTACGTGGGAGAGTGGCATAGAGGCAAAACTATGGGGAAAGGTAGGTTTAGTTGGCCTTCCGGGGCTACATATGAGGGCGAGTTCAAGAGCGGTTATATGGATGGGATGGGCACGTATACGGGGAGTAATGGAGATACTTATAAAGGACAATGGATCATGAATTTGAAACATGGGAATGGTGTGAAGAATTTTGCCAACGGGGATTGGTATGAAGGCGAATGGCGGCGAGGATTGCAAGAAGGTCAAGGGAGGTATCAATGGAAGAACGGGAACCATTATGTTGGAGAATGGAAGAATGGAGAGATATGTGGTAAAGGTACATTTGTTTGGACTAATGGGAACAGGTTTGAAGGGTATTGGGAAGATGGATTGCCTAAAGGACATGGAAGTTTCAAATGGGTTGATGGGAGTTTTTATGTTGGGAATTGGAGTAAGGATCCAAGTGAACAAAATGGGACTTATTATCCACCAGGGTCATCCCCAGAAGCCAATCTTGAATGGGATCCTCAAGATGTGTATAATGTTGATTTGTGTGATTGTAAGATTTGTCCAGGAGAGAAAGTCTCAATTTTGCCATCACAAAAGAAGCTTGCGGTTTGGAGGTCAACAAAGTCAGGGGATGGTGCTAAGCCTAGGAGAGTGTCTGTTGATGGGAGAGTAAGTGTGGGGATAGAGAGGCCAATGGATAGAATGCGTATATGGGATGGTGATGAATCTAGTGATATTGTTAGTAGGACACCAACTGAGGGGAGAGATTCTGAGGATGATACGTTGGGTCTACATAACGATGATGTAATTCCAAGGGGGGTACCTAAGATACCATTGAAAGTACCAAGGAAAGCTAAGAGACAAGGAGAGACAATATGCAAAGGGCACAAGAATTATGAGCTCATGCTCAATTTGCAGTTGGGAATCAGGTATTTTTACTGATATAGTATATTATTAGGCTTTTGTCACCACCTCTATTTTTTTTGGTGATCTGCTTTGTTCCAAACATATAATCTATGTCATTGCTATCAACGCTATATTGTTTTATTGCTTTTATCCAAAGTTGTTTTTTTCTTAGTTTGTTGGCCTTGTCAAGATGCGTATAGGATTTTATTTAGTTGGATTAAAAAATTCACAATTTCCTTTTTAAGGTGTGGCAATCACTTCTATTCTATATGTAATTTTTTTTTTCTTCAGTTTTTCTATAGGTAATTGGTTCTGTTTGTTTGCTAAACAAAAACTTTAATCTATTAAATTGAATTCGGAGGCTGGACATATTTCCAAAGTCCAAATTCCACTCTAGTGAGTCAAATGCAAGTTATCTGATTTGATCTCATTATTCAAATTTTGTTTCTAGTGCTCAGTTTTCTCAGCAATCAAAGGACAAAAAATAAAACTAGAATTGGCTACATCACTTTAACAGCTGTCACCCAACAATCCTTCCATTCGTACAGGATTACCATGTTTGTTACTGAATACCTCCCATGTTCTGTTCTTGTGAACAATCTAATGACTCCATTTTCTTACCCTTTAAAGTTGCAGTTAACAGTCTTCTATTTCCAATTCAATTAAATACTAGTAGTAAGTTAACCAGGAAGATTGTGCAATTTGATGAACAAGTTCTAATTCATCTTTAAAGGAGTTTTGTTAAATGATGGCGCACTACAAGTGGGTCTAATAACGGAAGAAATACAACTTTCTGACCATTCAAGCTTTGGCCTTTTTGTCAGGCTTACTGTAAGTTTTCTTTAACAATCACAAAAGGAAGTTTTGTCAACTCTTATCATTTGAGATTCCTGTTCAGGCTATTCTTTTTGGCTACATCGCATTCTAGAATATATAATAAGGATTATGATTCTGCTTGCAGCAATGATTTTTGCATGTTTTCTTACGAAAGTGATTATAATGACATGAAAACTATGATATGTAGCACAGTCTCCAAAACTGAAGCAATGTATCTTTAATTTTCCTTTCCCTTCACCAGTTTAAAGGTAAATGTATACATATGATTGCTTTGTGTTTTGTCACTCATTATCAGTATGTGGACTGATTGGACAGGCATTCTGTTGGAAGACCTGCTCCAGCTGCATCCCTTGATTTGAAGTCTTCAGCTTTTGATCCAAAGGAAAAGGTATGGACAAAATTTCCTCCAGAAGGATCCAAGTACACTCCACCACATCAGTCCTGTGAATTTAAATGGAAGGATTACTGCCCATTAGTCTTCAGGTGAATCCTCGAAGTATAATATCTTGTTTTCTTTAGCACTTGAGCAGCTAATTCTTCATTACCACTGTCACAATGTGCAATATAGCCTTCCAACGTGGAAGATAGGTCATTGACTACTAAGTCTACTATTGCATGTCATCGGAATGTGGGAGCAAGACTCTTATATAATGATAAAATAAGTCACTATTTAAGCTAACATGTTAAACCAAAGTTTTTAGTATCATCTTGTCATCCTCATCTTTTAACTATTTTTCTTTTCTTGTCTTCAGGACTCTAAGGAAGTTGTTCAATGTGGACCCAGCTGATTACATGATTTCAATCTGTGGGAATGATGCTCTCCGGGAACTCTCCTCTCCTGGTAAAAGTGGAAGCTTCTTTTACCTGACCAATGATGACCGCTACATGATAAAGACTATAAAAAAGGCAGAAGTAAAAGTGAGTTTCACATAGTTTTGCCCTTTCTATTTTTTGTTTGAAATTATTTCTAAATATAATTCAACAATTGGTTTCATGGTGTAGGTGCTATTAAGGATGCTTTCAGCCTATTATAACCATTTTCGAGCCTTCGAGAACACTCTAGTAACCAAATTTTATGGTCTGCATTGTGTAAAGCTAACTGGAACTATCCAGAAGAAGGTAGATGTGCTATAGTTCCATAGAAAAATAACATTTGCAAAAAACAAATTGTATGAAAAAGATCAGGTCATCATTTCTTACCATTATCATACTATCAGTTTTAAGTTTCTAATAGCTGCATCAATTAGTATGTATTTATGGTTCACATATCTAGAAAGAAAAGTGTTTTCTAATCTATCACTTTCATATGCTCATATGTAATGAGGTTGATAATATAGGTACGCTTCATCATAATGGGGAATCTCTTTCGTTCCGACTATACCATCCACAGACGCTTTGACTTGAAGGGATCTTCCCTTGGCCGCACAACAGATAAGCCGGAGACAGAGATTGATGAAACCACCATCCTTAAAGACCTTGATTTGAACTTTTTATTCAGACTGCAGAAGTCATGGTTTCAAGAGTTTTGCAGGTGAAGCATAGTTCATGCCTTTCTAAATGCTTCATTTAATTGCTAGCATGCTACAAAAAAAACCATTGCAACCCCAAGAGTTTTGCCACCAAATGGAGCATTGCTTTCCTTTCCATTTTCCTTTCTTGGCCTTCCTAAATGCACATTTGTTCCTACAGGCAAATTGATAGGGACTGTGAGTTTCTCGAGCAGGAGAGAATTATGGACTATAGTCTTTTGGTGGGTCTTCACTTCAGAGAAATATCAACTGCTGGTGACTTAATTCCTTCTGGAACTCAGAGTCCTACTGGTCAATTTTCACTCTTTCACAAGATTACTTTGAATTGATATTAATCTCATATTTATGCTTTTTACTTACAACAATGGACTGTTTTTCTTCTTGCAGGTGACTCTGAGGGTGATGGAGTTCCTCATCTTTCAAGAGCAGATATGGATCAGCTTCTTTTAGACCCATCCAGGTGAATTGTTTATATTAAATCATTAAACAGTGATCAACCAATATGTGTCTCAATATATATTTGTGAGTTGATTTCAATAAGAAAACTTGGAGAATTTTAGATCTATTACAGATAGTAAGAGGAGGAGAAAAAAAAAAAAAAATTAAAATTCTCTTCCTGGGAAGAGAAACACCTCATGAAGAACAAGAATTAGAGAAAGACTAATTATCAGGGAGGATGAAATGGCCTTGATGCTCCTCGAAAGTAAATTTTTCCTAATAATCAGTGGGTAACTAATGCAGCTAAGGAAACTTCTCACCAATCATTTTTTACTCAATGACTACAAAGAGTCACCCCTAGAATTCAAGTATCATTACAGAACCCCTTTGCCTTTTTACTCAATGACCACAAAGTTCCAACCTAGTTGGTTGGGGAAAGGAAAGATGCTAAAAATTATCTCCTACGACAGTAATGTAGTTAACAATGATGATTTGGTTACAAGTAGTGGACATGATAACAGCACTATATCATTATTACTCAAAGTAATGAAAGAATTTGTTTTGACATAGTTGAATATTGGTTATTGCAGGTGGGCTAGTATTAAATTAGGCTTGAACATGCCAGCACGGGTGGAAAAGACTATAAGAAGAAATGATTGTGAATTTCAGCTCATAGGAGAACCAACAGGGGAGTATTATGATGTTGTAATGTTTTTTGGAATAATTGACATACTTCAAGACTACGACATCAGCAAGAAGCTTGAGCATGTATACAAGTCCATCCAATATGACCCGACCTCTATATCAGCTGTTGATCCAAGACAATATTCAAAGCGCTTCCGGGATTTCATATTTAACATATTTACAGACGACACTTGAAAGACTTTAAGCAAGTAGCTTTTGCATTTCAGTTCATCATTGCCCAAGAAGTATGCATTCGCCAGAACTGCCTCCGGTTGCTAGTAGCATCCTGTCCCGGCTAGAGTACCACTGTGGCTATAAATTTCACCATTTGGAAGACTAACTGTAGCTTTCGGGGCTAAGCTCCACATCATATTGATTGGTCCTGTTGTCCATTCTATTCTTTCCTTTGCTTTATATACATCTATAGATATATACAGTATGTGTTAGCATATTATAGAAAATGCTGTAAGCAGAAGCAGAGGTGTGTCCAATTGTAAAACTGTATCAAAATGTATTGTTTTGATCAATTTTTTTTTTGGTTTCAAGAGATATAGAGATGTACGATTTGTGGCATTTGTTTTAAAATGAAATGTATATAGGAAAATTGTATTTATTAATTATTTTTCTAATAATATTCCTCTCTTGCTCTCTCTTCTTACCCCCCCCCCCCCTCTTGCTCGCTCTCTCTCTCTCTCTCTCTCTCTGGTTTAGTGAATTAGTGTCTTGTTTTGCTATGCCTGAGAAGGTAGGAGGGGTCATACAAGACAAAATCTATGTCAAATCCAATGATAAGTTCTACTCTGTCACAATGACATGCCAACAAAGAAAAGGTAAAATAATGATTGCGAAAAAAGACATGTTCTCATAGCCATCTTGGAATGGTAATACTCACAATTAGAATTTACAAAATTATAATAAGACCAAATGGTATTGGGTAAAAGTGGGATAAAATCCCCTCCCATTGAATCCTCCAATTCCATCTAATTTTGATTTAGATGTAAAACATGCGGCATTTAAAAATGGAATAAATGTCACATGTTCAACATCCAACTAAAAATTAGAGGGAATTGGAAGATTTAATTCAATTGGTCATTTTTAGAAATTTAAAGGGAGGAGTTTTTATTTTTATTTTTATTTTTATTTAAGGTTACACCTATTATCAAGACTAGATAAATTCTCACATGATGCATAGATACTTTGCAAATTTATTTGAAATAATTTTTTTTTTTTTTTTTTATGTTTTTTAAGACCTATTTATGATACTCATTTTGTTGTATAAAATTTATGTTTTATCATAATATTTTTGAATGCTCTGAAACTCAATTTTCTTAATTCATAATTTATATAAAAAAAATTGTTATAAATTTGGTCTCCGAATATTGAGTGAAATTGTCCTACTAACCTAAAATTTTGAGGTTGGAACAATCAAGATTTTTGGACATTTTTAGGAGAATAACATATTATATTATATGTATACTTCAATTTTAAATTGATTAAATGATTTTAACATTTGAAATTTATAAATTTGAATTCAAAGTATAAAATACTTTCATATCCTAAAATTTCAAAAATTCAAGCAACCTCTCAAACACTTCCTCAACCACTCAATTTTCACAATCAAATACCAACCCACAAATTTGAAACACCCATCTCTTTATGTTAAAGAAAAAAAAAATCATAATATAGAGAATGTGATAAAATAAAGAAAAAATGGTTAAAAACATTTCCATTTATAAAGATTTAATTGCCTTTAGTTAGGCTTCCACAAAAAATAAAAAACTAACATAAAAAACTAACACAAAAAACACTATAAAGTCATCATTGACTTTCACTTTTATCGTCATAGCTCATATTGATATCACACTAAATAACAATAAAACTACAAAGAAACCTAAAAATTATGAGTTCTAAAATATAATAAAAAACAACTAATCTCGTTAATATATAATCAATTAGAATGTTTATTTCTATTTCTATTTAATTCTAAAACAAAATACAACTATGAATTTCCCACACCAAACTCCTAAAGATCCAAAACTAATCACATTCTTTATACAACCCACAATATTTGACCTCAATATCACAACAATAAGTTGTTGCCTTCACTCAATAAAAAAAGCAGGTCATCTTCCTTGGTTATAGTAAATGCATATGGGTTAATATTAGATGAGATGATGAAGTTGGAGCTAAGTAGTTGTCATTGAAAGGTTGAAAATATATAACTTCATTCTTAGTTGGGATGTAATTTAAATGAGATGGCACGAATGGTTATGGGCATGTATATATAAAGAAGTAGAAGTGCAAAATGTTTTTCGCTTGAAACATTGAATCAAAGAGAACAAAGAGTCTTACAAAGTATCATTATTCTTTAATAAGAAAAGTCTTGAAGCATTGAACTAAAGTAACCAAAAGTCTTTTTTTTTTTTATTCTTATCTTGTGGCTTTAAATATTATTTCAATTATCATTTAAAAAAAAAACACTACATGGCTAAACATGATGCTCTTTTGCATGAAGTATCTGTTTATATATATATATTGATTGATTAGATTGCATTAATTATTAATGCATGAGACTCTAATTTTCTTTGGCTCACAATTTAGGATAGAAAATAAATTGATAAAAGAAAAAGTAAGAAATGATTTTTTTTTTTTTTAAGATAATATTATTTTGTATTGCTTTGTCATATACAAAAAATTGAGAGAAAATAATTAGTATTTTTTTCCCTTACATCGTTTACTTCAAACGTCACCTATATTTGCCAAAGAACTTGTAACTAAATTGGCACCTCCCTATATACAAAGTGCTTGGGGGTCTTGGAATGAAATGGTTCGAGTTGTGGGGTTAGCAACATGTCATAATTATCTCTCAAAAAAAAAATTAACCTATATTTAATGGAAAATTTTACCATCTCTAAAAGGAAGATAATGACATATATACCTTTAAATTTCTTTTGTCCCTCTTGACAATTCAATTACCACAAACAAAGGATGAGAAATTAAAAGCTCTCTAATCTTCTCTCTCTCTTTCAACCAAACATGATGTTGGGGAATTTATTTGGTGTGTATTTTACTTATATGCTAATTGGAAATGACCCAAAAATAGGAAAGAATATTTTTATTTTTTTAGAGAGAAAAGTAGGTAATTATATAATAAAAAATAAAAAGGCCTTAAACAGTGCATAACAGACGATTTTTAGTCTAGTCTAGTCTATTTACTTGATTCCTGTTGTTTACAAACTAGCATTGATATGCTCCAAGATAGGATTGTTCAATAACTGGCAAGGTTGGTGCGATGCAAAATGCTCACCAAAAGCCGATCATGCCAACTAATGAGATTGTTGGTTGGTTTCATTTGTAAACTCGTCGGTCCTCCTAAAACTACAACATTGGTGATTGTTGTCTCAAAATCAGACATTCTCTATGCTTTTAGAAGTGAGACGAAACGATCTCCTCAACTAAATATGATCACTCTAGTTATACATAACTATAGTAGAGTAGTTTATGATCCTTAATTTTCAATTTTTATTAGTCTCAAATCAATGTCCTTAAAAAGCCCCGTCTAAATCATGAAGCTACAAGTAGTATTTTATGCCAACTATCCACTGAAAAACCTATCATCAATGCACTCGATTGTTTCCGCTTCGTTGTCCATACTGAACTCGATTACTCTTAACTGAACAGAATGTTAAATTATTAATTTGGTCTAAAATTAGAAGTTCATCTTGACTATGAAATGGCACAACCAACAAACAAAACTCCTACTTTTATGGTGTTTCACCATTTGAGAGAGGTGATTGATAGGTAATGTTACTTATATAGAGGCAATCTTACCTCCCTCCCTCAAACTAGCGATGTCTTGCTTTTAATGGAAGACACTTTTTGTCAAACTAAAGCCTATAGCATTCTGGTCCACTTCATTCCATTCATTTCACTTGGTTCACTTTCTGTCCATTCTATCCACTTCAGTTCATTTTGATCCACTTGGTCCATTTCGATCCACTTTGGTTTATTCCACTTTAGTGCACTTACTCAAGAATGGGAAAAGACATGTTTCGGTTGAGAATACCTATTTTAAATATGAATTTATTAAAATATTTAGATCTCAAACTTGTGATTATAAAATTAAGGGAAACTCATGTTCTTTGTTCTTTTTTCTTTTCTTTATTTATTGTTTCCCTTGTAATAGTCCTTTGATATTTTATACCGGTAATTAGTTCAACGTGTTTGGGAATCTAGGGAGTTGTTTGATAATGTTGTTTTAGTAACGTTGTTTATATTTTTTGGAAATACGTGTGAATAAAAATATGTGAAATTATGTGTAATGTTATTTAAAAATTGAAAATATGTGTTTAAACACATATACCAAACGGGCCCTAATTGTTTTGAAAGAATAAGGCAATCAATGAAACTTCAAGAGTAACAAGAATTAGAGCATTAGCATTGAGTGTGCTAATAGCTACAACACCCAAAATGCTATTGCACACCAAACAGCAAAAAAAAAAAAAAAAAAAGCTCCATCTAGTGTGTCATTTCTAAAAACATTACAAATGTGCTACAATGATCTACTACTACTAGCAATGACTGTAGCCCTCAGCTATATTTTTTTTTATCCCTCTCTCTCTCTCTCTCTCTCTCTCTCTCTCAAATCGGCAATGGTGTTGAGATTTGTTGGTTTTGCAAAAGTTTGGTGTTTTTCTAGTAGGAATGCTATAGATTTTTGTGCTGGAGGTGCGTTCATTGGTTGTAGTGGTGATGGTTATTGCAGTGGTTGTGGGTTGGGTATTGGTTTTTGTGGTGGTTGCGGGTTGGGTGTGTGCTGCTCATGATTTTGGAGTCAATGTATGAGGCTCCGATCTCTTAGAAGTCATTCGAGTTTAGGCTAGGGAGGAAATGCTCACACAATGCTGAGTTACTGACAAAGAAGAGGAATTTTGCAGGGCATTTGTGGTATGGTACATAACGGGTAATTTGAGCACAATTTTGGATGGGATGAAAGTGGAGATGATGATAAATGCTTAGACGAGGGAAGTGAGGGATAACAGAGTGATTCATTTGGTGAAGTCGACATTGAAACATTGGGAGTTACATTAAAATAAGATATAAGATGCAAGGCGAATTGTAAAATGTTTTGTTAAAGTAGCATTTTTTTACCACACAGAATGCTAATACTCTTATAAAAACTAAAGATTAGCTAAGGAACGGGAACACCAACAGCCGAACAAAAACCTTCCAAAAGAAAATAGTTGCAACATAAAAAACCATGTCAAGCATACACAATGAAAAATGCCAGCAGTAAGACAGAATGACAGTAACACCAAATGCGTTTCTATTTGCACAGAATACTTATTTATCACCTAAAATCCCAATACACCAACATAATACCAAGACCCTTTTTTCAACAGACCTTAAATTTGATAGCTTGAAGCTTTTTAGCAGTTCAAGCAATAGTTGCAATATCTAAATCAAAGTCAAGCATACACAAAGAAACATGACGACAGACAGACAGAATGAAAATAACCATAATGGTTCAAAACACCAGGCGTCTCTACTTACATAGAATACTTATTTATGACCTAACATCCCAAATCCAGCAACATAATACCAAGACCTTATCACCACAAACCTTAAATTTACTAGCTGGAAACTTTTAAGCAGCTCAAGCAAACTGCCTATTTAACTTTTACAGATCACTTGCCTGCTACAGGAACTATGGCATTGACTAGTAGCACACCCTTCTGAAGCAACTCTTCCTTGGACAGTACGTAGAATAGCTACTTTCTTTCAACTCAACTCCAGACGTTTGCCCAACCCCATGGAAATGCAAGGTACACATTATACGACCAACCCATCCAACCAGGAAAGCATTTATTTTCAGTAAATTTCCCATTTCTCAACCTACTCTCCTTTTCTCACCATCAGCCAGTCTGGGGAGCTCAACATAAGCTGTATAAAAATACAAGAAAACATATTCAGGGCAATAAATAAGTGCAATAATAAAGTAAGCAACTACAACTCTCCAGTCCCATGTATAACATGTGCCAGTCGTCTCATGGCACAAACCCACAGATTGCATCATAATTGCTCAGGTTGCCACCGGCATTGCAGATAAACTAACTAAAATTCTACTGTTCAGTAAATTTACATATATTTTAAGGGAAGTTACCCAAACTTGCACCTAAAGTAGTTTCGCTTGTCACAAAACCTACATCCATACAGGATGTGCATGTTAATCACATTACTAACCTCAAAAACAAGTACAACATACATATTGGTAACCAACATCATTTATGTGTTCGTGTGTGTAATGCACCGGCAAGTGGCAAAAAAATCACATAATGGTGTAAGCAAAAAATGATGAATGATACATGAGAGAGAGAGAGAGAGAGAGAGAGACCTGTTTAAAGAGCAGGCACCTGCAACACTCCAAGATCATCCATGCTCTCCAACTAAAACTTAATACCATTGGCGGGACTGCAAAGAACTGAGGCTGAACTTGGTTGTGCCAGTCCTCAGGATTGTTCACCATAATAGATTCTTCATAACCTCAACGTAGAAAACATATCAGAAAATTTCAATGTGGAAAAAATCACATGAAAATAATCATGAAAAACTATAACTTCATTGCAAGAAGATGCTCAAGAAGATCAATTAGAAAATTCAGAAGGAAAAAACACTACTGATTACAAACTTACCACACGTAATGATCTCACACAAAGAACCGATCATCCCAGAGAGATTGTCCTTGATACTGCTTCAGCAGTGGAATGGAATCCTGATTCATTTTAATAGTCTTCTGCTGGTGCAGTCCCTGGTATGCTTTCAGAGGATCAGGAGCCTGGTATTCCTGCCAGTTCATCTGGTTTTCCACTTGGACTTGAGATGTTGGGACTTGTTTTCCAGGAAATGGAAAACTTATCATCCCCATATTGCCCTTACTTGCTCGGTGATATGATTGTGGTGTATGATTTATGGAATTGTCAAACCTGGTGCAATTAGCTGATGATGGTATCTGATATCCATCTAGCCATCTATAATCATCCAACTGCGAGGTCTCATCCTTCAAAGTAGTGTCAGACAAGGACTCATCCTCGAGTTTTGGAGCAACAGGCTTAAATCCAGGAGGAGGACCAAAGTGTCTTAGTGGCCGACTCACTGGATTCTTTCTTAGACTTGCTGCCAAGTTTGATGATGGATTCAGAGAGAGACTATCAAAGCCGGCTCCAGTAGACATAATTGAATCAAACTTAGACGGTATCCCAGCATCAAAACCCTGAGCAAACTCATTGCCAGAACTTGTATTAACAGAGTGAGGAAAAGGAAGTGACAGTGCTGCATGCTGCAAAACTCCAAAATGTTCTCGAAAACCTGGTTTCACAACCCCATTCTCTGTTCTGTTCAAATTGTTCATCCCATTAGCCAGACGAGCTTGCTGTTCAAGCAGCCACTTTGAAGTACTTGGCTGGAAAGATTGCACATGCTGGGGCAGAATGGTAGCAAGGGATGTGGGAGGACCTAACTGTGCATTGAAAGCATTTGGGCCAAAATTTGAATCTAATGCATTCCCTGATACTCTACCTTCAAGTGGAGCTGAAACAGAAACATCACAACTTCCCATATCACCCTGGGAATCATTACCAACAGGGACAAGAGCATCATAAGAAGACAACTCTGGATCAATGAAATTAGCATGCTTAAAAGCCACAAATGGTTGAAAAACAATAACCTCGTCCTCTTCTTCGCCTTCTGTATATAATTGTGCCTTTGGTGGAAAAACTCCCATATTCATTTTCTTCTCCCGTGGTTCTTGCTCCAAGCCATTTGATGCAGGCATTTCCAAAGAACTAGGAAGCCCAAAATCATCAGATATTTGAGGCTCAGCGCCAATAGCAAAGTTCTTCAACCTTGGATCAAAATACATATATTCTTGCCCAACCCGAACTACACTAACAAGAGACTTGCCAGCTGCTATAATCCTCTGAAAACGAGCTTTTTTCTCCTTGTCGCTACCATCACTTCCAACTTGCTTCCGTGAAAAATCAAGAATCATTTGTGCAGGAACAAGAGGGAGAAACCCTCTCAATTCATAGTCTTCCCACAATGCAAACAAATTAGCAATTTCCCCTTCATCATACCTACTCATATTGAAAAAACATGTTTCATCTTTGTCCTCATTAATGGACATGAATCCACTTGACAAAAGCTTGTTCAAGAATGATATGCAATTATTCCAAAAAGATGACCGAGCAGTAGCTTCTTTCTCCTCAACTTCACTGCGAGCTGCAATTTCTGGATGACAAGCTA
The DNA here is from genome assembly GCA_032878915.1 of Castanopsis chinensis. Lineage (NCBI taxonomy): Eukaryota > Viridiplantae > Streptophyta > Magnoliopsida > Fagales > Fagaceae > Castanopsis > Castanopsis chinensis. The sequence goes on from JAVQMG010000109.1 coordinate 10,784,569, forward strand.
GCCACTCCAAAAATATCAGCACTCCATGTAGTAAATAGCTTTCTGTTGGATCATGCAACTGCATGCATCTCTGAAGTATGTGTCCTATGAATTCAAAGGTAGCAGTATATGCATTCTGAAGAAGAACAGAACGTTGTAACATTTCAGCATAGGATTGATTCTCACTTTCCCTATTGACATTGTAAACTGTGAAAATGAGAATGCTTATAAGCCTAACAATCATAAGTCCATTCTCTGCAGCACTTGAACCAAAATTGTAAACATCTTCTTGCCCAGAAGAAAGAAGCTCAAGAAAATCACTAATAACCACAGAGAAAACATCGACAAATGTTTCCAGGCTGGAAAATAAGAGAAAATATATATATATCAAAAAGGAATTATTTCATGATTCCATCTAAAATGAAACAAAGGGGGAGAATTAATACCTTGTGCGAGTAAAGAGTACACCATTAAGTCGGACAAACCGAATGCTGAAAGCTTTAAATGTATCAGGTATACTGGATTGACTTTCCTTAACAAAACTTGCATCTGTTTTATCATCTTTCAATGGGCGCACAGCTCCACCTTTTCCTCTTCCTTTCCCAGGTGTTCTCACATGTGCAGTCTTGATTGTGGAAGCTTTGCCATCTCCAAGCAGCTGGGAAAAACTCTGTCGATTCTAAGGGAGAGAAAAAGAGGTATTACACAATTTGCCACCTATACTATCTAAATCCATATCTTTTCCCCCAATTTTTAAGGGAACACTTCTAGCCACAAAATGACTTCTAGGGAAATATCAGTATGTATAATCAGAATAGGCTTTGTATTACCAAAAGAATACAATTAACACATCTTCTAATGTATGAAAGAAAACCTCATTTCAGGCCAAGAAATAATACCTTCTCAAATGCAATAATCAAATTATCTCTTGCAGTTGAAAAGGGGTTATCAACTGCCAGACTCCGAAAATAGCGATAGATTGACAACAATTCATCCCCGGAATATGAAGCCAATATTGAAAGCTGAAATAAGCAGAAATGAGCGCATACTAACATGATAAGGCAATCAATTATAAAAATATATGACAGGTGAAGTAATGTCATAACAAAAATGGATTGGAAACAGAAACCTGATGATGAGGGTTGCCACTTGAAGGCCAGAATGAAGAAGCTTGCAAATAGTAACTTGATGCGGCTGCAAAATCTCTACTTTTGGAATCAGCTTCCCCATATAAACCTTTATAACGCGATAGGTCACCCAGATAAATCAGACAACGATGACAAGAAATCAAGCCTTTCTTCATCTCAGCAGATTTATTTCCACCTTTAGACTTAACCGTCTTATTCTCTTGATCATCTGGAAAAGAACTCAGGGGTAAACCATACTTTGCTCTGATTTTCAACATCAGATCATCATAAAATCCAGTTGCTTCAGAAAGAAAGGTTTTAAACTGAGAGCGTATTTTTGTGATTCGATCAGGTCTTAAAGAAGATTTTGCACCCTGGGAAGTGGCCGAAACATTTGCAGTCACAGCAGCATTAAGATGTGCACGGAGCTCCTCAATTCTCCTGTAATGCAATTGCCATAGAGCATACTCTATATCATGTTGTTCGCAGAAAGCATGATCTTCAAGAATAATTGCTTCATAGTTCTCCCGCATCTGTTGCCAGGCAGTGGGATCTGAGGGAACTCTCGCTTGGGCCAATCTCCTACGCTTATTCTCCAACTCAACATTCTACAGGACAACAAATATGTCAATAAAAAGATATTCATAATTCCTAACACTCCCCCCACCAAAAAAAGAAAAGTACTTGACTAACTCCAAAAATTTTGTAGTACAAAAGAATAAAAATAAATCAAGAGATTGGGGGGGGGGGGGGGGGGGGGGGGAGAGGGGGAAGGAAAAATTGAAGTAAAAGATACAGACTAAGACCAAACACACATCCACAAATGACATATAAACACAATCAGAAAATTTGAGAACACATGGCGCAAAAGTTAAAGAATTTTGAAAATATATAATATTATATTTGCAATAAAGTAATGACATGCCTTGTCGTAAAGACATTGAACGCGGTCCCTCGATGAAACCAAAGAATTATCCATCAGAACCGTCATCTTCCATCAAACATGTGTCACAAAATTTGACTACGAAAAATCCAACTTCAGCAGCAATATACAACATCTAACCTGCAAAGAAATTACAAGGAATAATACTGTTCAATCCTTACGCATAATCAATCATATTCAACAAGAACTGGTGTATGGCATACCACACACATTAGCTTCAGACATTAAATTTTTCGATAGGCAAGAATGATTTTATTAAACAAAGAGTACTTCATTACAATGGACACAAAGTAGACTAAAGAATTACAAAAAAAAAAAAAAAAATAAAAAAAAAAAGAAGAAGAAGAAGAAGAAGGAATTATGTATAAAAGGACAAAGACCCTAAAAACAACAGAATAGAATCTCTATGCATAAAACCCTCTACACAAGACCAATCAAACAAAGAGCCTTCGAAGGTGGCTAGCAGCTAATCCCCCATACACTCCACATCCTCTGATGTATCCTACTGCGTTCCCACCATATGATCCAAAACTCCACATCAAATATAACAGAACAAAGTCAAAGAAGACCAAACAATATTTTGTAACTAACCTTCTACTTAAATCAAGAAAAAACCAATATCTGGAATATCGATTGATAAAGAATCACAACAAAAGATATGCCCAAATATATTTTTTTCTCCACTCTGGAGCTCTTCATGAGAACCATTTATAATATAATTGAAGCACTAATCAAACTGTAAATTTGGTCAGCGCTGTTAAAAGCAGGAAACAGCCAAAGGTTCAAAAAGAAAATGTGTAATCCAAGCTAAAAGTAACAAGATTTGTCATAAAACCATAAAAACATAACAAAAAACTACAAAATAGGTTTAGACAAAACGAAGGTTATCCATATATTAAAATTCTAACACAATTGAAAGACACCACCCAACTTTCTCTTTTTAGCTTCTCAACCAAAAAAAAAGACCGCCAAGTCCATTACTTATCAATGCCTCAAAGCTTTATCGCAATTACTTAGAAAACCAATAAAACCAGTTCATAAACATTCTATTTTTTCCAGGCCCAAAACACTGCAGTCATAATTCATAAGTTTCCCCTGACAAACTCAAACTAAATTCTTTCAGCCATCACAACGATACTCTTTAAGCTTTACAGTCACCTCACGCAATTACTTCCCAAGGATGCACCAGTGTCCATACTTTTACTTTGATATAGACTTTCTCCTTTCCAATCTTAAAGGCATCCTTAGAACACAAGCAGATTTCTTTCCTCTTATATGCCTCTCATCTAATGAATAATGACATCGTTTCTTCACAAAGCTCATCTAAAGAATAACGACATCTTTTCTTCACAAAACAACAAAATAGCCCTAATTCCCTAATACCACAAATCTCCAAAAACTCCCCACTTACCATGGGTCAAACCTTTTCTTATTTATTTATGAATAATATAAATTTTATTAATAAAAAAGAACACAGTAAAGAAAAATATGCTATGAGAGCAATAACATCAGCCTATTTACCTAGGTACTGATGGCCTTGTAGGTTGATGTTACTTCTCTTCCTTGTTATTAATAAAAAAGAACCCCAGAAATGCAAATCTACTCTGCCCATATTAACTAAAAAAAATTTCTACTACTGATTATGGCTGCTTTAAAAATTCCAAAAATTACACAGTGAGGTCACAACATCCAAACAGGAGGAGAACAAAAGCAGGGATGCATAACTAAAATCTTGTTGTGCTATTTTAGATCTTAGGGTCCTTGAGTTGCGTTCACCTATTAACGGAAAAAGAAAAATGCAAAAAATACAATCTCCAAGTAGAAAGCAAAAAGTGGCTGTCCATGAACAACTACAAAGGGCCCACTGTAAATGACCTCCAGTCTCTTCGATGTGGGGAAAAACCATACAATATGCATCAAATTCTTAACAACAACAGTCTGAATCTTTATTGAAGAGCCCTTTTTTTTTGATAAGTAATAAAAATATATTAACAGAAGAGGGGTGTCACCTGAGTATACCGGAGGTATACATCAAGGACAAAAACAAATCAAGAGCATAAAGTACAAAAGTCCATGAAACCACAGACGGAAGAAAAAGAACGAACGCCAAACACTGTAACCCAATCCAGAAGTGAGTTAAGGAAGAAGAGTTTAAGATCAGAAAATAAAAAAAATTCCTCTCCCTCCAAATGCTCCACATCAAACAATGAGGCACAGCCATCCAAATAGCAGAATTCCGATGCCTTCCAAACTTTCCTTGCCAACAGGCTAACAGCTCCGCCACTGTTCTCGGCACAACCCAGTGAATGCCAAACATAGTAAACACCATTGACCATAAATCAAAAGCAATAGAGCAATGGATTAGGAGGTGGTCAACTGATTCCCCATTTCTTTTACACATACAACACCAATCCAAAATCAAGATCTGCCGCTTCCTAAGATTATCAATAGTCAAGATATTCCCCAAAGCTGCAGTCCACACAAAAAAAGCAACTCTAGAGGGAACCTTAGACTTCCAAACAATCTTCCAAGGGAAGGACTGATCGAAACTTCTTGTCAGCACTTGGTAGTAAGAACGAACAGAAAAACCTTTTCCCATAGCAGGTTTCCAACACATCTTATCATCCCCAACTCCTTTCAAAGAGACCCCATAAATTCTAGCCATTAAACTGAAGAAGGATTCCAAATCCCAATCTTCACTGTATCTTCTAAAAGATAGATCCCAAAAGAGAACACCATTTGGGAACTTCATCAACTCAGCCACCGAGGCCTCCTTATTTCGACTTGAAGAAAAAAGTCTTGGATAGAGCACACACAAAGAAGAGTCCCCACACCAAATATCTTGCCAAAATCTAATAGAAGACCCGGCCCCAACCTCAAATTGGATGTGACGAACAAAGGAGGGCCAACCACGACTAATAGACTTCCACAAACCAACACCATGAGGACCAATAACAGGAAGAGAGAACCAACCTCCCCTTTCACAACCATATTTAGCCCCTATCACTCTCCTCCACAAGGCTTGACGCTCATTCCCAAATTTCCATATCCACTTCCCAAACAAGGCTTTATTAAAACTTCTCAGGCTTCTAATAGCTAAACCTCCAGAATGAAGAGGAGTGCAAACCGTGGCCCATTTCACTAGGTGAGTTTTTTTAACCTCCCCCATACCACTCCAGAGAAAATACCGTTGAAGTTGCTCAATACGGTTTGCAACTGCCACTGGGATAGGAAAAAGAGAGAGAAAATAAGTTGGAAGATTGGAGAGCCCTTGGTGATTGAAAAATAAAAAAACCTTGCATCTGACAAATAAATAAATAAATTCTCTGATTGGCTACTTCATTCATCGCACCCTATACCAATGACTATGAGCAACATCATCTTCATCATCAACCTCTGCTTCTTGGTAAACAACCATAGAATATGCATCAAATTCATATGAACAACCGTCCGAAACTCCAAATCTTCAATGAGGAACCATTGATTGAACAATAAATACCTTGATATCTAAAAATTCTCTTATTAACTACATCATTCATCGCACCCTAACCCTTACGAGCAACATTATCGTCAACCTCCTCGGCTTATAAGAAAACAACTTGTTTAGCATAATTCCTATTAAACAACCCGATATTTACATGATTTGAACAATAAATATCTTGATATCTAAAATTTCTCTTATTCCCCACATCGTTCATCGCGGACACTAAACCCTACGCACAACATTATCATCAACCTCGGCTTATGACTTGTTTAGCATAATTCCTATAAAAAAACCCGATAACTACATTATTGATCAAAACAGCAAACCCGATAACTCCGATTAATATTTAAACAGCATCAACTAAAGAAGTATAAACAATTAACCATACGTAGATCTCATCCTCACACCCTACATTCTTGAATTGATGAATTCCGAGCATAAACTACGTAAATATCGTTACAGAAAGAAAATTAATATTGTGAAAAGCAGAATTTCGAAACCCTAATTCAAATAATCCGATCAAATAAATTGGAAAGAATCCGCTTTTATAAACCAAACAATTACTTCAAAGAATGTAATTATCAAACGATTCAATCAGAGATAACAAAAAAGAAAAGAAAAGAAATAACAAAGAAATTAGATAAAGATTTTTAGAGTTGAAAAGTTTAACCTCAGATCTACGAAGAAAACGTCGTCGTCGTGGTGCGATTGTGAGGAACGAGAATAGAGAATCGCAGAGGAATGTAATCTCTCTAGGGCTCAATCATTTTGATTTGGTGCGTTTGTGAAAGATTTTGAATTTTCTTTCTTTCTTCGCTTCCTTTTTCGTTTCTTATGTTTTTTTTTTTTTTTTTTGGGTGATTGAAGACTTTGAAGTTAATGGGTCTTTTTCCGGGTTGGGTCTTGGATTTGGAGTCTAGAGGCGGTGGAGATTTTTTTTACTTATTCATTAGTATATTTTTAGATTAAATTATAATTTACAGTATCTAATTTTTTATTACTTTTCAAGCAATCCTTTAATTTAAGTCCTTTAACTTTAATTCGTGCTCGATGCAGTTGTCTTCCATCCAATCCACATGGTTATATTTATGATTTATCAAAACAATTTCATCATTACTCTATCCAAAAAAAAAAAAAAATCATTATTATGTTATTCTTGTGATTTTAAATATAAAATTAAATTGGTTTCAAAATATATAATTAAATTAGGAAATATATTATTAATAAAAAAATTGTTTTATTATATGAAAAGGTTAAAAAAAAAAAAACTATTTTATTCCTCTCTCTCTTTCCAACCATTGTCCCAACCTAACCACCATCAAAACCTATATCTTGGTTGCAACCTAACCCTTTTTATCATGACAAGGGGCAAAATGGGTAAGTATTCTTAATTTTAAAATCATGTACCAAAATATCATTCTTTACAAACTATTTAGCAAAATGTTCATATTTTTTTGAAATTTGATTTTAACAAAATCGAGTTATAGGTAGAACTTGAGTTTTATGCATATTGCCACTTTATTTATTTATTTTTTTTTTAAATTTAAGTAGAACTTGACAATACTAATGTTGAGTTTTACTTTAAAATGTACATAATAAACCAAGTTCATAACATGGACATTTTACTAAATAGTTTGAAAAGAAGATAATTTTGCTACATAGTTTTAAAATTAAGGATATTTACCCATTTTGGCCCTATGAAAGCCTCCATTCAAATCATGGCCCCCCTTCTAATTGCTCCACTCTGCCTCCTCAAGTTCTCAAAAAAAAAAAAAAAATCCCTCAATAACGCCTTCATGGTACCTCAAAACTCTCGTAACTTCTCCTTTGAGAACTTGGATCGTAAATCACAATATTTCTTGTTACCTTGAATTATTTGGATTGTGAGAAAATGAAGAGGAAGATGAATGAACCACGGTTCTAAAAACCGAAACGGTCAAAGAACTGAAAATGAATCCAATTCCCAATTTTATCGGTTCAATCAGAAGTTTTCACGATTGAGTAGCATTCCCAATTTTTACTGAATAGGTTCTGTGTCTAGATTCCGGTCGAACCAATTCGACTTGTAAATCCAGTTTTAAAAACCAAGGAATGAACTGAGTTATATTTTGGATTTTTTGTTACTTTGAACTATAAAATCGAAGTCCATATTTTGTTTAGTGGGTGTTAAAATTTATATTTGGTTGGATATGAGTATAGAAATATTGTATTTGGATAGAAACGTTTTTTTGTTGAATTTGTAAACAATTTATAGAAATTTTTGTTGATTTTGTATATGGGTTTTAATGAATCAATAAATAAACATTTCGAACTCTTATGAAAAATTGTGTTTGAAATTTGATGTTTTTGTGGGTCTTTATATGACACAGGCCACTAGTTGGGCCGTCTTTTTTTTGCTCTTTCTCCCATACATGCATATAATTGGGGGCTTATATCTTGTGTCCGCACCATTATACTTCGTGGGAAAATTTGTATATTCTGCTGAAAATCTATACATTATATGGGAAAGTTTGTACACTTTGAAATAAATCCAATACCAATATCTTAATTTCTGATGGTAATGCATCGTGGGCATATATATATATATATATATATATACACACATATATATCATCTGCTAATACACGACCAATTAATGTTTGTATAAAAATCCTTTCCGGTATCGTCCCATTTTGAGGACTCACAGAAATACCTCGGATAGTACCACAATCTGTTCTACGTACAACAATGACAAGTCTATGTGTAAGATATACAACATTTTATGTTCATATAGCAATATCTAGAACTCCTTTGCGAGCACAATATTAAATCTGCACCTTTTGTGGGAAAGTCTATATATTCTATGTGAAAGTTCGAACATTTTGTGGGAAAGTCTACATTTCATAAGAAAGACTATAAATTATATGGTAAAGTCTGTACATTTCACGGGAAAGTCTGTATATTCTACAGGAATGTCTATATATTGTGTGGAAAAATTTGTATATCCTGGGAAAGTTGGTACATTTTGTGGGAGTGTTTATATATTTTGCAGGAAAGCGTGTATTTTATGTGGAAAATTTTGCATATTTCATAGGAAACTTTGTATATATTTATGAGAAAGTAGTTACATTTTGCAGGAAAATTTGCATATTTTGTGAGAAAGTAAGTACATTTAGTGGTAAAGTATATATATATTTCACAGGAAAATTTGTAAATCTTATGGAAAATTCTGCATATTGTAAGGGAGGTCTATACATTCAATGTAAATAAAGTATGTACATTTTGTGGGAAATGTGGACACCCCCTTCCCTCAGGAAAAATTTTTTGGAGTTTGGTGGTGTCACACATTGGGTGCTTTGGCAACGTGACTCTTATGTGTATATGTATATTTGATGAGGTGTGTGTGTGTGTGAGTCTCTTGTTTATTTTTATTTTAAGGAGTCACCACTAACTATTGGCTTTGTATTAGGTGTGATTAGTCACCTATTTGTGTAGACACCTTGTAGATACTGCATTTTGTACCTGTTAGTAAATTTTGGTCCATGTCCCCAATTATAAGCTTGACATATGTCAACCAAGGGTAATTAAAGAGTTCACAATAGTTTGAAAGTAATCACAACTCAAAAGTGCTCAAATCGTTTTGAAATCAATACTGAAAAATGACATTTACTCATTGTTTTGACCATAACTTTTTATCCACAAAGACGTTTTGAGTGAGGTGTGTTCATTGGAAAGTAGACATCTTAAGCTTCAATTTAAATATAAATTTTGCCTAAGTTGGACTTATAGCGAGTAAGTTATGACCATTTGAAGTTGGACCAACTAAGTAGTCCAATTTTTTGGGTTTTAAAACTTCATTTTAAAAGCCCAAAACATCATGCATTAATGTGGCTAGCCCCTAGACCCTTGAGAACATCCAAATACCATTAAAAAGCCCCAAAAACCCTAATTTTAACTTATAAAAATCCATCTTGTGCCTCAAATCAAAATCCTAGCAAGAGAGAGTTAATTTTTGGCCTTCATCTTCACTAAAACTCTATTTTCCCTTTTCAAAACCCCAAGGACAGCCTCCTAGCACGTTTTTTACAAATTAAAAAACTCTCTTTAGTTAAGAAACTAATGTTCTAATTTGATTTCTCAAAAATCTTGTTCTTGAGTTATGATTCACAAAATCTATTATTTTCTTTAATTCTTTTGTTCTATCAATCTAATCTTTGTGTTGTAGGCACTAAGGGGCCAGTTAAACAAACTCCAAACTCATAATCTTAAACAAGGTGAGTGTTCTTTCTATGAAATTTTCCTTTGTTTAATAGGATTCAAATTAGTTTCTTAATGTAGTTTCTCTAATTGATTTATTTGATTTGTTTGTTGATTTTAATTCTTTTAATATGTGCTAATATGATTTTAGGTTGTTTATAATCTATTTTGGTTGTTCTTGTTTTATTATTTTAGTTTATGTAAAGTTTAACACAATTTTTTGTTAGTTTAGTATATTTATTTGTTTTGTTTCATGTTTATTTGTTTATGTTGATGTTTTGTGTTTTTTTTTTTTTTTCATGCTAGTTTGGTTTTGGGTTTATAACATGCTTATCTGATCTCACATGCTATATCTTTGTTTGATTAAATCTATAAAAATGTGATTTTTCATTTATGTGCTAAAGGATGTGTACGCATCATCAAGTATGCGTGCGCATGGTTCAACCATGCGTACTCATAGTTGAGTATGCGTACGTGCCCCGAACCTAAATAGGGCAAAAAGCTTGTCTTTATTTATTTAATAATTTTTCACATGTTCTTTGATTTTGTTTAACTTTGTTTATGTTAATATCTTGAATTTAATTATTTCCCATGTTTGTTTGAGTCTTTTTGCCATGTTTAGTTTATTTGATATTTTTTCCTTGTTTGTTTTATTTAATTGTTAGCTTTTCCTTTTTTAATATATTTGTTTGATTGTGTTTCCTTTTATATTGTGATGTGATCTTTAATATGTTATGTGCGTTATTTTATTTAAGTGCATGATGTATGTTTAGGTTAAGGATTAGGGCTCTTTTAACAACTTCTTTATTTAAATATGACCTAACAACAGATAATGGAGGTCGGCCCACAAGCCAAGCAATCATGGGTGCCTAACACCTTCCCAAACTGTACCTAAACTTCGGACCTATAATTTGGTATGTAGACCTATGCATGTAAGTGATTGGCTAAAAAAGCCCAATATGGTTCCTAAACTTAATTTAGGTGGTGACTCCATTTTTCACTCTTCGCCACGATCCGCTCCTAAAGGCCGAGACATATTCCTTTGTACCCACAGTGGTGACTCTATTGGGGATATAGATGAAGTTAAACTCTGACAAGTTATTTGGCCATTTGGGCCAAGACTTTCAGAAGTCCATCCCACCAACTCATAAATTGTGTCATTGCCTATAATGGGCTTTAAGTACATTAATGGTTTGCCACCAATCCATTACGGTTCATTTAGGCTCAAGGTTGGAATCATGGCCCACCAAATTGTGAGTGACCTACAGTTTAGTCCCCTTAGCTTTAAGGAGCTTAACCACATGTAGATGAGCTTAAAACCTAACCATGTAGGGTTACCCAATTGAGTGTGCATGTGTGTGCTTTGTTTGAATTGTTTGTTGGGATAGTAAAATAGGTCAATCTCTTAAAAAATATCTTTTAAGTTTTCAAAAAACCAAAAAAGAAAAATTAAAGTTTTCAAGTTCTTTTTAAAAAAAAAAAAAAAAAGTTTTTTCAAGAAAAAAAAAGTTTGAAGTTCTCAAAAAAAAAAAAAAATCAAATAATATATTTTTTTTAAAAGTGTGAGTTTTTAGTTAGGTTTTTCTTTTTATAAATTCCAAAAAGATTTTTTTATTTTTTTTTAAAGAGTGAGTTTCTTTTTAAATAATTTTTTTTTTTAGAAGGAGTCTCTTTCAGAATAAATATTTTTCAAAAAATTGTGAGTTTTTAGTAAGGTTTCCTTTTAATAAATTCCAAAAAAAAAAAAAAAATGATGATGCGAAGAAAATCAGTAGACTGGATGCTTCGGATTAGAGAGGACTATCGGTTGTCTTGATGGCCTGAAAAAGAAAGAACGGTAATCAAAGATGACCGAGGTTGCCGGCCAATAACCCTCCGATGACAAAGTCAATTTCCTCTCTATTATTTTTGAAATCCAACTTTTTAGGAATCATAGAACTTACCTTTTCTTGGTCTGAATCAGTATTTATATAGTGTCCTAAGAGCAGTTATTGGATTTCTAACCTCCTCCTGATTTGAGGAGATGTGTGTGTTTGAATATAACTTCCTCAACTGTTTAGGAGTTACATTCTTTATGCGTAACGGTCACTGAGAGTTACACGTATGATACGGAGTTGTTTTACACACTTATAAATTTTCCCAAGTGTCAATGTGTCGTCTAGAATTCCTCGTCTTGGGTCCCTCAAGTCATGCTTGCCTCGTCTTGGGCCCCTCAAGTCATGCTTACCTCGTCCTGAGCCCCTCAAGTCAGCATACCTTGTTCTGGGCCCCTCAAGTCAACTTACCTCGTCCTGAGCACCTTGTTCGTCCTAGACGATCTCCATGGACGAAATTGGAGTTATATTTTATCATACCCTATCAATTGCCCCCTTGTCCATGGGTTGTCTAGGACTCACATCCACTAATGTCATCATTTGGATATGTGTCCTTATGTCAGCTGTTGTAGGTGCCACATGTCATGATCTAATGGGTGACCAATCATGTCAGCTCGTTTTTCGAGGGACGTGCCATTTGTCACATTTTGGCTGGTAGTGTCACTTCGTGTACTGAGGTCAGTGCCTATAAATATTGGAATTCCTTCGCTACCTTCCTTATTTTCTCAAATTTTCTTCCTTGACATCCTCGTCTTAACACCTCGTCTAGAAGTTCCTTGCGTCCATAGTCTTCCCTCGTCTAGATCCAGGTATTTTCTACATCTTCGTCCTCAGGTTTTAAGTTTTCTTAAAGAATGTCAGAGGTAGTCCTTTCCTTGTCTAGTGATAGTGTTGACAAAGCCATAGACGAGTATCAAGACTTAAGTAATTTTAGTGGCTCTAGTGATAGTAGTGGTGGTAGTAACAATAGCAGTAGTGATGGAAATACCACAGAAGAGTATACGTCTGGCGTCCCTGGGATTCCTTTAGAGGTATTTCAGGAAGAACTTAGGACAAGGGCTAAGTCTAGTTTTAGGGCTGGCACAAGCGCTCCTTCGTCTTCTGCTTAAGAAGAGGAGGAAGTGGTTTATAGTTGTGCTATAGGGGTAGCTTCTAAGATAGACGAGAGGAAGTTAGACCTCCTTAAGACTTGGTATCAAATCCTAGAAAGTATAAATCCTAGGGTTCCTATACATGGTGAATGGTGTTGTCAACCCCATTTTGGCATTGGCATTTATGAGGCTTACCTCTTGGGGGGTTTAAGGTTGCCCCTTAATGCCTTTGCCAGGGAGTTGCTTTCTAGGTTAGGTTTAGGTATTTGTCAGTTTAATCCTAATGTATGGAGGCTAATTATCTCTATGCAAGTTTTGTGGAGGGAGGTATTTAAAGGGGATCGTCCTCTCACTGTGGATGAATTCCTCTTTTGCTACAAACCCTCTGAGATTTCTCAATCCCTTGGCTTTTATCAGTTCACTGCCAGAGGGAGAGATTATAGGATAATTAAGTCCTTAGCTACTTCAGATAGGAAATGGAAGACAGAGTTCTTCTTCGTCTCTAGCTCTTGGGCTGGACGCCCTATTGAGGTTGACAGGGATCTATTTCCTTCTTACACCAAAGAAATAGGGAACCTTCGTCCTGAAGGTATGGCTAGCTGTCCCTTTACTTCTTGTTATACTTTTTGTTGTAGTCGTCTGACCACCTTTCTTTTTTTGCAGGTGTTAGACGACCTTACTTAAGTAGGTTTTATCTTGAACGAGTCCAGAAAACTTGTCTACACCCTGAGAGGGACTTCCACTCCCTGGTCACTCTCCAACGCCTTGCTACCTGAGGACTTGGTCCTGAGCCTTCTTTTGAAGCCACAACTCACGAGCGCACAGTCCGTAGACGTAAGTTTTTACTTAGATTGATTTCTCTTCCTTTTTTTTTTTTTTTAAGTGATTCTAACAACTCTCCACTGTAGGAATGGCTACCATGAAGGAGAATAGAGGGAATGAGATAATGGATGAGAAATTGGGGCCAGAGGTCCAGCCTCAACCTCATCCTGTCCTTGGGGAATCTCAGGCTCGTCCTTCCACTGGGGACAAAAGGAAGAGCTTGTCCCTTGGAATTGACTTAGGGAACCTTCTTAGTAGGCCCAAGGAGAAGAGGGTTAAGCGAAAGTCGTCCAAAGCTAAGGACGTTGAAGCTCAGGACGATCAAGCTAAACCTTTCCTCATACCACTTGGTGATTCTATCCAAATTTTGGATGTTGACTCTGACCCAAAGGATCCCTCGTCCGCGTAGATTCCGTCCAAAGTTGGCCCTCCTTCCTCGTCCCAACCTTCTCAACAAGTACTTTGGAACCTTCTTTCCAATGAGGACTTGGCCTGGGAACGATTTAAGAAGGCTGTAACGGACGAGGATGTAACGGCATGCTATGACATGTCTTTAAAATTAATGACCTTTTCAAGGTATGTCTCCTTTTCCTCTCTTTTTTTTTATATGTTATGCATGTCTCATCCTTTCAGTTGTGTATGTACATGCTATAATTAAACTTTAATTGGTGCAGGCAATGTCAAAGTTTATTGCTGCGTCCAGGCAGGCTACTGACTTGGACAAGACGAGAATTCTGCTAAAGAAGACCGTCCAGAGAGTGAAGGACGAGTCTAAAAGGTGGGCTGAGATGGCTGCCCAAGTTAAGGAGGAAGCAAAAAAGTTGAAGGGCAACGTCGAGGAGCTGAAGGCAGACGTCAAAGACAAGGACGCTCTTCTTGAACTCCTCTAGAAGAAGAACGACATGCTGAGTGCCCTTCTTGCAAAGGCCAAGGAAGACGCAGTTGCAGAGTTTCAGGCGTCCACTCAATTCACCAACCTACTGGACACCAACTATGCAGCTGGGTTTGAAGATTTTAGGATGGAGGCAGTGGAGAAGTTCCCTGAAATTGACTTCAGCCTGATTAAACTCAACCTTGGTCGAGCTGCCTCAAGTTCCCTTCTTCAGATGAGCTCAGAAGACGTCAACGTTGAGGATGATGCCTCAACGAAGCCTCCTCAGGACGACCCTAATGGCGACGCCTTTCCATCTTGAAGACGATTCTTATTTTGATCAAATGTTTTTCTTTTCACTTTTTCTTCTTCTCTTCTTTCCTTTTTATTAACAATTGCCTTTTGAGGCTTACTATGTAAGGGTTTTTGGATGGTGGTCGTCTACCATTTTTCTCTATTTCAATGAATGTCTATTTTTATTTATTATTTGTTTTTGTATGGACGCACTTGCCTTGTCACTGCTTGTTAGTGAAATTTGCATACCCTTTTTTTTTTTAAGTATGAAATGGTCGTCCTTAAATTTTTCTTATGGACGATGTTACTAGTTTGTCCACATGCTTTTCTATGGACGATGCTTGAGGTTCGTCCATTCTTCACTATATTTTTGTGGATGACCTATTTATACGGACTTTTCCACAGCAATGATGAGTCTTGTCAGACATATGCATCGTCCATAGGTTTGGCTTTTGCCTTTCGTCCAAGAGATTTCCAAGAGATTGTGTTTAACTCGTCCTAGAACACCTGGATGTCTTGGTCAGATGCTCGTCCATGGACTTGTGCTTCACAATATGATTTTTTGTGTCTTAGCTTATTTTACACTTTATCCTCGTCTTGAGGAAAGCTTGTGAACGTTACATCCATGCGTCCAGAGATTTTTCATTCGTCTTAGGGTTTTGCCCCCCTTATGGGTATTATCATGGGAGTCAGATTTTATGCATAAAATACATTGAAAATCCAAACCATATCATCATAAGAGCATTGTTCACAAACATGGCACCTGCTTAGAAGCTAGTGCCTTATGAAAGTACTTAGGAAAATATTTAAAATACATAACCTCATCTTTCACAAACTCGTCCGTAGACGGTGCAAGAGTTTAAGAACTATTGCACCTTTATTCTTAGTACACACCATAGCAGTATAAGAACACACAATAGTAAACATTAATAAACGCGAAGAACATAGCAGTAGCGTCGTCTGTAACTACAACCTCATCCTTGATTAACTTCGTCCAAGCCCATTACTGATAGTACCTTCTTAGGTGCTCCACATTCCAAGGATGCTCCAACTTTCGTCCGTCCAGAGCTTCCAAGTAATACGACCCCTGCCTCTTGCAGTTGACTACCCTATATGGTCCTTCTCAATTAGGTGGGGTCCTGATTTTCCATGAGCTGGGTTCCTTGTTGCCAAGGAAACTCTTTTGAGAACGAGGTCCCCTATGCTGAAGCGCCTAGGTTTTACCATGGCATCATGCTGCCTAGCCATGAGATTCTTGTATCTTGCTGTCCTTTGCTCCGCATCCATCCTTACCTCATCAATGAGATCGAGGTCAAGACGGAGTAGTTCTTCATTTTCTTTCTCCTGATACTTCATCACTCGGTGGTTAGCCATATGAACTTCTGCAGGTATGACCGCTTCACTTCCATAGGCTAATTTAAAGGGGGTTTCTCTTGTCGGGGTTCTCACAGTTGTCCTGTAGGCCCAAAGAACACCTGGTAACTCGTCTGGACATATCCCCTTTGCCCCCTCGAGCCGAGTCTTGATAATTTTCAGCAAGGATCGGTTTGCTACCTCTACCTATCCGTTTGCCTGTGGGTGGGAGGGTGAGGAGTAGTGATTCTTGATTCCGAAATGCTCACAAAAGTCCCTGAATGGTGCGTTATCAAATTGTTGTCCATTGTCAAATACCAGCACCCTCGGTACTCCGAACCTACACAGAATATTCTTCCAAACAAAATTCTTAACGTTTTGCTGTGTAATTTTTGCAAGGGGCTCGACTTCCACCCACTTGGTAAAATAATCAATCCCTATTACCAAAAATTTCATTTGTCTGGTACCTGGGGGAAAAGGACCTAGGATATCCAGTCCCCATTGTGCAAAGGGCCACGGGGCCATCATTGGGGTCTGGTACTCCGACAATTGCCTAGGAATGTTTCTGTAGCGCTGATATTGGTGGCACACCTTGACATAAGCCTTAGAATCTGCCTGAATAGTGGGCCAATAATAGCCGGCACGAATGATTTTATGGACTAGCGATCTTGCCCCTGAATGATTTCCACATGCTCCTTCATGAACCTCCCTCAAAACATAATTGGATTCGTCCGGAGCTAGACACCTTAGGTAGGGCTGAGAAAAGCCTCGCTTATATAGAACTTCATTTATAAAGACATACTTGGCAGCCCTGACCCTTAGTTTTTTGCCTTCGTTCTTGTCTTTTGGAAGCCTTCCATCCTTGAGATAAATTATTATTGGACTTATCCAATTTTTTTCTTCTCCAATTTACTGTATTTTTGGGAGGTTTATACTTGGCATGTATTGGACCTTGCCATACTCGTCCATAACTCCTCCTGCCAAAGCTGCTCTTGCTATCGCATCTGCTTCCATATTCTCCTCCCTTGGGAGTTGAATAAAACTCACTTCTAAAAATTTTTGTACAAGCCTCCTCACTTTGCTGAGGTATCTTTTCATCCAATCTTCCTTGGCATCGCACATTCCATTCACTTGATTGATGACTAGCTGAGAATCTCCTCTGATTATTACTGACTCCACTCCTAGGGACTTAACCAATTCCAACCCTTTGAGTAGGGTTTTATATTTAGCCTCATTGTTGGTAGTTTGGTACTGTAGACGGGCTACATACTCTAACTTATCACCCTTTGGGGACTTAAGTATGACTCCAATCCCTCCTGCATACATCGTGGATAATCTGTTTACATTGATAACCCACCTTCTTGTTCCTTCGTCCTTGTCCAGCTCGTCTTGGCTTGGTGTGAACTCTGCAATGAAGTCCGTCAACGCCTGCGCCTTTACTGCATTCCTTGGCTGGTATTTGACATCAAACTCGTTGAGCTCCACTGCCCATTAGACTAGCCGTCATACGACTTCCAATTTGTTCATTGCTTTCTTTAGGGGATGATTCATTAGGACAATGATAACATGAGCTTGAAAATAGTGTCTCAACTTCCTGGGAGTCGTGATCAAGGCAAAGGCCACCTTTTCCATCATCAGGTACCGTCCTTCGGCTCCTTTAAGTGCCCGACTCGTGTAATATACTGGCTTCTGGATTTGTCCTTCCTCTCTAACCAATGCCAAGCTTACAGCATGTGGGGACACCGCCAAATATAGATACAGTTCTTCACCAGGTATAGATGGACTTAGTAACGGTGCCGTTGTGAGGTAAGTCTTTAAATCTTAAAAGGCCCTTTAACATTTGTCCGTCTATTCAAACGCATTCCTGAGGACTCTAAAGAACGGCAAACACTTGTCAGTAGCTTTCGAAACAAACCTGTTGAGGGCAATAACTCGTTCGGTAAGAGACTGGACTTCTTTGATGTTCTTCGGAGGTTCCATGTTGAGTATTGCCTGGATTTTGTCTAGATTTGCCTCAATTCCTCTATACGAAACCATAAACCCCAAAAACTTTCCTAACGAAACTCCAGAAGCAAACTTGCTCGGATTTAATTTCATGTTGTATCACCGAAGTGTATCAAAGGTCTCTTGAAGGTCGTCCAGATGCTTTCCCTCGTCTAAACTCTTTACCAGCATATCATCGACGTAAACCTCTACATTTCGCCCAATCTGAGGATGGAACATGTGGTTCACCAGTCTTTGGTAAGTTGCCTCCGCATTCTTCAAACCAAAATGCATTAGCTTATTGCAAAATAATCCTTGACTGGTAATGAATGAAGTCTTCTCTTGGTCTGCCTCATCCATCTTTATCTGGTTGTAGCCTGAGAAGGCATCCATGAAGCTCAGTAGCCTGTGACCTGCCGTCGAATCCACCAGTTGGTCAATGCGTGGCAATGGATAACTGTCCTTGAGGCAAGCCTTGTTTAAGTCAGTAAAGTCCACACACATTCGCCATTTGCCATTGGCCTTCTTTACCATGACTACATTCGCTAACCAGTCTAGATAATAAACTTCTCTGATGAAGTCCGCGGTGATTAACTTCTAAACTTCTTCTTTGATGGCGTTGTCTCGCTTAGGGGCAAATACCCTCTTCTTCTGACACACTGGTTTGGAGAAAGGACATACATTTAAACGATAAGTAATGACATTCGTATCAATACTCGGCATGTCTTCTTGGCTCCATGCAAAGACATCAAGGCTTTTCTTCAAAAACTGGACCAGTGCATGCTTCACCTTTCCTTCCATGCTCGCTTCTATTCTAGTGAACTTCTTGGATCTATTGTCGTCTAAGGGGATATCTTCTAACACCTCTACAGGTTCCGCTATGGTTCTTCCCTCGTCTATGCTCATTGTCTGTACATACTCATCCATCGCTAACATAGCCAAGTAGCATTCTCTAGCAGCTAACTGATCTCCTTATACTTGACTCACGCCATGCTCGGTTGGAAATTTGACGGACAAATGGTAGGTTGAGGTTACCGCCTTCTAGCTATTCAAAGTTGGCCTTCTAATAATAGCATTATATGATGATGAATAATCAACTACAAGGAAGTTTACTTCTTTGGTTATCTGTTGCGGGTATGCTCCAACCACCACCGGCAGTATGATGGTGCCCACCGGTTGTACTTTCATCCCTCCAAATCCTACTAAGGGAGAATTCACTAGACGAAGCTGATCTCGTCCTAGCCTTATTTGTTAGAAAGCGGGGTAATACAGAATGTCCACCGCTACCATTATCTACCAACACCCTTCTGGTCGTATAGTCGGCAATGAGTAGGGTAATGACAATCGCGTCATCGTAGGGGTGATGAATTCTTCCAGCATCCTCGTCCATGAACGTGATGGCTTGCTCTTCAGCTTCCCTCGTCCTGGGAGATTGTCCTGACGGCTGGACATTTTGAACCACCTTCAGGTATGTCTTCCTTGATTTGGATGACTGCGCTGCTGAGGTTCCTTCTATAATAACTCTTATTTCTCCTAGTGGGGGTCGTGAGAACTCTTCCACCTTGGCCTTCAACTTCTCATCCTTGTGGTCTCGTCCAAGGAAATTCCTCAACTTTCCCTGCCTGATGAGGTTCTCTATCTACTACTTCAAATCAAAACACTCGTCCGTGTCGTGCCCGTGGTCCCTATGAAAGCGGTAATACTTGTTCCTATTGCGCTTGTTAGGATTTTCCTTCATTTTCTCCAGCCACTTCAAGGACATATCATCCTTAATTTGCATAAGGACCTGCTTTAGTAGAGTATTCAAGGGAGTGTACTGCTGACTTCTTGATGATGAACTTGCCTTTTTACCGTCTCTATCCCCTTTCTCATCTACCCGGGCCTTCTTGGGACGAGGACCTTGATCTAGATGTCGCGAGTGACCTGCTTCCAAACGCTCTGCTCTCTTCCTCTTCTTGGCTATAATCGCGTCCTCAGCATTCATAAAGTTTTGGGCCGAATGGACAAGTTCAGCCATGGTTTGCAGCTCTTGCTCGTAGAGCTTATGGATGAACAAGTCAGAATTGACCCCGTTGTGGAAGGCGGCCAATAGCAACTTGTCGTATATCTCGTTCACCGTCAAAGCCTCTCTATTGAAACAGGTAATGAAGGATTGTAAACTCTCATTCTCCCCTTATTCAATTGTTAGTAAACTGGAAGAGGAACGCTTGTAGCGTTGTCCTCCAATGAAGTTGTTGACAAACATCTTACTCAACTCCTCAAATGATCCGACAGAGTTCGGGGGTATTTTGTTGAACCACACCCTCGCTGGTCCCTTAAGTGTGGTAGGGAATGCTCTGCACATAATCTCGTTTGGAACTTCTTGAAGGTGCATGGTAGTCTTAAAAGTAGCAATGTGATCACATGGGTCACGATTTCCATCGTACGAATCCAAGGAAGGCATTTTAAACTTAGGGGGTAAGGGATGACTGTTGATGGAAGCCGTGAATGAGGAGTCCGTTCGGTGAACCAAGTCTTCTATGGGGTTCGCTCGCCTCATATTCTCCTTCATTTCATCCATAACTTTTCTCATCAAGTCCATTTCCCTCTACAACTGTGGCACTCTTCTTGAAGCAATACCTCTTGACTAACCTTCGGACTCAACATTTTCTCCTCTACCCTCTTGACTTTGGGCTCGTCCCTCTGCATGTCCTTCATGGTGTGGCCTCTTTAAGTTGATCTCCCTGTTCAACTCTTGATTTTGGCGAGTTAATTTCGCCATAGCAGCAGCCATGGACTTCATATATTGAACAGAAGGCGGTTGCGCAACAGGCGCTGACTGACGGTCGCGATAGGGATTACTAGAAGTATCCTTACTCTCCTGGTAGCCTGGGCTGGTAGCCCTTGATCTTGTTCGAACCATGCAGCCTTTTGTCTGGGAACAACAAATGATCAAACGAAAAGAAAACGATAATTATTTTCTTCAAGTTTCCCATAGATGGCACCAACTGATGATGTGAAGAAAATTAGTAGACTGGATGCTTCGGATTAGAGAGGACTACCGGTTGTCTTGATGGCCTGAAAAAGAAAAAATGGTAATCAAAGGTGACCGAGGTTGCGGGCCAATAACCCTCTGATGACAAAGTCAATTTCCTCTCTATTATTTTTGAGTTCCAACTTTTTAGGAATCATAGAACGTACCTTTTCTTAGTTTGAATCAGTGTTTATATAGTGTCCTAAGAGCAGTTATTGGGTTTGTAACCTCCCCCTAATTTGAGGAGATGTGTGTGTTCGAATATAACTTCCTCAACTGTTTAGGAGTTACATTATTTATGTGTAACGGTTACTGAGAGTTACACGTATGATATAGAGTTATTTTACACACTCATAAATTTTCCCAAGTGTCAATGTGTCATCTAGAATTCCTCATCTTGGGTCCTTCAAGTCATGCTTACCTCGTTTGGGGCCCCTCAAGTCATGCTTACCTCGTCCTGAGCCCCTCAAGTCAGCATACCTCGTCCTAGGCCCCTCAAGTCAACATACCTCATTCTGAGCCCCTCAAGTCAGCTTACCTCGTCCTGGTCCCCTCAAGTCATGCTTACCTCATCTTGAGGCCCTCAAGTCAGCTTACCTCGTCCTGGCCCCCTCAAGTCATGCGTACCTCGTCCTGAGCACCTTGTTCATCTTGGACGATCTCCATGGACGAAATTAGAGTTGTATTTTATCATACCCCATCAAAAAATTTAAGTGCTTTTCTGTAAATAAAATTTTTTCTTCTTAAAAAAGTCAAATTGAGTTTTCAAGAAAGAGTTTCTTTCAAAATAAAAATTTTCAAAAAAAA
Organism: Castanopsis chinensis; assembly: GCA_032878915.1. Taxonomy (NCBI): domain Eukaryota; kingdom Viridiplantae; phylum Streptophyta; class Magnoliopsida; order Fagales; family Fagaceae; genus Castanopsis; species Castanopsis chinensis. Next base: position 10,806,446 of record JAVQMG010000109.1, read on the forward strand.
TCTTTTGAGTTCTTCTTTAGTAGTAAATTTTTTCAAAGGTTGGCCCATTCTAATAATCCAATTCTGTTTGATGTTTTGAGTCTTACCTTTGTTGTGTCTTAGGCTTAGGCCCATTCGTGTCTTATTTTGTCTTGGGCTTTACGTCCATCTTTGTCTTGTCTTGGGCCTTATGCCCATCCTTATTTTTTCTATGGGGATTAAGCCCATTCTTGTGTCGTCTTGGGCCTTAGGCCTATCCTTTGTGTTGTCTTGGGCTTAAGCCCATCCTTGTCTTGTCTTTGTTGTGTCTTGGGCTTAGGCCCATTTGTGCTTTGTCTTTATCTTGTCTTGGGCCTTAAGTTCATCCTTGTTTTGTCTAGGGGCATTAAGCCCACCCTCAATTTTGTTTAGGTGTATATACTCAATTTTGCACCTATAATTTAATATTGGAAGATGACCAAAATGACCATTTCAAATACCCAGAAATCATAATTGCATTACATGCATCAATTCATTTATTGCATATCATAAAAATGTCCTTGAGATTCTAACGCTCACGATGGTATGCCCGATTCCCAAATCGGATCGTCGGATTGAAAGACATCACAAGATCGAATGTTCACAGTCTACATGCATTGTATGGAGGTGAAACCGATCATGTGTGATTAATTGAAATTAATTTTGATTGGTTAATGATTAAAATTAAATAAAGAATTTTTGTGATTGGTATTTTTCTTGAAGTGAGATTTGTTGCATGTAATTAAAACAAATAAGCTTATAATATTTAAAGACTGTAGATAATTACGATTTTGGGACAATTATATTCAAAAAAATTATTTTAAAACTCATAATTATCACTTTGGGATAAGGTTTATCATGAAAATAACTCTAAAATTCATCCAAATATAGTTTTAGAGTTGGAAAACACTTCAAAAACGTGCTAATTAAGTAGCAAATTTTAGATTAACATTCCAAGGCACTTTTGGCATAGTATAACTCAAAATTTGGGCTAGGCTATTTCTAGAAAAGTTGTAGATAATTGAATTTTCCTTCAGTTTTCAAAATTTTAGCTTAATCCAAATTTTGAGGAAAAATATATGATCAAAATACTGAAACTTGTTCTAATTTAAAAAATTAGCTTACTCTTATCAAATCTTTTTTTTCTAAAGGTTTTCCTCCATACTTTTTTTGCTTATTTTTTAAGCTGATTGGACTTAATTCTTAAGCAAAACTACCTTATTTTCTAAGCAATTAGCACCTCTATAAATAGGGGAGGCCTCCCAACATTGAGGACCCCTTTTCTGACCCTTCTTTTTCTAACTTCTCTCTCCCCTTACGTTAAAGAAGTTCTGGAAGCCTTGCTTTAAGAACTTCTTTTTTGTTAGGAGGCTTCACTTAAATCCTTAAAAAAAAAAAAAAAAAAAAAAATTCTCTTTGAAGAACTCTTTCCTTGAGAATTAAGTTCATACAGGTAAAACTCTAACTTTGTTTCCTTAACTTGCTTTCATATATGTTTTAGTTTCCATGGACATGATGTTTTCTTTTGTGTTTAAATAATCATGTTTCTCATATGTTATCACATGTTTTCTTTTGCTTTCAAAAGTTTTCGCATGATTAATCGACGAACATGTCTAGATCTAGGGAATCTTGCCTTAGAATTTTAGACCTACAATTTTTTTTTGTATTTTTAAAAAAAAAAAAAAACTAAAATCAAATTTGCTAGTTTTCTTCATTTTTTTTAATTAAGAGTTAGATTTGTATTTTTTTTTTCTCTTTGTTTCCTTTTCAAAGTAAAACCAAATTTGAATTTTATTCATAAAGTTTGATCTAAATTTTATTAATAAAATCTGATTTACATTTTTGCTTATAAAAATCTGCCATGTTTTAATAAAAAAAACTAGATCTACATATTTCCAAATAAAAATCTGCCATGTTCTTAATTAAAAAAAAAAAAATATATAATCTGCATTTTTTCCAAATAAAAATCCGGTCTGTTTTTAATAAAAAAAAAAATGATCGGCATGTTTTTCCAAATAAAAATCTGGTCTTTTTTTAATAAAAAAAAATTGTGTTTTCAAAATAAAAATCTGTTTTTCCCACATTAAAAAATCCCAATCAGATCTGAATTTTTATTTAAAATTCATTCTTTTTTTTTTCTTTTATGGAAAGTCAAAATTAAATTTTTCATTAACTGTTCTCATCAAATTTTTTCACACAAAATAAAATGGTAGATCTAAGGTTCTTGAATAAAAGTTCAAGCCTAGATCTAGGATTCACTAGATGCGTGTGTAGTTGTAGTAGTCAGCTCTGACTGCCTTTGTCACCTACCTTTATTTCAAGCATAGCATTTCGTACTTTGAATATGGGTATTTAATGGTCACTAAGAGTTTAGAAGACCAGACTCTATCTGGACAGGGTGGGTGCCTAACACCTTCCATCCTATAACCTAGCCTCCGAACCTTAGAATTTTAGGTTAGTAGAACTAATGCTTTATTTTATTTTTTGGTGGATTGTATCTAGGACCAAAGCTTTGTATTTTTACATAAATTGTATCTAGGACCAAAGCCTTGTAAATATACTCCACCAAGTTTTATTTGTATAATCCATTAATGAAATTGAGGTACTTTGGACATGTGAATTTGTATTTTATGTTTTCTTATTATTTTTATTAATATGTGGCGACTCCACATATAATCCTAAAAATGGAAGGTGACGATGCCTAACCCCTTTTCTGAGAGCACCCTTAGGAGTTTTTCTAGTCTCTTAGACTAGGCTTTAAGCTTTCCTTATTTTTGTTTTGGGGCTTTAGGCCCATGTTGTGTCATCTAGGGTTGTTACCTTATCTTGTCCTTTTGTTTTGGGCCCTAGGTCCATTCGAGCTTGTCTAGGGGCATTAGGCCTATGTTTTGTCAATGTTTGTCATCTTTTAGTGTCTTCATTGTTGTGTCTTCAAGTTTCATCCTTATGGTCTTATCTTCGTGGGTCTTGTCTAAACTTTGTGGTCTCGTTCTAGGGATATGGTTAAGTGAGAATTGAATGTAAAATTTATTTTTGGTGATCTTCATGAAATGTTTCTCATAAGGATAAGTCTCTTGTAGGTGACCCATCATTGCTCCTAAAAAGGGTCTTACACAACCCTCTTGGTCTCGAACTTCTGATAATCGCCTCATAAGAACCGAGCTTACTTCTATTAACCAAATGGCATCAAGTGACCAAGATATTTGAAGCAAGTGGAGGAAATTGTTGTAAGGACGACTACTCCTATCCTTGAAAGGTTGTCTTCTTGAGAGTATCCGTACCAAGCATGAACAATTAGGGCAAATAGTTCAAGATCTTATCTTTGAAAATTATGATGAAAGAAAAAGGAAGCTAAGGTACCCAAAGGAATTTAGGACAAGTAGCCTATGCAAAGGCAAGTCAAATGATGTTACTATTGTTCATGCTCGCAAAGGACCAAGAGAGCTAACCCCATAGTTAAGTATGTGTACGCACCCCAGATCTAGATTAGGGAAAAAATCTTGTTTTTATTTATTTAATCATTTTTCACATGTTCTTTGATTCTATTTGACTCTGTTTAGGTTAATATATTGTGTTTTATTATTTCCCATGTCTGTTTGAGTCTTTTTACCATGTTTGGTTTATTTGATATTTTTGCCTTGTGTGTTTTATTTAATTGTTATCCTTCCTTTTCTAATATATTTGTTTGATTGTGTATTATTTGTTTCCTTTTATATTGTGATGTGATCTTTAGCATTTTGTGTGTGTTATTTTATTTAAGTGCATGATGTATATTTAGGTTAAGGATTATGGCTCTTTTAATAACTTCTTTATTTAAATATGGCCTAGCAACACATAATGGAGGCCGGCCCACAAGCTGGGTGGTTTTGGGCGCCTAACACCTTTCCAAGTCGTACCTAAACTCCGGACACATAATTTGGTATGCAGACATATGCATGTAAGTGATTGGCCCAAAATGCACAATATGGTCCTTAGACCTAATCTAGGTGGTGACTTCATTTTTCACCCTCCACCACGGTCCATTCCCAAAGGCCAAAGCTTACTCCCTTGCGCCCACACACCTCATTTTGTACCCTTATGACTTGAGTCCCCATTCCCAATGACAATATCACTCAGAGGCCTAAGGCTGGTTTAGGGCTTAATCTTGTAAGTCTTTATCTTGAAGGATGTTTTGGTGAAAGAAAAACCCATAGTAAACCTAAGTATGTGTATGAATGCTATATGCATGCGTACGCATACTTCGAGCATGCGCACGAATACTTTGAGCATGCGCACGCATACTTCGAGCATGTTGTAGATATCGCATTTTGTATCCGGTTAATAAACTTTAGCCCCTGGTCCCAATAATGAGCTTGACATGTCTACAAAGGGTAATTGAAGTTATCTTGATAGTTTGAAAGTAATCACAACTCAAAAGTACTCAAATCACTTTGAAAACGATGCTGAAAAATGACATTTTCTCATTGTTTTGATCATAACTTTCAAACCACAAAATAAGTTTTGAGTGAGGTTTGTTGCAATGGAAAGTAGACATCCCGGGCTTCGATTTGAACATAATGTTTGTATGATTTGTATTTATATTGAGTGAGTTATAACCATTTAAAGTTGGATCAAGAGTGCTATCTAAATTATGGTTCTTAGGAAGCATGTGTAAGTATGGGGGTAAGGATCCTTGTTTCCAGTAGCCCAAAACTTCAGATTTTAGGGCCTAAAACATCATTCTTTGATGTGGGCCGGCCCCTAGACCCTTAAAAATGTTCAAAGCCCTTTAAATGACTCCAAAAACCCTAGTTTAAGGATATAAATACAATTTTATGCCTTCAAACTCAAAGAGGAGCTAAGGAGAGGGATTTTTCACCACCTATCTTCCAAGAGCAATTCTTCCACTTTCAATCATTGTAGACCATAGAAGCTAGTACATTTTTTGATCCCTTCAAAACCTTTTTCTAGTGGTCTTAAGGCAGAAACTATTTTTCATTTTTGAAATTAAACCCTTCCATCAAAGCTTTTCTAAAAGTCATTTTTTATTTTAAGTTGTGGTTACTAATGAATTTGATGGTGAACTAAAAAATTGAATCAACTCCAATTAGTTCATAAGAGGCGTCTAGAGCGGAAAAGATATCCCATATAAGAAGGTCATCCATAGCAGGATAACCGTCCATGGGAATGAGGGTCGTCCATCAGGAAGGCTCCTGGACGACCCCTCTGACACTTAGGAGATTCCCAAGTATGGATTTGCCTACAAAGAGTTGGAGATGGAACCACGTGCTATTGTTCCAAGGCATGAGGGAGATCCAAATTCATTGCTACAACTCTTTATTAAAAGCTTAACTTCCAATGGTAGAAATACAAAAAAGGTATAACTCCTATGGCGGTTATGGAAGTTATTCTTGATCCCTCTGACCTCTTAAAATATAGGGGAAGTTACAAATCTAATAACCGTTATTGGGGCGCACTATATAAACACCCATTCAGACCAGATAAAGGTACGTTTTTACAATTCCAAAAAAGTTGGAACTCCAAAACTTGAGAGAGAAACTAACTTTGGCATCAGAGGGTTCTTAGCCGGTCCACCCCAGGTCACTTGATCATTTTTTATTTTTTTTTCAGGCCTTCAAAACAGTCGCTAGCCCTTTGAAGCCCGATGCATCCAGTCTACTGATTTTCTTCGTATCATCAGTTGGCGCCATCTATGGGAAGGAAGAAGTCTCATTTCGATTACTTGCATTCTGACAATTCGTCTTTCCCTGACAAAAGGTTGTATGGTTCGGACAAGATCAAGGGCTACCAACCCAGGCCACCAAGAGAGTAGGATGCTTCTAGTAATCCCCATCGTGATCATCAGTCAGCACCTGTCATGCAACCGTCTTCCATTCAACACATACAGTCCATGGCTGCCGCCATGGTAGAATTAACCCATCAGAACCAATAGTTGACTAGGGAAATTAGTTCAAGAAGGCAACACCATGAAAGACACATAGAAGGGCAAGCCCAGAGTCAAGAAGGTATAATAGAAAATGCTAAGCCCGAGAACCAGTCAAGGGGTAGCACTTCAAGAAGGGTATCGCAGTTGGAGAGGGAGATGGACCAAATGAGGAAAGCTATGAATGAAATGAGGGAGAACATGAAAAGGGCAAACCCCGTAGATGACTTAGTTCACCAAACAGATTCTCTTTTCATAGCTTCCATCAATAGTCATCCTTACTCCCAAAGTTCAAAATGCCTTCCTTGGATTCATATGATGAAACGCATGACCCGTGTAATCATATCGCCACCTTAAAGACTACTATGCACCTTCATAGGGTTCCAGATGAGATTATATGCAGGACATTCCCTACTATCCTCAAGGGACTAGCGCAAGTGTGGTTCAGTAAGATACCCCCAAACACTATAGGCTCATTCGAAAAGTTGAGTAAGTTGTTTGTCAACAATTTTATTGGAGGACAACGCCACAAGCATTCCTCCTCTAGTCTATTTACAATAAAACAAGGAAAAAACGATAGTTTGTGGTCCTTCATTACCCGATTTAACAGAGAAGCCTTGACGGTGGATGAGATGGATGACAAGTTACTATTGGCCGCCTTCCATAATGGAGTCAACTCTAATTTGTTCATTCATAAGCTTTACGAGTAAGAGCCACAAACCATGGCTGAACTCCTCCATTTAGCCCAAAATTTCATGAATGCGGAGAATGCGATCATAGCCAAGAAGAGGAAGAGAGAAAAGCATATGGAGGCAAATCTCTCACGTTATCTTGAGCAGGGTCCTCGTCCAAAGAAAGCTCGAGCTGGAGAGAAAAAAGATAGGGATAGCAAGAAGGCGAGTTCTTCAACGAGGAATCAGTAATACACTCCATTGAATATGCCACTTGAGCAAGTGCTTATGCAAATCAAGGATGACCCGTCCCTGAAGTGGCTAGAGAAAATAAAAGGAGATCCCAACAAGAGTGATAGGAACAAGTATTACCGCTTCCACAGAGACCATAGGTATGACACGAATGAGTGTTTTGATTTGAAATAGTAGATAGAGAATCTCATCAAGCAAGGAAAGTTGAGGAACTTTCTTGGACGAGACAACAAGGACGAGAAGTTGAAGGCAAAGGTAGAGGAGTCATCACGACCCCCACTTGATGAAATAAGAGTTATTATAAGGGGAACCTCAACAGCTCAATCATCCAAGTTAAGGAAGACATACCTAAAGGTGGTGCAAAATGTCCAATTGTCTGGACGATCTCCAAGGACGAGGAGAGCTGATGAGCAAGCCATTACATTCATGAACGATGAAAGAGTTCACCACCCACATGACGACACGATCGTCATTACCTTGCACATTACTGATTATACCACTAGAAGGGTGTTAGTAGACAATGACAGCTTAGCGGACATCTTATATTACCCTGCCTTCCAACAAATAAGGCTAGGATGAGATCAGCTCCGTCCAGTGAATTCACCCTTGGTAGGATTTGGAAGGATGAAAGTACAACCTGTGGGCACCATTACATTACTTGTGGTAATCAGAGCGTACCCATAACAAATAATTAGAGAGGTAAACTTCCTTTTTATTGATTGCTCATCATCATACAATGCCATCATTGGAAGGTTGACTTTAAATAGTTGGAAGGTGGTAACATCTACCTACCATTTGTTTGTCAAATTCCTGATTGAGTTGGAGTGGGTCAAGTACAAGGAGATCAATTAGCTGCCAAAGAATGCTATTTAGCCATGTTGGCTATGGTCGAGCATGTACAGACGATGAACATAGACGAAAGAAGGATTGCTGCGGAGCCCCTGAAGTACTAGAAGATATTCCTTTGACGGGAATAACCCAAAGAAATTTACTAGAATTGGGATGAGTATGGAAAAGAAGACAAACCAGACCTTGGTCCAGTTCTTGAAGAAAAGCCTTGATGTGTTCGCATGGAGTCACGAGGGCATGCCAGGTATAGACCCAAGTGTCATTATCCATCGTTTAAACGTGTATCCTTCCTCCAAGCCTGTACATTAAAAGAAAAGAGTTTTTTCTCCTAAACGAGACAATGCCATCAAAGAAGAAGTCCAGAAGTTGACCATGGCGAAGTTTATCTAGGAAGTCTATTATCTGAACTGGTTGACTAATGCGGTTATGGTCAAGAAGGCTAATGGCAAGTGGAAGATGTATGTGGACTTCACTGATTTAAACAAGGCTTGCCCCAAGGATAGTTATCTATTGCCACGTATTGACCAGCTGTCCAATCTCTCATCGAGCAAGTTACCGCCCTCAATAAGTTCATCTCGAAAGCCACTAACAAGTGTTTACCATTCTTTAAGGTTCTCAGAAAGGCATTTGAGTGGACGAACAAGTGTTAGAAGGCCTTCCAAAACCTCAAGGCTTACCTCACCACAATACCTTTACTGAGCCTGTCCGTACCTGGTGAAGAATTATATTTGTACTTGGCGGTGTCCTTACATGCAATGAGCTCGGCACTGATTACAGAAGAAAAGCGGATTTAGAAGCCGGTTTATTATATGAGCTGGGCGTTAAGAGGAGCGGAAGGACAATATCCAATGATGGAGAAACTAGCCTTTTCTTTAGTCACAGCTTCTAGGAAGCTAAGGCATTATTTTCAAGCTCATGTTATCAACGTCCTGACAGATAATCCCTTAAAGAAGGCAATGAGCAAGTTGGAAGCCGCAAGACGACTAAACCAATGGACTCTAGAGCTTAGTGAGTTTGATGTCAAGTACTAACCAAGGAGTGCGATAAAAGCACAAGCATTGATAGACTTCATTGCAAAGTTCACTCCCGGTCAGGATAAGCTAGACAAAGAGGTAGGGGCTCAAAGGTGGGTTATCAATGTAGATGGCTTGTCCACGTTATATGCAGGAGGGATTGGAGTCATACTAAAGCCCTTGGAGGGAGACAAGTTGGAATACGTAGCCCTACAATACCAAACCACCAACAACGAAGCTAAGTATGAAGCTCTTCTCAAAGGGTTAGAATTGGCTAAGTCTTTAGGGGTGGAGTCAGTAGTAGTTAAAGGAGACTCTCAATTGGTTATTAATCAAGTTAATGGAATGTGTGAAGTTAAGGAAGATCGAATGAAGAAATATCTCAACAAAGTGAAGCGGCTCATCCAGAAGTTTAAAGAAGCTAGTTTTGTTCAACTCCCAAAGAAGGAAAACATGGAAGCAGATGCCTTGGCTAGAGCAGCTTTGGCAGGAGGAATTATGGATGAGTATGACAAAATCCAATACATGCTGAGCATAGACCTTCCAGAGATACAATAGATAAGAGAGGGAGAAAATTGGATGAGTCCAATAATAGTCAATTTCAAAGATGGAAGGCTTCCAGAAGACAAGGACGGGGCTAGAAAGTTGAGGGTCAAGGCTGCCAAGTACGTCCTCATAGACGAAATACTATACAAACGAGGCTTCTCTCATCCTTACCTAAGGTGCCTAGCTCCAGACGAGTCAAACTATGTATTAAGGGAAGTCCAAAAAGGAGTATGTGGAAATCACTCGGGAGCGAGATCGCTAGTCCATAAGGTCGTCCGTGCAAGCTACTACTAGCTAACTATTCAAGCAGAAGCTAATGCTTTTGTCAAGATTTGTGACCAGTGTCAACGCGTCAGCAACGTCCCTAGACAACCCTTGGACTACCTGACCCCAATAATGGCCTCATGGCCCTTTGCACAATGGGGACTGAATATCTTAGGTCATTTCCCACTAGGAACCAGACAGATGAAATTTTTGGTAGTAGGAATTGACTACTTTACCAAGTGGGTGAAGGCCGAACCTCTAGCAAAAATTACTTAGTAAAATGTTAAAAGCTTTGTTTGGAAAAAAGATTGTGTATAGGTTTAGAGTAACTAGGGTATTAGTATCTGATAATGGACGACAGTTTGACAATGCACCTTTCAGAGACTTTTGTGAGCAATTTAGAATCAAGAATCACTATTCATCACGCTCTCACCCACAGGCGAACGGACAAGCAAAAGTAGTAAATCGATCATTGTTGAAAATCATCAAGACTCAGCTCGAGGGGGCAAAGGGGGTATGAGTAGATGAGTTGCCAGGTGTTCTTTGGGCTTACAGGATGATTGTGAGGACCCCAACAGGAGAAACCCCTTCTAAGCTAGCCTACTGAAATAAAGCAGTCATAGCTGAGGAAGTTCATATGGCTAATTATCGAGTGATAAAGTACCAAGAGAAGGAAAATGAAGAACAACTTCATCTTGATCTTGATCTCATTGACGAGGTAAGGATGGATGCAAAGCAAAGGATAGCAAGATACAAAAATCTTATGACTAGGTAGCATGATGCCGTGGTAAAACCCAAGCATTTCAACATTGGGGACCTCGTCCTTAAAAGGATATCCTTAGCAACCAGGAACCCGGCTTATGGAAAACTAGGACCCAATTGGAAAGGACCCTATAAGGTAATCAATTGCAAGAAGTAGGGGTCATACTACTTGGAAACTTTGGACGAACGGAAGCTAGAACATCCTTGGAACGTAGAGCATTTAAGAAGGTACTATCAATAAAGGGTGAGCTTGGACAAGAATTACCATGGACAAGAATTACCATGGACAAGGTTATAGCTGTGGTCTAAATGTTTACTCATGTTTACTATTATTACGTGTTTTTACTACTACTATTACATGTTTTTAAGAAAAAATAAAAAAGTACACTAGTTCCTAACTTTTGCACTCTCTACGGACAAATTTGTGAAGGACGAAGTCATGTACTTGTATAAGTATTTTAATTTCCTAAGGCACTAGCTTCTAAGCATGTGCCATATTTGTGGACGATGTTTATATAATAAATATGGTTTGGATTTCCAATGTATTTGATGCATGAATCTAATCTCCATAATTTCACCCACAAGAAGGCTAAGGCCTAGGACGAACAAAAATCTCTGGACGCGGGGATGTAATATTTATAAGCTTTCCTTGAAATAAGAATAAAGCAAAGAAAAAATATGCTAAGGCATGCTCGTTTAGTCAATGGACAAGAAAGATTATATTTGTCCAAAGGATGAAATTAAACCTTAAGCATGAACGCCCAGGAAATCGACGAAGGAATGCATCCATATAAAAAAATATTTAAGTATTTAAATCCATGGATAAACATACCTAGCCAAGACAATCCAACACTCTGGACGAGTTGAACGCTAAAGACATCTTATCTAAAGACGGAGGTAAACCATCCAGCCTATGGACAAGGAAAAGAATTGGAAAACCAGTCATTCATAGGACGAGCTACACTTGAAAAATTAAAGAATAGCGAACATGTTAAACGTAAAAAGAAACGAGTGGACGGACCACTTCAAAACCAGTGTAACATGAATGGTGAAAACAAGGGATGAACTCGTCCATACAATAACAATTGATAATGGATAAAAATAAACATTCATTCATCAAAGTTTAAAAAAGGTAGACGACTACAGTCCAAAAACCCTTACAAAGTAAAAGCCTCAAAAGGCAATTGTTTGGAAACTCGTCCAAAGTATTTTGGATGAGTGAAATGTACTCAAATAAATTTTAAAATGGTCTTAAACAATGGACCTCATAAAAAAGAAAAGGAAGAAAGTAAACTGGTCAAAATTTTATGCTTTTTCTGATGGATCCTCTTCGGTCTTGGACTTGTCCTGAGCTAGCTAGGTTGTGGCGTCGTCCCCGATATTGACATCTTCAGAACTTGTCTAGAGGAAAGAGCTAGCAACACCACCAAGTTGAAGTTTGATGGAGCTAAAGTCGACTTCAGGAAATTTTTCCTTAGCGTCCATTCGAAAATCTTCAAACCCAGCTGTATAGTTGGCGTCTAGCAAATCAGTCAATTGCTTAGAAGCTCTGAACTCCTCCACTGCACCTTCTTTGGCTTTCTCAAGAGAACTGCTCAACTGATCAGTCTTTTTCTGAAGGTGATCAAGACAAGTGTCCTTTTCGACAATATCAGCTTTTAGCTCTTCGACGAGATTTCGCAGCTCCTGGGCTTCGTCCCTAGCCTTAGTTGCTACTTCAGCCTAGCCCTTGCAATTGTCCTTGACTTCCTTGATCCTTTTTTCAACTAAGATCCTCGTCTTGTCCAGCTTCGTGGCCTGTCTGGACACGACGATGAACTTCGACATAGCTTGCACAAGTGATCAGAAATTTTTGTTAAAACAAAGAAACAAAGCATATATATATGTTGTGACAACAAGGATGAGATAAAAAGAAAGAAAGAAAAAGTTTTTTTTTACTTACTTTGAAAATATCGTGAACACCTGAGTGTTCAAATTCTCTCAAGGACATGTCATAGCATGAGACCATGTCCTCGCCAATCACCGCCTTCTCAAATCTCTCCCAAGCCAAATCCTTATTTTCAACAATGTTCGTAGGGACCTTCTGAGGAGGCTAAGATGAGGTAGGCGCAATGGTCTTGGACGATGGGACATGAGCAGGCTCGGACGAGTCTACATCCTGGATTTGAATAGACAGCTCTTGAGAGGGAGGGGGAATAGGGAGACCAGGTGTGACAACCCTGGTCCTAGACGACCTATGCTTTGCCCTCTTCTTCTTACGACGGCTTGGAAGATTCTCCAAGTCAATAGCCTTTGATAAATTCCTTTTATCACCAATGGCTGGACGAGGCTAACTTTCAACCTTCTGCCAGGTTGTGTCGTCCACCACTTCTTTACCTTTGTTCTCTTTCATGGTTGCCATTCTTAAAGGGAAAGACTTGATCATCCAAGAGGTAATAAAAGTATAAACTCTTCAAAAAAAGAAAAAAAAAAAAGAGAATAGGGATAGAAAACTTACGTCTACGAATAGTAAGCTCGTGAGCTAGGGCTTCTTTGGACAGATCGAGACCAAGTTTCCAGATGGTAAGACGGTGAAGGCTTACCAGAGAGTGAAAAGCCCTGTTAGTATATAGACGAGCCTTCTAGATGCGGTCAAGGTAAAACCTGTTCAAGGTTGGTCGTCTAACACCTAAAAAAAAAAAAAAAAAAAGAGAAAGAAAGAAGAATGAAAAATTGTCAGACGACTGCAAGCACAAAATAAGAGATAAGATTGATGATAAAATAAACATAATAAGTATACCTTCAGGACAAAGGTTTTCTAACTCTCCAGTATAGGAGGCAAAAGGATCCCTGCCAACCTCGACAGGGTGTCTAGCCCAAAAACTAGAGACGAAGAAAAACTCCGTCTTCTAATTCCTATCTGATGTGACTAAGGACTTTATTAACCTACGATCTCTCCCTCTGGCTGTGAATTGGTAAAAACCAAGGAATTGGTTAATTTTTGAGGGTTTGTAACAATAAAGGAACTCGTCCACGGTAAGAGGATGGTTCCCTTCAAATACTTCCTTCCACAAAATTTGCATAGAGATGACAAGTCTCCACGCATAAGGGTTAAATAGGCAAACTCCTAAACCTAATCTAGTAAGTAACTCTCTAGCAAAGGCATTTGAAGGCAACCTAAGACCCCCTAGAAGGTAAGCCTCATAAATGCCTATCCCAAAACGAGGTTGGCAGCACCATTCCCCATGGACGGCTAACCTAGGGTTGAGCTCGTCAGGGATTTGGTACTAGCTTCTAAGGGCAGCTAATCTCTTCTCGTCTATCTTGAAAGGAATACCTATAGCGCAACTGTATATAGTCTCTACCTCGTCTATAGGATTGAATGGAGGAACACTTGTTGAGGTGCAAGCCAGAGACCCTGAGGCTGCCCTTGTCCTAAGGTGTTCTTGAAAGACATCTAAAGGAATCCCACGGACCCCAGACGTGTATTCCTGGTATCCCTACTATTGTTACTACTGCTATTGCTACTAGAACCACTATAATTGGAGTCATGATACTCGTTTATAGCTTTCTCTACACTATTGCTAGACGAGGAAACAACAACCTCAAACATACCAAAATTTGAAGGAAAACCTAAAAAGGGGAATGAGGAGATTACCTAGCTCTAGATGAAGGAATAGTAAGGATGCTGGAATACTTCTAGACGAGGCAATAGACGAGGAATGTCAAAGAAGAAAATTTGAGAAATGTAAAGGGTACAAGAGGAATTCTACTATTTATAAGCGTTGAAAATTGGTATCAGAAACGACGTGACCAACCAGGAAGCACCACGTGGCATTTCCCTTGAAAACTTAAATCAATTGGACAAATTGCCAATAAAATTATGACATGTGGCACAATTTGAGACAATAAAATTTAACCATTGAAATTATGACACATGGAACAACATCTGTCTACTAATATGAAGACACCCGTCCAAAGAATAACAGTAGATCCTTCAATGCTCTAGACAACCCTTGGACAAGGGGGCAACTAATGGTGAACTAAAAAATTGAACCAACTCCAATTCGTCCATAAAAGGTGTCTAGAGCGGAAACGATATCCCACATAAGAAGGTCGTCCATAACAGGACGACCGTCCATGGGAATGAGGGTTGTCCATCAGGAAGGCTCCTCGACAACCCCCCTAACACTTAGAAGATTCCCAAGTATGGATTTGCCTACAAAGAGTTGGAGATGGAACCACGTGCTATTTTTCCAAGGCATGAGAGAGATCCAGGTTCATTGCTACAACTCCTTATTAAAAGCTTAACTTCCAATGGCAGTTATACAAAAAGATATAACTCCTATGGCGATTGCGAAAGTTATTCTTGAACCCTCTGACCTCCTAAAATACAGGAGAAGTTACAAATCTAATAATCGTTTCTAGGGCACATTATATAAACACTCATTTAGACCAGATAAAGGTACGTTTTTATAATTCCTAAAAAGTTGGAACTCTAAAACTTGAGAGAGAAACTAACTTTGGCATTGAAGGGTTCTTGGCCGGTCCACCCCGATCACCTTTGATCATTTATTCTTTCTTTTTTAGGCCTTCAAAATAATCACTAGCCCTTTGAAGTCCGAAGCATCTAATTTACTGATTTTCTTCACATCATCAGAATTATTAATGTAATTGATTCTCATCTGATTATGTAGTGTAGGCATTGAAGGGCCAATTAAATCTCTACAAACTTGTGATCCACAAGCTAGGTGAGTCTTCACCATGGCTTTTTTTTTGGGATATTCATGATTTTTGTTTTTGTGTTCTTGTTTAGTTTTGGATCTTTAACATGTTTAGGGTTGATTTTTGATTTGTTTAGCCTTAGTCCTTGTGCATAATGTATGTATATGTCTGTGTTTGTGTGTGTATGTGAACATTAACATGCTTTGATTTATGTTTTGTTGTTCTTGGTTTAATATGAGATTTAAAGCATGCTTAGAAATATGATTTGACTTTCTTAGAAATATGATTTTCTTCTTGACTTTTCCATAATGTTATATTTGACATGTTTAACTACAATATAATGTTTTCTTTTAAATGCATCATTTGATTTGTCATTAATTAGATATTTGACTTATATATTTGATTTGAATTCCTTTCCTTTTATACCATGAATGATATGTCATGTTATGTGTTAGATGCATGTTAAGGTAGGCTTAGTGTGTGTGTGTGTGTGTGTGTGTGTGTGTGTGTGTAGAATCACCTATTAAAAGACTCTTTGATGGCATTAGGATTTAGAACACAATGAGTGAAGGTCGACCTATAGGTTGGGTAGGGTTGAGTGCCTAACACCTTCTCATCACCACACCTAAACTCTGGACACGTGCTCTGGTAAAGATTAGTCCTTTCACAAGGGCTCTATACTTATGGTTCCTAGAACTAATCTAAGTGGCAACTCTATTTCACCCTCCGTTCGGTCTACCCTAGGCCAAGGCGTACTTCCCATGAGAAAACCACTCATCACGAGCGCTTGTGCCCACACATGCGTATGAATCCTTCAAGTATGTACATCTATGTAAGGTTTCAGAACACCTATATGGAAAGTTTTTGATGTAAAATTCATGTAGAGCTAATCCCACATCAATTAGGAGACGACCTATGCCCCTCTCTGATCACTATAAAAAGCCTTAAAGTTTCCTAAAACACGCCAAATTCATTAGAAAATAGTAAATGAAACAGGGAGTTTTTATTTCTAAAACATCCTCAAGTTAAAGTTTACTTAGTTGGGTCCTATTTTGGTCTTAACCTTCGAGTTTTAAGCTTATTGACCCTCTGATTTTGTCTTGATTAGATTGACTGAAAGGAATAGTCAAATTAAAGCTCAAAGATTTCTTATGTTTTTGAGCTACGGTTGTTGAGCTATTGCTTCTAGAAGGGAGGTGATGTGGTGTAAGAAATTTAATTTCTTGAAAAATTCATTTCTCCCCAATCCAAAGGAGATATTGTCGAGCCCTTTCTATGGAAGGTAGATAGATTATTATAAATTAATTTGGTCAAGGCAGATTACACTAGTTATGGCTGGATTAGTACAGTTTATTGTGCGAAAATGTCTTAAAAACAGCCCATGACTTGACAAATAATATATTTAATTAGGGTTTTGGTATATTCTTATTATTTCATTTGTTTAAAATGTAATTTTGGCCCGTGAGGTATCATTTTGAAGGAAATTCCATGATCTTTAATATGTTACAACTTTACCACAATCGGATGGTTGGATAAAAAAAGTCAACACTTTGACCACTCCCAGTTAGGGTTCAGTTAGTGTTGGTCAAACCTTGCCCAGTAAGTTTAGGATTTTGAAATCTTGGATGGTTTGTTCTGATGCTTGATCATGATTCTTTCATGTATTTCCCTATTTTCTTAGTTTTGGAAACACAGTTGTCACTTTTTAGGGTTTGAATCGACATTTTGGCACTCTTACCGAGACTAGACAAAATATGGTATCAATAGGAAATTCTTTACATTTTCTAAATAGTTTTTACATTATATGAGGGAAAGACTATGTCTTTTGTTGGAAAGTTTGTACCTTTTGTGGGAAAGTCTGTATATTTCGTGGGAATATGTATTTTGTGGGAATATTTGTACATTTTGTAGGAAAGTCTATATATTTTGATGGAAAGTCTGTGCATTCTTTGGGAAAGTATGTACATTTTATGGGAAAGTATGAATTTTATGTGGGAAAATCAATGCATTTCGCGAGAAAGTCTATATGTTCGGTGAAAAAGTTAGTACATTTCATGGAAAAGTTGGTATATTCTATGGGAAGTTTGTGAATTTTGTGGAAAAAGTCTGTATAGTCTACAACAAAGTTTGTACATATTTTTGCAAAAGTCTGTATATTTCATGGAAAATCCTGTTTATTCTAGGGGGAAGTTTGTACATTTTGTGGGAATGTCAATACATATTGCTACAAAGTCAGTATAGTTTGAGGGAAATTTTATACATTCTATGAGAAGGTTTGTATATTTTGAGAAAGAGTTAGTACATTTCATGGGAAAGTTTGTATATTCTATGAGGACAATCAGGAAAATTTGTGGGAAAGTCTGTGAATTTTGTGGAAAATTTTGTATATTTTGTGGCAAAGTTTGTACATTTTTTGAACCCTTTATCTGCACACTTCAAGTAAAAGGTATTTTTAAAAGCTTTTATCACAACTTATTTAGTTATATAGTCTCTTTTCAAAAATCGACTTATCAAAATCGAGTTCAAAGTAGAACTAAATTTTGCAAAAGTTAAGTTGTATGCAATTCAATAATATGTGGCAAACGTGGAATTTGATTTTATCAAACTCAAGTTTCATGTTCAATTGAATTGTATAGAACTTGACTTTGATGAAATTGGGTTAAAAAATATGCTACATAATTAAATAAGTTGTGATAAAGGTTTTGTAATAAATAAATTTTCAAAAATCAAGTATTTAGCCCAAAAATAAGCCCTTAGATACACTTTGATATATGTAGACCAATACTTTGTTGACGTGTGTTTGTCTACATTCCTATCCCTCTCCAAGGGGAAACCAGGTCAAGCATATCATATTATATTTTATCATATACTATATAATAAAAGTTGAGTTTAGAAGCCGTGGTTGCGCCAAGTGACTTCACCAAATTACAACATTATTTTGGATAAAAACAATTTTTTAAATAGAGACAACTTATTTGTTTTTATCAATTTCTTTAAATAAAATAGCAATAGGTATTTTAACCAAACATGAAACATGCATCTAAGCTTCAGTCTATAATCGTTTTAACAAAATATGGAACATTCATTTTAGATAAAATAACAATAAGTGCCTTAACAAAACATGTAACATGCATCTAAATTTCAGTCAATAAGTGTTTTAACAAAACATGCAACATAAATTTCAGATAAAATAATAATAAGTGTTTTAACAAAACATGTAACATGCATATAAGTTTAGATAAAATAACAATAAGTGCTTTAACAAAACATGTAACATGCGTCTAAGTTTTAGTCAATAAGTGTTTTAACAAAACGTGCAACATAAATTTTAGATAAAATAATAATAAGTGTTTTAACAAAACGTGCATCTAAATTTAGATAAAATAATAATAAGTGTTTTAACAAAACATTTAACATTCATTTTAGATGAAATAACAATAAGTATTTTAATAAAAAATACAACCTGCATCTAAGTTTCAGTTGATAGAGATAACAACTTATTTGTTCTTATTAATTTCTTTAAATAAAGTAACAACAAGTGTTTTATTAATGTTTAAAAAAAATTATCAATATTTTATAGTGTGGGATTATTTATAAACTATTATTTATATAAATAGTACATACACTTATAAAGTATTATTTGTTCTTATCAATTTTTGATAAAATATTATTATAAAGTATTATTTATATCGATGAAATTTATCCCCTATTAAGACTTTATCAATGTTTATTTATTTTTATATTTTAAAATTCTATTTGTGCTAGTTTTGTGTTAATTTCTTAATATGCAGAATTCCTCCCATATCTCTTTGAAAGTCTAACTAAATTCAATTTAGAACTCCTCCTATATTATTTTAGATCATAAATAATATTTGGTAAAATCAAATTCATCGGTCCAAATTCCTATATAAGTGTATTTTTACGTAACACTTTTTTCTTCATATTTTTAAAAAAGTTCAGAAAATTGGATTTTTTTTCATGTGTAATATTTATATATTTGTTCTTAAAAGCTAAAGTATAATGTAATTAGAGACATTACTCAAGTTGTATAAGTTAGGATGTTAACCATTTGAATAAAATCAACACCAATACATATGATTTGAATATCAAAATAAGATTTAAAAACAAAATCCCTTTTAATTATAAAAATACAATTGATTTTTTAATCTTAAGTTTGGAATTAATTATTTTAGAATAACCTTATTTATGTAAATATTGGAAAAGATTTAATTGCTTATGTTCAAATCACCCCTTCATTAATAAATAAGGACTTATAAAAAAATAATTAAATTTATAATTTTAATTAGAGATATTATATATAATGACAAACATATAAAATTATGCATTTTATATAATAATAATAATCATTCATTTAGTAAAAAACGAGTTCTAAAATTATGTAATATATATGAATAATGGTAGAGAGACAAACTATTTTACAAACTGCTGATGTGGTGAGTGATTATTGGTAAATGAAAAAGTGATATTAGTGGTAGGCCTAGATGAAAACTAATAAGAAGTTGGCCATGCTAACATTTTGTAAAAATGTTATAATAAAAGTTGGACTTAGAAGTCGTGGCTGCGCCAAGTGGCTGCACTAAATTACAGAAATTTTTTTATAATTTTTTTAAAAAATTAATATAATTATTTTTTGTACTTATCTTCTTCTCCTATAATTTCTAAATTAATAAAAATCTTAATTTGATTACAATCCAAACTCTTCATCTAATCCTTTTATTATTGTAATTTATAAGTTGATAAAAAATTTTAATTTGATTACAATTCAAATTCTTCATCTAATCATTTCTTTATTTAAATTATATTACTATGTGTAAAAAAAAAACACGTAAAAAACAAAAAATCGCAACAACCTTCATCTATTCTTTTTTTTTTTTTTGAAAATTTAAATTATATTACTCCGTGTAAAAAGAAATAATACCCATAAAAAAAACAAAAACGTATTTAACAGCAAAATTTTCCTCTTCACACGTGACTTTTTTTTAAAGATAATTATTGTTCATTCAGGTTTACCAAAAATGCTTTTGAATAAATTTAAAAAAAAATTGTAAATAAGATAATAAGTATTTGATTTTAAAGTAAACACCTTCTCTTTCTTCTAAAAAAAAGAATCTATATATAATAAACATTTTTTCTTCTAAAAAAAACGTTTGTTTGTTTTTTGCTTATAAAAGAAAAGTTTCCTTTTTTCAATAATTTTTTTTCTTTTTTCTTTCTATTCATATGCCCTTTTTTTTAATCCACTTTTTATGGGATTTATGGGATAGCAACAAACAAATTAATTAGAAATCTTAATTCCAATAGGATTTAAATTCTATATCAAATGAAACTCTACCTATATATTAATATATATTCTTTTTGAAGTGAAGTTTATTCCAATATGTGAATGCCAAAATCCCATGACAGGTATGCATTCTTTTTTCATTATTATTTTCATTTTGTTTAAGCTATTTTTCTTTAACTTCAAAAAAATTAATAAAAACATCTCACATATGTTTTAACCCAATTCATAATATTAAATTTTTGTACTCATTTATTTTCTTCTACAATAATTGGTTTAGGTTTTAGTTACATACTCATAGTTTTATATCTCAAAGTGATAGAGAAAAAAAACAGGTTTATTCTTTGTTCTTTTTCTAAATTTATATATTAATTTATAATTTTTCTTAATTGCTTAATTTTAAATTATGAATAATTTTGATTATATTCTTTATATTGAATGTAAATTGTTGTTTATAAGTTTTTGGTTGTGTTATATTTTTTGAAAAGAATAAATAAAATAAAATAAAAGAGTTTATATAAATTTGGCAACAAAGCTAAATGGATAAGCCTAAGAAATGTTTACTAATAATAGTTTTATTAGTAACTTTTTATTAACATGATTTAAAAAAAAAAATGAATAGAGAGATAATTTATTAATGTGATTTAAACTCTACTAAAACTTTTTAAAGGGGATTGGTTTAAAAAAATCTCAAAGTAATTTTCTCATTATTAATTATTAATTATTATGCGCTAACTTCTAACTCCCAAAACCCACAATTGAAATACTAATCTGTATGAGATACCACTTCCAATGATTAATATCTTAGCTATTATATACTAATGCTGATTTTTTTTTAAAAAAAAATTTATAAAAGAAGGGTTTCTCCCTCCCTGTAAAACAAAGGGATTATAACAAGAATTAGCTATATAGGAGTAAGACTACACCGCCTTTTTTCTACAATAAATTTTAAATTCAAATAACTTTTCATGCATATACACATGCTACATGAAGGAATTCTAACAAGAATTAGTTAGACAGGGGTAAGACTACACCACCTCATTTCTACAATAAATATTAAATTCAAATAATTTTTCATGCATATACACATACATGTAGCATGCAACGCACAAGACTTAAACTTTAAGTTTAAAGTTAAACTTGGTAGGGTGAAACTCACTCAAGTTTCAGTGCCTTCTTCCATGCTTTCAAGGACAAAAATTAAATTCTCATGTGAGTTTCTCTCTATTTCAAATTTTTTAAATGTTTAATAACTTAGATTGTTCTTAATTATTGAATTGAGGTTTCACTTAAACATGATTTCAATAATTGTTTTGGATAGTTTTTAACTATTAAATTCAAGGGTTTTCTATTTAATTATATGTTATTAATTGAGCCTTAAAGTTCAATGTATTATTGAAAATCATTATATATTATATATATATATATATATATATATTTAGGTACCTCTACCATCTTCCATTCAATTATATATATATATATATATATATATGCATTTTATAATACCTTAATTTCACACAACATGTATTCATTATGTAACTTAAAAGTAAAATATTCATTTATTTTTATTATTTATTTTAAGTAAATTAATAAATACAATTATTTACATATAAATTTTGATTAATGCACAGGCATAATGCTAGTATGTGTATGTATATATATATATATATATATATATGCATAAAGGGACATCATCACTAGGTTTAGAAAAAGAAAAAATAATTAACCACAACCCAGCAAAGATGAGTAGTTCATCAAGAAGCACAAAACTTCATGTAGCCATGTTTCCCTAGTTTGCCTCTGGCTATTTCACTCCAGTTCCTCCACCTCTTCAACATGCTTGCAGAGAGAGGCCATAGTGTATCCTTCTTGCTACCCAAAGGAACACAAGCTAAGCTACAACATCTCAAGGTTGTAACACCACCCCCTATGAGCACCTTACAGAAGCTGAAGATCAGACTCAAGGAAACCTTCTTCCTTGATGATCCTTTGCACCAATTCAAAGGCCAACCAACAAAGAAGAAATTTATACTTGGAGCTCAGTATATCTTTCCTATTCTTCAATGGGGTCCTAATTACAACCTCAAACTCTTCAAATCTGACATTGTTGCTGGTCTCACCATTGCTAGCTTAGCCATTCCCCAAGTTACTCATCTCACTTGCTATATTCTTTTCACATTTCCTTTCATTTCATACTTTTTTAGTCTGGGCTTTTTATAGTGAAATAATGAAATACCAACTTGGTTATTATAGGATGGTTCTATGTTTCATTCGATGTGTGTGTGTGAGTGGCAATTTGTCTACCCACATTTTATGAATATTGTAATGTTGCCTTTCATTTGCTCTTAGTCTCTCACCTTTAGAAAGACTACAAATTTGATTATCGTTCAATCGGGTTATATGAATCACAATTTACTACAATTTTTAAGGCTTTGATCATTAAAGTATCCACTTGGTCTTGTCATTGCATAAATCAATTATGTCATCTTTTTCCTCTAAGAAACTCCTTATTAGGTCTGTACTTCCAGTAAAGTAAATATTGATAGGTACAATTTGTTTTTTTATTGAATATGAATTGAGAATCAAAGAACCATATAATTTTCCTATCTCTAATAGCAAGTTTGTAAGATGCTAATTTTGTTTCAATTTTTTCCCAAGATTAATTTTTGTTGGTTTAAATCACACCTCAATTGTTGGTTTGTATCTGTTGGGAACTTGTTTTTTTTTTTTTTTTTTTTCCTTCATGAAATTTGGGCAGGAATTTGTGATTTAGCAAGGAAAAAAAAGGGAAAAAAATTGTCTATAGTCACGTTTTTATAAACGCGGCTATAGAGAAAACCCATATAGCAGCCTTTAGCCTCGTTTCTCAAGCGGCCCAAAGATGGTCTACAGCCGTGTTTTAGAAAATGCAACTACAGGTTTGAGCCTACAACCGCATTTTTAAAATGCAGTTATAGGTCCAAGCTATAATTGCGTTTTAAATGCAGCCCAACGAGGGTTTATAGCCGCGTTTTTTACAAAACCCAGCTATAACACTCAGCTATAGGGGGTAAAAAAACGCAGCTATAGAAGGACCTATAGCCGCGTTTGAAAAGAATGCGACTATAGACCTCGCAGGGGGCTATTGTCGTTTGTAAACGTGGCTATAGAAAACGCAGCTATAGCCTATAGCTGCGTTTTTGAAATGCGGTTACAACCCACATGTTTTGTAGTGCCGCAAACATTATCCAAACCTTATCAACTTCTATCCTCTTCTCATTCCCCATGTAGATGGCCTACCACCTGGTGCTGAGACTGCCTCTGATGTTCCTTTTCCACTTCATGCACACCTTTGTATTGCCTTTGATTGAACCCAAGATCAAGTTGAAACCATTCTTAGCAATGTCAAGCCTGATTTCATATTCTATGACTTCCGCCATTGGATGCCAACACAGGCCCCCCAACTTGGCATCATGGCAATGTACTATGCCGTGTATAGCGCGACTACATTTGCACTAGGGTTCCCTTCTGAGAAGAAGCCAAAGGATACTGTGGAAGATCTAATACAACCGCCTCCTGAGTTAGTGCAAACAAAGTCAAAGGAGTTCCAGATTGCTTAATTAGAAATATTGGTCAAAGATCTTGGAACAGGGATGTCCTTTCACTTTTGAATTGTCTCTAGCGTTATAGGGAGCGATGTCATTGCCTTTAGGACGTATCATGAGGTTGAGAGGTCATATTTTGACTACCTAAGGCATCAGATTCCTCCTTGAAACACCGGTGACAAAGCTAGATGAAAAATGGACTAATTGGTTATGCAATTTTGAGCAAGGTGCTGTGGTGTATTATGCATTTGGGAGCCAAAATACACTACAAAAGGAATAGTTTTAGAAGTTGCTTTTGGGGTTTCAGTTATGTGGGCAACCATTTTTGGTGGCTCTGAGTACTCCAAATGGATGTGCAACAATTGAAGAAGCCTTGCCAGAGGGGTTTGAAGAGAGAGTTAAAGGGAGAGGATGGGTTTGTGGGGGTTAGGTGCCACAAACATTGATATTGGAGCATCCAGTGGATATGGGTCCATGTGGGAGTCTCTCCTTAATGACTATCAAATAGTATGTGCTCCACACATTTTTGACCAAATTGTGAATGCCAGAATCATGGTGAAAGAACTCAAGGTTGCCGTGGAGGTGGAGAGGGAAGATAATGGATGGATTTCCAAGGAGAGCTTGAGCAAGGCCATTATCTTTGTTATGGACAAGGACAGTGAAGTGGCTACGTTGGTGAGACATAATCATGCCAAGTTGAAGGAGGTAATTACTAGCCAAGGCATGCAAGAGAGATATTTGGACACTTTCATTCAGAGCCTACAAGGTCTTTTGGATTGACTGAGTTTATGAACTCAATTACTTAATTAATCCCTTGCACTAAGATTGAATAATGGAGGAAGGATATACTCATGTAGTGGTTGAGGGGATGTTAAAATTGAATAATATGTAGCTCTATACTTGGGAAATTGGGGTTTTCACAATCAAATCTATTAGTTTATTCGTTTATGTTTCCTTGAAATTTACATGAGGAAGTGTAGCAAGTTGTCAGGATAGAGCACTGTTATTGTATTTGGGTATCTGATTGTATTTCTTTTCTGGGTTGTAGCTTGTACTCATGTTGAAATTTAGTTTATTATTATATTGTACAGAACATATACCATGTGTGTATATACGCATCAATTTTTTTTTTTAATCTTTTTGGAGCGGCCCTGTATTAGAGTTGCGGTTTGTAAAAACGATTTTGATTGTCTCACACTTATAGTTTGTAAGTTATCCATACATATCTTGTATCATCATCTGTTAAATGTGGAAATTCTTAAACAAAATGGACACCTGGTGTGACGGCATGGACACTGTAAGTGCAAATGGTACACCAGGGAGAGTGCGAGACAATAATTTCTTTTGTAAAAATACCCCTAAAAGATAAATGTTTTGTGGGGTTTGATTAAAAAATTAAAATCTTTTATCAGTAAAATAACCTTAAAAGTATTCCACGAGTTTTGTTTTTCAATGCAACCAACACACACACAAATATTTTTTTTTTAAATATTTTAAAAACTTAAGAACATCAACTTGACTTAGCAGACAAACAGAAATTTTCATACTAAAAAATCATCGGGTTTCAGTTAGCTTAACTGTTAAAGTTTTTTATTATCGAATAAAAGACCTGGGTTTTGAATTCCACCTACACCAAAAATAAATTAATGTTTTGGCGATAAAAACTAATTATCGTGGAGTAGATGTTATAGGTTCTAATTCTACCGTACTTAATAAATAAATAAAAAAAATCGCAAAAAATAAAAAGAAGGAAGCAGATAAGCAATAACATATGGGGGGCTCTCCTCTCAACATGTACAAGCAATTTGAAGAAGATATTTAATACATGGAAGAAAACATCAAGATTTTCAGCTACTTTATCAATATCATGCAAATCAAAAGAAAACTTCAAAACAGGGCATTTGTCAAAAACTTTGAATGATATAACCAGAAAAGCTTGGGTTGACAGTGAAAATCAAAAGAAATTAGACCAAAATGTGATAATTTCATAGCCAAGGGTTTCTTTCTCTTTCATTGGACCTTAGATTTCTTTGCAAAGAGTTGGGTTACGAATGCATCACGAAACTAATTTTAAGTGTGTAAAGTGATACTTTTTAAACCATCCGCAAACAAAGTGCAATGGGCTTAAGAGCACTAGCATTATGGGTGTAAACACCCCTCAGTTGCTATTTTAGCGTCAACACTATTAAATTCATGCTCCATCCGAGTATGTAAACCCAAAATTTTTTACATCCCAGCTACAGTGAAGTTGCATACATGCAACCTCACTGTTCATGAGATTATAAAGAGTTTCTCTCTTTCTCCCATGCTCTCTCCCCTCTTCCTCTCACCTTGAAAGCTTCTCCTCTCTTTCAATATTGGCTTTTGGGCCTCAGATCAATGTGGCACGGATTAGCATGGAGGCTTTGGGTGGGTGGGATTCAAATCGCCGTGGTCTGGTTTCTACTTATGGGTGGTCATGGCTCATCGTGGGTGAGGTGGTCGTGGCTCGTCGTAGGTCGTCGTGGGTGGGGTGGTCGTGGCTTGCCATGGGTGGTCTTGGCTCGTTATGGGTCGGTTGGATTTGATGGGTTGGCTGGGTTGGATTCAATGGTGGCTGGGTTAGCTTCGGTGGTTGTTGGGTTGGTTTAACTGGTGGGTTTATGGCTCTGTAGAACTGAAGGGTATTGATCTTGGGTCTTGTGTGGGTCTCTCCAAACTGAAGGGTCTGGATCTTAGTGGTTGTTTGTGGCTCGGTAATGGGTTTGGGTATGAATCTCAATGGTTTGGGTATGGAGGTTTGGTAGTGACAATGGTATGTATCTCAGTGGTTGTTTGTGGCTTGGTGGGTATGGAAATTTTGTTGAAATTTTTGGGTTTGTGATGTGTCAATGATGTAGTGGTGGTGGTTGTTGATTTATGGGTTGTTGTGTTTCAGTGTTGGCGCTGTGGTATTTTTTTTTTTCCAATTTTGTTGTGTTTCAGTGGTGGTGGTGGTGATGGTGGTGATGGCTAGCTTTTGGTGGTTAGGCTGAGTTTCAGTGAGAGGTGGTTGCTGGCTTTGGTGGGTTGCTAAAGGTGGTGGTGAACTGGTGGTTGCTGGCTGTGGGTTTGCTGGAGATAGAGAAAAGTAAATTGTTGAGTATATTGTATTATTATCTAATTGGGTAGTTTATATTATTTTAAAGAGGTGTATGTAAAAATAAAATCTGGGATGTAGGGTAACTTGCGAAATGAGTTGGTAAAATAGATAAAGTAGTACTTGAGGATGTAAAATAGATGCTTTTTAGAATCTCCAGCGCTAATGCTCTAAAGGCCCTAAACCATAGGTAGTTCCAAAAATTAAACATTGTATTTTAAACAAAATATAATTAGTTAAGGAAATTGTTACTTATCTCCATCAATGTATACTAAAAGAACTCTTGCAACTCACCAAAACCACTTCAACATAACCTAATTAAAAAAATTCATTATCAATTCAATTATTAAGATTCCAAAAAATACTAAAATAAACTAACCCTAGAATCTAACTATTTTTAAAATCACTAGATTGGTAAAAAGGGCATTTTAGGGTGCTTGCCTCAAGAATCTCAATTGATAGGCCAAGAATGTATTGACCCATTTGGTAAATTAATCAAGTAATTAGCCAAGTCAATTAGCATGCAATAAGCGTGGTAGCACAAACAAATCACCAAATAACTAAATGCAGTAGAAAATTAAATTTGACATGGGTGATTTATTTACGAATGAGGAAAACCGCCGAGGCAAAACCCCACTGGGTGAATATAAGGTCACCACTCTTGAGAATCCACTATTATAAAAAAAAAACGATTACCTACAGTTGAACCCTTACCCCAATACACAATTGGACATGTAATGTAGTGACAATCTCTCCTTTCAATGCCCGACTCTAATTACGTGACTAACCGATTGATGCACAGATCCTAGTACGTGACTCACACACCAACTTGAGAAAGATGTTGGCTGCAAAGTTCTTCAGTTCATCCACATGATGAAGATCAAGAAACTCATTGGTCACAAAACCTTATGGTGTACAAACATAACAGCTTATTCAAGAGAAAGATGAATTAGGGCAGATTGTCTTCGTTCACAATATGCATGTAACAACAAGTGCAACAACCTTATGATGGCCCTTAAAATAATCCTTATATATGTCTAGGGTTGTGTAAAAAGAAAACCTAAACACATAGCTTGGATATGCATAAAAAATAAATCTAAAAATCTGAATTTCATAATTCTTGATAGATACAGCTGTCGAGATATTTGTTGAATTTTGAATAATTAAACCTCGATAGATACATATGTTGAGCTTTAATGAACACTTTTTCGCTTGATTCTTGGATAGATTTGCATGACTTCAATACTTGGACTTGAACTCTTATTTCTTGAAGTATTAAACACATCCTAGATCTACCAAATTACAAGTGAGTTTTGTCAAAGGATTAGCCAATTCTATATGACATATGTTCATAACATGTTCGACATATGTCCTAACAATCTCCCCCTTTGGCAATCCATGCCAAAACCATGACAAACAAATGAAATATGAGAGAAGTCATAAATCACTTGTTAGGACATATGTAGTTCAAGTCTGTGAACATATGTCACTATTTTATGTAATTGGCTTATCCTTAGACAAAACGCACTTTACTTGTAATTGGGTAGATTTAGGATGAGTTTAACACTTCAGTTCAAGGTTAAGTGTTGAAGCCGTCAAAGTCTGTCCAAGAAACAAGCTGGGAAGTGCAAGATTTTAAAGCTCGACACATACCTCGACAGATACATCTATCGAGCTTTAAAGAAGCTGTTTTGCCCGAGCCTCGACAGCTATCTCGACACCTCTCGACACCTCTATCTGTCGAGAATTAAAGAAAACAGATTTCCAGGTCTGTTTCAAGTCTAATCCGTGAGTGTGTCTTTGGGACTTCTTTTCTCCTAACCCTAGACATATAAAAGGATTATTTTAAGGGCCGTCAAAAGAGAGATCACAGAAAATCAAGTTGCACATTCTTTGAGAACTCGTTGTTCATGCAATTTGTGATCTGACAGACAAAGTTCGTGCCCTAGTTCATCCTTGATGATTTGAAGAACTTTGCAGCCAACTCTCTCTCTCTTCATAGTTGGTAATTGAAGTCGCGTACTGGGATCCGCGCATCTGGTTAGTCACGTACTTGGGAGCCGTGCATTAAAAGGAGAAACTGTCACTACAGAACAAGTCCAATTGGGTATTGGGGTAAGAGTTCAACTGTAGGTTGGTGAGGTACTTGGGATTCCTTACTTGTAACTGCTTGTTGTGATAATAGTGGAGTTTCGGGAGTGGTGACCTTAAATCACCCGGTGGGGTTTTTGCCGTAAGGTTTTCCCCATTCGTGAACAAATCACCGTGTTATTTACTTTCCGCTGCTTAACTTAGTTTCAGTGATTTGTTTGTGCTGCCACGTGATATTGCATGATTAATTTGATTAATTAAAAACTAGGCTAATTAATTAATCTAAATTATCACAAGGGGTCAACGCATTTGTGGCCTGTCATCACTCAACTCATACTCACTTGTTGAATACAATAAAAATCTACCCTAACACAAACTCTTAAAAAACTTTGCAAGAAGAGATTTCATGGCATGATAGATTTTGACAACCTATCTTTCTGAAACATTTTAAACAAAACTTATTAGGACATCTTAGTGTGAAACAGAAATAAAAGATTGAATACAATAAATAAAGAACATGTGTATAAAGAGAGAAAAGAAATAACACATGGAGAGATAGGTGAAATGTGATAACAACATCATATATATATATATATATATATATCAAGGATAAGTACAATGTTTGCTATCACTAAATGGTCACAAGACCGATGTACAAAAGACAATGTATCTAAAAGAGAAAGAAAAGAAAAGATACAAAAGTCCTCACTACATCCCTCAAAAAAAAAAAAAAAAAAAAAAAACACACTCCCCCTAACAAAAATATCCTATGCTAACTCTCCCCCTAAGTACATGACTACTCTCATACCCAAAACTACTTCCCTTTTTTGTCACGAATGATAAGGCCAAGTCATTAAGAAGCAGTCATTTCATCATCACCGGAAGAGCTAGCATCCTCATCCTCATCATCATCATCATCATCGGAGCCAACATCATCGCCCTCATCCTCTGAAGCCTGTGGAGATGGAGATAGAGACATGGTGAAACCACCCATGACAGCCTGTCGTCGTGCGATACGACCAACACAGGTGTTCACCTGACACAAATTATCACTGAGAGTGTCAAGGTGAGCATCTATGTGCTCAAGCTGTGCCATGATGGCCTCTAGAGTCACACCACCCGCGGAAGAAGAAGGTGCAGAGGTGGATGGAGTAGAACGGGCTAGAGGAGTCGCCGTCTCAGTCGGTGGCTGCTTCGGTCGAAGCTAGGCCTCGCTCCTTCTAACGGACACCGCGCTAATGGCACCCATGATGGAGAAATGAGGAGACTCAGGATAAGAAACTTGAGAGTGGCGAATGATCCTTGTGATAGCAAAAGGAAAAATAAGCTTATCATGAGTCGTCGTGTCTCTATAGACATCAATGAGAGAGAGAATGAAGTGAGAAGAAAAGTCAATAGTGAGATCCTCAATGAGGGACAACAAAAAGAGAGCATGAGGCTCAGTAATAGAATTATAGTGAGACAAAGGATGTAGAACAAATCTCATCACCATATTCAAGAACTGTAGACCTTTTGCAAAGCCCGAGCATGAGGTTCTTTGATGGTCACCCTATGATGAAGGTGTCTCACAATAGAGAGACAAGAGTTCATCTTTGGATACAGTCCACAAATGAGGACATCCGGGGTAGTCAGGAAACTCCACCCTTGGAATGTGTAGTACATTGGAGATAAGCTTCGGTGTGACTATGATACGAGTATCTCAAACAAAAGTAATAAAACGAGGTACAGACGAATCGAAACAATGCATATTAGAGTAGAGCTCCTTTATGATCACGGTTGGACAACTCATAGGTATCTCACATAGAGATTCACATCCCCGCTTGTGAATGACAATCAGTAGATCAGTATTGGAGAAGTCTGATAAGATAACGTGGTGTTTTAAAAGAATGTCATGTTTGGAGAAGTTCTCTAAGAAGTCCTGATGGGCCTTCTCATCACAAAACTTGACATGAAGTGGAGTAGATTCAGAAGAAGATGATGCCTTGGAACAAAGAGGTTTCTGGGACGAAGTGGATTTGCGCTTAGGTGCCATGTGTACACTATCCGAGAGAGAGAGAGAGAGAGAGAGAGAGAGAGAGAGAGAGAGAGAGAGAGAGAGAGAGAGAGAGAGAAAGAGAGAGAAGCAGAAAGCACCAATCAAAAGAAATACGAAAAAGATAGAAGAGAATGGTATGTATACATGAATAATGCATGATCATGTGATGTGCAACAAGAATATCATCATAGGCTTAGCCCAATTCAAACCTACCAGCACACAAGGTTTTAACATAGAAAACACACATCTATAATGCATGAAATATTGTTAAAAATGCAAATGAAATGCAATGCATGAGCATATAGGATCATATAAGCAAAACCTAACCCAAAAATTTCATAAAATACTCATCAATTTATAAAAACCCCAAAAAATTTTCAAAAACCCAAAAACTAGGTCTAAATGTTTGAAATGCATGAAGAAAGAGAGAAACCAAGATTATACCAGTGAAGGGAGGATCACTCTAGGCTAAAAATCAAATGGGTTTGAGGTTTAGAGAGAGAGAGAGAGAGAAAGTTGTTTGGGAGTTGAAAAGACATAAATTTGTCGAGAGAGATTAAAGAAAATGAAGTTTGAAATTGCGTTGGATCTATTTAGAGAAAACACGTCTAGATGGATCAAGAGCTATTAAGAATCTGTCGAGTACTAATTTTCAATAGATGAATCTGTCAAGGTGCTACCAAGAATCTGTTGACAGCAAAATACCTCGATGGATTGAGAAGCTATCGAGAATCTATCGGACAGACAGAAACTTTCTTGATGGATCGAGAATCTGTCGAGAAGCTATCGAGCCAAATTCCAGAAAGCTTTGATGGATTGAAGATGCAATAAGATCTGTTGAGCAAAGTAGTCCAAGGGGCTCGATAGATGGCTATCTGTCAAGATCTGTTAAGAAGCTGTCGAGCTTGATAAAAACAGTTTTTCAAAGAAGAGAAAAGCACAGAAATGAATGCAATCAAGCAAGTTATTCAACCAAAAATCTAAACAACATTTTAAGCTCTCAAAAATATATCTCAACAAGAAAAAATGTAAAGCATTTAGATCCAAAACACACACATACACACTAAACAAGTCTAACCAATTTTATATTTCAAAAACAAGTCAAGACAGTTTAGTGAGCATACATTAATAGATGTATTCTTTGTGATGACCAAATCAAATTGTACCTGCATATATATAAAAAGTAGCAAAGAATTTTGTGTGCTATGTGTGAAAAGCATTGCAAGAGTGCATAAGTGTCTACATGTTATGACGATTTAAGATATGAAAAAATCAATTTCACTCACACACAATCATAACTACTTGATGGGGACTATCACCTTCGAGGTACATCCATAACTCCCACATCTCCTAGAAACATGCTTGCAACCATATTTAAAAGCATTTTGATTCTTTTTGCTTTTGATTTTCTTTTCATATTTTTTCTTTTGAACATATCATACATAGGCATATAAGAGAGAGAAAAAATACCCAATTATGTTAAGCTTTGACATTGCAATTTTGTTATGCTGGAGCATATAGATGTCATATCATGATTGGTAGGCAACAGTGGTGAGATGGTTATTTATGTCTTTCTCTTAGGATTTTCTAGTAATTCCCATAAAAAAAAGTGATATGAGTGTTAAGTGCAAGAGATTACTTAATCTTACTCATCACAAACACGAGCCACAAAGTTCACTTGCTTAGTTGTGCATAGAGATGCTCATCTAAGTTACAAAATTTAGAAAACTTTATCTTAATGGCCATCAAAGGTACACAAGTACCAATGTACACAAAACACACACTGTTTTTGTATTTTTCTGATTTTTCATTTTTTTTTAAATTTTTATGGAAAACAAAATAAAGTAAAACTGAAAATAAACAAACAAAAACATATTAAACAAAGCATAGCATAAAATTAGATGCAAATGCATGAGGAAGGAGGAGAAGGAGAGGAATTCAATCTATGGAGATAACACCAATGTTTTGACGAAAGAATTCAAAACATTTGCTATCAAGAGGTTTGGTGAATAAATTAGCCTTCTGATCATCAGCGTGAATGAACTTAAGAGTGAGGGTACCATTTTCGACAAACTCCTGAATGAAGTGGTGTTGAATCTCTATATGTTTTGTTTGAGAATGTTGAATAGGATTCTTAGAGATTTTAATGACATTGGTATTGTTACAATAGATGGTAAGATGTTCTCGAAGAATACCATAATCAATGAGGAGTTTTTGCATCCACAGAAGTTGGGTACAGCAGCTACCGGCAGTGATGTATTCAGCCTTTATAGTGGATAAGAAGATGGAATTTTGCTTTTTGCTTATCCAAGAGACAAGATTATTATCCACATAAAAAGAACCTCCTGAAGTACTCTTTTTATCATCAGCATTCCCAGCCTAGTTTGCGTTAGAATACCCAACTAAGACATCACTGGTGTCCTTGCTATACCACACGTAGAAATCGGCAGTGGTTTTGACATACTATATGATTCTTTTCAAAGCAATCATATAAGACGCTTTAGAATTGACCTGATATCTAGCACACACTTCCACATTGTAACTACTGTCAAGTTTACTAACAGTAAGGTAAAGAATACTATTTATCATACTTTTATAGAGAGAAGAGTCAACACTTTTTCCCAACAAATCAATAGTGAGTTTAACATTTGGGCTCATGGGGGTCGCAATAGAACTAACAGATTCCAAACCAAACTTTTTCACAAGATTTTTAGCATATTTAGATTGAGATAGGAATATACCTGACTCTTGCTGACGGATTTGCAACCCAAGGAAGTGATTCAACTCTTCAATCATGCTCATCTCGAACTCGGCTTGCATGAGTTTGGAGAAATTATGAGCAAGTTCTTCCTTTGTAGACCCGAAGATGATATCATCAACATATACTTGAGCAACTATCAACTCAACATCTTCCCTCTTGATAAAGAGTGTTTGATCAACTTTTCCTCTTGTGAAACCATGTGAGACTAGATATTGTGTAAGCTGATCATACCAAACTCTGGTTGCTGAGCCACATAGACATCTTCTTTAAGGAACCCGTTCAAGTATGCAGTTTTTACATCCATTTGGTAAAACTTGAACTTCAAGTGACATGCCAGGGCTAGGAGAATCCTAATAGATTTCATACGAGCTACAAGAGCAAATGTCTCATCATAGTCTACTCCTTCCATTTGGGAGTATCCTTGAGCCACAAGATGAGCCTTGTTCTAGATCACATTTCCCTCCTCATCATTCTTATTACGGAATATCCACTTTGTGCCAATCTTGTGCTCACCTTCCGGTCTAGATACTAGGGTCCAGACATCATTCCTTTGAAACTGAAGCAATTCATCATGCATTGCCTCAACCCAGCTTTCATCTTGGAGAGCTTCCTCAGCCTTGGTGGGTGCAACCTGCGACAAACAACAAGAATAAGACACAAAATTAGCAACACATTTATCAACTGTACGCTTCCTTATTGTAAGTTGATCCATATTTCCCACAATAACTTCAGGAGGATGATTCAACTTGATCCTTGAGGAAGGTCATTCTCTTCGTGAGATTCAGATTCAGAATCAGGTGAGATAGGTATGTTTGCTGAACCTTCTACAGCACTTGGAGTACTTGGAGATGCGGGCTGTTGATCAACAATTTCTTGAACACCCTTAGGCTCGGGAGGAAGAATTTCCTTGGGGATCTCCTCACTAATTTTCTTAGAGCTAGACTCTAAAGCTTCATCGATAAAAACATTGACTGTTCCCATCACCTTTTTGGTTCTCTTGTTGTATACCCGATAAGCCTTGCTAGTAAAGGAGTATCCCAAAAATATTCCTTCATTACTTCAGGAATCAAATTTTTCCACATTCTCTCTATCATTAAGAATGAAACAAGTACTTCCAAAGATTTTGAAATACTTCACATTTGGCTTTCTTCCCTTCCATAACTCATAGGGAGTTTTCTTGGCACTGGGTTTGAAATACACCCTAGTAACCATATGACATGCAGTGTTGATGGCTTCTCCCCACAAATTTTTTAACCACATCCTTGTTGTGCAACATGGCTCTAGCCATCTCTAGAATGACTCTGTTATTTCTTTTACTACACCATTTTGCTGAGGAGTAATAGAAGCAATAGGAGTAGAGAATTCTTGAGATATACATGATCTAGTGCAAAATGATTTCATGTATAAGTTCTCGAATTCTTTACCATGATCACTTCAAATTTGACCAGTCTTTAAGCTCTTCTCATTTTGCAATCTTGTACACAAGGCTTTAATGTACTCAGGAGCATCTAACTTGGATCTTAGAAGAATGACTCAAGTGTACCTGGTGAAATCATCTACCACAACCATGATGTATCTTTTTCCTCCAAGAGACTCAGTTCTAGTTGAACCCGTGAGATCCAGATGTAGTAGCTCTAATGGTCTAGATGTAGCTGATGTTTGAGTGCCTGGATGTTTAGCTTTTGTCTGTTTCCTAAGCTGACACGGTCCACACATAACATTGTTTACTCTACTGAGCTTTGGTATCCCTGAAATTGATTCATGCTTAGATACAATTGAAAGATGTTTGTAGCTAGCATGTCTTATCCTTTGGTGTCATAGATCTTCATTTGGCAAATGAATGCTATTGCACACAATATCAGCATTAGGTACCAATCCATAACAATTATCTAGAATGCAGACATTGCTTATGAGCTTCTTCCTAGACTCATTCAATAAAAGGCATTTCCTTTTTGAGAACAGTACCATAAAGTCTTGATCACATATCTGACTTATGTTCAACAAGTTCACTCTCAGACCTTCTGCATATAGCACATTTGCAATGTCTGGCAGTCCAAGTAGAGAAATGGCTCCCTTCCCTACAATGTATAAACACAACAGTTTCTTCAAGAGAAAGATGAATTAGGGCAGATTGTCTCTGGCCACAATATGCATGTAACAACAAGTGTAACAACTTTATGGCGGCTCTTAAAATAATCCTTATATATGTTTAGGGTTGTGAGAAAAGAAAACATAAACACATAGCTTGGATATGCGTGAAAAACAGATCTGAAAATTTGAATTTTGTAATTCTTAATGGATACAATTGTCGAGATATCTGTCGAACTTTGAATAATTAAACCTCAATAGATACATATGTCGAGCTTTAATGAACAACACTTCTTCGTTTGATTCTTGGACAGATTTGCATGGCTTCAATACTTGGACTTAAACTCTTGTTCCTTGAAGTATTAAACACATCCTAGATCTACCCAATTACAAATAAAGTTTGTTTTATCAAAGGATTAGGCAATTCTATATGACATATGTTCATAACATATTCCACATATGTCCTAACATCAATAACTTATGATCTTCCTCTCCTAGGTATCCTGAGGGAATCTTGTCTTAGTGTTATTTGAATTAGAAACAACTAATGAGCCCAATGATGGCTAGGCTTTCTAACAAAGAGTATATGTATTATTAACCATAATATCAGAATTTCTATGTTGCTCCCTTAAAAAATGTTAGGACATATATGAATCATGTTAGGAACATATGTCAATATAGAATTAGTTAATCCTTTAATAAAATGCGATTTACTTGTAATTGGGTAGATCTAGATTGTATTTAATACTTCAAGGAATAAGGTTTCAAGTTCAAGTGTTAAAATCATGTAAGTCCGTCTAAGAATCAAGTGATCAAGTGCTAGATTTTAAAGCTCGACAACTAGTGTCTATCGAGGTTTAAAAAAGCTGTTTTAACCCGAAACTCGACAATTACTCGATAGATAGGGTATCTATCGAGATTTAAGGAAGTTAGTTTTTTAGTTCTGATTTTCATCCAATCCGTAGATAGATGTTTGGGCTTTCTTTTTTCATAACCCTAAATATAAATAAGGATTATTTTAAGGGCCGTCACATGTTGCACAGTTGCACGAGTGTGAAGCAAAAAATTGCTCATGCAAATTGTGATCGGAAACCTAATTTGCTCTAGTTCTTCTTTCTCTTGAAGAAGCTACTGCGTTTTTAAGCCGTTGGATTTTGTGACCAAGCAGCTTCGTGATCTTCATCGTGTTAATGAACTGAAGAACTTTGCAGTCAATATCTTTCTCAAGTTGGTGATTAAGTCGCGTACTGGGATCCGCGCATCTATTGGTTAGTCATGTACTATGAGCCATGCATTAAAATGAGAGATTGTCACTACAGAATAAGTCTAATTGGGTATTGGGGTAAGGGTTCAACTGTAGGTTGGTATAAGGTACTGAAATTCCTTTACTTGTAACCGCTTGTTGTGATAATAGTGAATTCTCAAGAGTGGCGACCTTAAAATCACCCGGTGGAGTTTTGCCTTGGAAGTTTTCCCCATTCGTAAAAAAATCATCGTGTCAACTTTATTTTCTGCTGCATATTATTTTTGTTAGTGATTTGTTTATGCTACCACGCATATTGTATGTTAATCTGATTAATTAATCAACTTGGCTAATTAATTGGTTAATTCATCATAAGAGGTCAATATATTCTTGGCCTAAAAAAAAAAAAACATTTTCTTAACTAGATAAGTAGATGTCACA
Source organism: Castanopsis chinensis (assembly GCA_032878915.1). Taxonomy (NCBI): domain Eukaryota; kingdom Viridiplantae; phylum Streptophyta; class Magnoliopsida; order Fagales; family Fagaceae; genus Castanopsis; species Castanopsis chinensis. Next base: position 10,844,087 of record JAVQMG010000109.1, read on the forward strand.
CTTCGTGAATAAAAATATATTGAAATTTCATTAAAATCAAAGTCAAATAGGCCTTCAATTTTAACTCTAAATTGACCAGTTTATGGAGATTTTGTTTTTTAGGTGTGTTCTGACATATTAGACATTACCACTCTATTGTGATTTTTCTCTTAAATATGCATAAAATGAGATGACACACTTAGAATCAATAAAGTTCCTTACAAACAAATTCTCACATGACCTACTAAAAAGAGTAAGACTTAGATACAGTACTTAGGTGTTGTTCCTTAGGTTCCTCTCTTAAAATTTTGTCATGTGGCGTTTTTCTCATATATGAAAGTGCATTTTTTAAGTTAAATAGTCATATGGCAAAATCTTAAGAGGAGAACTTAAGAAACAGCGCCTAAGGTACTATATATAAGTTTTGTCCACTAAAAAAAATACTAATTAGAGCTTTCATAACAAGGGTGTCAAACCAAAATTTTACCATATTAAACCACAAAATCCATGCTCCATCAAAGTTCTCAAATGCCAAAAATTTTGGCACTCAGCTATTTAAGCATTCCCATCAAAAGTTTTAAATTTTTTAGCATTTAGCATCTAAAAACCTAACTTTATAACATTTAAAACATTACTTTACAATATCCCTAATATCAAAACTTCTATTTTTGTTACCATTTCATTTAAATATTCTTTATTTATTATTTTGTTCTTCCTATCTCTCTCTCTCTCTCCCTCTGTCTCTCTCTCCCATAGCAAAAAATTAAAAAATTATAATATCTTGCTATAGTGCGCTCTCATTTATAATATATTTCTACAGTGCGCTCTCATTTTGAGAGCGCACTATAGCAAGATGTCAAATTTTTTAGCATATGGCATCTTAGATGAAAATACGTGTGGGTAAAAAAGTGTGCGAAAATGCGTGAAATGTTGTTTAAAAACTGAAAATGGTTGTTTGAAAACATCAACCAAACAGCCCCTAAAATTTGCATTTTAGCATTTATACTACCCTTGATGAGAATGCGCTTAAGTTGCCATCTCTAGTAGCGGTGGCTTTAGGAATTTTTCTCAAGGTGTTCCTTAAGAAGCATAAATAACACAATCTAGTTGTTTCATTATTTTTCTTTACTAATTACTAGCAGTCTAGCATACATCCCACTGTGCATTAGCACACACCCCACTATGCATTATTCACTCGGCTCAAACCACTGCCTAACATAATTTAATTTTTATAGATTTTAGTTCAATTTTTTTTTTTTTGAGCTTTTTCTTTTTGCTTGAAAGCCCCAATAAGTAGAACAAATTATGGAGCATGGTTTGATTTTATTAGAAAAAAAAAATTGAGGGTGTTCCCAATTTTTTTTGAAAGGTAGACAAATATAAAATTTTAAATTATTATATATAATTTTTTTTTCAAGTCAGGATAGTCCTATGACCATCCTGGCTTTCACGTGCCGCCGCCCTTGATCTCTAGCAGCTCACCCTAGCAAATATCACAAAAAAAAAAAAAAAAAAAAAAAACTTTTTATTAAGTCTCTTTCATTCTCAATAAAATACATTTTCTCTCTATCCGGTCTTCTCTTTTTTCCTTCTTTTTTCTTTATTTTTTTTATTTTTTTGTTTTGTTCTCTCTAGCCCAGCTGCTCAAAAGGGTCAAGCTCTTGTCTTGTGCACTCATGTCCTAAACTAACCAACTTTTGATTGTGAGTGGTCTATTGCCATTTACTTTTTTTTTTTTTTCTTCAAAAGTGATGACAACTTATTTATTTTTTTATTTTTGGAGAAAAATGACAACTTATTTACTTCATTGTCGGCTGGGCCGGCCCTGGGCCTAGGCCACTTAGACCACCGCCTAGGCCACCTATTAGAGAAAGATCCCAAGTTTTGAGGTAAAATTTGATATATTTTTTAAAAAAAATTTAGAGATATAGGAAAAACAAATTAGTTTTATAATTTTTCTTTTCTTTTAAGAAGTCCTAAAGTATTGAGTAATGTTAGAGATAATACAACTTTAGATATATAGGTCTTATAAATAGAGTAGTGCTATAGTTTTACAATCTATTTTACAATATTTTTACAAAATGTTGTTGTGGTCAACTTCTTACTGGCTCTCATCTGGGCCCACTAATAACATCACTTTTTTTATTTATCTATAATTATTCACCATATCATTAGTTTGTAAAAGTTTTTGTAAAAGAATTTGTATGTCTAACATTTTTCCTTATAAATATGTGTTACTAATCGCAAGAAATAATTCAGATAGGAAAAAGCTAGAAATATTATTAATTTTACTTGAAAAGTTTATAAATTGATATGATAATTAATATGATATGTGGACGTCAATAACCTAATAAATGCATTTTTGAATTATTTTTTGTGATTAATGATACATCTTTGTAAGTTTCATATTATAAAATTTATAATATCTCTAACATCATTCATTCAAATACTTGTTTATTATCTTCTTGAAGTGTTACTAATCGCATTTATTTCTACATCGTCTAAAAGTTTTTTTTAGTAAAATTTGTTATAACTTTAGTATTTTTCAAAAAAAAAAAACAGAAAAACATATTACAAAATAAAAGGAATAAATTTTTGTTATAAAGAAATTATAACATTATATACAAGTTAAATATTATTTAAGTAATAAAAAAAATACCCAATTTAAATATATCGGACTCTAAATTTGTTGGGCAACCCTTATTGTCGGTGAACGTGGCGTAAATAATTACGTCTGTGGGTACCTTTGGTTGTTATTGCGTACGTAGGAGTTTACATGGACCACATCTTTTGAGAGAAAGAGGGAATTATTCTCGAGCATACAATAATTCTCTCAAGAAAAGGTCAGATCAAACTCATAAAACATTAGGAGAAATCATTCAGTTTTCAAGTGGCTTTTAAAAAAGTAATCATAAATCAGGCAAAGATGAGCACAAAACTTCATGTAGCCATGTTTCCCTGGTTTGCCTTTGGCCATTTCATTCCTTACCTTCACCTTTCCAACAAGCTTGCAGAGAAAGGCCATGGAGTGTCCTTTATAGTGCCCAAAGGAGCACAATCAAAGCTACAACACCTCAACCATTATCCAAACCTTATCAACTTCTATCCTCTTCTCATTCCCCACGTAGATGGACTACCCCTTGGTGCCGAGACTGCCTCGGATGTTCCTCTTCCACTTCATATGCACCTTGCTAAAGCTCTCGACCAAACCCAACACCAAGTTGAAACTATTCTTACCACTCTCAAGCCTGACTTCATCTTCTTTGATTTTAGTCATTGGATGCCAGTTCTGGCTCACCAATTTGGTACCAAGGCCATATTCTATTCTGTGGTAAGTTCAGCTACACTTTCATTTCATATGGTCCCTTCTAAGAAATATGCAAAAGATTCCACAAATGAAGAGCTAGTTCAACCCCCTCCAGGCTATCCTTCTTTGTCAGTGCTACTAAAACACAACGAGTTCGAAATTGCAAAAGTAAAAAGTCTTTTGGAAGATCGTGGAACTGGGACGTCCTTGTACTTTCGAATCACCTCTAGCTTGAAAGACTGTGATGCCATTGCCTTAAGGACAAATCATGAGGTTGAGGGGACTTATTGTGACTATCTAAGGCAGCAGTACGCCAAGCCCATATTGCTAACTGGACCTGTCCTGCCCGAAACACCAGTGACGAAGCTTGATGAAAAATGGAGTAATTGGTTATCCAATTTTGAGGAAGGTACTGTGGTGTATTGTGCATTTGGGAGCCAAACTATATTACAGAAGGACCAGTTTCAAGAATTGGTTTTGGGGTTTGAGTTAAGTAGGCAACCATTTTTTGTGTCGCTGAGTGTTCCAGATGGATGTGCAACAATTGAAGAAGCTTTGCCAGAGGGGTTTGAAGAGAGAGTTAAAGGGAGAGGGTGGGTGTATGGGGGTTGGGTTCCACAAACACTGATGCTGGAGCACAAATCTGTTGGGTGTTTCGTGACCCATTGTGGTCATGGATCCATGTGGGAGTCTCTTCTTAGTAGCTGTCAAATAGTATGTATTCCATACGTGCTTGGTGATCACATTTTGAGTGCTAGATTAATGGTGGAAGAACTGAAGGTTGCAGTGGAGGTGGAGAGAGAAGATAATGGGTGGATTTCCAAGGAGAGCTTGAGCCATTCTATTATCTCTGTGATGGACAAGGACAGTGAGGTAGCTGGGTTGGTGAAATATAATCATGCCAAATTAAAGGAGGTACTTACTACTGATGGTCTGCAAGAGAGGTATTTACACAATTTCATTCAGAGCCTGCAAGGCCTTTTGATTGATTAATAAGTGTTTGTATGAACTCGACTACTTTAATTAATCCCTTGTACTAAGATGGTCTTGGAAGGAAGTGTTGCAAGTTATCTGTTCAGTTATGCCTACTTTTAGGAGCATTTTTTTTTCTTTTTAAATAAACTTTCGATGTAGTTTATTTGGGTATCGATTTGTACTTCTTTTCTAGGCTGTATCCATATTGTGTTTTCTTTCTCTTTCAGCAAAAACCAATTCCATATGTTGAGTGAAATTGATAGCTTTGTCCATAACTATGTCAAAACAGGCATGGTGAAATATAAATTAATTAATTAAACACCAAATAACATTAGCAGTGACTGGTAAATATGCCGGGTACACGTCAATGCCCTCTACCATTTTCATGGTATAACTTGACTTCCAGACTTGTTCTTGAAGAAATGTAGAATAATTTATCATATATTCGGACTTAATTAAGATAAATAAATATGATTTTATATTTATTTTATTTTACTTCTCCTATTAAAAATTTCTAATATAATTGGCAACTAAAAAAATTCCAAAATTTTTAGATTCCAAATTGTTAGATGACAATGTCTAAATTTTTATTGGGACATGTTGTTGCTTAGCTTATATCTTCTCACAGTGTAAGTGTGTAACTAGACCCCTAATTTTGTTGTGGGAAGACCTTAACCAAGTAGATATTTTTCATGGATTTCAATAAATTAAATAATTTTATTTCTCCTTTTATTTTCTCTTTAAAAATATCTTTAAAAGAGTGATGACTTCTAAGTCATGTACTATTAGTCAGGATCTCATGCAATATATGGAAAATTAATATAAAAAAATATTTATATATAATACATATTTATTTCATAATTAATAATAAATAAAGAATCAATTAGAAAGTTGTAGAAAAGAACATTAGTAGTTTTATTAGAATTTGTTTAGAGAAAATTAAATCTAATTCAATCAAAATTTGTTTAGTTTTATGTTACTTTATAGGAAAAGACGGTAAGTTCTAATTATTTTAAACTAACATAATTTCGAATTATTTTTAACTTAAAAAATCATTGTTAAAAATATATATTAGAATATAAAGTCGAAATAATAACACCATAAAAAATATATATTTTGTATTTTTGATGCACAAAGGCTATCACAAGTGTTAATAGTGCTGACGGTGTTTATTCTGTCGTCGTAAATAATAGTCTCTTTTATATTTACGATAGAAGATTGTTTGTCGCAAATACTAACACCATAAAAAATATATCTATTGTATTTTCGATGTACCAAAGCCATCACAAGTGTTAATAGTTCCGACGGTTTTTTGTTTAGTCGTCATAAATAATACCTTGCTAGTGACAAACATTTTTATGCCGTCGTAAAAAATAAGGCGGGAACATTTCCCTCCAAAAAAAATCATATTTTCGACCAAAATAATAGGCATTTTTGATAGACTCATTTTGCCATCACAAATGTGTTGATATATATTTGATGAGTTATTGTCGATGAAAGAGACTTGCCGTCAAAAAAGCTAATTTTTACGATGGCTTTTAGTAATCGTTGAAAAAGTTTCGTTGCAAATAGCAATCTTTTTTGTAGATGAGTGCTATTGGTTAATGTTAAATTTTTTATTTGTCTAAAGTGGAAACTAGATTTTACATGAATTTAGATTTTAACTCTTGAAATTATATTTTGTTTGCCTTAGTAGCCATTCTATCTATATTTTTCATTAAATACCATATAAACTTGTCATATATGTTTAGTTTGTCCAATAAAATGTCATGTTATTTTCATTATGCCACACCATTTTTTAACTTTAAAAACTTCAAATTTTTTTAAAAAAATTTAGGATAAAAAATGTCATGACATAATTTTATTGGACAAATTAAATATTCATGACAAGTTTGTGTGACACATAATAAAAAATATAGACGGATGAACTACTGATGCAGATAGAATATAACTTCAAAAGAAAAAAATTCAAATTTTAAAATTTCAAAGTGTAAAATTCAATGACTTTTAAATTTAAAAAGTGTAATTTTCACTTTAACAATAAGTTTTATGGGTGCAGACTACTTTCAATCAATTAAAAGAATTTTTTTTTTTTTTTTTTTTTTTTTAATTTGTGGATGTGGAGGCTACACCAGGGAGAGTACGAACCAATAATTTGATTTGTGTTCGGTGGTTAACGAATGCCTAGCGGCAGTAGTCAATGTTGAAAATTTTTGGATGCATTTAAATTCCTCCGAAAGCTCGATGGCACCTGGCATTAAAAAAATAAAATCTTTTTGTGAGGATCAGAATAAGATCTCCGCATTCTTTGATAAAATCATCAAGTAACTTCATAATGGATGTGCACTATAAGATTCCAATGCTGATATAGTTTAATTTGTCCATTTGTGGTTACCGCTTTATTAACTTTTATTAGTGTTTGTTTGTCCATAAAAGGATTTTCCTCCTCTAGGGTCAACCGGATCAAGAAAGTATACATATACAGCAGGGGAAATCACTCGGATTTCAAGCGACTTTATACCAACAAATAAGATCAAGCAAAGATGTCTACTTCCGGAAGCTCAAAACTTCATGTAGCCATGTTTCCCTGGTTTGCCTTTGGCCATTTCACTCCATTCCTCCACCCCTCCAACAAGCTTGCAGACTAGGATGCACGGACACGGCGTCAGAGGTGCCACACCCGCCTCCGACGCGGCGCGACGCAGCAACGGGTGAGGGACGCCGCTGCTCGCGTGTTGGTGCCGCGTCTGCCACGTGTTTACTTTTTTTTTTTTTTTCAGCCGACTCGCGTCAACGCGGCTTAAATCGCACCGACTCGGCTTCGATTCACCCCGATTCGCACCGAATCGGCTAGAATTGGGCCGTATCAGGTCGTATCGGCCGGCGACCGAAACGGCCAAAACAGTTTGAAACAGGCAAAAATCGGCTCTGAATGAGACTCAAACACATTAAATCTATCATTTCTCAATTTTATTTTGAATATTTGTTGCTTCTTTTGTGTTTTCTTTTTGGTTTTTTGTTTTGTTTTGTTTTGTGTTTCTTGCTTCCTTCTTTCTTTGTTTTGTGAATCAAGGCATAGTAATATGTTTTTTTAAGAATATTTTAATAGTAAAAATATATAGAAAATATAAACAAAAATAATTTTAATAATTTTTTAATTGCTGAGTCCCGCCGCACCCGCACCCACCTTTTTCAAAAATTGTCAAGTCCCGCACCCACACCCACACCCGAGTCCCGAAACGCACCCGTGCTTCATAGCTTGCAGAGAGAGGCCATAGTGTATCCTTCTTTCTGCCCAAAGAAGCACAAGCTAAGCTACAACATCTCAACCATTATCCAAACCTTGGCAGCTTCTATCCCCTTCTCGTTCCCCATGTAGATACCCTCCCTCCTGGTGCCGACACTACCTCGGATGTTCCTTTTTCACTTCACATGCAACTTGCTATTGCTTTTGACCGAACCCAAAACCAAGTTGAAACCATTCTTGCCACTCTCAAGCCTCACTTCATCTTCTTTGACTTAATTCGGTTATTGGCTGCCAGCCCTCGCACACCAACTTAGCACCAAGGCCATAGCCTATTCTGTGGTAAGCGCGGCCCCCGCTAAGAAGATGGAAAAGGATATGACTAATGAAGAGCTAATTCAACCGCCTTCAGGCTATCCTTCTTTGTCAGTGCTGCTAAAATACAAGGAATTCGAAATTGCAACAGTAAAAGTACTTGCTGAATGACAGGCCACAAACGCGTTGACCCCTTATGATAACTTAGATTAATTAATTAGCCCAGTTTTTAATTAATCAAATTAACATGCAATATCACGTGGCAGCACAAACAAATCACCAAACTAAGTTATGCAGCGGAAAATAAAGAACACGGTGATTTGTTCACGAATGGGGAAAACCCTTACGGCAAAAACCCCACCGGGTGATTTAAGGTCACCACTCCCGAAACTCCACTATTATCACAACAAGCAGTTACAAGTAAGGAATCCCAGTACCTCACCAACCTACAGTTGAACTCTTACCCCAATACCCAATTGGACTTGTTTTGTAATGACAGTTTCTCCTTTTAATGCACGGCTCCCAAGTACGTGACTAACCAAATGTGCGGATCCCAGTACGCGACTTCAATTACCAACTATGGAGAGAGAGAGAGTTGGCTGCAAAGTTCTTCAAATCATCAAGGATGAACTAGGGCACGAACTTTGTCTGTCAGATCACAAATTGCATGAACAACAAGTTCTCAAAGAATGTGCAACTTGTTTTTCTGTGATCTCTACTTTTACGGCCCTTAAAATAATCCTTTTATATGTCTAGGGTTAGGAGAAAAGAAGTTCCAAAGACACACTCACGGATTAGACTTGAAACAGACCTGGAATTCTGTTTTCTTTAATTCTCGACAGATAGAGGTGTCGAGAGGCGTCGAGATAGCTGTCGAGGCTCGGGCAAAACAGCTCTTTTAAAGCTCGATAGATGTATCTGTCGAGGTATGTGTCGAGATTTAAAATCTTGCACTTCCCAGCTTGTTTCTTGGACAGACTTTGACGGCTTCAACACTTAACCTTGAACTGAAGTGTTAAACTCATCCTAAATCTACCCAATTACAAGTAAAGTGCGTTTTGTCTAAGGATAAGCCAATTACATAAAATAGTGACATATGTTCACAGACTTGAACCACATATGTCCTAACATTGAAGATCATGGAACTGGGGTGCCCATGTACTTTCGAATTACATCTAGCATAAAAGAGAGTGATGCGGTTGCCTTTAGAACATATCATGAGGTTGAGGGGCCATATTGTGACTATCTAAGGCAGCAGTACGCTAAGCCTGTGTTGCTAACGGGACCTGTCCTGACTGAAACACCAGAAACAAAGCTAGACGAAAAATGGACTAAATGGTTATGCAATTTTGAGCAAGGTACTGTGGTGTACTGTGCATTTGGGAGTCAAAATATACTACAAAAGGACCAGCTTCAAGAGTTGCTTTTGGGATTCGAGCAATGTGGGCAGCCATTTTTGGTGGCTCTAAGGACTCCAGATGGATGCGCAACAATTGAAGAAGCTTTGTCAGAGGGGTTTGAAGAGAGAGTTAAAGGGAGAGGGTGGGTGTATGGGGATTGGGTGCCACAAACATTGATATTGGAGCACCCATCTGTAGGTTGTTCTATGACCCATTGTGGTTATGGGTCCATGTGGGAGTCTCTTCTTAGTGATTGCCAAATAGTGTGTGTTCCATACCTTAATGATCAAATTTTGAATGCCAGATTAATGGTGGAAGAACTCAAGGTTGCAGTGGAGGTGGAGAGAGAAGATAATGGTTGGATTTCAAAGCAGAGTTTGAGTGAGGCCATTATCTCTGTGATGAACAATAACAGTGAAGTAGCCGGGACAGTGAAACACAATCATGCAAAGTTGAAGGAGGTAATTACAAGCGAAGGCATGCAAGAGAGATATTTGGACACTTTCATTCAGAGCCTACAAGGTCTTTTGGATTGACTTGAGTGATTGTATGAACTCAACTACATATTAATCACTTTCACTTGCCCGAAGAAGAGCAGTAGATGTTAGTTGTTGGTTGCTGCTAGGGTCCTACTGCACGCACGGCAAGTCCTACATCAGATGTGGATTATTAAGAGCTATCTTTATTGATTTTATCTATTGCTATTATTATTTATTTAATGTGTGGATGTTATTGGTTTGAGTGCTCGTAGAGTCGTTGATAATTGATTAATGTGGGGTAACATTTGATTATCCTTGTCAATTATCCATATCTTTTGCTTATCCTTATCATATGCTGAGTTGTTTAGGAAAGTCTGTAAGGCCATTATTTGCTGAGTTGTTTAGGAAAGTTGGGATAGGTAGAGACTGAATTTCAATTTTTTTTTAATACTAGATTTATCACATGCATTTTGCTCGTGCAACAATACTCTTTTTTATTTATTTGTTTTTTAGTTTAATGTTATAATGCCTAAAAGTGATATATGAATGTGTATTTTTTTTTTTTTAAAGAATGAGCCAATGAAGTGAGGTAACATAGAATAATATTTAATAATGAGAAAGATAACCATAAGAAGTTAAAGCCCAATGAGACATTTGAATTTATTGATTGGAATAAGAATTGTGATCAGTAAAAAAATTTGAAATTTGAACCAAAAAAAAATGAGTTTTGAAGAATTAAAAAAAAAAAAAACTATAGAAATTTCAGGATAAGAATGACATGTGTTTACGTGACGTAGGTTTTTTTTTTTTTTTGAACAAGTAATTTTGTAGTTTTTTTTGGATAAAGATAAATGATGTTTTTAAAAAAAAAAAAGAATGAGATAATTGAAGTACTTGAATTCAAATAGATAACAAATATAGATAGGAATCAGACATTTGAATACAAATTGGTGGTGAGAATAGAGGGTTTTTTTTTTTTTTCCCCTTTTGTATGTGAGATAGTATTACTGTTTTAATCTTTTTGACTTTTTGTAGCAAAAAAAATTAAACTAAAAAGTATGTTATTTCAAAATTTATATGGGAATATTTTGGTACACTAAAAATTGAAGACGAAACAAAGAAATCTTCTTATTGATGGTATAGATACAAAATTAGAACCCACATCAAAGTAAATAGTGTTTGAGACTAATTTTGCTACTAGGCATACTTAATGTGATAGTTACTCCATAAATATAAGTAATAATGAGATAGGAGGTTGTAACACCCCAAACCCAAACCAAGGATTTAGATGCATAACCTGTCTTATAAATAATCAACAATGATATAATAAAACAGAGCGAAATTAAATGTCCACAAATAAACTTCTAACCATCAAAAACTTTCCTGTGAAATCCATTAAAACAAAACTTTAACAATAAAGTCTCCAAATCTTCAACCTGAAAGAGTTCCACAAATGTCAAACTCACTATCCTAAGAAAATATGCTAAAAATAGTCCATCAACTAACATGTCTCCAAAAGTAGTCTCCAATCTATGGCTCCAATGATCTACCTCCAAATATATTGCATTGCTCTAATTTGAAAGGGTGGAGAAAAGGGGGGTGAGCTAGAAGCCCAATAAGAGACTACATAACATGAGCATGTCTTTCAAAACAAAACATTAGTATCATTGATAAAATATAGTCTTTACAAAGTATTTACAAATAGTTTTAACAGTAATATAATTTATTCTATAAAACTGTCAAGAATAAAACATTTAATTATAACGCCGTAATCATTAAATAAAATAATAACCACTTTAGTTAACCAAAATACACTAAATAGGTAGAAACAAGATAATGTAGAAATAACAATTTTTCCACTTATAAGGGTCAATAACAATAAAACAGTAGTCCGATATGAAAAACATTAAACATTAGCCAAACAAAGACATAAGCTGCTAAACACTCAGTGGGTGATTCCCATAGGGAACAATAACACTAACCTCAAAGAGGCAACACTGGCTCTAAAGAGCAAACGATAACACTGTACCACACCACAATAACACTACATCGGCCGAAGATCAACACTTAACCCTGTGTTGGCAAAGGTTGCAGACTGTCTAGCTGACCGTTTAAAAATATTCTTACTTTATTACAATATTGTCAATCATATTTCATATAACAAATACTTTCTCAACAATATAGTTTTCAATCATTCTTAACTTATACAGTTTCAAAGCAATATACAAGAAATAATAAAATTCAAGTATGTTTATAAAACATTGACAATGGTATAAGTTTTTGGAAAATTTACTTTTGCAATTATATCTATATAAATATATTTTTTACCAAAAATATATATAAATATACACGTCTTGAGAGACATCATGTTCTGAAATCCACTTACCTCTAGTTGTTAAACTAAGCTTCACCTCAAATGTCTGAATCAATATCAATTAGAACCTAAATAAGGACAAGACGACTCAATAAGAATGGATATACTAAGGCAGCAATAAAATATAAATTTCACTCCTAAAATTCGTATCTCACTACTTATTCTGAAACCATTGCTAATTTAATACTCAGTTGCTTTATCAAGTACTCCAAAATCAATACCTAGTAAACAATTCTAATGAGCCAAATATGTAAATCTCTATGTTATTTAATTCTCTCAATACAAGTTGGCTTCCAAATAATCACATGCTTGTAGATCATATTAACCCAAAATAAATATAGAGCATCCATAAAATCTCTAACCGTAGGACTAGTATTCTATTGCATGTATTGACAAAATATTTAGGAACTTGAAACCACGCTATAGATTCTAGGTTCAATAAGTCAGCCCCACAAGTTGAAACCATGCGTAAATCCCAAATAACAAATCCCCTAAAAGCTTTAGTCAAGAGTCTATATGGAAAAGTCCCTGCAAGTCAAAAAGAGACTACACTAGCTTTATCAATTATTCCCATAGATCTTTATGATAGAGGCGTACCTGAACACACAGCAGAAGGTTTCTTCTAAATTTTTCCGTCCCTCTCTCTACGTTTCACCAATTAAACACTATTTTTCCTTTCAGCTTTACACGTTAAAACTGTTTTCACTTTGGCTGAAGTTTAAATCCCATTAAAACTCATATTAAGGTTGTTTAGATTGGCTAGGACTCTAAAGAATTCCAATAACACTTAAATTCCTAATCCAAATAGATTTTAACCTCTTATCCTTTTCCTTAAACAATAAGGAGACTAAAAGTTAAATATAAATAAACCACAAAAAAAATATTCATGTTACCCTCTTTATTATTATTTTTTTTTTGTAGAATATCATAACATAAAATAATATTACCTTCAAAATAAATTAAATAATTCATCAACTCCACTCTAAAAGCAATTAAATTAAATTTATGTGAGACGGGTGTTACAGAGGTCATGTTATTGTAGATGTCAATCTCTTTACTTGTAAATAATTAATCGAGTCACTTTGCTTGCTGACATGACCAGGGACAGAGCTAAGGTTGGGCTTTGGGGGGCGATGGCCCCCTCTAATATTTTGTTTATTTAAAAACAGAGTAAAAAGTGTTTGAGAATAATTTTACTACTAGGCATACTTAATGTGATAGTTATTCTATAAATATAAGTAATAATGAGATAAGAGGCCATGTCATTGTAGATCTCAATTTCTTTACTTGTAAATAATTAATCATGTCACTTTGCTTGCTGACTTGACCAGGGATAGAGCTAAGCTTGGACTTTGGGGAGCAATGGCACCCTCTAATTTTTTATTTATTTAAAATATTAGTATATATATGGGTATTAATTTTAGCAATTTTGTTTTATAAAATTACATTTTATTCCCTTAACAATATCATTGATTCTTTTAAGAGTAATACTATAGTTGTGGGGGGTAAAAACGTCAAGACACCGTGTGGGCCTAGGGCCTGGTCCGAGGACGGGGACTCCGCCAAAGGGCCGTGAGTCGTGGATAGGGCCTCCTAAAGCGGGGGCCCAAAGGCCCGCCGACCAGACTGCCAGCCGAATATGTGTTGATCCGAGGAGAAGGTCTCCTCGGACTAAGGACCTTGGTCCGAGGAGCGCAGCACTTTGTCCAGGAAAGGATTTCTAAAGCTCAGCAAGTTATCCCACGCACCAACGGGACGCCGAGGGGGGAGACAGGGAAGATGTGCACTGCATAAAGCTGCTGCCACCGCATTAAAGGCCTTCCACCTACCCGCCTGGCCGCATTAATGGGGAAATGACTCCTGAGGGGACGGTGGACAGCTTTCTGAGCCTTGGGGAGCGTTTTCAGGGAAAAGACAGATGGGAACCAGTGATGAGAAGTATAAATAGAGAAGGATGGACCATAGGAAGAGGATCCGAATTTTCTCTAAGAAAAGAGTAAGGCACACACTCTCTCTCTCTCTCCCAAAGAACAGAACGTCAGCCAGCACAGAAGCTCCTCGGCTCACGTCCGACGAGGGAAATAGACCACTCCATCGGCTAGCTACATCCAAGAAGCGGACTTGGACCTCACCCCATAGCCTTCTAAAACACCAAGAAGTCTAGGCTTTAAGTCCATTCTCTACAAATTCTATTGTAAATGCCACTTGGGCCGGCCCGATCACGCATTTGGGCCCAAGGCCAACTTTGTGTCCTTACAATAGTCATAAACTTTTCTATAATATTTTTACAAAGTGTTGAGAGAGCAAATTATTATTAGTTTGTATCTGGGCTCTCCACTTATATCATTTTTTTACTTACTAATACCACTCACCACATCATTTATTTATAAAACAAGTTTGTATCCTTAACATTTTTCCCTTTTTAAAGGCCATAAAAATATTTATAGATCTAAAACAAAAAATATATACAAGACCAAAAACATTAGTGCAACAACAAAAATTACCAAAAGCAAAACTAAAAAAAATTTAAGTCCACCCAACAAATTTTACCCAAAACATACAACCTGGTCCTTCAAAAAAGTTTTAGCAAATTTTTTCCTTACCTAGCAGTAAACACACACATCAAAGACCAAAAAAAAAACTGTCAGTGTCTAAGTAGTAAAGCTGGAGGCTGAAGTTACCACAAGTAACCAGTAATGAGCCACCCTCCTAACTCCAAGTCTTAGCTCCGTACTTGGACATAATAGTCCCATTGATGCCACTTTTTTTTTTTTTTTTTTCACAAAATTGAAATCCACCATAATACAATTCCCAAAATGCAAAGCTCACGTGGGACTCACTAACCTTACAAGGTACAACCCACAAAGCATAGTCTAATACTATCACTGACCACCCTATTACCAACTATTCCCCTAAAATGACATTATTAAAGCCTGAAGGGCCGATGTTCATATGGAACATTCATGAAAGGTGCACTTGAGTTTTCAAAGATCTGGATCTTTTTGCCTTTTTTTTTTATTATTATTATTGAGTAAATTGCAAAATATACCCTTGAAGTTTAGAGGTGTTTACACTTTACATCTTAATATTTCAGAAATTAAGTTTTATACCCTGAAGTTATGTTCCATTTGCATTAGAAGTCCCACCGATAGCTTTTGTTGATATGTCTGTTAAGTATTATGTAAGCTTGTGAAGAGTACTCATGATCCAATTTTTTATTATAATAAAACTAAAGATCCAATTGAAACAAGACACGTGGATTTAATTATTACAACTTACACCTTAAATAAGTAACCTTAAAAATTCCAAACTAATAAATAATTTAATTCTATCTTTTACCTCAAAAAATAAAATAATTTAATTATTATTATTATTTTTTTACTTCAAAGGATGAACAAACCCAAACAAGCAAAAATGACGAACATTGACGAACAACCAAAAAAAAAAATGAAAAACAAAAAATCAAACACAAAAAATTGAATCCCACAACAAACAAATACCACAGCAGATTCAAACCCAGAAAACACAACCATAAGATTGGAATGCAGAAATAATTAATCGAACCCAAGAAAATTGAATTAAAAATTAAATAGATGTAATGAACAAAGAACGCTGAAAAAAAAATATCAAACGAGCATTTTCCTTTCGCTCTTACTTGAAGAGATCTAAGAGCACTTCGCCGAATAACCTAATCCATAGAGTCATG
This sequence comes from Castanopsis chinensis, assembly GCA_032878915.1. Classification (NCBI taxonomy): domain Eukaryota; kingdom Viridiplantae; phylum Streptophyta; class Magnoliopsida; order Fagales; family Fagaceae; genus Castanopsis; species Castanopsis chinensis. The sequence goes on from JAVQMG010000109.1 coordinate 10,859,866, forward strand.
ACCCATCAGAGCACAACAACCCATTTGCCCATTAACTGTCGTGACCTATCTGAATAAAACTAAAATACCCATCACCCACTCTTCTCCAATGTTCGCTGAGTCATTGATCTTCTAGTTGAGAGACCATGATTCTAGATATGGGCTCTTCAATCTCATTGTCAACCTTCTAGCCACCGATCTTTGAAACCACTGAAAAATCGAGATGATTAGTGATAGTGACGCCGAAGAGAGCAAGGAAGAAGTCGAAGAACTTGGGGATGAAGTGAGCAGCTGATGATCTTGAATAACCATAGTAGCCATGGTAGCCCAGCATTTTAAGTATTGGTATTCTCATTTTCGGCCTCATCAATTTGTGGAGAAATTTTGATTTTGGTTCATATAAAGATTAGCTACAAAATTGGTTGTAGAATAAGGTTACAACTATACTCAATATCTTTTTATTAGAGTTGAATTTTGAGAATTCTTCTATTGGATTACATTTTCTTCTTATATCCTTCATGCTTGCAAAATTTCTAGAAAATTAAAGATCAATAACAATGCCGTCAATAAATTCTTTAAATTGTTAGTTTTTGTAGTTTAAAATTATACATAAAATATAAGCTTATAGATCATATAGTATATAATATCCGATTGACATAAAATTTGACATGTATATTAAGAATATAAAGAACATACAATTTAATTATTAGATTTTCAAAATATGTAGTAATGTTTATTGTATTAAGTAATTTTGTAGTTAAATTTTATTCCTTTTGTTTTAGTTTAGTTCTTTTATTATTTTGACCGTTGCTGTGTAAGTATTAATTGAGATTATACTGGTTGGATTTGAGTTAGGAATTTTTTGAATACCCAGAAAATGTTATAGAAAAATATATGAATTATTTTATTTTTTGCTTTAAGTTTATTTGATTTTGAATTTTAAAGAAATGAATTTTAATTATTTAAAGTGTTTTAGGCTTCTTCTTTTTTTTTTAAAAGTTGTTTTAGGTTATTTGTTTGAGATGGAATAGTTGAAATAATTAAATCCATGTGTCATGTTTCAATTGGATCATTAGTACACTTCATAAGCTTAAGTGGCACTTAACAGACATGTCAGCAAAAACTAACAGAAGTGGGTGCTAATGCAAACAGAATGTAACTTCTTGGTGTAAAATCCAATTTTTGAAATGTTAAAATGTAAAATCCAAACACTTCCAAACTTCAGGGATGTGTTTTGCAATTTACCCTTTTTTATTTGTTATGATTGGTGGCTTGAAGTGGATGCACATAAGTGCATCGGTAAAATTTACAAGTTATACCCATCCGAATTATGAGTCCAAGTTCAACTTGGATTTTTTTTTTTTTTTAGAATACTAAGTATTTTAATACACACACACACACACAAGAGTTAGGCATTTTTGAATATGCGCCACTGTCAGTTTCTTTAGAACCTTCTTCCCTTGGAATTGTTATTTGAGCACCACTTGGTCTCTTAAGTGGATAAACTTATACCCTAGCCGACTTTAGCCGTTTATACATATATAAAGACAAACACACACACACACACACACACACACACACACACACACACACACACACATTGTTTCAGCTTTGTCACTTGTATGGGAAGCCACATATTGTCTAGGGTTCTAATCGATGCTTTGTTTTTAAGAGAGGTTTTTATGTTTCTTTAGTCACATGCTTTTGGTGAGTGAAAGCTCTTTGGGTGTAGGGTTTGGGTTTTGTGAGAGTGTTTTGGTACCACCTTTGTAATCTCTTTCTTTTGTTAGTGAAACTTTTAGAATTGTACTCAATTTTCAACTAATTTAATATGGATCTAAAGACTCTATTTAATGATTCACTTCGTACTTTTCAGTCTGATAATGCTCATGAATATTTTCATACATCTTTGTCTCAATTTTTTGATGATCATGGTATAATTCATCAATCGTCATGCCCCCATACTCTACAACAAAATGGTGTTGTTAAACACAAAATGCATTATTTGTTAGAGATCACTGATGCCTTAAAGTTTCATATGAGTGTTCCCAAATCATATTGGAATGATACTATTCTTGCTTGTCACATGATCAATCGTATGCCTTCCACTGTTTTAGGTGGTCAAATCCCTTATGTTGTGCTCTCTCCTGATGCACCATTGTTTCATCTACCCTCTAGGATCTTTGGTTGTGTATACTATGTTCATATCTTAGGTCCAAGAAGTGACAAACTTGATAATAGATGCATTAAATGTGTTTTCTTAGGTATTCTTGTACTCAAAAGGGATACCGATGTTACTCACCCACTCTTCGTTGTCGTTTCATTAGTGCTGATGTTACATTTGATGAATCTCAGTCCTATTTCTCTCCTTCGGTTGCTAGTGACAGTTCTCCTCCTTGTCTTCCTCTCCTACCACATGTGTCTCCTTCTGTATCTCCTTAAAAACCACTCCAAGTTTATCGTCGTACGCAAAAACCTTCAACAGAGACTTCTTTCCTGCTTAGTGGCCCACCTCTTGATCCTGCCTCTCTTCCAATTGCTTTGCACAAAGGTAAGCATTTTTGTACCTCTCATCCTATCTCTCAATTTGTCTTTTATGGTCACTTGTCTTCATCTCTCCTTACTTTTACCACATCCTTGAATTTCACTGTTGTTCCTAAGTGTATCTAGGAGGCGAAGTCTATCTCTGGTTGGAAGTCTGCTATGAAGGTAGAAATGTTTGCCCTATCTAAAAATGCTACTTGGTTTTTAGTTACTTTTCCTCTAAGGAAAACTACTATTGGTTGTCGTTGGATGTATATTGTGAAGTATTTTCCTGATGGTTCTATTGAGCGCTTGAAGGCTTGATTGATTGCCAAAGGATATAGCCAGACATATGGTGTCAACTATGCCAAGACATTCTCACCAGTTGCTAAAATTTCTTCTATCCAGATTTTGATATTCGTGGCTACTATTTTGGGCTGCCTATTATTTCAGTTAGATGTTAAAAATGCTTCGTAAATGGTAATTCGAAGGAATAGGTGTATATGGAGAAATCACCTGGGTTTGTTACTCAAAGGGAGTCTAGAAAAGTGTGTAAGTTGCATAAGGCCATCTATGGTCTTAAACAATCTCCCAGAGCTTGGTTTGGTAAATTTAGTGAAGTAATGTTAAAGTTTGGATTCCAACGTTGCCATTCTAATCACTCTGTGTTTCTCATATATACCTCTGCAAGAGGAAAGATTTTGTTGATAGTATATATTGATGATATTATGATCACTAGTGATGACAAGAAGGGTATTGGTGATTTGAAAAGATACCTTCAAAATTCCTTTCGAACTAAGGATCTGCGTAAACTTTTTTATTTCTTGGGTATTAAGGTAGAAATATCTAAAGAAGACATAAGTATATCACAAAGGAAGAATGTGTTTGAAATTTTGGAAGAAACTGGCTTGTTAGGATCTAAACCAATGGAGACTCCTACGGATCCTAATGTCAAATTGTATGAAGATCAAGGGGAGTTGTTATCGAATCCTGAGAGATATGGTCATCTATTTGGCAAACTATATTATCTCACAATTACTCGCCTAAATATATAATTTGCAGTTAGTGTTTTAAGCCAATATATGAAAGATCATCGCCTTCCACATTGGGAGGTTGTTATTCAGATTGTGAGGTATCTTAAAGCACATCCAAGCCATGGTTTTTTGTATAAAGCTAATGGTCACCTATGGGTAGAAACCTACACTGATGCTGATTGGGCAGGATCACCGTCAAATAGAAAATCCACTATTGGGTATTGCACTTTTTTTGGAGAAAACCTGAGCATGAGGGGCAAAACAGTAATCTCATGTACTTCTTTATATACATATAATTATATTTTATGTATTAGGGTTGACTTATCAAACCCTAAACACTTTCACCTTTAACAACAATATAAAATAGAATGATTTGGATAAGTTAGAGTTTATTGTTATATATTTTATTTTTACTTTTTTTTTCTTCTCTTATTATTTTATTCAACATTTAAATTCAACCAAATCCCCCATATATCATTAAATTATTTATATTTCCTCTCCTTTTTTATTTTAAAAATTAAAAATATATAATATTTTGCTTAAATTCAATAAATAAAATTGTCCTCATAAAGTGGAGTAATGCTAAGGAAACACTCATTCTCATACCCAATGGCCAATGCATCAAAGGAAAAACGGAATACAAAACAAATGCCAATTTAGAAACACTAAAAATACTTAATGAGTATATCTAACCAAATATAACATAAAGAAACTAATTATGCACAATAGAATCATCATCAAATTTTGGAAAACAATCGGTTGCCAATGGAGAGTGGTAAAGAAAAAATCAATACAAAGTAAAAAAAGTAGATTAAAAATCAAATGTTAATTAGTAACCGTTAATTGGAAAACAAAGAGGTTGTAAGGAGAAGTAAAAAATAAAATAGAGATAACCATATGGAGAACATTAAAACTTTATAGTGTAATAAAATAAAAAGTTTCATTCACTTAAAAAATTAAATCAATAATCCACAATTAACTACAATCATAGTACTAAATTTAAACTTAAAACTAATCAAACTCTAACCATGAAAACCATATTTCTAATCATAACTAAAAAAGAGAAGTTCTCTAGTAATAATATAAATTACAAAGAAATAAAGTTAAAAAATTTAAATCTCTTTTTTGACATTTCATTTAACCTTTTATATATATATATATATATATATATATATATATAAAGGTTAAAAAAATGTATATTTAAGGTTTTTATTTTTTTTTATACCAATAAAGGAAGATACAAGAACTAAGCCAAGTCTGGATGAGTCCAGTTACATGCACCAGGAACATTAGTTGCAAACTTAGCAAACTTATAGACAGAACCTAGAACAGCTCGAGGAACAAAAAGAGCTTTACAACACACACCCTGATGCTAAAGATTTACAAGATCATGGAGCAAAGTTTTATTAAGGTTTTTATTAATTAACTTAAAAAATAATGAAAAACCAATGGTTAATAACTAAAATAATAATATTTATAAAAAATATATTTAATGAGATCATCCTAAAAAACTTATCACGCGCACTGCGCGGGTATGCGACTAGTATATGTAAAAGCAAAGATCTCATGTGGAAAAGTATGAAGTTTTACTAAGTGACACATTCTATGCAAAGAGAATTGAAATATTCGCAAATGTCACATTAGAAATAAGAACAAATTAAATATTAACTTTTTGTTTTATTTGATTCAATATTTCAAGACCTTTCATTCCTCACATATACACACAAAATTCTTTGCATTTTAATTCACTATTTTCACCTCTTGCACTTCTACCCCTTTATATATACATACTCATAGTCTTCATGTCATCTTATCTCAAATATACACAAACCAAAAACGTTGTCATTTATCTTCAATCTTTTGACGATAACTACCTAGCTCTAACACTGTGTCTCATCTAATCCTAATCCATAAGAGTTAGCTACAACCAAGGAAGGGGAGCTTGTATTTTATATTGAGTGACAACGACAATTACGATTTTAATGTTAAGGTTGGACATTGTGGATTTATGGGTTTTGTAATGATGTGATTGACTGTGGGTGTTTAAGATGTATATTTTTTTTTAGAATTAAGGAAAAAGAGAAAGACACATTCTATATTAACTTTTATTCTATAATATTTCTCCAAAGTTGTTTTTTTTTTTTTTTTTTTTTTTATCGTTACTTCAATTGAATAATTATAATGGATGTTTATGCAATTTATAATTGTTATTTTTTATAATGAGCTCATTACTAATAAAATTTTATAACAATTATGTTATAATACATATACAACATTCTCCAAAACCATCTTACATAAAATATTACAACATTATCCATGCATTGCACAGGTAACTTACTGGTTATGCATAAAATATAATAGATTATATAGTAAATAATATCCGATTGACACAAAATTTGACATATATATTAAGAGTGTAAAGAACATGCAATGGTTAGATTTTCAAAATATATAATAATTTTAATGATTTTGGACAAGTTTATAACCTTAGACTACAATCAATTTTGTAGTTAGACTGTACCCTAATCTAAATGCAAAGTGACAAAATCTAAGTAAAATATTTCATGAAAGCTCTTATTAAGAGGGCAAAAGTTTTTGTCAAAGACAGTCATGACACAGGGAGAATAACTGAGAGTCACAAATAGGTTAAAATTTTAATTTTAAAATGTGTATATGTATATTTATTTCTTTATGGGTGCAGGTCAATGTGGGCAGTTCCAATATTAAATAAAATATTTATTAATATTATTTTATTATTAACATATGTTTACTACACTATAGTTATTTTTATTTTGGAACAACTAAGGGTATATTTAGTAATTGTTTTTCCCCTTATTTTCTATTTTCAAAAAAAACATATTTGTTTGAGACGAAAAAACTTTTTTCGCAACCCAAAATGAATAGAAACAAAAACTACTCTCAAAACTCAATTTGTGAAGGAAATTGAAAACATACAAAATGTTGTTTTCAGTTTCTATTTTTTTTTTTTATACAAGATAGAAACTCTACTCTAGCCTAATCTAAATATATATGTGTATGTGAAGCTCCCTCTTGGAGATTTGAACCTAAACCCTTGCCCCCCATACTCCACAAGTACTTACACTTATGGAGTGATCACTGCACCAAGAGTGCACAGTGACATTTAATTTAATGAACCTATCTCATTTAATGAGTTAACATTATAGTTCAAATTCTAGTAACAACATATTTTTGTATTTTCTATATTTTTCTTCAAAAAATTCTTTTTATAATTTCAACTAACCAAACATGTTTTTTATTTCAAAAATACATGAAATTTTTTTTCTTAATATTCTCAAAAACAAGTTTTTCAAAATAGAAAATAAAAACTGTTACCAAATATAACCTAATGTTTCTGTTCATATGGCACAATATAAATAAAAAGTTCCTTATAATAAACATTGGGTCTTTTCAAAATGTTACTTTATTTTTTCTTCTTAAAACTATATTTTGCGATAAATGCTAGGGCCATAACAAAATATACAACTTTGGCACAACTTGTCCACATGTTGAGTTATGAGTAGTGGATTTGTGGCTCCAATACTTTTTTTAACAGCACTCATAACTCACCACTTGAGCAAGTTATAACAAAAGTTGTGTATTTTTATGACCGTAACAGTTTCATATTTTGCATTGAGCCAAAGAGAGAGAGTTTTTTTTTTTTTTTTTTTGTATGGAAATTATAATGCTTTTTCTATGTGCTGTTGATCATTATATTTTGGGAGGTAGATGTCAATGAGTGTGAAAACACCGCTGATAATATGAAAGGTGAAATCTGTCTTAAGGTCATTATGTCAAATACAAACCTTGATCAATTATTCATCATATCATTCATTCTTACCTGTTAGTTATTTAATTATTTTACAAATTTCTTAATTTTTTGATAAACTTATTTATTCTTGCCTATTGAACTCGTTTATATTATTGTTTATGGTTATGATTAGATCCGTATATTATTCTTGTTTATATAATTACAAAAATAAATTAGTTAAATCTTCTATAAAAAAAAAAAAAGTAAATTAATTCTCAATTAATTCAAATTTGTGATTATTGTGAAAGGAATCTTGTGTTTGGTTTACTTTGTACTGTTGTTGTTGTGTGTGTCAACTGTCAATGTTAATTTTAGGTCAAAATAGCCAAATACCACGTTTTGGCAAAATTTGTGGTAATCTAGCACTATTTTGGAAATATTTAGCAATCTAACAATTTTTTGATACTCGAGTTTCACAAATTCGAGTACCAAATGGAACTCGAGTTCACTGAACTCAAGTTTCATGTGAGTCTGCCTCCATAGCACTGGTTGAGCTGGATTTTGGGCATTAAAAAATGCCACCTAGTACTTAGCTTCTTAAACTCGAGTATTGTGTGCCTTGAACTCAAGTCCACAAAATTCGAGTACTGTGTAAGTGAAATACACAGTACTCGAGCTCCCTAAACTCGAGTATGGCTCAAGTATCAGAGGTGAAAGATCCAGACTCATACTCAAGTTTCTTGAACTCGAGTATTGTGTTAGTGTAGTACTCGAGCTCCCTAAACTCGAGTATGGCTCGGGTATAAGAGGTGAAAGGATCCAGACTCGTACTCGAGTTTATTGGACTTGAGTACTGTGTTATCAGTACTCGAGCTCCCTAAACTCGAGTATGGCTCAAGTTATGATCATCTTTCAAACACAAAACACAGACTCAACTTTTATTTCAAACACAGACTCAACTTTTATTTCAACTCAAAACACACACTCTCATTCTCACTTAAGCATCCAAAACACTCTCACTCTCCTTCACACCAAAACGTACAAACTCCAAACCCTCACTCTACTAGAGACTCTCATCAGCGGCAGAAAACTCTCGTCTCCTCTCATTGGCAACCTCTCACTCAAAACCTCACTCAGCTCTCTTACTATCTCGCACTGAGGTCAGTAGTAAAACACAACCCCTCTCCTTCTACATTTACTCTTGATGCAATTTTTGAGTTTTAGGGTTATTGTCAGTGAGAGAGAAAAAAATAATTCTAGCCCAAGTTTTAAGGTTATTACAATGCATTTATTTTTTAGTAAATGGTACTACGTTGCTTGTGTTGGATTATTAGCAAAGAATGAAGGGAAATTTTTCACTATGATTTTTCCCTAATTGGGTAATAATAAATTGTGATTTACCATAACATTTTGTTGGTAACTTGTACGATATGATATGATACATGATGTTGTCTATTAAAAATTGCGTTTTTATTATGTGGGTTTTTTACTATAGTCTTAGATTTTTACATTTTCTTAAGTTTGACCATGAAAAATGTGGTTGGATTACTTGATATTGGTCTTAGGTGATTATTGTTTGGTTGAAAAAAATTGTAATTTCATTCCATAGACAATTCACTCTTGAATTTGTTCTTGGTTGCTCTTAAGGCCCTTTGACCTTGATTGCGGAAACTCTGTTACTTCAAATTCTCTTCTAGATTTTCCTTTTTATGGTTTTGTATGGCTTTTGCTAGTTTGGCTTTGTAATGCTTTTGTTTGGTTTGGTTGCTTTAGAGACTTAGGAAAACAATAGACTTTGAATAGTTTCCTTATTAGAGTTTTGCAATCAGTGTGGTTGATGGGAGTGACCCTTATTGAACCAAACTGGTAGGGTTGGTTTTAATGGTGGGGGTGGGGTTGTGAAAGAGGTGTTCAATTATGTTTCTTTACTTGTTAAATTGGTAGTTGTATGGTAGACTTGTTGAACTTGATTGCTTTGAATATCTCTTATATATATTGCGAATTGGGATTGATCAAGGGAGGTCAGCTCTGCTTACATTGGCTTTTCTGGTTTTGAGGGATTAACTACTTGAGAAAAAAAAAATATTTGTATTCATTCATTTTAATATCTAATGCAAGTGGTTTAGCCATGGTTGTTGCTCAGTCCCACATGGATGTGTGGCTGAGCTTGAGTAAATATTTTATTTGTTTATGAGGCCATAAAAAGTGTCTCATTTCTGTGTGTGTGTGTGTGTGTGTGTATAATTGCAATTATTTAACTACAAGAGAACATATTTTACATCTCCAAGTTATGGGAATTTTATGAATATGCTTTCAAAATTGGGAAATTTGCCTTTAACACCTTTAATTTATGCCAGATATGGACCCACATCCAGCGGGACCCTCTGTGGATACTATCTCTGTCTTGACAAGGCAGGCTATTCATCGTTCAAGTTTGCTTTGGGATGCTCCTCCAAAAGGCGAGGTATGCACTTGTCCAAAATCATAGTCAATATATGTAGTAGAAAGATTTTTCTTACTATGCATTTGTCCCTAGCATTGGCATTTAATTTTGAACCTTAATTATTATGTGCTATTAATAATGCAACGTTGTTTTGTTTGCAAGAAGTGCCAAGTGTACAGACTTGTTGTCACCGATCTAGTGGTGTGCCCAAAAGTGGGTTAGATCCATAGATTGCCACTTATATCACAGATGGGGGGTTAGATGGGCTACTTCGGGCCCCAAATATAGACCTTGACCATGCATTGATCATGGCGTTGGTGGAGAGATAGCAGCTGGAGACGCACTCATTCCACTTGCCCCACGGTGAGATGACCATCACGCTACAAGACATGGAGGTTATAATGGGGGTACTTGTAGATGGCTTGCCAGTGGTGGGATTTACCAGTATGCATGAGTAGGGCGACCTCTGCTCCGAGTTGCTAGGCCATAGGCCGCTGAGCAAAGAGGTCGGTGCTAGTGAGAACACCGCAGTGCTGTGTGGGCCGAGGGTAAAAGATGTTGGCTCAAGTCACGATTTAGCAACCCTCTCTCAGCTGACGTCACTAACTTGCTTGTGCAGCAGTATACTCGGTATTACATACTAGAGATTTTGGGTAGTATGCTATTTATCGACAAGTCTGGCGAACGGCTCTTAATCATGTATTTGCAGTTTTTTAATCCAATTAGCAATGGAAAGAATTTTAGCTGGGGTAGTGCAGCACTAAGTTGGCTATATAAACACCTCTGTAACGCATCAGAGAAGACATCCAAGTAGATTGGCGATGCACTGCTATTGGTGCAGTTGTGGGCATGGGCAAGGTTTCCCCATATATGTCTTGTGATGAGGCATCCACACCAGGCACTGCCCCTAGGTTCACTTGCTGTTAGGTATGTATGATCTTAGATAGTTACCGTTTTACATTTCCGCGTTAATTGTTTTGCATGAGAATTATGTAACTAACTAATATGAAGGTTATGTTTGTGTTGTGTGCTAGATGGAAAGGGGCTAAGTGCACAACTAAACATATAATGCACGTCCTACGTGCCTATCATATGTCGCTTGCTTCGCTATGGCCAAATCAGGTATCCTGCCTTTGTTGGGGACTGCTTTGGCATGCAGTTTGTCTACCTACAGTTCACTTTGGAATGAATAGACATTTTTTATTTTCAAGTTAAACATTTTGGCATGTATTATTCACATTCATTACACATTTTTTCTAATTATATTGTTAATACGGTTTTTTGCATTTTTTGGATCATTGCAAACTTTTTGGGAGCCATACAAGTCTGTGTTGGGTTTCCTGCCCGCATATTGTACGGCAGGGCAACACATATGGAGGTCTATCGTGCCACTCATACATTTTTAGGTGGTTGAAGGCCACTGTCCTACAACGTGTTCTCCGACAGTTTAGGATGAAGCAAGGCATACCAGTCAATGTCAATACTTCACTTGAACTTAACAAGATAACATTCCAGGGCAAGCAAGAGAGCAACTGGGTTGAAGAACATGCCATACATATTGCTAAATGGGCTGTGCATGCCATAATTGTCGATGCACCACCCCTTCATGGGGAAATGAGCTACAATGACGAGTATATGGTGTGTTTTTGTCCCCACACTCTATGCCATATCAGAAAAGAGACCTCATACTAAGACACTTTAGTAAGTTTACAAATGTACCTCGCTTTGCATAGTTTAGTTCAACCTACTAACACTACTATTGTATACTTGTTATAGGTTGAATCACAGTTGAAGATTTTGGTGAAGTGCGAACCAAGGTCCGAGAACTACATCTACTGTGTTAAAGCCTTGAAAGCTGTTGAAGAGATCGGTCGGTTGACCTTGGACGATGCACGTGCTACGGGCAACAAGAGTGATCTAGCTATAGGGCATGGTCTGCAAGGTGGTGGATGTCTAGGGCATGGAGGAGGCCATCAATCTGGTCGACGTCACACACTAATGCATGACCACACCAATGCATGACCACACCATGGAGGAGGCAAGTCAGCCAGTAGATGAGGTGTGTTTGGACACTAGTTATGACATGGGCTGCGATGCAACTGGTCCACTGTCATCCATGGCACACAATGATGCGGGTCCATCCCATAGGTTTGTCCATGAGGACACATCTCAGTCCCTATCCATGGTTTGCGATGATACCTGCCCACCGACATCCTCTACTACATCTCCGTTGCCCACCACTTATACGTGTCCCCCACTAACCATTGGCATTACCCCTTCAGATGTACATGGTAGAGATGAGACGAGATTCATGCCCACCCCTAGGCCACCCACCCTTGGTGTTGCCCCTCTTGAGTTTGTGCATACCGAGTTCATCTAGACAAAGATACCTAGCCCCCCACCAGAGGCTTTACACATTGAGGATTGGCAGCAAATGCCATAGCGGACACGGACACAGACACAACCTCCTAAATGTGGGACTGGAGATGGTACTATACTACCGATTACATATACATCTATTTATAGTTAAATGATTTGCAATTTAGTATTTGATTGTGTTCTTTTCAAGCAAGATGAGACCCGTCAAGGAACCAGTGAGCAGAAGAAAACGGGGATGATTTCAGTCAGGCTAGGGCGTATTACACTGTATGTGCAGCTGCAGCTGTTATAAAGACCATTGTTGAAGCTGTTCAGGTTGAATTTAGATCTTTTTTTTTGTGGGTTTGGTTAGATATTTTGATGGGTTTTGATGCTTATGATATTGCACTAACTTTTAGTAGCATGTTAAATTTTAGGCTTTGCTTGTCTGGTACCACCTAACCTGAATCAGTTTTACAATGTGCTTGTGTTATAACATTTATGGTTTTCATCCTGCTGTTGATTCTGAACTTGATATGTCTGCATATTCTTGTTCATTTAGCCTTTTTATTTCAAAGTTACGCAAAAAAATAGTTTGTCTAATTGATTTCTTTCCTTGTTATCTATAAGTACGTGTTTGGATTGACGTCTGCGTATGCGTTGCAACTTTTTTTTTAGAAGCGTGTTTCTATGGCTTTATGCCACACTAGTGGGTTCCGTGCATTTTTCACGGGACCTACAAACCTTTTTTTTCAACAACTTTTTCATTAGGCACTGGTCACACATTTAAAAATTATTTTACTACAGTGTTTTCAGTTTTCAGTTTTAAGCAAAATAAGCGGTATTCAAACGGGAACCTAAATCCTCCCTTTCTATTTTCAAGTCTAGGCAGTGTCACATGTCTGTCTTTGTTAATTGGTCACTTTGAGTAATTGTCTAGAGAGTTATATGATTACATGGCTAAAGCTAGATTAAAAGTTTAATTAGCTTTCTAGAATTTTGTCCATAATTCCTCTCACAGTTGTCCTTAAAACATTATTCCTCTTGCTAGAAAACACTTCTTAACTGTTTCATTGTCTTCTAAACTGTATGTGGTTTCTAACTTCTTTATGAACTAGTGCATTTTATTTCTCCAGGCTGATTGGTTGTATATGCAAACAAGAAGGAAACTTCTCCCTTGAAGGTAATTGATTTTGGGTTGTCAGTATTCTTCAAACCTAGTATTGCACTTTATATAGTCAATCAATTTTATATAGCCAATCAATGTGTGGACTGATCCTTGGTTTCTTTTTCTTATGTTAAGACATATGTGGAACTTGTTAGAGACATATATTATGTAAATTGACTAATCTTTTGACAAAACGCACTTTTCTTGTAACTGGGTAGATCTAGGATGAGTTTAGTACTTCAAGGAACAAGAGTTCAAATTTAGTATTGAAGCCATGCAAATCTGTCCAAAAAACAAGTAAAGAAATGTTGTTCATTAAAGCTCGATAGATATCTCGACAGATCATATCTATTGAGGTTTAATGCTGATGCTCGACAGCGGCTCGACAGAAGCTGTATCTGTTGAGAACTATGAAATTCAGATTTTCAGATATGATTTCACACATATCCAAGTATATTTGTGTAGAGTTTCTTTTCTCATAACCCTAGACATATATAAGGATTATTTTAAGGGCCGTCTCAAGAGACGAAAAGTGATACAAAGTGATTATTCATGCATATTGTGACCAGAGACAATTTTCCCTAATTCATCATATTCTTTGCAATTGCCACTGCGTCATTGTGCCAAAGGTTTTGTAACCAAGGAGCTTCTTGATCTTCATTGTTGGATGAACAAAAGAATTTTGCAGTCAACATCTTCCTCTAGTTGGTATGTTACTCACGTACTTGGATCCGTGCATCAATTGATTGGTCACATACTTGGAGACATGCATTGAAAGGAGAGATTGTCACTACATCACAAGTTCAATTGGGTATTGGGGTAAGGGTTCAACTATAGGTTGGTATATGGTACTAGGATTCCTTTTACTTGTAACTGCTTGTTTTGATAATAGTAGATTCTCGGGAGTGGTGATCTTAAATTCACCCGGTGGGGTTTTGCCTTTGTGGTTTTCCCCATTCGTAAACAAATTACCTGTGTCAAATTTATTTCCAGTGCATTTAACTTAGTTGGTGATTTGTTTGTGCTATCACACTTATTGCATGTAATTGAATCTAATTAATTAACTTGGCTAATTAATTGATTAATTTACCAAAGGGGTCAATACATTCTTGGCTTATCATCTTATATTCTTTTCTCTGAAGACTTTGGTAGAATCTCCTTTACATTGAGATTAAGATACTGAAAGCATTGTTTCCTTAGATCATGGTTCTGTGGAGCATATTGTTTAGAACCTTAGGTTATGGAATACCTTAACATCCTCCACTAATCTTGGACATAGATAGTGGAAAAGCATCCTATTGATTTCTCTATTTAGTTGTCAAAATGTGTTTGACATCATAAATGTGCAATTTTGAAACATGTTATAAACTGATTGACAAGTCCAATCCCAATATTTTCATTTCTACTACAAGTATGCCGGATGGAAAGTGCACCTTTTGTTTGATGTCATAATTTATCAAAAATTATGAAGCTTTTAGTTAAACTTGTCGCACTAGTTTTGTGCAGGAATTTGAGCTATTTGACAGAAAGGAGTTGGCTCCACTTCGAGAGCTTATAGAATCCATTATTGTTCCTTACTAAAGGAGTCTGTGTATCTTGTCGAAGATTATATACAAGGGAAACACAATTAAATTATTAAAAAAAAAAAAACACTGGTCCTAACTATAGAGTTTATCCCAAATTGCTTTATATTACAAATTCTTGTGAATGTGTTGTAACTGCTTCTATGCCAGCAATTCTCACGTTTTAATTTTATTTTTTCTCTTTGTGGATCAAGAAAATGCTAAGAGTGCATAAGCAGTCATTGGTGTCAAGACTGCGGTTGTGAGAACAAATTCTAAATAGTGCCTATAGAGTTTACATCATAATAAGTACATATATAAATTGCTTTGGAATATTTTGGTGCGGTCCTAAAGCCCTAACTTCAGAAGACAGAAGCTTTTGTGTATGAAGGAGAAGAAAAGGGATTGGGGTTATGTGCTATGTTTAGATTCCAGAACCTTATTTCTTTTTAAACTTTGGATTTGTGGTGATTGTTATAGACATTGTATTGTAGGTCAAGTGTATCTGACTTACCAATCGAACGTTGGTGCAATAAGATGATCTCTTTCTCTCTCTCTCTCTCTCTCTCTCTCTCTCTCTCTCTCTCTCTCTCTCTCAAGAAACAGACTTTCATTTTTTACCAGGCTGGGAAGGTAGATAGTGAAGTTACAAGCGTTGCTCTATGATTTGAACCATTAAGAAAAAAATAGCGTCACTATGCCATGCTATTTAATATCAATTGGGTGTAAGAATTTGTATTTGCGTCAAACTAGTATATTTTTTTTCCTTGGTAAGTAATATAAATTGATGTGGTATTAAATTTAATCATAAGTTTTACAATTTTCTACTAAATTAATAAAAAATTCACATAAATTGTGACTAATCTTTTCTATAACAGTTTTTAGTTTGTCGAAGTTAATGTTGGGTAGAAACTGCCAAAGTGGTTGCTCAAACATTTCATGAAAGGCACTCAAGTATACAGAACTCGAGTATGTAGGAAGTACAGTACTTAAGTTTGATGAACTCGAGTTTTGTACTTATTACCCATACCTACTTACTGGCTCAAACCATCCTAATTAATGCATAATGAATGGTACTCAAGAGTAATAAACTCGAGTATTTTTTTTTTAGAGAACTCGAGTTCTCTAAACTCGAGTACCTCTTAACCTTCTAACACCTCGCCAGCTTTCAACTATTTTCAATATCTACATTTCCAAGTGTGATACATGTGACGAGGCAAAAGCCTTATTGGTCTGAAGAAGCAAAAGCATTACTAGTAGTTATGTCACCATCTACAAGTCTTTGTTTCTCAGTGTCAGTGTCTCCATCCAAGACCAACGTGCTATCCATTTCCACCTTTGGGTTAACCCTGCTATGATCAATACATAGAGGTAATAGTTGTGAGAGACCGCGCCCCCCAGCCCCCTTTTTTATAGAGGTTAGGCCAAACCCACGTGAATGGGTGGAGTCGTGTTATTGCCTCTCAAAATGGAGGTTCGACTAGTTATATTTACCCCTTAGATTAAGAGTTTTATAATGGAGTCGCCGCTTATTTAATTGTTGGAATAAATAAAAAAACCATAATTGAAAAATTTTTCATTTTATTGATTTGATATTGAATTTACATTGATCATAAGAAATTACATGGTTTTGGTCTTAGATACAATCTAAGATGAAGTACATGGCTATTTCTTAGTTACAATCTAGAAATTGAAAAATTAAAAGGAAAAGTATTGATCTATCAACCCTTGATCTAAGCTCAGAGGATATGTTACAAGGTGGGAATGTGTTAGGCACCCACCTTGCCCGGTGAAACCGGTCTTCTAAACCATAGTGGCCAATATTCATATCATATCATCCAATTTGTTATCAATCAATTTGCATGTTGAATTTAAAGTGTGTGCATGTGATAAACTCTAATTTAATTTATTAAGCATTGCATTTGGATTGAAAAATAAATTCTAGTGAATGTATGTGGATGGTGATAATCTAGATTCAAGGATTTGAAAGAATTGTGAAACAAACATGTTTTTCATGTTTTTGATGTGGATTTAAGATTAAAACTAGTGTTATGCATGAACATGTGAAGAATTACCAAGAACATGTGAAGAACAAATAAGAACATTCAAACATATACAAGGGAATTTAAATAATTACTATCATGTTTTAATCTTCAATTCTCATCATGACAACATAAAAAAATAAGTTAGGAAAAGAGATTATACATTTATGCAAGATCCATATGGTGGAGGAGGAGACTCTTGGTAGAGGTAGGGGTGTACACGATTCGGTTCGGTCAGTTTTGAAGAGATTTTTTTGCACCACACCTATCGGGTGCAGTTTCACCTTATGCTTAACCGCACCTCAGTTTTGGAAGATAAAAACCAGTCTCCACAAGGTGCGGTTAATCTTAGCGGCTCGGTGCGGTTCGTTCAGTTAAGCATGTATTTATTATAGAGTATCAAGGCTCATAACATTCCAAACCAAATACACAATTATAAAGTATCAAGTCTCAACTATAATACAACTTAAATTCAACCTGTCAAATTAAACATGTATTTATTAAACACATTAACACATATAAATGAATCTAATCCTGTTACAACATTCTAAATTAAACACACAATTATAAAGTATCAAGTATCAATTCTCAACCATAACAAGGGAATTCCAACATGGCAGCAACATCAACATTAATATTTCTATCATAGTAATCACATCAAATATAAGCAATAATCACATCAAATCACATCAAATACAAGAAAATAACAAAAAAAAAAATTAGAATCAACAAGAAACATTTAGCGACCATAAAATAAAACTAAAACAAATGAGGGATTAGGGTTACCAAAGACAGAACTACATAGTGGCAGAGCTACGGTGAGAACGAAGATGAAAAGGAGATTGACTATCTTAAGTATTAGGAATTTCGTGAGACCTTGAGAGGAAATTTTTTCTTTGTGAGAAAGTGAGACTGAGAAAGTGAGAATCAGAGATGAGTCTTGAGACTAAGACTGAGAGCTTGTGTTCTTAAATAGTGGAAGGTTAGGTCGGAGCCTAAGATTGATATTTTAAGAGGGAAAAACTACTGTTTGTTTGGTGGGATTAGGGTATGGAAAAAAAATTATGTGGCTGAGTGCAAAAGAGAAGAGAAAAATGGTTGGTGGGAGCCTGAAAATCTGAGATTGAGAGGGAAACACTACTAATTGTTTGACGGGATTAAGGTTTGGAAGAAACATTATGTTATGTGGCTAATTGAGAGCAAAAAAAAAAGAAGAGAAAAATGGTTAGGTGAGCCTAAGATTGAGAAGGAAAAATTAATGTTTTTTCTGCAAGATTAGGGTTTGGAAGAGAAATGAAGGTAGCTGTCCAGCTGAAGAGTGATAACTGAGTTGTGAGTCTGAGACTGAGAGGCATGAGGGTGAGACTTGAGACGTAAGAGGAGCAGATCAACAGAAGTCTAAACTCTAAAGAGTAAAGCGGAGAAATGAGTGCATCTGAGTAGGAGACAACTCAAGAGAGAAGATGTGTGTGGCTGTGATCAAAAGAGAAAAAAAAAAAAAAAAAAATCTTGCACAGTGACTGATTTCATCAGAGACTCAAACAGTAACAGGCATCCTTTTTTTATTTTTATTTTTTCAAAAAATGCAAGTGGCCTGGCTGTAACACACTAACCCATATGGCCACAGCATTTTTTTTTTTAATATATTTTTTTCAAAAAATGCAAGTGGGAGGGAGACACTAGAGTTACTTATAAACATGACCACTCAAAGTCTCATTCAATTCAACCTGACAAACACACATTTCTTGACTTAAAAAAAGGAACTCAGTGGGAACATTGCCTCTTCAAGACCACTCACACACGTTAACTCTTTTTTTATTCAATTTTTTTTTTTGATAAGGATGAACATTGCCTAACGTTGCCTAACTTGCCTCTTCTTAGTTCTTAGAAGTTAGAACGTTGGACTTAGGCCTCTTCTCTTCAGCTCTTCTTAATTAAACATATTAACATATATATATATATATATATATATATAACATCGGGTCTGTTCGGTCTTCGTCGGTGTGCAGATCTCGGCACCGATGGCCGCACCGGTCTGACGTCAGTACTGAAGATCCACCGTCCACCACCGTGTCGGAAACCTTCAGCGAAGCTCTGAGCGGGGCGGGGCGGGACGATGCGGTCAGACTGGTTTTGTCGATGCCGGTATATTCTTGAACAGGTCTAGGTAAAGGTCCTAAGGGTGGAGGAAAAGAAGATTTAGGAGAGGAAGAGTGAGTCTTATTCAATACCTTGAGTCTTAGGAAGACCAAGATATGACAAGACTACTCAACTTCACTAGAACTCAAGAGAGGGGAAGAGAGGGAGTTTTCTCAGTGTCCTTTGGAATGGAGGAGAAGAGGGGTTTATATAGTAGTGGTTGATAAAATATGAATGGAAGGTCATTTAATGAGGGTTGACAAAGAATCATGAACCTAGACCTTATTTTAGCCTTTAGGAAAATTTGGTGCATTAAATATAGAGATTGGTGGGAGTGAGGAGCAAGCAAAATTCGGTTTTCCCGTAACTACTGTAACAGCCTATAGAGCCAATTTCAAAAAATCATATCTTACTCAATTCTGATTGGAATTGTCTCATTCTTATGCTCAAATTAAAGCCCCGGATGTCTAGTTTCTCGAAAAATTAACTTCATTCACAGATTGAAAATATTTTGAGAGATATCAATGAAATGGTGAGTATATGTCATATATTAGAAAAAAATTTCAGCACAAGTAGCATTAATATGTCCCAAATTAGTTTCCAATTAATATTAATAGACTCCAATCACTCCCATTTCAGACTTAATTGATTCAAAATTTACTCTAATTAAAAGATAATTGCACAAATTATTCATTGAATAATTAATGTTTAACTATCTAATTAATAGGTGTGTGCAACCTTACCATAAAATGTAGTCTTAACCAATCAAATCATGATACAACATTAATCTCAATTTGATTATAATTATAACCAATTGGAATCAATTGTTCATAATCACATATAGTTGGACTCAATTTCTGACAGTACATCTTAGCCATTAAAACTTGATTTGATGTTAACTTTCAATCTGATGGTCCAATTAGGGCTTATGACCGATCGATTTGATCGCCACAACATCAAGATCATTTTGATGAAATGAGATTAAAGATTTAATGACCAGAACCAAGATGCATATTTTTAAGGTGAAATTACCCTTTTACTCTTCAGATGAGGTTAAATGCAAGTTGCAAAATGAGGTGTCAACAATAGTTAAATGCTTAGTTTCAGATTTTGTTTGTATATGGTTCATATGAGATTTTTATGCATGGGGTGTATTTCATAGAATGAGTTTTGCAATATTAACTATGTACAACTGCTGATATATATATATATATATATATATATGTATAACATTTTTGTCAAAATAAATGGAGCACAAATATAAAAGAATCAAGCCTGACCATATCATAGCAAATAGAAAGCATGCATAGTAAGATTATTTTATTTAGAACCACCATGTCAATGACACCTGAATAAGTAATTGCTTGTTAGCTGAAAAATATGCAATTCCTTTTAATTTATAAGTTACACACATAAACATAGTGGGGGTCTAAACACAAGAAAATCTAGCAAATCCTTTGAAAATATTCAATCTAACAACACCTTCAGAATAAGCAAGTGTTAGAACTACATAGTTTATATATATATATATATATATATATATATTATGTACTCATATATTAGTAAATGACAGTTGAATTCCCAATTAGTGACAAGTATAGTTCACATGTGGCTTAATTGTATAAAACTCATGGGTTGATAGATAGAGGTAATATGATATTTTGTTGACTTTTACAGTAATGTGAGTGTTCATAGTAATATGAATTCATTACTTAACAAAGAAATTGGCTTAATAAAATAAAGTCGAAATGGTTGACCTTTTATTATTTATATGTGTAAAAAAAAAAAAAAAATATATATATATATATATATATGGTTAAGTGCACATTATGTCTATGTGTATAAATTATTTCAATGATCAAGATTCAATTAATTATATGTCTATACACAAAGTTGATGAGGTTGAGTTTGAATATAAATTGTTTTTATCATACACCAAATTTATTTAAGTGGTTATAGATTATGACAACTACAATATTCTTTGAACAGGTTGGTGATGGATTTTCACTATTTCTATATGTACTGCGATGGAGAGACATATTTTAATGAGTTGCATGGGTTGTCATACCAAGGCTCGAACCAAAAGCATAAATGTGTTAAGGTGAAGCGTGGGATAAGCCTTAGGAAATTGCAACAAAGAATATTAACGGAGATGGGGTTGGACCACTTTAGGCATAAAATTTCCATCGCTTGTCGAGCACCTCAACGGGTTGTAGATACCCAGGTTCTCTAAAATTCACTACAATTATTGGGTGGCGCCGAAGTGAAGATGATGTGGAATTTGTTGAACAAATGCTGGTGAAGGGATGCATTGCTTCGGATCTCTATATCACTGTTGAGCCCTCCATAGTAGAGGCCGAAGAGGGTTCACAACATACTATTTTGGATGAAACTATAGATGAGTACATCAAGTCAATACCGTTACAATCTTATCAAGGGTGTGAAGAGAACACAGGAGATGGGTATGACAATGAACCATGGCAAACATTTCCGCATGTGAACTCGATTGAGGAGGTGGTGGAAGGGCCCCAAGAAGTGCATGAAGGAGAGCATTTATCTCATGATGAGATTCATAGGGGCACATCTAAAAATGAAGATGATCACGGAGTTGGTGACGATACAATCCATATTGATGTTACTGGGGATGAGTTTGAAGAGCTCCTAGATACCATCGATGAACATGAGGATATTGATCACATAGAAGAGCTGCTTGTAGAAGAGAATAGGCACACATGCCCCGGTCCCAATCCTATGCTGGAATGGTTCACTAAAAACTCTTGGGATAATATGTTTGATCTATCACTAGTTATGCAAACGACAGTATCAAGTTGGCAGCCTAGGGAGCAACCAATGAAAGGGATGGAATTCCTAACTAAATTGGTGGTGCGACATGCATTGACCTGGTACGCAGTGCGGGAGAATTTTAGCTTCAAAATTGAGCATTCAAACTCAGAAAGGCTTATGGTGAGTTGCGAGGATGATTCTTGTCCATGGTCAGTCCATGGGATCTGTTGCAAGGAAGACAATGTCTGGAAGATCGCAAAATTCAAAAGCCCCCACACATGCGACAAAATTCAGAACGATCATGATGGTCAGATGCTTGATTTGGAGTTCCTAGCATACGTACTTGAGCGCTATATATGAAAAGACCCTGCGTATTAGATAAAGTCCTTACGACACCTTATTTTGGCAAACTTAAAACACGATGTATCTCACGACAAGATATTCTTTAACTTGCATTCTTTTTTCAATACAATGTAGAGACATTAGTCTTCATGGAAGTATTAGCATGATCTTTTTTCCCAACACCCATGAATACCTTATATTATGAAAAATGAAATTGAATTAAGAAGAAAAATGAATAGAGAGAAAGAAATATTATCTTCATCTTATAGCCTTACAAGTCTTCATTTATTTTCTTAAACTATAATTATTTAACTTGTATTCATTTCTAACGTAATAATTATGGTTCACGTACAAGGAATGGGATGCCAAACAAACGGCCGTTGCAGCTATATACGGGGATTTTAAGGAGTCTTATGCAGAGTTGTCGCGTTTTTTGGCAAGATTTAAGAATGCAAGTCTGAGTACAAAGTATAAGTTACTAGTGGACGATAATTACCAATAGGGAACCTATACATTCAAGTCCGTATTTTTAGCGTTTTGTCCATGTATTGTTGGGTTCAAACACTGTAGGCCTGTGATCAGCATTGATGCAACCCACCTCTATGGAAAATATAAAAGGAAATTGATGATTGCCATGGTGACAGTGCTAATAATAAAATTTATCCATGATCCTTTGCCATTGTTGAGAGTGAGAGCACAAAGACTTGGGGTTAGTTCTTGGCTTGTATAAGAAGGTACGTTACCAGCCAGAGCAAGGTGTGCATCATATCTGACAGACACCCGGGATACAAGCTATTTTCAGAGACACTAGTCAAAACTTTTTGCAGCCTCCCATGACAGAACATCGTTAATGCCTTCGTCATCTATGTAGCAACGTCAACACTAGATGAAACAATGAAACTTTAAAGAATCTAATATGGAGGGTAGCAAGTGCTACCCAGGAGAGAGAATTCAATACCACCTTCGATTTAATTGAGAATGTCAACCGGAATGCGCACCAATATCTCAAGGATGTGCTCAAAGACAAATGAGCTCTAACTTTTGACAAGGGTTACCGTTATGGGGTGACCACAAATATCTCTGAGTTCTTCAATGGTGTTCTAAAAGGTGCTCACAACTTGCCCATTACAGAAATGGTGAAATACAAATGGTTTAAACTGAATGCTTACTTCGATGATCGTCGCAATAAGAGCATAGCGCAGTTAGATTTAAGGAAAAAATGGTGTAAATATGCCTTGGACATCTTCATGAGAAATAAGGAGAAGGAGGAGCATTACAGGGTGACGAGATTAAGAGCGCACAACAATCATATCAAGTAGATACACTGCATAATCTAGGGTCTGCTGGACATGGGGATCACACACATGGAGTTAATTTGTTGCAAAGAACTTGCACATGTTAGAAATGGAAACTATACAAGATACCATGTTCACATGTCATTGTAGTTTGTATTAGGTATGGACATAATCCAGAGCAGTACATTGACCTATGCTATAACGTGAATGCATTGTTCTGCAGCTATGCTCCCGTTTTCCATGCGTTGAAAGATAGATTATCATGGCCGGATCCTAAAGAAACTTGAAAGGTCATCCTTAACCCCCGATGAGAGAAAGGTCACCCTGTCTCAACATGAATCAAGAATGAGATGGACGAAGGTGGGAAGCGGTCAAGAACCACACCATGGAAGGAGGGGGGGAGGAAGGTGCAATGCGGGTTGTGTAACCAAGAGGGGCATAACAGAAGAACATGTCCTAAGCGGAACAAGGTATCGACAAGTGGTGGTCTCGCGGACTAGGTATGCTAAGTTTGAACCGTGGCATCCTTCTAAATGCAACTTGAAACAAAATGCATGATATATGCCATTAGATCAAAATGCATGCTATATGCCATTCAATTATGTATTTTTGAAACTTGAGAAAAATTGGATAAAATTTCAAGGACCAAATATATAAAAAGACATTAGCATTGCCATTTGGTTTGTCGCAAAAATTGCATACTAATTGTTTAATGTAATGTAATGTGTAACTACCCTATGTGTAATGTAATGTTTTTCATTTTTTTTTTTCTCTGAAGGGTGTTAGGTCATTTGTGGGTTGGCCATGATTTCACTTTCCATTTTTAACCTATTGGATCTTAGAAGTTTTCTTTGATTGCATAATTTACAATTGTGAAGGCACTCTCCTTAGCATGATCATCTTCAAGTACCCTACCATTAAGGGTGTGAAATTTTTAAGCTCATAACCAATTAGTCATATAGTTGTAATACACTACTTTAAGGCGAAAATTGTAATTTTAGATATATATATATACATACATACATATACTGTGTATAGTTTATGTTTCAAGATTTTTTATGTAATCAATTATATGATCTTAGTTAATACTATTTATTTTTGTCATGTTATGAGAATAGGAGGCCGAACAACAGTAGCTTGTTTGGGCCTTTTCCCATGTTTTTGGCCAAAATCCCTCAGCTTGCTTTATTGTAAGTACGGTTTTTGTTGTTTCTCACTTTATGTTCATCAATTTGTTTGTTTGTCATCAATATATCTTGAAAACTGAAACAATGTGCAATCTTTAATCTCTTTCTTCAATTGATGAAAAATATTTTTGTACTCAGAGACTTGTCTTATAACAATCTTAGTGGACCAGTGCCTAAATCCCCAGCTAGGACCTTCAAGTATGGTTGCTATGCCACATCCACTACCTCTCTCTAACACTTTTATGTAGAAAATTATTGTATTTACACTGATTTTGGTTTTTGTTTCACATTTGTCTTATCTAGTATTGTGGGAAACCCATTGATTTGTGGAACTAGTTCCAATGAAGGTTGCTTTGGATCATCACCTGGTAATGCTCCAAAGTCTAAACCCTCCTCTGGTTTTAGACCATCTCTTTCTTTCTCTCTTACTTTTGTTTATTAAAAAAAAAATTTTTTTTTTATGGTCTTTGATAGGAAAACACAAGTCCCAGACTAGCAATTGCACTAGTGGTCACCATCAGCTTTATCTTTTTCTTATGTCTAGCAATTGCCATTTGGTGCAGAAAGAGACAGAAATCAAACTATTTTACACATCAATGGTCAGTAGTATTCACTATTCAATTGAAAACTCCTCTAGTAAACAACAATGACTGATTTTGATTTTTTACCTCAAATTGGTCTTTAATATTTTTTGCAAACAACAAAGAATAGGGACTTACAAGCTTAGGTAACCTAAGAAAGTTCACTTTCAAAGAGCTCCAATCAGCCACTAAAAATTTTAGCTCCAACAACATCCTTGGCACTGGAGGTTTTGGAAATGTATATAGGGGAAAGTTAGGAGATGGAGCTATGGTGGCAGTGAAGTGGTTAAAGGATGTGACTGGAGCCACGGGGGAATCACAATTTTGAACAGAATTGGAGATGATCAGCTTGGCAGGTCACCAAAATTTTCTCTGGTTGATTGGATATTGTGCCTCCCCTAATGTGGCCTCTAGACTTAGTGGTTGGTCCTATCTTACTTTGCTGCAACTGCTGTCACTAAAAGTCATTGTTAGAAAGTGTATAACTGACCAATTTTTATTTAATTAAAAAAAAAAAAACATTGTTGGCATGATTGATTTTTATTGTTCTCTTGATAGAGTACTACAATACCACAGTTTGATCTTGCTGTGGACCACAATTAGTTGGGGTTGTGTGCATATTTGTTTTAGTTCAAATGTCCAACAAGTGTGTTGGGACCAACGTGTAGTTCATTTTAATTTCTGGATATCTTTTCTTTTGCTTTAATCAGTAATTGTTTCCAATGGCCAATTTCCTTATAATAACGAAATTTCAAATATTGAGATTTTTTTTTTTTTTTTACTTTAGAATTTGTAGTTTCTGTAATTTTCCAAATTAATTGAAGTATTGGTTAATATAATAAGTCAAATTCTTAACCAAATAAATTTACCACCAGACTGACTAATGATACAAAGAACAAAAAGGTTAATAGCCAACTTTAAGCATAAGTTTAAACTTCCTTTTACTTTAGGCAACCGTTTGGATGCTTTTTTCTTCCCATTTACAACCTATATTAGTCAAAAAATATGTACTTAATGAGTTTTGAGGAGGCTTTTTTTATTATTTAATAACGTTTTTAGATCTTTAAAATTGCTATGTGACTATTTGATCAAAATAAAGAGGCAATCTTATCTGAAGGCCACTATTAAGGAACCCGACCCATACTCGAGTTCAATGAACTCGAGTATGAGTCTGGATTGTGGAAGTATCATACCCGAGCCATGCTTGAGTTTGCGGAACTCAAATACTGTAGATGTAAGATTACGCAATCCTCAAGTCCACGAAACTCGAGTTCACGACACATAGTACTCTAGTTTACGAAGCTTGAGTAACAAGTGACATTTTTTAATGCCCAAAATCTAGTTGAGCCAGTGCCATGGTGGCAGACTTACACGGAACTCGAGTTTAGTAAACTTGAGTAGCATTTGGTACTCACGTTTAAGCAATAAAAAGTGATAAATTGCTAAATATTTCTGAAGCGGTAAATTGCCATAAATTTTACTAAAGCATGCTATTTGGCTATTTTTGCCCTTTAGACCTAGCTAGCTAGCTTGTTGGTTGAAGAGTGAAGAGAGAAGTGAATATCTCTGATCTGGTTCTCTCTTTCTCTGATGGGATGATGACAACAACTTCCATACTCTTGTCCCACCTCCGTCGCTCTCGTCCTTACTACTCCCTTCTCCCCACTCTCTTCACAGCGCATCTATCAAACCCAAACCCTCTCGCCCCACCTCCGCACACGCGCTTCACTCCCCGTGTGAACCCACTCCTCTTCCATTCCCGCGCTTTCTCCACTCCACTTGGCGGCGAAGGCGGAGATGTTCCCCTTCAAGAAGATTCGATTCTTCCTGTTCGTCACCTGATTTCGTTGCTCGATGCCTACCACGACCTCACTGGATTGCCTTGGTAATCTTTCTCTTTCCCCATATATTTTATTTAATTGTTCGAAATTACCTGCAAACTTCATTTCATTATTTCTTCTCTCTCTGTTTGTTTTCCTAGAATATGTTGGAAAACGGTGGATTTGTAAACTTATCTTTTATGTTTTACTTTCAACTAATTTTAAACTAATTTCTCTATCTTTTATGTATTCGATTTTGAAAGTACGGAGAATATACAAAAATAATGTAATGTAATCCAATAGTGGATTTGTCATCCAATTAAAAAATATTGAGAGGGGTAACTTTGTTTAAAATTCATTGTCAAAGTCGTAAATTGCTCTAAGATAAAATAGAAAGGAAAACAAAAAAAAAAAGATATTGTTTTTGGGCATTTAATGGCTTAAGGTTGAAGAGTTACTTTGTTGATGATTTTATGGTTGAGAGTATTTATTTCAATTTTGATACTCAAGGAACCAAAATAACACCAAAAAGTATTTTAGCTTATTGTATTTTATTTTATATTTTAGATATAAGTAAATAAATATGAGTACTTGCTATTATTTGAATTGTGTGTTTCGATTAGCTTCTTGTTGAATTTGGCAAAGTGTTGAAAATGTGAGGCTTTTAAAAAGATGTACACACACTAATAAGCTTTAACCAACTGCTAATCCAAAGCCTTGAGCTTTTTTATTAGCTTATTTGGCTTATTTTGGTAGGTGCAACCATTTAAAGCTCGACTTTTGCCTAAGTACAACTTTACCTTTACACCCATCTATTTTTTATGCAAAATAAGCTAATCCAAACACAAAGTAATTATAAAGTGAGCTTTTTGATAATCTATTATGTGTCAAGGAGCTAGGTAATTTTTTTTTTCCTTTTGTGTTTTACTAATTATTTACATATATTCACTATTGTAGTTTATGAATTTATTATGACCTTGTAGGTGGATAGTTATTGCTTCCTCTACTTTGGCAATGAGAGTTGTACTGTTCCCAGTACTGATTTTGCAACTTAAAAAGTTTAAAAGGATTGGAGAGTTATTTCCTAAATGTGAGTTTTTGTTTACTATGTCTTTGTAGCTTTTTGTTGCATTCATTCTTCTAAGTTGTTTCTATTATTTTCTTTTTAATTACTTTTTTGGTTCACTCTATAATGTCATTTGAACTCCTATTCATGTTGATTTTTCTTGCGTATTGATGAAAATGGAAAAGAGGTACAATAATCTGTTAGAAAAAAAGTTGTTGGATAGCACAATTACACACTGACTAGTTTAATTACAAATTGAGATTCAAAGAATCTAAGATTTCATCCAATCATATAAAGAGCACATTATTTTGGATAGGATATAATGGTTAATAGATGTGCCAGACCTGAATTAGTCTGTTGAGACTCCAGAGCTGACCGCAAAAGTTTTAGAACCAAGGCTTGGTTATTGTTGAACTTAATTTTATGTAACTTGTTTCAAAGGCACGGATAAATCACCCAGTGATCTTTTGCAGTCTGTGTTCTACTTATCAATGAAAGTCAGGAACACGAGAAGCGTAGTAGGAGTTGATAGATCTAGCTTTTAGCCTCATACAGCCAACTTCCAAAGCTGAAAACTGTGTTATGATGTGTTGTTTGAGTACTTTTGTTTAGTTTGCCTTTGATTGCTGTTGCTTAGCTCAAATTTGATTGCTACTTATAAAATTCATATGCATTATTGATTCAGTATGGTCGATGGAGCATGTATTTCTTGTCACAAAAACAAAACCCCAATGAGCATTGTCAGTTGGCGTGGGAGTCTTTTTTATTGCTTTGAACTTCTTTTCATTTTATTTTATTTTTTGATGAGGAAAAGAACTATATTAAAAATGTGACAAAGAGGTGCAACCTAATACAAATTGACAAGAATACTTCATCGTGGGGTTACTGTTTTGAGAACAAACAGTTTGTATGGAAGGCAATAAGCTCTAGCTTAACTGGAACCTCCTCCCCATACGAGTGCTAGGTGGAAAAGTGACAAAGAGGTGCAACCTAATACAAAGTGAAAAGAGTTCTTCATCGGGGGGATACTGTTGTGAGAACAAACAGTTTGTATGGAAGACAATAAGCTCTAGCTTAATTGGTACCTCCTCCCCTTGCAAGTGCTGGGTGGAATGTGAGGTCATGGGTTTGGGACCCACTAGGTGCATGTGTAACTTACCAATGAGGAAAAAACAAGAGCGGGCATGTGAAGCTTGGCTGTTCCTGTAGTTGCAATGTAGTCTGCTATATTATATACATGCCAAAATTGGATTCTATGATTATTCTACAGGAATGGTGATAATGGTTTGTTAAGATAGCTCCAAGATATTACTTTAAGAAAGGTTGCCAAATGAAAGTTATGTGAGAAGAATAATGCTGTCTTTACTTTGGTTAGGGTTTTTTTTTTGGTCAATACCTATGTTTCAAGTATTGTGGGTCTTTCAATATCCTTAATATCTTGTTTGACCTCTTTATTGTTATTATTATTATTTTTAATATACCAATAAAAAAAATATTTTTAAGATTTTTTTTTTTTTTTTTTGCTTTATCCATTATTTTTCCATTAACTCATGTTGTCTCTTGCCATATTTCTCCACATGTATCCAACAAAAGGAAAGCTGAGAGAAGGGAACGAGCTCAAAAGTTCTTGTGCAATTTTTTTTTTTTTTCATTTTTCATGCTAGAGCTTATTAATTTCAATTATTCCTTGCCATAATATTTTGTTCCAAGCCGTTATTATTTATAGTAGCATGGCATTATTTTGCTAATTGATAAACCTTGACTGGTGGACATTATCATTATCAGCACTCTACCTTTTAATTTTATTAACATCTATAATGAGGAGGATCTGTTTTATATCATTTTTTTGGTTCTCTTACCATAGAATCCTCTTCCTTTTCAGTGTTGTTCATCTATTTAACTTACAATTAATTTTTGTTTGACTCTCATATACATTTCTCAAAGTGCCTCCTCCATTGCCACCACCTCTGTCAGGAAAGAGTTATATTGATCAATTTTTACTCTTCCGAAAGGAAAGAAGAGCAATTGGATGCCCCTCATTTTTGTGGTTCCTTGCATACTTTTCTATCCAGGTGATACATCTGTCTTAATTGTTGGAATAGTTTTGTTCATTATATAAACAGCATTTTTTCCCCCTTCTCCTTGTAATTACAGATAGCTTGATTGTCTTTGAGTTAATATTCAAGCCTCTTAATAACGAATTAACTGCTGCAAGCAAACTGTGGGTGATCTTGGTTCTTTTGTATTTGTATTGAGCCAATCCCAGTTTGTGTTTACTTACTGCGTATAAATAAAATGAAAGCACCAAAAGTGGGGAGTCCATGAATGATTGATGTGGTGAGGAGACAGACTAAATATAATTTGTATTCCTACAGAATTATGAAAACCATATTAGCCTGAATATGTAGCTACATAGACGAAGTTTCTGTAATAATTGATCTTGCTTGTATTTAAAATTATCTGCAGGTACCATGCTTTTTCTTGTGGATGACTAGTATTAGAAGAATGTCGCTGGATCATCATGCTGGGTTTGATTGTGTAAGGCACTGACATATGAGATAGATAAATCTAAAAAATTATGTTTCAAATATATTAGTTTCATTTTATTGTAAGTAGTGATATCATGATCTACAACTTGCATATATTCATAGCTGAAGACCTTGTTTTTTATTCAACTGAGAGTAAAAAGAAACTTTCTTATTAAGCTGCTACCTTTCTTGAAAACTTTCCATTGATTATATTTTTCCTTTATCCCTGAAAACGACCATCAGGATATGTTTTACACACGACACTCCAATGGGTAAAAACAATTAAAGATGACAGATGGAGAAAAGGCTAGTATAGATCAAATTAAAAATTGACCTGACATGAATTTAGATTGGTCCATTATTTGTGTAAAGAACTTGTATGCAAGGTGCAATAAACATTCTTAAGAAGCATCAACTAGAATTTTCCTTATTATTCACGCTCATGCTTCTTTGTCCTTGAAAACCAGTTAAGATGCCTTTTGGTACATGGCGTTCCACTTGGGCATGGTTTTTCACTAAAATTTTCTGAAGTCAGGCATGCTTCTTTTGATGATATATTAGATTGTGTTTATTGCAAAAAACTGAAAAGATTATATAGCATTGTAGAGGAATTCCAAAAAACAACTTCATATAAGTTTGGCACATTTATCTGGAATGTTGTCACTTGTCATAGTATACAATTTTATAACTATAAGGGTGTGTTTGTTTGGAAGTGAAATAGGGTGGATGGAAAACTTTAGAGAGAAAATAGGAAGGAAAACTTTGTAGAGTGTGTTTGGTTGGGTGGGGAAGAAGGAAAATAAATGGTAAGGCCTAGGTGTTTTCTCCCTGGGCCCACCAAAAAATTTTCTCCTCAAAATGGAGAAAAAATTGAGTGGGGATAAATTTTTTCTTAATTGACAAAAATGCCTACGTACATATTCTTCAAGTTGCCTTTATTGTTTTTTTCTTTTCCACTGGCAGTACGTTGCCCCTTTTTTGTTTTTGTTTTTAGTTTTTAGTTTTTTTTTTTTTTACTGGGCTGTTGCCTCTTTTTTTTTTTTTTTTTTTTTCTTCTGGCAGTAACATTGCCTCTTCTTTGTTTTGGGATATTATTTTTATTTTTTAATAAATTTGGATGATTGCTCTTTTTTTTTGGTGTGGTTATTTGTCACTTTTTTGTTTTATTTAAGCATTATTCTCTAATAAGGGTATATGAGTAAATTTATACAAATTAATTTTTTCTATCCTTTTACTTTTCCATTTTCAACCAAACAAAAAGAAGAGAAAATAAAATCTTTTCTATCCTCTCACTTTTCTATTATCCCACTATTTTTTATTCCCCCACTTTTCCACCCCTCCAACCAAATGGACCCTAAGGCTATGTAGCACATATAAGAATTATTTAATTATTTATTTATTTCTTGAGTATCTTAGGACTTTCTCCTGTGATGGTAAAATTGCCAAAGCTCCTAATCTCAAGTTGCATCTTAAATGCAGTTATAGCTGAAACTCATACAGTATCTTTTGTTTTTCCTCATAAATATAATTTACATTATTGGAAATCTAGAGTGCATTGGAAATTTATTTCTTGCTACATGTGATGCTCATCTTTGTATTCTGGAAAATTTATAGTGCTGTAGAGAATGTTTGACCATGTTGCAGTTTTGAATTGTTGATATTTATTATGACTTTTAACTTTACTGGAAATAAATATCTCACATTCATTACAGGGTGGTGCTTTATGGTTCCAAAATTTGACTGAATTCTCACACGGTGTTTCGGGCCCCATCTTTCCTTTGTTGATTGCTGGCTTGCACAATATTAATGTCCAGGTATTTGGCTCTCTAGTCTAGTCATCATAACATGCAGTTATACCCCACTTTTCTTAGTGATCATGTGGTTGAATCTCCAAGGACAACCTTTTATTGCAAGGAGATGTCATTCTTATTGACTCAGCTCAGTTGCTGCTTCTAGACTGAATCATGCTTTTTTTCTTGTTACATGACTTTGTTCTAGTTTTTTTGTATAGTAAAAATAATCTTCCTAAAGAAAAAACAAATGCACATTATGTTCCAAATTTTATGTGCTTTCCAAAATGGAAAATGCTATGTATAAAGGTTCAAGATACTGTAGTCTTATTGATGCCATAAGTAATTCCAGGCACCATCCTGGTTTAGCTTTGGTGTATTGGTTCAGTGAGTCATATTTTTGGTTCCCTCACAAATCTATCCCTACATGGCCACGTGGGTGTATGTGCTTGCACTTTTTACAACTTGAGTATAGTTTTGGCTATACTTTTCAATGTTTTTTTTTTTTTTTTTGATAGGTAATCAGAAAACTTTTATAAATGATAGAAAAAAGAGGAATACAAAGAGTTCATGATGATGAACAACTGGAAAAAACAAAAAAGAACCAAACAGCACAACAAAAATAGGGAAGTCAGGAAACTAATCTAAGGGAGGACAAAAATACAGAGAGAGAAGAACCATTAGTAAAACCTCAACACGAAGACCACTCCAAAAGGCTACGAAGGCACAAAAGCTTTAACTCATCCAACGTCTTCTCTTTGTCCTCAAAGGATCGGCGATTACGTTCCAGCCACTCAACCCACATTAAACACCCCGGAACCAAGTTCCAAATATCCGAGTTATGCTTCCCAAGCCACTGATGCCAACAAGATAACAGGCCCGCCACCGATCTTGGCATAACCCAAAGAATACCAAAGGCCTGAAGCATAAAAGACCATAGGGAATGGGTAACAGGACAATGAAGGAGAAGGTGATTAACCGACTCCCCATTACAGCAACACATACAACACCTATTAGCCAAGGGGCAACCCTTAAGCATAAGGTTGTCCAAGGTGAGGGTTCGACCATGAGTAGCGGTCCACAGAAAGAAAGCCACACGCTTAGGAATCTTTGGTTTCCAAACACCTTTCCAAGGAAACAAAGAATTTGAAGTACCCCGGATCGCATGGTAGTAAGACCGAGAATCAAACTTACCATCCCCTTTAAGCCGCCAAAAAAGAGAATCTCTCCTATTACCTTGAGGAATACGAGTTTGGACAAGCTGAAGAAGAGAGTAAGAAGTGGCCAACTCCCAATCTTCAAAGGCTCTATAAAACCGTAAATTCCACACTCTAACTGTACTTCCTTCTGGATTCCACAAAACCTCGGAGATACAAGCATCCTTAACCGCAGAACACACATAGAGCTCAGGATAGAGATCTTTTAGAGTATAGTCGCCAATCCACCTATCATGCCAGAAGCGGATTCGAGTGCCTTCACCAACTGTAAACGACAGATGCTTAGAAAAGCTCTCCCACCCTTCAAAAATGCTTCTCCATAGACCACACCCATGAGACCTCCTGCAAACATTAGTCTTCCACCCCCCTTGACCCTCTCCATATTTAGTGGAGATAACACGACGCCAAAGGTGGGTAACTTCATGACCATATCTCCACAGCCATTTCCCTAAAAGAGCTTGATTAAAATGCACCACAATTCTTATCCCCAACCCACCCATCTTGATGGGTAAACACACCTTTTCCCAAGCCACCAAAGGATATTTGAAGCACCCCTCAGAAGACCCCCAAAGGAAATTCCTCTGAATACTTTCCAATCTCGCCGTCACAGCTTTAGGAATAGTGAAAAGGGATAAAAAGTACGTTGGGAGACTAGAGAGAGTACTCTTTAGGAGCATAAGCCTACCACCCTTAGATAAATAAAGACGCTTTCACCTAGAGAGCTTCTTCTCCATCTTCTCCAAAATAGGATTCCAAATCGAGGCAGTTTTAAAAGAAGTTCCCAATGGCATCCCCAAATATTTCATAGGCAAACTATCCACTCTACAATGGAGAATATTAGCCAGAACGTCTAGATTATTCACCTCCCCAATAGGGACAATCTCACTTTTCCCTACATTGACCTTCAAACCCGTAAAAGCTTGAAAACAAGTCAACACCAACCTTATGGACAACAGCTGTTCCCTAGAGGCATCGCAAAATATGATAGTGTCATCAGCAAATAACAGATGGGAAATACTCACACCAACAGAGTTCCCTGCTCCAACATGAAAACCCCGAATAAGATTACACTCCTCTGTCTTCCTCAAGAGTCTACTCAAGACCTCCATTATCAAAAGAAACAAAAGCGGGGATAGAGGGTCCCCTTGTCTTAACCCACGAGAACTGCCAAAGAAACCTTCAGGGGAACCATTTATCAGGACAGAAAAACGGATAGACGAAACACAAGCCTTAATCCACCCCCTCCATTTCATCCAAAACCCATCCGGTCCAACAAATAAAACAAGGCCTCCTAGTTCACATGGTCATAAGCTTTCTCGATATCCATCTTGCAAGCCACGCCCGGAATTTTGCTCTTCAGCCTTCTATCCAGGCATTCATTTGCAATAAGCACTGAATCCAAAATCTGCCTTCCGACAACAAATGAATTTTGAGTCTCAGAGATGAGCTTATCCAAAACCACCCTCAACCTATTTGCCAGCACCTTGGACAGCAGCTTATACACACTACCCACCAAACTAATGGGGCGAAAGTCCTTGATGTTAATAGCATTACTCTTCTTAGGAATTAAAGTGAGGAACGAAGCATTCAAAGACCGCTCAAACTCCGAGTGACGATGAAAGAGAAACCCATTGCATCCTTTTCCACCACACTCCAACAATTCTGGAAGAATGCCATGGTGAACCCATCAGGACCAGGGGCTTTATCACCCTCCATCTCCCTTAATACCTGCATGACTTCTTCTTTCGTAAACTCCTTCTCTAAAGACAATCTCTCATCCTCTTCAATACAATCAAAATCTAATCCATCCAGAGTAGGGCGCCCCACCTCGGATTCCTTGAACAACCCTTGATAAAAGAGGACTATCTGAGAGCACACTTCAGATTCATCCTCATAAAGAACACCATCCACCTCAATTTTTTTAATTTGATTAGCCTTTCTATGAGAGTTTGCTAATCTATGAAAAAATCGAGTGTTGTTATCGCCCTCCTTGACAAACAAGGCCCGAGACTTTTGCCTCCAAGATATCTCCTCAAAAGAAGCCAACTGAATAATGTCTCCTTTGAGATGAAGACGCCGAATCTGATCCTCATCTGAAAGACCCACTAACTCCTCTCTCGCATCTAAGCCCAACAACTCAGTCAGCTTGTTCTTCTTTCTAAAGGCCAAATCACCAAACTCCTCCCTGTTCCACTTTTTTAAGTCTACTTTCAGAGCCTTCAATTTTTGAGCCAAGATAAAACTAGGAGAGCCCTCAAAACTATATCCATCCCACCATTGCTTAACTCTATCAACAAAACCCTCAGCTTTCAACCACATGTTTTCAAATTTAAAGGCACTTTGACCACGACAAACAGCACCAGCTTCCAACATAAGAGGGCAGTGGTCCGAAAGAACACGAGGAAGCACCCGTTGGGATACATTCTGAAAGTGCTCCTCCCAATCAGGGGAAACCAAAGCCCTATCAATTCTTGACATAGAGGGAAGACCAGAATCTCTAAACCAAGTGAAGGAGCCCCCCTCTAAAGGTAAATCAACTAAAGAATTATTCTCAATGAAATCTGAGAATGCGAACATAGCTGGGCTGAAGGACTCACAGCCAAGCCTCTCACTTGGGTACCTGATAATGTTAAAATCACCAACCAAACACCATGCCATGGGCCACCTGGCACGCACCTGAGATAACTCCTCCCACAAAGAAGGCCGCTGCCCATTTTCATTAGGGCCATACACACCCATACAAGCCCAAACAAAGTCATCCACCACTCCTCTCAATAAAACACTAACAGAAAATTGACCAGCTATAACGTCCAACTTTTCAAAAACCCTCTTATCCCAAATCAGCAAGACTCCACCTGAGGACTGCACAGCGTCCAAACCAGCCCAATCAATGTAAGGGTTACCCCATAAACTCCGAACGAAAGCAACGTCGATAGAAGATACTTTCGTTTCTTGAAAACAGACAATATCGCATTTCCACTCTTTTAAAAGATTCTTACACACCTCTCTCTTCTGGGGATTGTTGAGCCCCCTTACATTCCAAGAAAGAAGTTGTAGATTCGTTTAAAACTACAAACAACCCCCAAGTCCTTCGAAGAAGCTCTGCTCCTACTCCTAGAAGAGACACCATCATAATTAACAAAAGAAATAAGCCCCTTAAGCTCCTTGAAGCCTCGTGACCCTGAGTTTGCAGGTTGCTTAGACACCCCATCGTCATTCACTTTAAGACATTCCTGTTCCAGGGTATGAAAGAGAGCCAAACATTGAGCTTCATGTTTCACAATAGGGAAACCCACCATTTTACAGAATTTTTTCATCAACTTGGACACCCAAATCGAGGGTAAGCCAAAATCGGTGACCTGAGCACCCTCGACAGAATTTTGAACCAGCAAACCCACACTGAGATCATTAGGTACCCACTGAGACAGAGGTTCACAATCCAACACACAATTATCTTTCTCTCCACTGCCACAACCACTGTCAGACACCCCTCAGGACTCCCAAGGTAGAATGTGGAAGCCAAAATCTGACTGGTACTCCCCATCTGAACCCACCTCTTTTACCTGTGCTACCCCTTCCCCAAACTCAGCTTCCATCCCATTCTCCAGTTCTGACAGAGGAAACACTCCATTTAGCACCATCGGCTCACTCCCTGCCAAAACAGAGCTTATCGGCAAGTCACCGGTGGACCCAGAATCCCGAGAACCAACACCTTGACTCACCTCGGCATCGGGGCTCGTGAACCCAGCAGAAGCCTTGCCGGCGTCGCGCTTAGCAATATCGGAGCTACAATGAGTCTCCAATTCTTTTCCGGTCACTGGGTCTCCGCTGCCACTCGTCGGCGACATCTCAACACCCCTTGAGCTCTCGCCATCTAGTCTCTCTAACGGGATCGTTATCTCCAACGGCTTCTGACCTTGAGAGGCATCGTGGTCAGACTTAAGGCTTAGACATGGGGCTGTTTGTAACAACGTTGGGCTATTGCGAGGCCTCCAAACTGATTTGGGCTTGCCTGAGATAAAGGGATTTGAGGGAGTCAACTTATGTTCATTGGGCTTTATAGGTTTAAGAGGTTTTAAAGGTTTTGGGCCCCCTTCAATAACCTCAGAGGACACTAAGGCCCATTTCCCATCTGACCCACGTTCCAAGCGCATAAAAATGTCCAGAGACAGCTCAGAGTTCTATCCGTCACTTTCAATTTCCTCTGACGTTGATGAAATCTTCGCCCCGACAAGCTCTCTCTGTCCTAGAGTACTAGCCTTGCAGAAATCACGGTTATCACGGTTGGGATCTGACAGAAGCTTCACTTCAAGCTGCTCCCTCTGTCCTAGGATACTTTTCTTGCGGGAATTCCGGCTGCGATCTGACAAAATCTTTACCCCACCCAATGCAGATTTCTTCTTTCCTACATCTTCTCCGCCACTGGTATTTATCCGTTTCCCCGCCGCCACCGACGCATAGGAAGTTGAGGCTTCTCTTTTGAGAATACCTATCGTTGCTATGCCTTTCATTTTTGCACCGCCGTGGTAATGAGGTGCACTCTGTATTCTATGATACGATCCCTGACTGAGAAAAGAAGCTGGGTTCAAAACTTTCCTCAGGTTTAGACCAAAATCACGCCAGCCACAACCCAATCTTCCTTCAGGTATAACAATATTCCCCTTCCGTCGACCATGAAGAAGTTCAGAAACCAATACAAACCTGCCATGGACGTTGGACCCCAATTGAAGGATGAAAACAACTTCACCTTCTCTAAAAGTTCTTGCGTACTGACCAAACGATTGCTTTAAAATTAGATCCTAAAGGGTGAAAACAACTTCACTTCAACCCAATCTTCCTTTTGTCTGAACTAGCAATCAGTAGCAATTTGTATAAGTAAAATCTTTTTTTAGCAGCAGAACTTTGTTGTCCTAAAGGGCTAATATGGGCTAGCACATGTAAATGTAAGTCATAACTTTGCCCGTGGGTAAGTTTATTGTAGTTGTCTGTCAATGCTTGGAAATCTGATCATATTTCATAGTTTCTTGTTCTTCAAAGTATCACCTTTACACACACACACACACACACACACACACACATTTAGTTTTTTAAGGAAGTCTTGTGACACGTTTCTCTTATTTGTTATTTAATATAGCATGTGACAGAATGAAACTCTTCTTGGTCATTGACTTACATATTACTAATTGTATGTTAATTTAGATGTAATTACCAGTGTTCTTAAAAGCACACCTGAGGCATGCTTCAAATCTCAAAGCTCCAGGTCTAAGCACTTTGCTTGGCTGAAGTGAAGTTCATGTACTGAGGGGAATTGGTGCTTTTGAAGAAGCACAAAGTATGCCCACCCGCACTTTTTATGTTTTTTTGCTAAAAACTTGATATTGAAGAAAATAACATGGACCATTGATTTATTATACAAACACTTTTCTTAGGGGTATTGTATTACACCAAAAAAAAAAAAAAAAATTTACATATCAAAAGGCCCACGAACAAGAATATTTACTATTCTTGTGTGTTTTAGTCTTATCCTTCTGGATATATTTTGATTTAACTGTACACTTCATTTTGATCATAATTATCATAGTTATGTGTTTTTTATTAAATAAAAAATTTATGTTTAAACTTAGTGTGCGTTTGGGATGAGCTGAATTTTTCAGCTTATCTCCACTTTCAGCATATTTTTGCTACTATTCATGGGTCCTATTGCACTTTTTGATACTATTCATGGGTCTCATTGTACTATTCAGCTTATTTTTTAACATTTTTTCTACACTTTCACTAAAAAGTTTTCAGTTTCAGTTAAATAAGTTATTCCAAACAGACACTTAATATGACTAGATTTTTATCCTATTACTAATTGGTAATTATTTTAATTTTTTTTATACAAAAAATTAAATTAAATTGAAATAACTCATGTTAAATTTAACTTGCATACTTTGTGCAATTGCACTATATATTTGATCTGATAGATATTACTAATTTTAGTTTGTGTAATCTTTTGAAAAAATGTACGTTTTACTTCAATCAAGTATGTGCTTTTGTTGCAACATAGACTTGTGGAGGCTGTCCCACATTGTGTGTTAGGGGTATTTGGAAGGAATGAAACCGACGAACTTTTGAGGATTTAGACAGATCTGATGACCATTTGCTTGCTTTTTTTACTGGTTCATATTTTGAATGGTCTAGGGCTTGGGGACTCACATCTTGTGAATCTCTCCCTTTGTTCCTTAGCTCTCTTTTTCTTTTTAATTAGTTCCTTTTATCCGTTTTTTCATTTCTCTCTTTTTTTGTAATCTTTGATATGTTTGTGCTTATTTGCATAAAGCAATTTTTTGAATATACATATTTCTTTCTTATCAAAAAAAGAAAAAAAGAAAAAAAAAGAACACTTAATGCTTTAAGGGAATGAAATGGTCGATTCTTGAGATTAAATCTCTCCTCTTCCACTATGTTTGATTGGTCTTGTTTTTTCTTTTTTTTTTTCTTGTTCTAATCTTTTTGTTATACTTGATCATTGTAATTTATGATCTTGATGTACTCCTTTCCATGTACACTCCTGGTGTACTTGGGTCTTGATTAATGATATTTTGTTATTTATCAAGAAAAAGAAAAAAAGTATGTGCTATTTTTTTCTTTGCTTATAAATTCTGGGAGGCCTATGCAGTAAACTATATTCGACACTTTTACCAACATTTAGGGACGGACCCAGAGGGGCACGGCCCCCAAGCCCAAAGAAAAAAAATAAAAAAATTTTGGGCTCCCCTGGCCCATAGAAGAAAAAAAAAAAATTTTTTTTTTGGGCCCCCTTGCCCAAAGAATTTTTTTTATTGGTTATATGTATATATATATATTTGATGAGTAATAAGAATAGTTTATTAATCATGAAGAAAGAACGAATAAAGCAAGTACAGGGTGTTTAAGATGGTGAACACAAGAGAAAACAACAAACAACAACAAAGATAGAAAAAGCAGCTTAGGGGATAATTCTAAGGGAAGAAAGAAATTCAATGATGGAAGAACAAGTCAAAAAACCCCAGCACCTAAACCAATCAAACAGAGTACTCTGGCATGGAGCTTGTAATTGAACAATTGATTTCTCTTTAGTCTTAAAAGATCGTTGATTTCTTTCCATCCAAACAACCACATCAAACAACTAGGAACCATATTCCAAATGTATGAGGTAAATTTCCCCAGCCAAAAACTTCAACAAGACACCAAACTCTCCACAAAACCTGGCATGACCCATTGGATCCCAAATACTTGTAACATTTGTACCCACGATGAGTGAGTTACAAGATAGTGTAGGAAAAAATGATCCACAGATTCCTCATTATAGTAGTACATACAACACCGATTCGCCAAAGAAAGACATCGGAGCGTCAGATTTTCCAAGGTAAGTATCTGACCATGAGTTGCTGTCCACATGAAGAAAGCCACCCTTCTAGGAACCTTAACCTTCCAAATGCCTTTTCAAGGGAAACTAGGGAAAGAACCACCCTGGATCTTATTGCAATAGGATTGAATATCGAACTTGCCATTCCCATTAAGACACCAATGGGAACTGTCACACCCAACACCCCTAGAAATTCGAGCTTGAATGAAATCGAGGAAAGATATAATTCCCTCTCAAGAAATTCTCTATAAAATCTCAGATTCCAAAATCTATCAGTTACACCCTCTTGATGACACAATATGTTAGAAATATAAGCTTCCTTGTCATTTGAACACGCATAAAACTGAGGGTAGAGCATTTTAAATGAGATATCCCCAACCCACCTATCATGCCAAAAAAGAATACGAGAGCCATTACCCACCACTAGGGCCAAGTGTTTTGAGAATCTCTCTACCTTCATTAATACCACGCCAAAGATCACACTTGTGGGCCTTTCTACATACTTTAGTATTCCATCTCCCGTGACCCTCTCCATATTTAGTGGCGACAACCCTTTGCCAAAGATGGGTTCCTTCTTGTCCAAACTTACATAACCACTTTCTTAATAGGGATTGATTGAAATGCACTAACTACCTAATCTCCAAACCACCCATCTCTTTTCCAAAAACTTAGACCCCCTCCATTTTAATTAGCCTGGCCCAACTAGTAACTACTCAACTAAAAAACTTAACAAAAACAAAACTTCAAAATAAAAAATAAAAAATCTTAGTCAGCCCAGTATTAGAGTACTAGCATCAGGTGTTCTAAATGCTAAATATTTAGTATTTGGAACACCAAATACCAAAATCACTAATGTATGAGACATATTAAATGCTATGTTAAAGTAGCAAAAGTAATTTTTGGTTTGTGGAAAAAAAAATATATATATATATATATATATATTTTGCAATAGCTAAAGAAACAATATTATTTTGTGTTTTTTTGTCGTTGTTGGTAGATAATTGCTTCTTAATGTATGAAGAAACAATGATTTTGTATATTTATTTTGGTTGATAGTTTGTTAATATTATATAGATACCTATTTAGTTTTTTTTTTTTTTCCTTATACTTTGGCTCCCCTAGCTTGAAATCCTAGGTCCGCCCCTGCCAACACTGGTAATTGCCATGAAAAAAAAAATGCTTGCTAACAAGGTTCCTCATTATGTTTATGGTATAAAGTTTCCAAACATCTTAGCCCACCCAAGGACATTTAAGTTCTAATTGTTGTTGCCTGTATGCTTATTGATTACCCTGGCCAGTAGTTCAACCATTGACACTTCAAACCTTACATGTTTTACTTGAATTTATAGACTTATGTAACTTTAGACGATTTTGTAGCATCCCTTGTACACTGCATGTGTACACGGGGCAAGTTCTTTTTCTACATTTTTTTGGGACCTGAGACCAATCAAACATAGTTCTAATCAATGAGGATTCCTACTTACACTTTGAGCTCTAAGTATCTTTAAAAGTTCAATTATTACGTTACCTCTACAAGATCCACTTCAAACATAAGAAACAAGGTTCCAAATATCTGAAGAGGTCTTCCCAAACCACTTTGATAATCCAATCAAAAGATCAGAAACCATTTTTGGTAGCACTTAATGAATCCCAACTGATCTAAAACTACGCTCCACATAACCTGAGCAACATCACAATGGACCAGTAAATGATCCATTGTTTTCCCACTATAACGGCACATGAAACACCAACCAAATAAAGAGAAAGCTCGCTTGAGAACGTTACAATAGTTCAGAATCCTCCCCCAAGCTGCTTTCCAAACAAAAAAAGAGACCTTTTTAGGGGCCTTGATGTGCCAAATATTCTTCCATGGGAAGGATATAGCGTTGGCACCTCAAAGGACCTCATAATATGATGCATTTTTAATAAAAGTCTTTCATTACCTATCCCAAAAAAATGTTCAATGTCTACAAATTTATAAATTGTGGATAACCTGATGTACCAATGCCACTCAAGGATGTTTCTTATTTCAATAGTTGGTGTCAGAATAATCTTGTCATATCCTCTAAAAATGTGTTAAATTTCTTGTGACATCATATATGCTTGTACCAAATTTTGATATGTGAATCTTGTTAATATAAAATATATATATATATATATATATATATATAAGCTGACTTCTGCTTAATGGATTCACCAGATTTCTTTTAGGACATCTTCAGTTCGAAATGTGACTGGCCCACTTAACTCATTAGCAAAAGTAAGTAGAAAAATTATGTACGGGTTCCATTGATATTGCTATCTTGTTGCACTTGAATATATTGGTTTTTTAGAAATTATATTTTTGATAATTAGTTTAAGAACAAAGTTTGGTTACAAAATTGGTTGTAGCCTAAGACTACAACTTCCTTTAAAAGAATTAACATTGCTACATATTTTAAAAATCTAACTAATGGATTGCATATTCTTTACACTCTTAACACACGTCAAATTTTGTGTCAATCGGATGTTATATACTATATAATCCAAGCTTATTTTTGATGCATAATTTTAAACTATAAAAACTTGTAATATAAACAATTAATTGATGACATAACTATTGATATTTAATTTTCTAAAAATTTTGCAAGTATGGAGGATATAAGAAGGAAATGTAATCCAATGGCGAGTTTGTCAAAATTCACACCCAGAAAAATATATTAAATAGCTACAACTAATTTTTTAGCCTTAAGTTACAACTAATTTTGTAGCCAAACTTTGTCCTTGGTTTAATTGAATCTTGAAGGAGTCTATTTTTTCTAGTTTTAATGTCATATAACTAATCGGAATTCTCTTTCTTGTTGCAGTACTACAAATTCTACTTGGATTTTTTAACGCTGCCTATATTTTTTATTGGTTACTGCATTCCTCAGGTAAAACTAGGCTATACTTACAACCTCTGCAAAGTTACGCATGCTAAATTGGATAACATATGTATTGTCTTAGCTTGCCT
The DNA here is from genome assembly GCA_032878915.1 of Castanopsis chinensis. NCBI lineage: Eukaryota > Viridiplantae > Streptophyta > Magnoliopsida > Fagales > Fagaceae > Castanopsis > Castanopsis chinensis. The sequence continues at coordinate 10,903,875 of JAVQMG010000109.1, forward strand.
TCATGGAAGTTTCTTAATTGTCTGCGATTGATAGTGAAATCCATTTTTCTTTGTTCCCAATTATCTTCCTTTTTGGCTGCTTGATATTCAAACAATGAATAGAACATAAAATAAAGGAAGATAAAATACTAGGCAATCACACCTAGGTTATCCTAAGCAATCACACTTAGGTGGAAGACAATCACACCCTCAAACCTTTAAAACAAGCTGCTAGAATTTTATTAAAATTAATCTGACTATGAATATTATTTGACTACAATAAATCCTTTATACAGGCTATTGTTAAATCCTTTCTTAGAAGGACTAGGACTTCTAAATAAGCTAGTCCTTGCAAGACTAGACTAGGATTACTAATAACAAAGAAAAAAAGCACATAAGAAACAAATAGGAAAAGAACTCAAAACACAAAACAGATGGGCTAAGGTACAGTCAAGGACAGCCTGTTCCAGAAATATGGAATCTAGTAAAACTTGATTAAAACTGATCCCTTATTAAATAAACAAAATCAACAATAAAATGAGACCCAATTCAACTTTAGACTAACTATGAAAGGTTCCAAGAGAGCTCTCCATCATCTGAAACATCCCAAATTAATGCTTGAGCACCAGAAACAGCTTTCCCTCATCTATTGTAATTCTCTGAAAGGGCTGCCAATTACTATCCCAGTCATCCTATGACCTAACCCTCCACCTGATTTTTATGGGAGAAGGAAGAGTCATTTTAGTTGGAGGTCATTGCCGGGTAAACTTAGATCAACTTAAAACCGACTAGTTACTATTTTTATGCAAAGGATAAGTAACTGCTCACTTGAGCTTTCCGTCTATCATAGGGTTTCAATTATTTCTTTAGTAGTGGTGAGTTTGATTATATGCTAGGTTGGAGATTGGGTGGGGAATAGAGTGAAATTTTGGCATAATTGTTGGTGTGGGGATCAACCTCTTCAAATAATATATCCAGTTTTGTATAGACTAGCTGTTAATAAAGAGGCTTCTGTTGCTTTATCCTTGACTAGGCTGAGGGAAGGGGAAAGGAGGACTTGGGTTGTGACGTTCATCTGGGATGTAAATGATTGGGAGGTGAGTTCTATGGATGATTTTTTGCTTTTTTTTTTTGGCTAATATTGTCCCTTTAAACAAAGATGATGGTCGATTGAGGTGGACTTTGAAGAACAATGGGAATTTTGACATTCGCTTGTATTATAATGTTCTACGAGACTCTTCCTCTATCACTTTTCCTTGGAAAGGTATTTGGGGAGTGAAGGCTCCTAGACGAGTTTCCTTTTTTGTTTGGACTGCGGCTTGGAATAAGATACTCACTAGGGTTGATATGAAGAATAAGGGGTTTGATTTTGTTGATTGGTGCTGCATGTGTTGACATTGTGGGGAGACTGTGGACCATTTGTTGATAAATTGTGAGAAGGCTCAACAATTATGGTGTTTCGCCTTTCGATCTTTGGAGTTTCTTGGGTCTTACCAAGGATGGTGTTCGATCTTATGTTTGAATGGAGGAATTGGCTGGGGAAACACTTGTCTGACATTTGGAATTTAGTACCTTTGTGTTTATTGTGGTGCATTTGGAGAGAACGTAATTGCCGCACGTTAGAGGATGTGGATAGTTCTGATGATTAGTTGCTTCCTTCTTTTAGTTGTTATTGGTTTGATTGCTCTTGGACTTGGGGACTTACTTCTTGTGACTCCATCCCGTTGTTCATTAGCTCTCTTCTTTTCTGTAATTCGTTTTTTGTTTCTTGTTTTTTCTTTCCTCTTTTGTGTACTTATCTACTACTTTGTGCTTTTCATGCATACTGTAGTTTTTTTTAATATAATTTTTCTTGCCTATCAAAAAAAAAAAAAAAAAAAAAAGAACTATAAGCTACAATGCACTTTGTAGTCCATGTCGTCTTGTCAAAAATTTTGTAGGTTGACCTGCTTTAAAAGGTATGAAGTGTGTGGTATCAATTAGATTGGCATGGTTTGGAGCCATATTGTGACTATGGAGCATTAAAATGTGTTCTATGGTATATATCTTGTGAGTCTTATAATGATTTTTATGGGGTGATAATCGATGTTATTTGAGGCATTTTGCATAGCTGTCATTTGTAAAGTATGCTATTTTGTAGCATGAAGTGGTTTCCATGGCACGCTTTAATTTCCTACTTAAAAAAAATATGTCAGGGAACAATGGCAATTAAGTTGCTGTACATCCTTATTTAGGCTCTGTTTGGGAGTTCATAAGGAAAGGGAAAGGAATGGAATGGAATAGAATGGAATGATCATAAGGGAATGGAATGGAATGGAATGTATTTAAGTAAGGAAAATGAATGGAAAAGAATGAAATGTATTTAAGTAAAGAAAATGAATGGAAAAGAATGGAATGGAATGGAATGGAATTAAGTAACCTTAATTGAATGTTTTAAAATAAAGGAATGGAAAGGAATGAAAATGAATGGAATGTAAGTAATTTTATTTGAGAGTAATATGAAGGGAATGGAATGAAATCATTTTATGACAATATTGCTATTAGACCACTATTTTAAAATAAAGGGTTGAGTATATAAGGGTATTTTGAGAGTTTTAGTAAAAAATTTATTAAATCTAATTTCATTCCCTCCCATTCCTTCCAATTTCGGGAGGAATAAATTTGAGGTTTTAAAGGAATAGAGAGGAATGAGTGTTCCTTTCTACTCATTCCATTCCCTCCCACTTAAACTCCCAAACAAGGAAATGAATTTTCCATTCTCTCCATTAAAACTCCCAAATAAGGGAAGGGAAAGGAAAAATATTCTAAAATTATTCTTTTCATTCATTTTCATTCCATTTCATTCCCTCCTCCCAAACGAGGCCTTAGGGCTAAAAGCTATTCTTGTTTGGGCCACCTACTGTGGATTGGTTAAAGCTCCCCTGTCGTGTTCTTGTTTCTTCCTTACTGCTACCACTTTATCTAATGGCAAAATTCCCTGCTCCTATTCCTCTTCCCCTTATTTTGTTTAAAATACAAATTTATTACTCTATATTGGTTTTGCAGGGGAGTCTAGTCTATTGGGTTACCAATAGTTCAATAAATGTCATTCAGGTGAGTCACTGTACTGTCTTTCTATGAATATGAAAGAGTTTGTTGCATTGCATTCTTGAAATTTGATTAAGATGTTATTTAAATTTGTGGTTGGATACTTGATTTTCCTTTACTGTTCTTTTCTGTCATTTCTCTTTGTAAGGGTTATATAACTCAAACAAGATCCATCAAGTGTGTGTGACTCTGTAGCTTACTAATCATTTGTTTTTTTGAAAGGAGATACACTTAAGAAAGTACAACTCACACTGTCATTATTTTTTTCCAAAGCTGTCCCGTTAAAATAGAAAATGAGTAATGTAGGAAAGAACTGTATACGAAAGAAAGATTATAAATCTTTTTCATTTTTTGATTGTAGAAAATTTTTATGTGATTAGAAAAAGGACAATCAATATGCTTATTATGTGAATTTTATAAAATTCTTTTGTACTATATTGCACTCTCTTGGCACTTTTAAATGACGGCTTGCTTATTTATATAGACCCCCCCCCCCCTCCCCTCAACTCGCATTTATCAAAAAGAAGACCAAGAAAGGGGTAAATTACCTATTTGGTCCCTGAGCTTTACACTGTGTGTGAATTTGGTCATTGATCTTTCAAATGTACTAGTTTAGTCTCTAATCTTTTGGTATTGTGTCAAAACGGTCCTTGTCGTGAAGTGATGGATGGAAAATGTTGATGTGGCTAACGGCCAAAATAAATTATTATTTTTATACTACATAGTCTGTCACATGTTTTGTCACATTGACAATTAAAACACTCCGTTTACACATTACATATTCGGTTGAAAAATTCAATATATAATTTCTTAAAAGTTAAAACTCCAAATAGCTACCCAATCATTTTATTATCTCTATTTAATTGCAGAGAAGACTTGGAAAAAGAGGGAGCATATTTGAATGGGCACCATAATGTATTCCACGATTAAGAGTGATCCTAGTGGCATAGAAAAAACAGTGTCAACATGCATCGTGCATTGTGTGTAGCCATGGGAGATTTAGATTTGAAATCCTGTTGAAATTGAAAAATGGGAGATTCAGATAAGATACAAATTTGAAAATAACACAATTAGAACTGAAAAAATTAAGGGAAAAAAAACCTCTATATGCTGCCCTAAATTGTGATTCTGTAAGAAGGAGAAGGTGGAAGAGTCCGTTCAAACACAGAAGACCTGTGAAAGTACTTAAATACAGCCATAACATCAGCCTCCACAACCCTCCAACATTTGTGAAAAAATGCCAAAAAAAGCCGTGGTGAAACCATTTGGACCAAGAGCTTTATCCCCCTCCATCTCCATCAAAACTTGGGTAACTTCTTCTTTCAAGAACTCCCTCTCAAGGGACAACCTTTCATCCTCCCCAATACAAGCAAAATCCAACCCATCCATAGTTGGACGCTACATTTTTTTTGATAGATAAAGAAAACAATTATTAATGAGAAAAAAAAGAGGGAAAGTACAAGATGTTCATGATAATGAACAAGAAGAAAAAAGACAAACAGCACAACAAAAACAAATTAAGAAACTAAGCAAAGAGAAAACATAAACTCAGAGAGAGAAGAACAATTAGTAAAACCCCAACAACGAGACCACTCCAAAAGACTACGTTGGCATAAAACCTTTAATTCATCCAACGTCTTCTCCTTATCCTCAAAGGAATGACGATTTCGTTCCAACCACACAGTCCACATTAAGCACCCTGGAACCAAATTCCATATGTTCGAATTATGTTTCCCAAGCCATTGATACCAACAAGATAACAAACCCGCCATTGAACCTGGCATAACCCAATGAATACCAAAAGCCTGAAGCATAAAAGTCCATAGGGAATGAGTAACAGGACAATGAAGAAGAAGGTGGTCAACTGACTACCCATCACAACAACACATACAACACCAAGTAGCCAATGGGCGACTCCTAAGCATAAGATTATCCAAAGTGAGGATCCGACCATGAGCGGCTGTCCACAAAAAGAACGCCACACGCCTAGGAATCTTTGGTTTCCAAACACCTTTCCAAGGAAACAAAAGATTTGAATCACCCCGAATCGCATGATAATAAGACCGGATGTCAAACTTACCATCTCCTTTTAGCCGCCAGCCAAGAGTATCACTCCTATCACCCCGAGGAATACGAGATTGGATAAGCCGGAAAAGAGAATAGGAAGCAGCTAGTTCCAAATCTTCAAAAACTCTATAAAACCTTAAATCCCATACTCTAACAGTACCCCCTTCTGGAGTCCACAAAACCTCAGAGATATAAGCATCCTTGACTACTGAACACACATAAAGCTTAGAAAAGAGATCTTTTAGAGCATAATCACCAATCCACCTATCATGCCAAAAGCGGATACGGGTGCCTTCACCCACTACAAAAGACAGATGCTTAGAGAAGCTCTCCCACCCTCCATTAATGCTTCTCCAAAGTCCACACCCATGAGTCCTCCTACACACTTTAGTACACCACCCCCCTTGCCCCTCACCGTATTTTGTAGAGATAACTCGCTGCCAAAGATGGGAAACTTCATGACCATATCTCCATAACCATTTCCCTAATAAAGCTTGATTAAGAGACACCAGACTTCTAATCCCCAAACCACCCATCTTGACGGGTAGACACACCTTTTCCCAAGCCACCAAAGGATATTTGAAACTCCCCTCAGAAGACCCCCAAAGAAAGTTCCTCTGAATACTTTCCAATCTAGCAGCCACATATTTAGGAATAGTAAAAAGAGATAAAAAGTATGTTGGGAGGCTTGACAGAGTACTCTTTAGTAACATGAGCCTACCACCCTTAGATAAATAGAGACGCTTCCAACCAGATAGCTTCTTCTCCATCTTCTCCAAAATAGGATTCCAAATAGAAGTTGTTTTAAAATAAGTCCCCAACAGCATCCCCAAATATTTCATAGGCAAACTGCCCACTCTACATTGAAGAATATTAGCCAAAGAATCTAGATTATTCACCTCCCCAACAGGGACAATCTCACTTTTCCCAACATTGACCTTCAAACCTGTAAAGGCCTGAAAACAAGACAATACCAACCTTATGGACAGTAGCTGTTCCCTAGAGGCATCACAAAATAAGATAGTGTCATCAGCAAATAACAGATGGGAGATACGCACACCAACAGAATTCGTAGAGCCCACTTGAAACCCCCGAATAAGATTACACTCCTCTGTCTTCTTCAATAGTCTACTCAAAACCTCCATTATCAGAAGGAACAAAAGCGGGGATAATGGATCCCCTTGTCTCAATCCACGAGAACTACCAAAAAAACCTTTAGGGGAACCATTTACCAGAACTGAAAAACGGACAGAAGTAACACAAGCCTTAATCCACCCCCTCCATTTCAACCCGAAGCCCATCTGGTCCAACAAATAAAACAAGGCCTCCCAGTTCACATGGTCATATGCTTTTTCAATGTCAAGCTTGCAAACCACACCCGGTAATCTGCTCTTTAACCTACTATCCAGACATTCATTTGCAATAAGCACTGAATCCAGGATCTGCCTACCCCCAATAAACGAATTTTGAGACTCGGAGATAAGATTATCCAAAACCGCCCTCAACCTATTAGCCAACACCTTAGATAGCAGCTTGTACACACTACCCACCAAACTAATGGGGCGAAAGTCCTTAATGTTAACCGCATTACACTTCTTGGAAATTAAAGTGAGAAACGAAGTATTCATAGACCGTTCAAACACAGAGTGCCGATGGAAGTAATCAAAGAAATCCATGACATCCTTTCCACTACACTCCAACATTTGTGGAAAAAAGCCATGGTGAAACCATCAGGACCAGGGGCTTTATCACCCTCCATCTCCCTTAAAACCTGGAAGACTTCCTCCTTCGAGAACTCCTTCTCTAAGGACAACCTCTCTTCCTCTTCAATGCAAGCAAAATCTAAACCATCCATAGTGGGACGCCTCTCCTCATTTTCCTTATACAACCCCTGGTAGAAGAGAACTAATTGAGAACGAACATCATCCTCGTCCTCGTAAAGAACACCCTCCACCTCTATCCTCTTAATTAGATTAGCATTTCTATGGGAATTTGCTAATCTATGAAAGAAACGAGTATTATTATCTCCCTCATTTACAAACAAGGCACAAGACTTTTGTCTCCAGGAAATTTCCTCAAGAGAAGCCAAATGCTCTATGTCCCTTTTGAGTTGAAAGCGGCGAATCTGATCCTCATTCGATAGACCCACCGACTCCTCTATAGCATCTAAACCCATAAGTTCAGTCAGCAAAAGCTTCTATCTAAAAGCCAAATCACCAAACACCTCCATATTCCACTTTTTTAAATCTGCTTTCAAAGCCTTTAACTTTTGAGCCAAAATAAAACTTGGAGAGCCTGTAAATCTGTAACCAATCCACCATTGCTGAACTCTATCAACAAAACCCTCAGCTTGCAACCACATGTTTTCAAATTTAAAGGCACTACAGCCTCGACGAACAACACTAGCTTTCAACAAAAGCGGGCAATGATCTGAAATAACACGAGGAAGCACCCGTTGGGATATATTCCCAAAGTGTTCCTCCCATTCTAAAGAAACCAAAGCCCTGTCAATTCTTGACATTGAGGGGATGCCAGAATCTCAAAACCATGTAAAGGAAGCCCCCTCTAATGGTAGATCAACTAAAGAATTACTCTCTATAAAGTCTGAGAAGGCAAACATAGCAGGACTGAACGACTCACAGCCAAGTCTTTCACTTGGGTACCTGATGATATTAAAATCCTCTACTAAACACCATGCCATGGGCCACCTAGCGCGCACCCGTAATAATTCCTCCCACAATAGAGACCGTTGTCCGTCATCATTAGGGCCATATACACCTGTACAGGCCCAAACAAAATTATCCACCACCCCTCTCAATAAGACACTGACAGAAAACTGTCCAACAAAAACATCCATCTTTTCGAAAACCCTTTTGTCCCAAACCAGCAAGACCCCTCCCGAAGCCTGGACAGCATCCAAAACATCCCAATCAATGAAAGGACTTCCCCATAAACTTCGAACAAAGGCAGCGTCAATAGAAGCTACTTTCGTTTCTTGAAAACAAACAATGTCACATTTCCACTCTTTTAGAAGATTCTTACAAACCTGTCTCTTCCGGGGATTGTTAATCCCCCTTACATTCCAAGAAAGAAGGCGTAAATTCATTTAAAACTACCAACAACCCCCACAGCATTCGAAGGAGCTCTGCTCCTACTCCTAGAAGAGACACCATCGTAATTAACATTAGAAATAAGCCCCTTCAGCTCCCTAAGACCCCGTGACCCTAAGTTTGTAGGTTTCTTAGGCGCCCCAACATCAATCACCTTTAGACATTCCTGTTCAAGAAGGCGGAACAAAGCCAAGCAATGATCTTCATGTTTCACAATAGGAAAACCCACCAAATTACAAAAATCTTTCATCAACTGGGACACCCAGCTTGAAATTGGTTCAGTTTCTGTCACCTGAATCCCTCCTGCTTCATCCTGAACCATCAACACCTCCCCAAGAGTATTGGGGTCCCACCGAGTCAAAGGATTACACTCCAAAAGACAATTATCCTTCGCCCCACTACCACCACCGCAAATATCGACTCCATTGATGTCCCACGGCAAAGAAAGAGGCCTCGAAACATTATGAGAAAGACCCACAGAACTGACTAACCTCGGCTGTACCACCACTTCATGGTAGTCACTAAAAACCTCATCTCGATCTTCCCCTTCCCCAAACTCAGTTCCCATATCGTTACCCAGCTCAGACAAAGGGAAAAACGATTATGTTTCACCCACTGATCCATCATGTCTGAAGAACCCACCTTGCCGGAGTTGGAATCCAACACGGGGAGGCGACGCCCACTCTCCATGCCTGTTTCAATCCCTGGTGCACCGGAATCTACTATCGGCGTGCACCCATCAAACTCCAGGTCATGAACATGGGCTAAAAGCCCTTTATCCTTACCGTTAGAAACTGCCACGGGATGGGCCACCGTCGCAAATACCGCTGCACCGGGGTTCGCACCCTCCAAGCAAACTGACGGTGAGACCACCGAGGCACCATGGACCGGGTCGACGTGAGGGGCAGAGGCACTTAGTTCCAGATCCGGCACCACTGCGTCCACCGGCAACTCGGAATCACCACTCAAAATACCTCTCGAGCTCTCGCCATAGACCCACGTTGACTGGGCATCAGGCTTCACTTGAAAAAAAGTGGGCTTGACCAAACTGCCCTTCTTAAGTGAAGGCACTTGCACCCCGGGTTGGGCTTCATCCAGCCCACTTGTTTGTATTGTGACTTCTGGCCCAACACTTAAATTTTTGGGCCAGCTGATCTCTTTAGCCTCCAGACAAGTCACTACACGCCTCCCTCTCTCAAGCTTACACACCCTCAAAGCCAATAAAGCAGGAGTCAACTTAAACTTGAAAGCCCGCGTGGGTCTGCCACAAAAAGCTGAAATATTGCCATTTATAGCTGAACCATTTTCAAAAGAACCTCCATGAATCACGTTCTGCCCCCCTTTAGAACCATTTTTTTCAAAAATCCTAATCTTCTGCTGATTACCATAAACAGACATGCTCTTCCCAGTCCGGCCACCACCAGCAAGCTTACCACCTCCACCACCATGATTTACGGAAACTTTGGCCAGAGATACCGGTTTAGCACCAGAGCAAAAAATCCTCAGCTCCTTCTGAAACAAAGACCAGCCAGCTCTATTAGAGCTTGCAGGTATCATTATACAACCTCTCCTAGACCCTCCAAAATAAACTGCTATAACAACAAACAGACCAACTTTGTTAGATCTCCCACAGAACTCTAACGACTTCCCATTTTCCCTGAATCTTTTGCAAAGTAAAACATGGCCAGGCACCCAATCTCGTATATCTTCAAGACAAGTAAGTATCCACTCCACACCCCTACGTCCAACCCAAATAGAGCTCTTAACATTCCGTCGAGACTCATGCAAAGCATACGAATCAGACCGCCCCCCATCAAAAGAAAAAGAAAACAGCTTTGCATCAATATGAAACGACCTCTTGCTGCCTCCAAGGATGGAGGATAGAGGTTTAGGAGGGATGTTTTGAGAGGTTTCAAAGGAAGGAAAGCTTGGTGTGGTTAAAGGTGCAGATACAAGAGTAGGCTGTTTAGGCTGTTTAGGCAAAACTTGGTTAGACCCCTTAGGTGGTGGGGAAGGGGAGGGCAAAGGCAGTGGTGGAGGGAGGGGATAAGGATATGGGAGAAACCCAAACGTAGGAGGAAAGCATATGGGGGGGGGGGGGGGGGGGGGAGAAGCAAAATGTGAGGGTAGCAAAAAAGGGAAGGAAGAAGGTGGTGGTTGAGGGAGAGTGAGAGGGAGAGGGTGAGATGGAGGAGGGTGGTGGAGAGGGTGAGGCTGGGGTGGGGGAGGGGGGTGGGGGGGAGCAAGAGAATTCATTGGTGGAGAGGGCTCTGATTCTTTCCCATTTTCTTAGAGGTTGTTGCTATTATTAAAACAATTTAGGAGCTGGAACGTTGGACGCTACATATCTGTCTATGCATAAAGATCCTGATAGAATTGGACCACCTGAGAACGTACAATAGATTCATCCTCATATAAAATGCCATCTACCTCTATGCTTCTAATGTGATTAGCTCTTCTATGAGAATTCACTAATCTATGAAAGAAGCGTGTGTTGTTATCTCCCTCCTTCACATATAGAGCATGAGACTTTTGTCTCCAAAAAGTCTTCCAAAGTAGCTAAAACTTCAATATTACCTTTAACCTGTGTTTGACGAGATTGTTCTTGATTTGAAAGGCCCAGTAGTTCTTCCTTAGCATCCAGACCCAATGATTCAGTCAACAACCTCTTCTTCCTAAAAGCCAAATCTCTAAGTTCCTCCTTATTCCACTTCTTTAGGTCTTCTTTAAGAGCCTTTAATTTTTGAGCTAGAACAAAACTTGGAGATCCCATAAAGCAATACCCATTCCACCATTGTTGAACTTTCTCAACAAAACCTCAACTTTTAGCCACATATTCTCAAACTTAAAAGCACAGCGCCCCCTTCTAACACCACTAGCTTCCACCAAAAGCGGACAATGATCAGAAATAATATGAGGAAGCACCCTTTGAGACACATTTTCAAAATGATGCACTCAATCCACAAATACCAAAGTCCTGTCAATATGGGACATAGACTTCGGCTCAGAATCCCTACACCAGGTGAAAGAAGCCCCATATAATGGTAAATCCGCTAGGTAATTATTCTCTACAAAATCCAAAAAAGCAAACATGGCTGGGCTGAAAGACTCACAACCAAGCCTCTCACAAGGATATCTAATGATGTTGGGGTCTCCAAATAGTAACCAAGCCGCGGTCCACCGAACATGCATCTTGGATAACTCCTCCCACAAAGCAGCCCTATGTTGGTCTACATTTTGACCATAAATACCAGTACAGACCCATTTAAAACCATCCAATACTCCCTTAAGAAGTACACTGATTGAGAACTGACCAAAAAAATGTCAATTTTCTCAACCACCCGCTTATCCCAAGGCAGCAGAACCCCCCCGGATGTTTAAACCGCATCCAGGACAGCCCAATTGATGAAGGGACTACCCATAAGCTTCGCACAACAGCAGAATTTAACAAAGAAATTTTAGTTTCCTAGAGACGTACTTATCACGCTGCCATTCCTTAAGGAGATTCTTACAATCCTCCCTCTTCCAAGGATTATTCAATCGCCCTAATATTCCAAGAAAAGAGTCTTAAAGTCATTTATAACTACCAATAGCCTCCAAACCATTCAACGAACCTCTATTACAAGAGGAGTACCCATCATAATTTACTGTGGATACTAGACCCCGAAGTTCTCTAGACCTTTCTGACTAGATTTAATAGGTCTCTGAATACACCCATCATTTATAACCTCAAGACATTCTTGTTCCAGTAAACAAAATAAAGCCACACGCTAAGCTTCATGTCTTACAATAGGAAAACCCACCATTTTGCAAAAACTATTCATCATTGTAGACACCCATTTCGACTGATCCACCTTAGTCGCCTCAAACCATTCAACGAACCTCTATTACGAGAGGAGGACCCATCATAATTTACTGTGGATACTAGACCCCGAAGTTCTCTAGACCTTTCTGACTAGATTTAATAGGTCTCTGAATGCACCCATCATTTATAACCTCAAGACATTCTTGTTCCAGCAAACAAAATAAAGCCACACGCTGAGCTTCATGTCTTACAATAGGAAAACCCACCATTTTGCAAAAACTATTCATCATTGTAGACACCCATTTCGACTGATCCACCTTAGTCGCCTCAAACTCACCCTCTTCATCAACCATTGTCAACACTTTATCCTTGATTGCCCTAGGATCCCACTGAGACAGCGGTACACACTCCAAAGGACAACGCTCCTTCTCCCCACTAATAGAAGCATTGGTGTCAACCCTACTTTGTTCCAATGGAAGAAACAGAAGCTCTGACTCACCATTTTGCAACCCATCTACAAACACCCGACAACATCATACTTGTTTGGGAAGCACCCCCTCTTTGACACTCTCAGGATGGGCCTCCGTAAATACTTCCTCCTCCTTCTCGTCCTCGGACCAAGGATCCACCTCCCTATCCAAGTTAGACAAGGGATAAAAATAATTTGAAAAACGATTCGAAGCTTCCCACTGAGAACGATGAAGAGCTTGTTGATAATCGCTAGTCAAAGGCATGACTTCCAACGTTGACATCATCAAGTTTGACCCTAAACCCATAACTTCAAGAAGCCCAGGTTGTTATGGCTCCATCGTGATTCTCGAATTGTCCCCAAAATGCCTTTCGACTTCCTTATTAGGATGAGAAACCACTGAGATGGAGGCGAGAATCTCCTTGACTTGACTGGGAAGAGGATTTGTACTAAGAATCGGCGATTAATGCCCATCGGAGCCACAGATACCACCAATGCCGCCACCACCACCAGTAACCTTAAACTCTTGCTCAGCCCACTCATACTCTGATCGCTATGCAAACTCTCACCCAACCCACTCGGATAGGAAAACTTATTCTCCTCCAAATGGGCCTTTCCTTTCAGATTAGCCACTTGGGCTTTGTCTTGCCTAGACAGCCTTTTTAAAACCTCAGGCCCACCTTTATTGGGCTTGTGAGAAACTTTTGCTTCCACCTAGGATACAACACGTTTTCTCTCATTTGATTTAAACACTCTCAATGCCAAGTTGGCAGAAGTCAACTTAAAAGTAAACTCACGCGTGAGTCTACCATTTATATTAGAAACAATAGTGGTAGAATCACTCATAGTAACGTTATGCCACAAAATAACTCTAGAATTTTGAAAATTCCTTGTCTTCCGCTGGTTACCATAATTGATCATTTTCTTCCCATTTTGTCCACTGCCAGTTGTCGGACCACCACTAACACCATCGGAAGTCATCCCTTCCAACAATACAGTTTCTCACCTGATAAGAACCTATCTAATTCTTTTGTAAACAAACACCACCCAGAACGATTTGAGCTAGCTGGTATCATAACACAACCACGACGAGCTCCACCATAATACACAACTACATCCACAAAAAGACCAGCCTTATTTGATCTTCCCCAGAATTTGAAAAACTTATTGTTTTCTCTATAACGTTTGCACAAGTAATCCTTTCTTGGAACCCAATCTCAAATATCATCAAAACAAGAGAGAATCCATTCCAATCCTTTACGCCCCACCCAAATGGAACTTTTGATATTCCGGTGACTCTCATGAATAGCATAAGAATCAGCCTGCCACCATCAAAAGAGAAAGAAAAAAAATTTAGTATCTATGCGAAAATAACCTTTACTGCCCCATCTGGCCCCAGGAAAAGATTTAGAAGTTGTGTTATGGGGAGGCAATTTGATAGGATTAAATGGTGTGGGTGACATAGTAGTGGTTGATCTAGGCACTAACGCTGGTTGTAAAGGCAGGTTAGATGGGGGTGGGATAGTCGATGAAGAAGAAGGTGGACAAAAAAGGTGATATGGAAAAAAGCCAAAAGGTGATGGAAATTGTGTGGGGAAGAAACCAGGAAATTGAGGAGTTGGCTGGTTGAAAGAGGGTGGTAGAAAGGGGAGCAGAGGTGGGAATGGTGGTGACTGTGAGGTGGGGGGTGGGGGGGGGGACCAAATAGGTAATTTACATGAAAAAAAAAAACTTTAAAAAGGAAGTAAATAAATAGAAATAGAAGTGACCGTGTTACCTGTACCCTTGAAGAGTCTCTTGTCTCAGAGAAACTTGGGCCAAGATCTACGAGGCACAAACCTAGCAAAATGGGCTGTGGGGTTTTTGAGATTATGGTGGTGAGGGCTTGGGGCAGAGATTTATTTTGAATGAGGACAATCAGATGAACCTTTGCATTGCGGTGGGGAATGGTAGACTTGTGCCTGCGGCCAGCTTCTTTCATTATTCTTTAATGGCCAGCTTTAAATTGTATGCAACTTGTTTCTTATTTTATTGTGTTTGCAGCTTTTTAGTTAAGAAAAATTAGTATTACACTATATACATTATTAATTGTATAAGTATCATAAATTCACATATGGTGTCTCTTAATATTTCATTAAGGATAATATTAAAAAAAATTAATGGATTAAGTTTTGTTTCTTCCATGTTCCAAACAACACAACGGGTTTCATTTAATTTATTTTTCAGTTTGCTCAAAAACAATAGAATTCAATTTATGGACCATTTCAACTGAATTTCACTAAAAGTATCAATTGAATTCTACCCATGATTTGATTTGGTTAGGATTCTTTATATTAATTTACTGATCTTTGATGCATTGTTCTTGGATAGATTATTAATTGGTAAATATTTATCAAGTTTTCTGAGTTATTCTGAGATTAATCATTCCTTAAGTGCTTGTTGTAAGGCTAATAGCCAAATACTATTGTTAAATTACTGATTGTCCCAAAAGTATGAGCAATTAGGAAATGGTGAATTTAATCATTTATTCTAACACTTTCCCTCACTTGTGGATCTAAAATTTTCGTAATAAGTGGGGCCCAACACGTGGGACTTTTTATATTTTAAATGGGAGATGGTAGAATAAAGCTAGGATTGAACTCAGGATCTCCTATTCTTATTCCATGTTAAATTACCGATTGTCCAAAAAGCCGAAACTATTAGGAAATTGTGAATTTAATTATTTAATCTAACAACTATGATTCATTATAAAATGTTTTGAGGTCATTAATCTGTGGACAAGTTGTATCAAATAATTTTTCAAGACAGCTGACATGCAATCAACTGTGCAGCAATTATGTCTCAAGCATCCCGTTGTTCGTGCAAAGTTGGGTTTGCCTGACAAGGCTGCTCCAACTATAGCGGCAAATTCGGGGGAAGATTTTCCTTCTCAACTAACAATTAGTGATTCTCCCACAAAGAAGCGGAAAATTTCTGTACAGAACTTATCCCCTAAAGAACTGCTGGCTGTGAGTGGCTATGAGCACAAACCTTGGTAAATTATAATAATATTAACATGAAAGATGTTACAATTTTTTTCAATGTTCATGGGTGCTATTGTTGACAGCTCTCTGTCAAACTTTTATCAAATGGGAAAAGAGAAAAAGCAGTTCCCTTGCTGCGGTAACTAACCCTTCTCTTTGGTTTTCTTCTTTTCCCTTTTTTAAGATTTATGTTTTGATGCTAGGGGTAGCTATGTCCCTTGTTGTTGAATTGCGTTAGTAACTTTTGATTACAGGCTGGCACTAGAGAAGGATCCTGATTACTTGAGAGCTTTGCTTGTTATGGGGCAGACATTATTGCACAATGGACAGCTTGCAGAGGCTACCGAATACTTTGAGCGTGCTATCTCCAAGGTCTTATATTGTTTTTGTTTGTTATGCTCCATTTTACTTTCAAGGTTTGTTTATCCTTGGTGAAATGCTTGGTTCATATCTGCAATCTGAGATGATCATCAAGAGGTCGGAATGTCATATAGAAGCCATAAATATTTTGCTTTACCCAGAAAGGATACGTTTGGGAATAACTGAGTCCCTGTTGCTTGCATTTTTATTCTTTTTTGTTATACTTTTAATTTGTGTATGAATATGCCTTCTTCACTTAATAAATCAGAGATTTTATTTTCACTCCGTATCAGCTCTTCCTTGCTGGAAATCCAACAGACATCGAGAATAATGATCTTATGATTCTTTCATCTCAGTGGGCCGGTGTTGCTTGTATACGCCAGGTGAAGCTCAGTAAATTCTCTTTCATTTTCCTTGTAAACAGCATATAAATTGCAAGGAATATTGAGGCACATTGTTAAGGAAAATGCTAATACAACAGTGTAACTTGTTTCTTTTGGTCTTCATGCTTTTTGTTTTTTGTTTAGGGAAAATTTTAGGTATAGTTTTTTAGGGGCTATACCTTGGGTTTTCCAATTAAATTTCAACACATGGTTGTGATCATTTTGATTGTGCCTTGGGAATGATAACATTATCGATAAAGTTAAGGTCACAGCAAAAATTCACAATGTCACATCTCCATATTCGGGCCATAAAAAATGTTTATAAATTGTAAATTGTTGTGGGTCCAGATGCAAGGTGGTAGGCAACTTAGGTGGTGTTGACATGTTGTGAAGTTGTTGTCACCTTGGCTTTATTGTAATACTATTTGTACTGCATTAGATAATACAAACCATGTGTTTGAATGGAGAAACTAAAGTATAGCACCTAAATCGCTGGACCTAAGTTTTCTCCTTTGGTTTAATGCTATCAGCCAACTAGTTCTTACAAATTTCATAGTTGGGTCTGTACGCTTATGGACCGATTGCTTTTATCCCTTTTTCATCTGATTTCCACTTTCTTTGTTTTTTAACTTGGCAGGGGAAGTGGGCTGAAGGGATCATACACCTGGAAAGGGTTGCAAGCTTGAAAGAGCCAGATGATCAAAAGAGCAAAGCCCATTATTTTGATGGTTTGGTATTGCTGGCAAGGTATGAGTTAGAGCAGTTACTCAATTAGTTCATATAGTTCCCATTTCTTTATCACGATGGATTTCAACATTGAAATGTTGAACCTGAGAATTTGCTTTACAGTGCATTATATAATGAAGGTCGAAAAACTGAAGCAGCAAATTATCTGCGTCATGCTGCTGCTTATAATCCTGCATACAAAGAATACTTGGAACAGTGTGAAAATGACGAGGACCTTTTTGTTAGTGATCTTGTCAGCAGTAGGAGAGGAGATTACTGATTTCAAGTTTTGTACAAGTCAAAGCAAATTTTGTTGATCTGATATCCACTTGATTCTCTTGAAATAGTATATTAGAATAAAAGTAAGCTTTGGTTGATATCTACTTTGATGTTTATTTTTTGGCCAAAATACCATTTTGTTTCCTATATTTAGGGGCTACATTCAATTTTGTCTTTACTTTAGTAGTAAATTTGGTCTTTGTTATTTTCAACTTGTAGTCAATTTGATCATTGTCATTGACTTACTTACAAAAAATGGTATACATGGCAAACAGTGAGCACTACTGGCACACTTATGCTTATGTTGTCACAAAAAAAAATTAATTAGCATTATAAAATGCCACGTCAACTCAAAAAAAAAAAAAAAAAAAAAAAAAAAAAAAAAAAAAAAACGCTTCTCTCTCTCTCTCTCTCTCTCTCTCCATTGTTCACTCTTTGTTCTTCTTCTTCTTCTTTACACTGAATGAGGTTATGTTAAAACCGTTGAGAGCTCACATGTAGGAAGAAAGTGGATGCAAAGTGGAAACATGAATGTTGCCTGCAATAATGGAAATTATTTGGGATTGAATTTTTCAAGTCTAAGAACCAAAGGAACCAATAAAAGATTAGGTTTTGGGTTTAATGCAAAATCAGTTACGAAAGCTTTGAAATCTAATACGATTTTCTAGTAGGGAATAGGCAAAAGAAAGAATTAAAAAAAAAAAAAAAGAGTTGAAAAGGTTTGAGGAAAAAAAAATGAAATGAAAAGGTTTGAGGGGAAGAATGGATCTAATTGACTTTTAGTAAATATGAAAAATTGAGAGATTGGTCTCTCTCTCTCTGTGTAAAAATAAGATCTTCGAGCTTGAAGAGCATATCGAAGAGAGAGAGAGAGAGACAGAGAAAGAGAGGAACAAACTAGACTTAGAAAATCAAAGACAAGGAACAAACCAACAAATTCAAATCTAGAAAAATCAAACTAATAAAATTTAAACCAGCAACAAACCAATTCTCCCCACCAAACCAACCCCAAAAAATCAAACCTAGAAAATTAACACCATGGCATGAACAAACCAATTTTCCCCATAAAATCAAACTCCTAATAATCAAAACCATAAAATTCAAAACCTAATGAACAAACCAATTTTCCCATAAATACCACACACACACACACACCTACCTGCAGTTGCAATACAAAACCGTTGCCAAACAACTAAAACCCACCAAAAATTGAACCCATGCAAGCCATTGAAGCCTTTCTTGGTACTCATTGCGACAGGAGAGAGAGATATTCACACTGATAAATGAGAGGACCGCTGTCGTGATGTGGTGACATGATGCGGCAAGTAGCAGCTTAGGATGAGGAGCTCGAAATGCTTGGGTTTAGACGTAGAGCTAAGATAGAAAGAGAGACTATGCTGATAAAGGAGAGGGAGGTAGGCTAAAGGAAAGAGAAAAGCCACAGCTGCTAGTGGCCCTAGCATGTGATCTTAAAGAGGCCAGCCATGGTGGTTCAAATTTGAGTTTAGAGAGAGCTCAGATCTGTATTTTCCATTACATTATTTACTTTTTTATTTTATAATTCAAAAGTTTTATGGTAATTTTTTATTATAGTTACTTTAAAAAATAGCAGGCTAACGGTGAGAAAGGGGGGGGGGGGGGTGGGGCGCTTTGATGTTTTGGTATCTTTCCATGTAGTCGTTTAGGACAATGATTGTTCCTTGGTGAGACAGTCCACAGGGAATTTACATATATTGTAATACAAAGTCATAAATAGAACTCACCCATAAAAACCGACTTGAAAGAAGAGGTTGCTCAAATGCATATATAAACATGATTAAGCTTGTACTTAAGCCATGTGGGACACTTGAATCTTTTGGTTTTAGTGAAGAAATTTATCATCTAAATTGATTTATCTATATTTCTTTACTATTCGAATATTTGGATTTGCTTCAGATTTTTTTCCCCTTGATTTCTTTCCTTGGGTTTGGTTTTCCTTTGAATCTTTTCTTAAAACTCAATTTTTGTATTGGGTGTCCACTTGATAATTTGTTGCTCAATTTCAAATACCAAAGAGAGAAGTTTCGACGGTTACTATCCGAAAAAAAAAAAAAAAAAAAAAAAAAAAAAAAAAAAAAAAAAAATATAGTTAAGCTCTAATCTAGTTTGAAGTTATCTTTCTTCAAACCCATTATATGGGAATTACAAAAATCATCCATGTTAGTTTTAGTCATAGGACATGAATTTTTAAATGAATCATGTAAATTGTATAAATATTACACATAAATAGTCTAATAAATTGTCATGTAGAGTGGAAGAGATAACTCCAAACTAGTTTGGTACTAAACTTTGTCAAAGAAAAAAGTCACTTATAGTAATTTACTCGAGGTTTATAAGAGGGTCTTATTTCCTTTTATTTATTGCAGCCTTTTATCACAAAAAATTTTATTTCGTTAATTGTATACAAAAAAATATTTACTTTATTTCTCAATCATTCATTGCAAATTTTCACTAGTAAACAATGCTAACATTAGTGTGCATTCTTCATACATGTTATGTGTCATAATATATTAAGTGAAAATTTTTAAAAAATGTGGACACCTGATATAAAAGTTTGTACATTGTTTATACCGATTGTACTTCTGTCATATCCTCCAACATGCTGCAAGTATCTACACATTTCAAAACATCATGGGATGAAGCCATGCTCTTCCTAGAGGAAGGTTGTAGCTAGGAGTGATATCTATCACATGAAATTCTACAAAAGAATCTAATGGGCCAATCTTGCAAGTGGTCTTGAAGTGTTGTCATATGCCTTGACAATATAACGAGAAGGGATAATGTCTCCATGTCTAGGTCAATCTTAAGAGCAATCCTAAATGAGCATACATTCAATGCAGACCCATTATCAATAAGCATCATTGAGACTTTAGCACCCATGCACTCAAAAGTGATTTGCAAAGACCATGTATGAGTGATTCCCTCTGAAGGGAGTTCTTCATCAGAAAAGGTGAGAGAATGGTGATATACAACCTTTACTCCAATGATGGCCAAAACTTCTTCTGGTGTTGTCTCTATGGGCACTTCTTTTCCAAACAATGCTTCCAATACCGCAGCTCGGCATTTCTAAGAATCCATTAACAATCCCCAAACAAACACATGAGCTTGAGTCCTCTTCATTTGGGCTAAAACCTTATCTTTTTCTTTCTCTTCTTTTCCATAAAGTTCAATAGGATTTTGTCTTTCTCCCATGTTCCTACTAGGGTGATCTTACTCCAAGAGAGATGGCTTGTAGTGTTTCTCACTCCTAGTAACATTTAACACATTCTCCTTTTTAATTCTCTTCTTCAAATCAAACATCCCTTTGGGAGCGATTCCATAAACAACTATAGCACTCAAAAGCTTCTCCCACTCTTCATCCCAAAATCATTGAAACCTTGTTTACCTCCATGATTTCTATCAGTTCAAAACAGTCCCAATCAACTTCTCCAACCTCAATGCAATTTTGATATGGGGAAGGAGCTCGGTGATGATCAAGCAAAGGGTTCTTTTTTATCTTAGGCTTGGTAATGATGTTTAGGTTTAGAAGGGTTCCATTTTTTATCAAGGCTTCTATCTCGAGCATAAGGCAAAAACAATTGTCGGTCTTGTAGCTAGATTTTGATAGAAGTGACAATACTCATTGAGGTTCCAACTAGGAGGCACATTATTAGGCATAGGTGTGGGATCTAGAGGCTTGAGGTATCCATTGAGGTTAGATTCTCATATGCTTGGGCAAGTGACATTCCTAGATCAGAGAACTATTGGCAGGCCTTCTCTGTATAGCTTTGGTGGTTTGTGGATTGTTGAGGAACTCACACTCACGAGGTTGGGTGCTTTGGTGTTAGATAAACCCCTCCATATGCCTTCTTGATAGGAGGCTTTCGTACCCTTTGTCTAATTGTCTAGTGTTGATAGCATCTTCAATTTTGGTCCCAATTTAACACAATTCTCCAAATGAACTAATAGGTGATGATAGTGGCCTAGTTTTATATGCTGGTAGCAAGTTCTTAATGATCATGTTGATTTGGTCTTTTTCATTTGGCCTATTAACCATCCAAGAAGTCTCTCTCTTCCATGTTGTCATGTATTCAGAAAAGGTTTCCCTGGCTCCTTACTTAGTGGTCTTTAGGTCTCTTACGGTTTGCTGTTGAAATATGAAATTTTCAATAGCTAAAAAAAAAAAAAAAGGTGGTTACAAAAAAAAAAATGTTCAAGCAAGATTTATTAAAGAATACTAGCTTTTGAGCACACGCTTACACGCATGCTTAGAGGCTTTTCTATTTTTTTGGGAAAAAGTTAATAATTTGCATCTATTATGATTTGAGATTTTTACATTTTCCAATTACAAAAATAGCTAGGGGTGTGATGAGTGCTATGTGTTTGGACTGAATACTTTTTTGTTCCAAATTACCCATATTTTCCAAGGTTTAAGTAGAGACAAAACTAAAGGATAATTTGGCAAAATTACATCTTTAACTTCCATGTACAATATTGCCTACAAACTAAGACCAATTTTCTTTTGTTGGTTTTCAAAATTCAATCTGAACTACAAATTTATTTTGTCAACAATTTAATTTCATTTATTTTTTTACAAATTTTGTTGTAGACCCATTAACTCCTACATGTCATACACCAGTTTTTATATATTATTGTTTATTTTTAACCCCACGTTTAAGGGAATTGCATACAATTTAATTAATAAATTTATTATTTAATTATTTATTTCAAAATTATAAAAATGTTAATTAAAAAAAAAAAAAAAAAAACCAAAACCCTGAACCACTTCCTTTGTCTCTATCTAACTCAAGAAAAGAAAGAAAGAAAAGCTGAAACATACCCAAAATTTGACCGTATTTCTTCATTGCAAAGGCCAAAATCTTCATACAATCTCTGTAAGTTAACATTACTATGTGTTTAGTTTGCTGGGTTATTACTTTGTTTGGTTGCTGAGGAGTTGAAGAAAAGTAAATGGAGAAACTTTGGTTATTTTTTTTGGGCTGTTTATGTGTTTCAAGTTTCAATTGATTTTCTACTTTCTTTCTTAGCAACCAAACAGGGCAACAGTGAAAACTGAAAACCCATTTCAAGTTTCTGTTTTTTTTTTTTTTTTTTTAAATCAATTTTACTTTCTGTTAGCGATGCCGTTTTAAGTTTCATCATAAATTAGCATCTAACAAAGTTGCAAATTAGCATAGTAAAGTAGCATCTCGAGTTTTAAAAACTCGAGTTCCATATAAAATCAAGTTTTAAAAACTCGCTTCTCACTTGCTGATTTGGACATGTTTTTGCCACATAGATCTCGAGTCTTTTACACTTGATTTCAAAATACACAAAACCCCGACAGAAGAATCAAGAAAAAGAAGAAAACCCAGAAGAAAGAAGGAAACCCAGCAGAAACAAAGAAAGAAGAAGAAGATCCACAGCAAAGAAGAAGACCCACGGCACACACAAACCCAGTCTCCATCAAGCACATCCCAATCGTCGATCAACGGTGCAGTTCACGATCTCCATGGGTGCAGCTCACGATTTACAGACTACGGTGCGCTGACGATCTCTTCTTCTTCTTCTTCTTTTTCTCTTCTCTGTGGATCTCTTCATCTTCATCTCTTCTTCTTCTTCTTCTTTTTTTCTTCTTCTCCATGAATGTCTTCGTCTTCATCTTCGTCTTCGCCTTCTTTTTTTCTTCTTCTCTGTGGATGTCTTTCTCTTATTTGGGGGTAAGTACCCATTGGAACTTGAGTCTTAGAGACTCGAGTTCCACGTGGAATTTTTATCCACATCATCTTGTCAAAAGTCTGGAACTCGAGTTTTTAAAACTCGATTTGCTATTGAACTCAAGTTTTAAAAACTCGAAACACCCTTTCCAAATAACGTTACTGTGCAAAGGATTTTGTTAGTTGCCCAGTCCGAAAGAATGTGGGAAACTAGCATCTCGAGTTTCTAAAACTCGAGATCAAACTAAAAATCGAGTTTTTAATACTCGATTTTGTAGTTTTTCATTTACTGACGTGGACAGAGCTTTCCACGTGGATAACTTACAAACTCGTGTTTCTAAAACTCGATTTGTAAGCATCATTTTTAAATCCGCGTTTGAGAAACCCGTTTTTGACCACTTAAAACCTAAAATCTCACCTGACTAGAGCTCTCCTCACTCTCACTCAGTTACTCTCACTTAAACAGAGACTCTCTTTGATTCTTACTGCACTTCAACACACTCATTCTATTCTCACAGAGACTCCATCCTTTCTCACGTCTCTCCCTTCAAGATTCAATCTTTCTCATCAATTCGGTTTATTTCACAGTATTTGTCTCTTTTAGCTTTTGAACCGAGGTACGTCATTTTCAAATATTCCCTCTTGAATGCTAAGAAAGTTTGATCCTTGAAAGTTGAAACCATGTTTGTTTGCATTTTTATTTAATTTTAATTGCATTCTTTCATATAAAAGAAAGACTGTTTTATGTGTTTGTTTGTGTTTTGGTTTTTAATACTTTTGATGGTGGTTGTTCTTTAATAGTTTGTTTATATTTTGTAAGATTTAGTTAGTACTTTCAAATGTTGTTATTTGTTTGTATCTTTGAAAGATGGGGGATTTAGTTCCATGAAACTCAAGTCTGACATTGAAAATTGACAATGTTGTCGATTGTTATATGCTTATTGTGTTAATGTTGAGATTTATTTTAATGGTGATACTTTTTGACTTTGTTCAAACTGCTATGGGATCAAGACGGCTCATTAAAAATCCACAGCACTGTCAATTTTCAATGCAGTCCATCATCTGAGAATGCTTATTCTGTTTATCCTCTCCATTTCATATCGTTGAACTGGTGTAGATGTCCAAGTCTAGCGCTAATTGTCCAACTTATAAAATGTTCTCTTAATAGTTTGGGATTGGCTCATTGCATGGTAAAAGTTTGTTTCATTCGGTATTGGTATAAAGTAATAAAGAAGTGGAATATTTTAAAGTTGAGAAACCTGTTCAGTTGTTAAAAAAAAAAATTCCTGAAAATTTTTTATTAAGATATGTCCTTTTAAATTAATATTATGCAGTCCATCGGTCTGATTAACATGATTGAAGGAAACAGAAAGCCAGTTGAAGTTACAGTGCATCCGTTTTTTCAAAACGTGTCCACCCATCTGATAACATTTGCTAAGTCTTCTTTACCTTGGAAGACTGAGCTTTTTGTATGCATGATAACCTTCTAGAACCTGTCCACACATGTTCTCAGTTTACTTTCCAAATAGATGTACTGCTTTTTGCTTTCCATTCTTTTAGCATCCTTTATTAAATAATGCCAATAAGCTGCTCTTCAGTATAGATTTTCCTTGCATGTAGAATACCATTTCTTTGCCCCCACACTATTAATGGTCTCACAGTAGCACTCTTTGCAATATAGAGCCTCAGATCGATAACGAACCACAGATCTTGCACCCTGGTCTGCTTGATGAGTCATTGTTGACATGACAACGATATCATTGATCAGAGGACATTTGGAATGGCGAGGTGAAATATCTAGTTCTAACAACCGCTTTAATTTTTACGTTGTCGTTGTCTTTGACTTTTAGTTAGCAAGTACTTTCAAGTTGTATTTGTAGTTGTAACAACTGCTATAATTATTATCGATTTTGCAGGACCCGGGTCCATTTAAGTGTTGTGGTCGCACTAAGGAGATGGCAAACATTCAGATGGAAGATAATTGGGTGATTGACATTATCAAGTTGCTAAGGCTGGAAGGATTGTTTAGGGCCCCTTTCAGAGAGATAGATCATTGCCTAATATCGGTCTTAGTTGAGCGATGGCGGCCGGAAACTCACACGTTCTATCTTCCACATGGTGAGATGTCAATCACCCGACAAGATGTGAAGGTCATTTTCAGACTTCCTATAGATGGTGAGGTCTTGATTGGGCCAACTGTTGTGGTGGATGGGGATTGGAGAGATCTATGCATGGAGTTGCTTGGTTTTACTCCGGCGAATGACAACAAAACTTTGGTGGGGCAAAGAATTCTCATCAGCTGCCTTGTTGACGCCATTGCAGCGCCACTGCCTTATGACGCAAGGGAGATGCAGATACACCAATATGCTCGGTGCTATATTTTAGCGCTGTTAGGGGATAAGCTTTTCATGGACAAGTCGGGAGATAGGGTGCATCTAATGTTCTTGGCATTCCTGCGGAACCTTCGTGATCTGCCACAGTATAGTTGGGGTAGTGGTTGCCTGGCTTGGTTGTACAGAGAGTTGTGTCGGGCAAGTGAGAAAAGGGCATCGCAGATTGGTGGGGCGTGTACCTTGGTCCAGTATTGGACATGGGCAAGGTTGCCATTCTTGTGCCCGAGGATAGAGCCCCCACCTGGATGTGATTATGGCCCATGGCCATATGCTCCACTTGCATTTAAGTAAGTATTTTCCTGAAATTTAGTGTGTTATGCAATGTACTCTTCTTAGTAACTATAACATGGGTATTATCTTATCTTATGTTATTCGCTCGTAACTGTAGGTGGGTGCGGGTACTAAGCCCGAAGAGTAGGCCATCCGGCATGGCCTTAATCCACTATCGCGAGCAATTAATTAGAATGCAGCCAGACCAAGTAATAGTATACAAAAATTCTGTTTGGTTATGTTAATTTTACTTAAGAATATGATTGCTTCTGTTTTAATTTTTGTTTTTCCCTTTATCTATGTATTTTCCTTAAGAATATGTGTTTTACTTTTTTTTTTTCGATTATCTATTGTAGATTGTGTGGCAGCCATATGAGGCAGACTTCAGCCACCTTCTTGACTTTTGCGTTGCAGGGAGGGATACATGGACGGCAAGGGTGCCACTTGTGTGTTTTTGCATAGTAGAGACACACCACCCAGATCATGTCCTTCGACAGTTTGGGTTGGCGCAAGAGCGGCCCAATCATATTGTGTACGATGATAGACTGCATAGAATAGACTTGCGTGGGAAGGTGGAAAAGAATTGGAGGGAGGAGCATGGACTGTACATCCTTACATGGGATATGAGACAACAACTTTGCCATGCACCTCCTCAGACTGGTGAGATGCCTCGCGATCATGACTATTACTGTTGGTACCGTCCGGTCACTCGAAAGTATGTCGACCGCAACAACGCTAAATTAGATATAAAAATAATGTGTTCTAATTAGATTTTGTTGCCTACTTTGTTTTTTATTCAGTACATGTAGGAACGTAGAATCAATTGATTTCTTTTTTCAACAAATCTGGTTTGATTTGACTGACCTCCAATTAAAAAGACTTTCTATTATATATAGTATTCTGATAACACTTTTAGTTTTTAGTTGAGTATTTGAGTAAATTAATAAGTACTATATTATCCATTCTTCAATTGATACATAAATGTCTTAAATCTGATTATACTGCTTTTTTCTCGGTTTTAAATTGAAAGCCATTTAGCGCTGTTGGAGATGTTTCCTGTAGGCAGCCGAGCACACAAACATGTCCGGCGCATCCTAAATGATGTGGTTAGGCTTGGTGGTGGTCCTGCAGCAAATGGGCAGGCAAATAATGGGCATGAGACTGAATCAGCAGCTATCGCAACTCCAAGCACAAGCACAACACCAGTAAGTACACTGATTCGTGGGAGGCGTGCTACTGCAAGCCCAAGCCCAAGCCCAAGCACAAGTGCAGCTAGGGGCCGTGGTCGGCCTGTTACAGCAAACCCAAGTACAAGTGTAGCTAGGGGCCATGGTCGGCCTGCTACAGCAAGCCCAAGCACAAGTGCAGCTAGGGGCCGTGGTCAGTGTGCAACAACCCCTCGGGTTGTAAGTAGTCTTGAGATACCTGCACCCATCCCGCACGCATCTCCCCAGCCCGAGGTCCCTCCACCCATCCCAGATGCATCTCTATAGTCCGAGGTCCCTCCACCCATGGTAGATGCATCTCCTCAGCCTGAGGTCCCTTCACCCACCCCACCTTTGCAGCCCAGTTTTGATCTTGGTATTCATTCTCAATTCACCCCTCCTATGCACCCCGAGACACCCTCAAACCCACCCACCAGCTCCAGTGCACCCACTTTTCCCATAGACCCACCCCGTACTGAACCCATGACAATGATCCCCACTCCAGGCCTCTACACAGAGCATCATTACCCACCTACCTCATCCTCATCTGACCCTCTAGGACCTCCAGTTGGGATTAAAACTCTATAGCCCGATACTGATGTACCAGACAAGCATCCCCCTCATCAACCCTCACCCCCATGAGGTAGACCACAACGTGCTAGAAGAGCACCCACTTGTGGGACAGGTGGACACAAAATAGGACACAAAGGCAGCTCTATGGTACGATAACATGAATTACGATGTCTAGGCCTATTTTGTAGTTCACTTTTTCTTATCATTACACCAAATATTGATTGTATGCATCTAATGTCTTTGCAGCATGATGATAAGCCTAAGGATGATGCCTCGTAACCTCCTCCCCCGCAAAAACATTACACGAGGGTTAAAAAACACAAAATTGGTGAACCTTGAAAAAGAGGTTTGTTACAGAGGTAATGTTAAATGACTTGTTTTTGACATATAAAATATCCAAGTGATTATGTTGCCATGTATTGGACAATGCATACTATGTGTTCAAACTCTGTATTTTAGAACATGCTTCTATCAATGTGCAATGTTATGGTTTCAATGGGCAAAACTGGTGATTGCAATGTTTCTATAACAAGTGGTGCCACTGCACCTATCTCTAGAGCACCTAACTCATCACCCTTGAATATGTTTCCACAGGTAAAAAATTTTAAATTTGGTAGGGACTTCCATGACCTATACTCACTCACTGTCATTCGGTCCTTAATTTTAAGAAGCTGGAATTTTCCAGGAGAGACTTGCTGCTGCTGGTGGAGATGGCAGAGGACTTGGATCCCTTGAATATCTTAGGAACAATCAACAGGTTGGATTCCTGTTATATTCATTTCCTTCTGCCCTTTTATTTTAGAATCTTTGAGTTCTATGTATGGGATTTTAAGAAAGCATAGGTGTTCTATTAAATTAACTTGTTGGTACCTTTTTCTTTCTATATTGAGGTTGACACTCTAATTTCTTTTTTATTGTTACTTGTGCTAATTGTTCCCATAAGGATGATAAAATGGATTGGATCTTCTCAATTATAGCTCCTATACAGAATCTGAGAAGTTTTTTTTCCTCAACTGTTTCCAGAGGAACCTCCATTTTGTTCCACCGCTATAACCAATGGGGTGAAAGTAAGTCAAAACATAGAACCTGCATATTTTAGCCTTTAGTTCTTTTCTTTTGGCACAGTGAGTAAAATAGGAAGTGTGGTGATTGACTAATCTGCTGAGGCATATTAGAATGTACAAATTTGGCTCTTTCATATAGGCCCTGGCATGGGAATAACGTTCTCATGGGTTCAGGTTCTTAAAACCTATTCTTTTGACAAACTTCTTCATTGCCATTAGCTAAAAGGGAGATGATGTGTATGCTGTGTAATCAAGTAGCTTGATAGGACTTCAATTTTGCTCTTTAAAGGCATTTGGTGTTACCGTTACTGGAAGTGAATTTCAGGCAGGGTGAATCAGAGCTATCTGCTGGTTCCAGCACCATCCCCTCTATATTTATAACTCTTTCTTTGGATAGCAGATAAGAATTGTTCACCTTGCCTTGTGTTACATGGTATATGCTTTAATCGCTTGTTATGGGAATCTATCTCTTAGTGCTTGCTAAGTTTGGTCTGTAAGAAGGGAACTCTTAAAACATGCTTCACCATATTTGTATGGTTAGCATGTAACATCCACCATGTGCCTTGAAGGGTAAAGAACAGTTTTTGTAGGTCAGAATTTTAAGTTTAATCTTTAATTTATTGTTAAATATATATGTTAATTGTTAAAAAGTATAAGTTATGATTAAAATGATCACTTATTAATCTATGATGGTCTTGTTAGTTACGTTGGTATTTGATGGGTTAGAATTTTTTTATTATAAAAAAATTGGACCATAAAGTGCGTGTGTGCATGTTTTTTGAGAATCTGTTGCTAGTGCATACTGGAGAGGGGATGAACAGAAACCAATTTTTTGAGGGACAATTTTTTGAACACATAACTTTATATCTGTTTTCTATGTAAAAGTAGGAAGTGGAG
Organism: Castanopsis chinensis; assembly: GCA_032878915.1. NCBI lineage: Eukaryota > Viridiplantae > Streptophyta > Magnoliopsida > Fagales > Fagaceae > Castanopsis > Castanopsis chinensis. The sequence continues at coordinate 10,933,300 of JAVQMG010000109.1, forward strand.
TTGAAAGGTTTGATTTAAGAAAGTCTGAACATGATCAGCTAGGTGATGCTGATGCAGGGTTTCTTTAGTGTTTTTAATTTTATTCATTTTATAGTCTTTGTAGATTGAGTCAATCCTTAGCACACAACCTATGTTCTTGGGTCATTTTCATTCCATTTTCAATAAAGCATTTTACTTATGAAAAAATATATTCATTGCAGACTGAGAACAAGATTATGTTCAAGCCGAACAATCCCACTTCAGCCTCAAAGATTGATGTAGAGTTTAGATCGATAAAAGGTATTTTTTTCGTTTGTTATCTATTTTAGTCATGTTCAAAGTTATTTGTGTTTCTGTTACTGTGTGCATCCAAGGAACTGAAGCATTGATATGGAAATAGATGTGAGTTTTATAGCATTTAAGCACTTTGCATCAGTATATTTTGTGACAATTAATCTATTTTATGTGTTTCGAGAAAAAAAGGGGGGGGGGGGGTCTTCCTTTAAATTGCTGATCCCTGACAGCCATTCATGGCATCTAGTTGCTTGTGCATAAGAGGGTTTGTTGCTATCACTTGCTGTCTATGTTGAATTTTATTCTAATTGTGTTCAACAAATGCAGATGACTTATTTGGAAGAGTGGCCTCTTACGGACCGGGATTACTCCAGCTCTTTGTCAGGGGCTACTGAAGCTTTGAGGGCCAGCACTCTTCGCCTTCCTGTTGTTGGTGGGGCAAAGGTAAGCATTAACATCTCCGCTTCCGAAAAATTGGCACATTTTTGGCAGAATAAATTTTAATTTGGTTATTTTGTTGCTACAGGCTAATATCCAAAATGTGAAGGATGCCATTTGTTCAGCTATTGATGTTATGCAGGCTATGGCATCCTCAATCTTGTTTATTATCATCAAAGGTATCTTTTTTTAATCCCAAGTTGTTCTATTATTTTTTCATCTAACGTCTTTTTTTAAAAAAGGGATTTAATGTGCAGAAATTTGCGAACACTATAGTTTTGTATCTTATAAATGGAGCATAAGCTTGTGCATTAGGTGGTTTGCAGGGTTGTGGTTGGTGAAAAGAGTAGCAGATCATTCTATATTGACAATCTCTATAAGCTAACTTTATAGAATATTTCATTTGTAACTTGAAATAGAAGGTTATAAAATGATCTGTTGCTTTCCAAGTAGTGGCATTAGTCAGATGTCCATGGCCTTGGATGTGAGCACAGATCATGTTGTCCGTGGAATTTCCTTCATTTGTTGAGAGATAATTGATTTATTCCTGTCTTTGGTCATCTTGGATTCTTGTATTAGCAGAGGTTGAGGCCGTATTCTTCTGTGAGTGGATGCTATCACCCTTGAGGTCATATAGAGATGTTGACTTCCAATTAAAATACTATTTCTTACTTTGTTGTGGGTGTTTCAACTTTTTTGCTTTTTTGTTAATGGAACCTCCACTTTCATCTTCATAGACCTTCAGTCTTTTCCTTCCATTCCTTCCCTACCCTGTGCCTCCCCCAACACACCCCTTCCCCTCTTTTTTTATCCCCTTGCCCCTGTGGGGAAGAAAAAATGTTCTGAAATTGCACTAGAAAATCCATCTATCTTTTTATTATTTTACTTGGTTATATCATTTTGATTTACATTTCAAATAGGGACACCTCCTGGAGAGGTAACAGCCAAATTGGAGTTATTTTAATCCATATATGATGTTGTATGTCAGTTTATGTTTTATCGGCCACATCATCTGCATGCTGTATATTGCTTTTATGCTCGCAACAAATTCACATATGCAGTTATATGTTTTGCTCATGCATAAATATGATTTAATCATCTTAGTGTATTTAGTTTATTTAAATAAATCTAAATTTCAGTATATATACACAACCACTCTTTTACAACCATTGAAAACATGAACAAATTTAAGATGATGAAGTTAAAAAACAGTCAATTTCTGTGTGTGTGTGTGTGTGTGTGCATGCATTGTAACTGCTATTTTTGTGTAGTGTATGCATCTAGTGATGTCGGTAGTAAATTCACGACCATGCTTGCATACATGCATTCACACCTGTATTTTTTTTATTTGCTCTGTTATGCACAAGTATTTCAGTTTTAAATTTTTTTGGGTTTAAACTGTGAACAACAATACACCATGTTACCAAATTTAACATTTGATTTTTGTCAATGGCATTTTCCCCATAAAAGTACCCTACATCATTCAAACTTTACAAGTTATTTGGGTCACGTCTGAGGTTAACTGACTATTTCTCTACCATTATTAGTATTGATCCTTGACTTGTTACAAAAATTAAGAAAAAATGCAAAAAACAACCTCTGAATTTGGGTCAAAACCAACCTAATCCCATGCACTTCTAATTATAAACCCCTGAATTTGATAAATCCTCAAATCACTCTTGTTAATGTAATGAATGGAAAATGCTACACATGCATTGCTTGTGATGGAATTTCAATATTAAAAAATTTGTAATTAAAAACGCTTTATTTCTTTTTTCTTTTTCTTTGTAATTAAAAACTCTTTATTGACTTGTCCTAGTTTTCTTCCACAGAGAAGATGCCAAGAATCCTTGCTTTTGGTACAGGGTCTGCCTGCATAACATGGCCAAGTTAGCCAAGGAGGCTACAACAATGTGGCGTGTTCTAGAATCTTTGTTTCGTTACTTTGACAGTGAGAATTTATGGTCCCCTGAACATGGTCTTGCCTTGCCAGTCCTAAAGGAAATGTAGTTTTTAATGGATAATTCTGGTATTTATAACTCAACACATTTAGGATTTTGAGGTTCTTAACTGTTGTTCTTTCCTGTGATGGTGATGAGAGGTTACTTGTTGCAGAATATATGCCTAATGATTGAAACGCAAAGCACTTGTTTCATTGTAAGTTTGTAAGCCTATCCTTGGTGTTGTTGCATGAGCAGTACTCTATATCTAATTGTGTGTTATCTATTAACTAAATCCACTCTCTAAGTTTAATCTTATAAAGTGCAAAAAGCGGGTCCTTTAATGATTCCCTGCATGGACATGGCTTGCCTGAATTCTATAGAAATAATTATATGACTATTTTCCTACGATGATTTTAATCATAAGCTGACTGAGGCATGTGCCTTCTTAAGTTCTTAAAAGACTATGACCTAAGGTTTGGCTTTGATTGTTGCACTTCCTGAGCCTCTGGCAGGTTCGACCTACAAGTGAAACCATGGTTAATCACATGTTCACTCAATGGATTCATAGTTACCATGATCTTCCACTCATGGTTAACCAGGTAGAGCTATGTCATCTCATTTGAAGTGCCTCTAGTTACATTGGGATGGGGATTGCATACTATTGTTTCTTATTTGCTACAATTTATTCGATTCAGTGGGTGAATGTCACAAGATGGGAGCATCGCACAAAACCCTTTGTGAGGACCCTTGAATTTCTTTGGCAGGAGGAACATACTGCTCATGCCACTCCAGAAGAGGCAGAGAAAGAGGTTTGCATCTTCTTTTCATAATGCTTGGTGCTTCTGAACTGCAGGCTATACAGATGATTAATGTCTATACAAAATTTGCTTATGAGCAAGCTGCAATACCTGTTATTGTAGGTCGAAAATCTAGAGTAGAAACATTTGCTAGTGCTTCTATGACCTATACAATTGAAGCCATGATGGGTGATCGGAAGGCATTACAGGCTGGAACCAGCCATAATCTTGGGCAGAACTTCTCTCGTGGTTTTGAAACCCAGGTGGTTGACACTACTGTAATTCTTAATGAGTAATTTTCAAATGTACATGAACACTGCAGCATTCTAGGAATTTTGTTGATTGTGCTTCTTTTTTTAATCTACGCTACTAATGAAGTCAACTGTGAGGTAGTTTTCATTATGCCATTTTCTCATAAAATCCCTAAAATCACCTTGTTTAACAAGTAACAACTAACCTTTTAGATAAAAAACTAAATTCTTGTAAGGTTGTTATGGTAGATTAATAATTTAAAAAAGTTCTATACTCCACAGCGAGACAAAAATTGTGGCAAAAGTCGTGGTATGTCATTTTCCTCGTAGTAAAACAACAAACATTTTTCGATCTGCTTGCTTTGCTTTGCCTTGCTTTGCTTTCGACATTTCCGAAGCCCCTCTTTAGTCTTTTAGCTCCCAACCAAACCAACATCTACTTCTCTCTCATCGTTCTCTTCACCATTTTGGTTTCCACATTGCTGCTTTCTCTCACACAAAGGTCAATCTCTCTCTCTCTCTCTCTCTCTCTCTCTCTCTCTCTCTCTATATGTATGTATTTATGTAGTTATTGAAATTGTTAGATGTTTGAGGTTAAAGTCTCCACATTTTACTTGACCCCTGCTTGTGTGTTTCTAGGTTCTGCTTAAATTTTTTTTATTATTTATGGATTTATTTTTAGATTTTCCACAACAGTGTAAGTAAGTGTGTTTTGGTTTTTTTTTTTTTTTTTAAAATTTATTTATTTTGGCTGATTGACGGGTTTTAATTTTTGGGTTTCTTTTAGATTTTTCACTTCTGTGTACCAAACTATGAGTTATTACTTTCATTAGCATGGTGTAATAAATCAGGATTTTGTGAACAATAGTTTCACTGATTTGAAGGAAATAGAAATTTAAAAGAAGGAAATTTGGGGGCAACGTCCCCTCAACTAACTGTAGCAAAAAAAGTGAATGAAATTTAGAGTAGCAATCATTGATTTTTAACCATAAATAATAACAATTGTAATGAATAAAAAGGCTGAACTATTGCTTTTGTACCTAAAGTCTGCAATTTTGATTTTTGTTCCTAAACTTTAATAAGCTCTTTCTTTTTATTCCTAAATTATTGAAAACATTACACTTTTTGTTCTTAAACTTTAAAATGATCTTTTTTCATACATAAAACTATAGGGGAAAAATCCTTTTTTTGGGTGCCTATTTTCACCCCTAAACCATTACATGGTGATTCATATGTTCATCCTTGTGTATCTTAATCACATGAACTATTTAAGTCATTGATATAAGACACGTGAAATTTAAATAATTCATATGATTAAAAGCACACGTGGATAGAAAATTGGAGTAATTTTCCTCCAAACCGGTTGGAAAGAAAATTCTGGCCATTGTTATCTTCTTGCATAATTTTGGATTGTTGAGTAAAATGAGCTGTTTCTAGATTTTTATTTTTTATTTGATTCAAGCCCTGGCAGAATTTGGGCATGCAAGAATTGACATTTTTTTTTATGCTTTGAAATTTAATGGAAGAGGGATACTATACACTAACATATCTTATTAGAAATATTAAGTCATAAATATATACATAGTAATCTAAGGAATTGTCCTCCTTTTTTCAATTGGTAAATCACACACACATGCATGGCGGATCTTAAATCTACGGCCTCTCCCATTCTAGCCAGAGCTCATTGGCATTTTCTTTACGAGATCTACTATACATTTTTTTAAAATATATATTAATATGAGTGCCCTTGCTTCCTATAGATCATTTGTCTCTAGTGTGAGATATCATTTACTGGAGACGGCAACAACAGCCGCTTCCAGCCTGCAAATTGCAACAGCAAGACCCTGCATTTCTTCTTCTCGCAGAATTTTCAAGGCAGGTGCTGCAATTTTTGGTGGAAATTCCAAGGCGGCATCATGGAATAAGCTTACAAGGGCATGCCATATATCATCTATACAACCTTTCCAGCGGAGCTTTACATCATCATCTGTTAAATTTGATAAGGTTGTTACAAAAGCAATGTCTGAAGCTACTGAAAACAAGCCTATCTCAGGGTTGCCAATTGATTTGAGAGGTCAGTTTTCGTTTGCTTTCCTTTTTGTACGTATGCAATTCCTTCTAAGAGTTTCAAATTTCTTGTGTTTATGGTGCTTTTGCTGTCCTTATATTTCTTGTTATGGGATAGCTTGTAACAGTTATGATTTGTCTTATAATTTCCGTTGACCTATCAATTTGTAGCCTCTGATTGTTCAAAATTGTTGGTGGAAACTATCACATTTAAAGGAACATCCTCTGTAACATCTTTGTTTCTCAACATCCACTTTTTCTTGGCTGTATTTGTTTGTGAAAGCTGGTCTTGTATCCGTAGCCAAATATTACTCTAAAGACAGCACTTTACCAAACCTCTTTTGGTTGCTAATTTTTTGGTGATATTGTCTTTCAACTTCTGCAATAATTGTCCTGGAATTGTTTCCTTTAGTGAATCTACTAAGTTGATACTTACAACAAGTATCCCTATTTAAAAAAAATAAAAAAATAAAAAAATACCACTAAAAACTAAAACGAGTTGCACTATGTGTAGGTAAGAGGGCATTTATTGCTGGTGTTGCTGATGACAATGGATATGGTTGGGCAAAAGCTAAATCCCTCGCTGCTGCTGGGGCTGAGATTCTCTTAGGCACATGGATGCCTGTAAGTAAATCATCCTAATCTTTAGGGCCGTGCATTTGAGATTTCCTATAATAGAATTCCCAAGACTCATGAAATGGATAACTACTAACCAGGAAGCTGTTCTTGTAGGCTTTGAACATTTTTTAATCCAGCCTGCGACGTGGAAAATTTGATGAATCACGTGTGTAAGTTTTTAATTAGGGAAACTGGGTATTGCTTGTAAGTGGCTGGTACTAACAAGAAGTTTGATGTTTCGGGTTGCCAGATGGCTCTTTAATGGAGATTACTAAAGTATATCCTTTGGATGCAGCCTTTGACAATCTTGAGGATGTACCTGAAGATGTAATGGAGAGATTTATAGTCTTACAAAGTATAAAATGGGTCAAATCTGATCTTGATTAACATATGGTTTTGTTAATTCTTGCAGATAAAAGCAAATAAACGCTATGCGGGATCCAGTAATTGGACTATTCAGGTATAACATCATATTATTCCACTTTTGCTACTTCTGTTTGAATTTGCTGTTGAGGAACATTTAGAGCCTAAATTGGAGTTTGAGAAAAGGTTTGAAGTCATTTATTGACAGCCTACTTGAATTTTAATGAGATATTAATGCCAAAATCCACATAAGACATCGCACTTTTCGTACAGTCTACACTTGAACAAAACAAACCTAGATGTAGGGCCAATGACATTTTTAAACTGAAATCCAAGATACAAGCAGCACCACATTAGGATTGTCTTTTATCTTTCTTAATTTTTTTTTACCTTGCTTCTTAAGACACATGATTCATGTGAGTAATTGAATTTTTGGGTTGTTCTGCTAAATTTAGACATTAATTTTAATTTTGTTTTGTAAGATGTCATGTTTCAAGCTTTAGAGTCTTGAACAAGCTACACAAGTTTCTGGGTTACTTAGTGACAGAGAAGGGATAGTCAATGCTTTAAAATTTTGTAAAACTGCATATGTAAGCTGACATATAAGAGAGGTGGGCTTCGTGCCCTCATAATTTGGTAGTGCTATGGTCTTCTCAAATGTAAAGGTTTATAAGAGGGGCAAAGCCTGCTATATTGTTCAACTTAGTTGACTAGCATGCATTCCGTATCTATTACATTTGACTTGTATCTAATCTGAAGACTAAACTGTTACCTGTAATCTGTTCTTTTTCTATCGTGTCACTATTTGAGTATGCAATCAGTTCATTTGTTGGAAGGGTTTTCCTTTTGTTCTTGTGCTTGCCTTGCCAAGCCTAGGAATTATAAAAACTTTGTTATCACTTATCATACAGCTATGCTTTGACAGGACCCACCACCATTATCAAATATGACATGCTCTCTAATGTTCTACTCATTTTTAAATTGTCTTGCAGGAAGTTCCTGAATCTGTGAAGAATGATTTTGGCAGCATTGACATTATTGTTCACTCAATTACAAATGGGCCAGAGGTACCTTTTTTTTATTTTTTATTGTGGAATATCTATGTGTCATTAATCTTAAAGTTAACAAGCAATCACCTCTTTAATAGGTCACTAAACCTCTGTTGGAGACATCAAGGAATGGATATCTTGCAACTAGATCTGCATCAAGTTACTCCTATGTTTCTTTACTCAAACATTTCATTCCAATAATGAATCCAGGCAATTTCCTATGCTTAATTATCCAAAATACTTTATTTTCTTTCTTGTCCTTGGTTCATTGCTTTTTCCATTGTACAAGATTTACTGCATCAAGGCCAATGTGGAACTCATATATATGGCTGTGTTGTTACAGGTGGTTCTTCAATTACTCTTACATATATTGCTTCTGAAAGGATAATTCTTGGGTATGTATGTCATGCACTGTTTGCTTCACTGTTCAGTTTAAAGAGTTGTCATTTATCATTGGGTAATGGAGCTCTTGATATATTTTACTCAAGTATGGTGGAGGTATGAGTTCAGCAAAGGCTGCTCTGGAGAGTGACACACGAGTAAGTTTGCATTTCTTTCTTCCTATCCATTTCTAGTTATTAGCACCAAAATTTTTTAATCTCATTTTCATATGTTTTTGGCATATATTTTCATATGTTGATTCATTCAGGTGCTTGCTTTTGAAGCGGGTAGAAGACACAAGATCAGAGCCAACACATTATCTGCTGGTAACTTGGCCCTTTCTTTTTTAAAATTCAATTTAAAGTGTTTCCTATCTCAGATTTTATGCATCTATGTCATGGTCCACAAGAATTGTTCTTCATTGTTAAATCATAGCTATGGTTGCTGTGTTTGTTTCAGAGAATTCAGCTTACATTGTTCTTCCCATAAATTCATTAATTACTGATTTCTTTCTTGAACCATTTTTATGATCTGTTAACTGAAATGAAACTGATCAAAATGTGATTCTGTAGTTCACAGATGAAAATGGACAAAGGCAACACGTATGGCAAACATCATGGGCAATTGGTACCCGTTTTGTTGGTGGTATTATCATGACCCACGGAGATGATGCAGGCCTAATGCTTCCCCCAAGGGTTGCACCAATACGGGTAGATTGCGATGCCTTTTGGTGTTTTCATAATTATTATATTGCATTTGTTGAGATATATTTTAAATGGTTGAATTCCTAAAGTGTAGGAATGAGACCCAATGTAGTTCTTGTGATATAAGACTAGAAAGTTTGTGTTTGATAAAATAGCATAAAAAATTATTACAATGCAATATTACCAGATGTAATTCTGTTAGATTTAACTTAATAATAAATATAGTTTTATTTATGAGTCATTTGAGTTGGATTGATTCTGACATAAACAAAAAGATCTACTATCTTAGTTAATAACTGTCTTTGCTGCCCTTTTTTTTTGGATAAGTAATACTATTGGTGAAAAATGCAAAAAGGAAAAAAGGGATAGGAGTCTCAAAGGTGACTTTATTCTTCCATAAGAAGACAAATTTAAATGGTTTACCTTTTATAAATATTCATTGATAGTGTTTACTTGATCTATAAGTAGATGTCTGTGTAGCCTACCGAAAATTGTAAATATTTATTCACTGTAGTAGTTCTATGATTTTTTGTCATTGAACTATGTTCATTAATCATGTCTGTCATACTTTTTCTGATCAGTCAGAGTGTAAAGCATGTTGTTGCACTTGATCTTGCTAGAAAGCTTGGGATGGAGCCAAAGAATATGCTAAAGGTATGTCAAAACCAAACCTTCATTACTCCAAAACATACAATTATAATGCTAATAAGTTGATGTACTGAAATTATTTTTGTTGCTTGAATTGACTATCGTCCAGCTATAAGAGGAATCAAAGCCAGCAAAATGCTTGTAGCTGTTGCAGTGTGAAAAGACCTCAAGAATTGCAATTCAGCAAATCTGTCGCCAAAAGTGGCTATAACAAAGACTCTTAGGATGCATCACAAGTGATTTCATAGTGTTCGATATAACAAAAGCATTTTAACCTTCCCAAAAAAAGGAAGAATCTTGCTTGTACAATGCCAATTTGATGTCAATACAATTGTTGCTTTGATATTAGAGGCCTTGAGCCATATTTTGGTCACTGTGACCCTTGTAAAAATCCCTTTGTAAAAGCAACTTCAAGGCACTACCTGCTGGGTCCTCTCTGATGGTACTGACGAGTTAGCATTGACGATTAAGCCATCACTGACAGGTAACCAATACCCACGAGGAACGGGGTAAACAAGGGCACATAAAGACAGTAGGTTCATTCAATATCACCGATAAATGCCCCAGGCTGGCGAAGCCAGCTGTACGGTCCGTTGGAGACAAATTAAAACCCTACCATTCATCAAGAGGCGTTACCAAAAGGAGGCATTAAAGTCCCAATAATTGCCACAACGGCTAGGAGCAGGGTGAACATATATAAAGCTCCCACAAGCGCAAGTCGGGGGTAAGAAAAAAACACAATAACACACCCATTCTTTATCATTATTTGTCTGAGTAAAATTCCCAGAAACTAACTTAAGCATCGAAGGTGTTCTGGCAGGCACCACACCGATGTCCACACTAAGAGATCTCCCTACCATCTTATTGACTACCAGAACGGCGAGCTACAGATTTGGTTCCATCTAGATTCACCCTTTTCTCGACTGACGAATTCTTGCTTCATCAGTTTGGCGCCGTCTGTGGGAATCTCACATTTCCATATTCATACTTGGGGAGGTGGTTCCCACCAACTTTTGCATTCAGATAGAATCCAGCCAAGATCCCGCCACCTTGGCCCAGCAAATCCAGGCCCTGGCGGCCACTGTCAAAGAACTCACCAGGCAGAATCAAGAAATGAGGATACAACTTCAACAAGTTCAACAGGAAGATAGTCAGTCCAGGGGCGGCCCAGAAGATGAAGGGGATAGTCACAGAATGAGTTAGTACTCCCCGACCGCTTACTCCTGACAAACAAAACTCAGGTGTTATACGAGAAATGAGGAAAGAGATGGACGAGCTACGAAATGCCATCAAGGAAAAAACGGACCGGAGCGTGGATAGAATGGTAAAGGCCACAGATTCACCCTTCACTACAGCAATCCTTGAGCATCCAGTACCTTCCAAATTTCGTTTGCCTCAACACGAACAGTTCGACGGGTTGAAAGACCCTCAAGATCACCTCAATACATTCAAAACAACGCTAGGCCTCCAACAGCCCCCTGACGAGATACTATGTCGGTCCTTCCCCACCACTCTAAAAGGAGCGGCTAGAGAATGGTTTGCCAAGCTGCCAACATCGTCAATAGACAGCTTTGAACAATTGAGTGGCACCTTCTTGTGGCACTTTATTGGGGGACAACGTCCAAAGAGGCCAACAGATTACTTGCTCACCATCAGACAGGGAGAAAATGAAACATTGAGGTCATATGTAAAACGTTTCACACGAGAGACTTTAGAGGTAGACGAAGCCGATGATAAAGTACAGTTGATAGCTTTCAAGGCGGGATTAAGATCCTGAGACCTCGTGGCATCACTTGCAAAAAATCCCCCAAAGACGATGGCAGAGATGCTCTTAAAAGCACAAAAATACATGAATGCTGAAGATGCACTCGCAGCCATAGGGGACGCAGTGAGGCCGAGAAGCATCAAAGACAACGAACGAAGAGGACAGAAGAGAGAACGACATGATCGTCGATCCAGTGACGGTAATAGAAGAAAAGATGATAAAGGTCCCCAAACGGTAACGTTTACCCCTTTAATTATGCCCGTTGACAAGATTTTGTCGCAGATTAAAGATGAGCACCACTTGAAATGGCCGCGGCCATTGCATTCATCGCCCAACGTTCGTAACAAAAGCAAGTACTGCCGATTCCATAAAGATCACAGTCACTACACGGAGAATTGCCGAGATCTCAAAAAGCAAATTAAGGAGCTGATACGGAAAGGGAAGCTGTAGAAGTATGTGAAGAGGGAGGAATACAGTAGACCTAGGGACAGAAACAAGAACCAGCAAGAATCCTGGTCAAGAAAAAACGATCGTCAAGCCTAACCAGCGCAGGATGTGATCGGGGAGATAGCAACGATCGCAGGAGGGCCCTTTGCTAGAGGATCATTTAGGTCCCTCAAGAAGGCATGCCAGAGACAAGTGAACAGTGTCTATATGGTGCCTCCAGTCAAGCAGAAACGGACAAACCAGGATATGTCCTTCAATGAAGCAGATGCTAGAGGGGTTAAACAACCACACAACGATCCTCTAGTTATAATGTTAACCCTAGAAGGATTCGACACCAAGAGGATCCTCGTGGACAATGGTAGCTCAGCAGATATTATCTACCTCCCTGCTTTCCAGCAACTGAAGCTAGACCCGAAAAGGCTGCGCCCTTTCAACTCCCCACTTGTCAGCTTCAGCGGAGACGGTGAATATCCCAAAGGCATGGTAACGTTGACAGTTACAATCGGGACCTACCCGAGGCAGTTAACCCGTCAGTTAGATTTCTTAGTAGTAGACTGTCCTTCATCTTATAACGCCATCATTGGGAGGCCAACACTCAACAAATGAAGGGCGGCAACGTCTACTTATTGCCTAAAGGTAAAATTCCCAACAGATGAATGGGTCGGCAAAGTGAGGGGAGATCAAGTCTTAGCTCGAGAGTGCTACCAGGCTGTGTTAGCTACAAGAGAAAACCATACGTGGATGATAGAAGAGAAAGAGAAAGAAAAGGAAAAGGCATTGGAGACGGTGGAGTTAGCTGACGGAGAAGCAACTAAAATGACAAAGATAGGAAATGAGCTAAGTCCTGAGATGAAAGCCAAGCTCATCGAATTGCTTAAAGAAAACTTAGATGTCTTCGCATGGAGTCACGAAGACATGCCTGGTATATCCTCAGAAGTTATCCAGCACGAGCTAAGAGTAAACCCAGAAAAGAAGCCCGTCCACCAGAGACGCCGAATCTTTGCCCCAGAGCGTGACCAGGCAGTGATGGATGAAGTAACTAAGCTCTTGGCAGCAGGTTTCATTCGAGAAGTACACTATCCGGAATGGCTCACTAATGTCGTTCTGGTAAAGAAGGCAAATGGAACATGGAGAATATGCGTAAATTTCATGGATTTGAACAAGGCATGCCCAAAGGATAGCTTCCCTCTACCGAGAATAGATCAACTGGTGGACTCAACAGCTGGAAACAAGTTGCTGACGTTCATGGACGCCTTCTCAGGGTACAACCAGATAAAGATGGCTGAAAAAGATCAAGAAAAAACAGCATTCATTACAAGCCAAGGACTCTATTGCTATAAGGTAATGTCTTTCGGCTTAAAGAATGCAGGAGCCACTTATCAAAGGTTAGTTAACAAGATGTTCAGGAAACAAATTGGCAGAAATACGGAGGTGTACGTGGACGATATGCTCGTCAAGAGCAAAGAAGAACTTTCTCATCTAGAAGATTTGAAGGAGATGTTTGCCACCCTCAAACAGTACCAGATGAAGCTGAATCCAAGCAAGTGCATTTTTGGTGTAGCTTCAAGGAAGTTCCTAGGATTCATGGTATCCCATAAAAGGATAGAAGCAAACTCGGAGAAGGTGCAAGCCATAATCAACATGGAGTCGCCTAGAACGGTCAAAGAAGTTCAAAAGCTAACAGGAAGAATCGCGGCACTGAACAGGTTCGTCTCTAGAGCAATGGATAAGTGCCAACCCTTCTTCAAAATCCTGAAGAAGGCCTTCGTATGGACTGACGAATGTGAAGAAGCTTTCCAGGAGCTTAAGCGCTACTTAAGTAATCCACCCCTTCTAAGCCCGGCCAAAGAAGGGGAAACTCTACAATTATACTTGGCGGTATCAGTCACAACCATAAGCGCAGCCCTAATTCGTGAAGAAGATAAGAAGCAGCTCCTAGTTTATTACGTCAGCCAAGCCTTCCAAGAAGCAGAGTTTAAGTATCCGAGGATTGAAAAGATTGTGTTCACATTAATAATGGCCTCGCGCAAACTGAGGCAATACTTCCAAGCGAATCCAATCTTGGTCATGACTGACCAACCTATTAAAAAGTCCATGAACAAACCCGAAGCAGCCGGAAGAATGATCTAGTGGGCAATCGAGCTTAGCCAATTTGACATCGAATACCATCCCAGGATGGCCATCAAGGTCCTGGCAGACTTCGTGGCCGAATTCACTTTTGCAAATGAAGATAACCCCACTAGCAACGATGGTTTGTGGACGACACAGACTGACGGTTCATCAGCTCAAAAGAAGGGCGAAGTAGGGGTCGTCATAACTGCCCCTGATTGAGAAATGCTCAAGTATGAAGTCCATTTGTAGTTCCCAGCCACCAACAACGAGACTGAGTATGAAGGAATATTGACAGGCCTAAGACTTGGAAAAGCCCTTGGAATCAAGAACCTACTAGTGCAAAGTGATTCAAAACTGGTGACCGAGCAGATAAACGGAGAGTATGAGGCAAAAGAAGGTAGAATGCAAAAATACCTCCGATTGACGAGGCATCTTACCCAGGAGTTCGACACAGTCAGATTTGAACAGATCCCTCGGAGCCAGAACACTATAGCAGACAAGGTCTCAAAGGTGGCATCGTCAAAAGAGAGGTTATCAGGAAGTGAACTAGCAATCGAAGTCCAGAAACATCCCAGCATTAAAGAAGTGTCAACCTTCCAAATCCAAGGTACAAACAGCTGGATTACTCCTATCATGTCTTTTTTGCAAGATAGACACCTCTCTTAAAATGCTGATGAGGCTAAAAAGATCAAGAAAAGAGCAGCCAGATTCACGATCTTAAATAACACCTTATACAAGAGAGGTTTCTCTATGCCTTACTTGAAATGTGTTGATGAAGAGGAAGCCAAATATATCCTGAGGGAAGTCCATGAAGGAATTTGTGGGGACCATGCCGGTCCCAGATCCCTGGTAAGCAAAATCATTTGAACAGGTTATTTTTGGCCAACCATGCAGGTGGACGTAGTTGAACTTGTTAAGAAATGTGACAAGTGTTAGAGGTTCGGGAACGTCCAACGACTTCCAGCAGAGCAACTGGCGACCATATCCTCCCCTTGGCCATTCGCACAGTGGGGAATTGACATCATCGGCCCACTACCACTAGGTAAAGGACAGGTAAAATTCTTATTAGTTGCGATTGATTACTTTACCAAGTGGGTAGAAGCAGAGGCAATAGCGACTATCATCGAAGCACGGATCCGAAGTTTCGTCTGGAAGAATATAGTTTGCAGGTTCGGGATACCAATGACGATCATATCAGATAATGGTCGGCAATTTGACAGCCAAGGCTTCAAAGACTTCTGCTCAGGATTGGGCATCAGGAACAAATTCTCATCCCCAGGACATCCGTAGGCCAACGGCCAGACAGAAGTGACAAACCAGACATTGCTGAAGATCATAAAAGCCAAGCTGGACGACGCAAAGGGTGCCTGGCCAGACAAACTTCCTAATGTATTGTGGGCCTACAGAACTACAACAAGGACCCTAACGGGGGAAACCCCTTTTAGGCTCACTTATGGCACTGAAGCTGTAATCTCGGTCGAGGTAGGAGTTACCAGCTTCAGACGCGAAGTATTCCACGAAGGAGATAACGACGATCAACTTCGGATCAACCTAGACTGCCTGGATGAAGTGAGAGACAAAGCCTCCAACAAAATGACAAAGTACCAGCAGAAGATGGAAGAATATTACAACAAGAGGGTGAAGCTTAGACGACTTGAAATAGGTGACCTCGTCTTATGCAAGGTCAGCACAGCTACCAGAGATTCTGCTCAAGGGAAGCTTGGTCCTACATGGGAAGGACCTTACCAAGTTACTCACTACTCTAGACAAGGGAGCTACCATCTGGAGACCATGGACGGGCAAAAACTTCCGTGTCCATGGAACATTGAGCATTTAAAGAAGTACCATCAATAGATGTAACCAGTGAATGCATTCAAATTAATAAAGGAATTATTCAACTAATGTCTCTGTGTCCACAGGATTAGTTCGTTGAAAACCAAGAAACCCCCCACCCAATCTAAAAAATGATTAAGTAACAAGATTCCGCCTTGACGGATGTAAGTTACTGACGAACAAACGAGACACTGAATCTCGAAAATGACTAAGTAACAAGATTCCGCCTTGACGGATGTAAGTTACTGGCGAACAAACGAGACACAGAATCTCGAAAATGGCTAAGTTACAAGATTCCGCCTTGACGGATGTAAGTTACTAAAGAAGCAACAAAGCTTCAACTCTTGGGAATGTCTAAGTGACAGAGTCCTCCATGATCGACGAACAAAAGATACATCGAATCTCGAAAACAGTTAAGTAACAAGAATCCCCCTTTACGAATTCTTATTTATTAACAATGGTTGCACGATAACGAAATGCCAGATGGAGTTGGCCATTCTTAAGCAACAAAGCACAGATTAGGGACGCATAAAAAGATAATAAACATGCAAACCATAGAAATCATGCAAATGCATCTAATTAAAGCCCAAAAACATCGGGCAAACTCCATTGTCTTTACAACTAAAAGACCTATAAACACTGGGCCAAACCAATGTCTTTGAAACGGAAATTCTTACAAGATTAGAACTAAAAAAAAAAAAGGCCTACTGAAGGAGGGAAAAAGAAGGGACTCTGGTGCTGGTAAACACCTTGGGAATAGTCTTACTTGCCCTCCTCCTGGTTTGCACACCCCATAGCGGGTGGATACTCTCCCAGCCCGTTCACGTAGACCTTGCTATGGGTGAATCAGCAGCAATGACGAGCAGGGTCCAGTGCATGGAACAAAAGTGCCATTTCCAAAAGACATAGCAAGAAAGCGCAAGACCAGGTGGGATGTTAGGCCTGAAGATATGTAATGTAGCTGCCTCTTTTGTACTCCATCGACTAGGTTTTGTAGAACCAGAAAATCACTTTTGTGCACTTGTAAATTCTGAATTGTAGTTTATACTAGATAACAATAGGATTCTATTTTACTATATGGCGCAATAAGAAATGACTTTTTTTTGTTTGTATATATTTTTTATAGTGTTTTCGTCCCACCAATGCCAAATGAACAAGTTGTATGACATTAGTGACATAATCTAAGCAATAAAGGCCCTTCATAAACCACTTGTTCACCTCCCTGAATGAAGTGTTGGGTTAAATTTAAACTCAATGCAACTAGCTACGAAGTCAAAAAAATGAGAAAAAAGCAAAGCAAACGAAGTACACATTTAATGTGAAGTTTAAAAAAGTTGTATATAAAAGTTAAAAGTTAAAAACTAAAGCTTAAAACTGATGTCAAACTCCTGTACACAAAGCAAGCCATGTTTGCAATCTGAATAAGCATGATAGGGGTGTCAAGGCAACAAAGAACAACAAGGAAAAAATGAGCAACTGATTTCATATAAACTTAGGCACAAGTTGTGTGCAATTCATCTTTAGATTTGCAAGAAGTGAACGTACGGTGACATGATTTGTCAGACATTAACAACATTTAAAAATTGCACAGAACGTGTGGACTTTAACAACAACCTCGAATGTTCGTAGGTAGAAATTTTTGGAAATCATCATTGCTTGAATCTGAGAAGTCTGAAATATCACGTTCATCATCTAACGTAGTAATTTCATTAATAGACTTCATGGCTCGTTCTTACACCTTCCCCTTTAGATTCTTCCTAGCTTTTTGGATTGCATGAAAACAGTCTAGTCGCATTCGCATTTGATTGTTCTCTCGTTCAAGGCGAGCAAGTATGTTGGCAGGTTCATCTCTAGGTAACTCGACTAAGCGTGCCTTAGGAACTCGTAACCCGTGCCATCGACAATACACCTCCAACTCACACCTCTTCTCGTATAGGGTTGACCATGGTGGTTCTGCTACGGTGAACTCCATTATGGTAGTATTTGTACTTAGTTTTGTAGGTTTGCCAACCATGATATGCCCGACGCTTCCAAGACCCTCATACGTGTATATTGGTATATTAACAAAATCTCTCTTCTTTCCAACCCATTTCCCTCCATAATGGTCTGTGCATGTTTGTAGTTGTTGATCTGCTGGAACTTGTGATAATTCATTTGTTGAAGTAGATTGAAACTTGTTTCTATGTGAACGAGATGATGTTGAGGCATTGCGACTCACAACTTAGTCAACCTACGAAGTTAGTGGTGTAGGAATAAGATCATTATTGTGGTGCATTTATAACCTCAATCCACTGTGTATTGAAGCATTCAAATTTAACATATTTGGGCTTGTCATGTCAATACAGGCTGGAAAACCATGATATGAATTTTTTGTTCAAATGTTCCCAATATCACAGTGAGATTCTCTTGTTATGGGCAGTAGTTGCAGGGTACCGCCATGACTATTCAGCTGAAGAGTATTCACGTGAAGAGTATTCAGAATGCCTGTGCTTCATCTGACATGAACTTGACAAGACAATACCAAGTTGTGTTAAATGCATCATAAACTTTTTAGGGGTCCTCAGCACCCTTGAAAACAGTGCATTGCAAAATGATGCATATCTGTGTATTGACGTGAGTGTGGATGATATGACTGGGTAGGGTTCAACGGTGCCGAGCTATTGAGCAACACATGAAGCACTGCGAACATCAGTGTAGCAATGGTGGACAGCTATGTATTCACGTGAGTGCGGATCGGTTGCATATCTATGTATTCAAAGGGTTGTCCCGTATGACTTTCAACTTATAAAATCTATTTCATTTTACAAAATTTCTTAAAAATGTTTGTAACTCAATTCGCTACCTTCTTTTCTATGCGATGCATATTTGCTTGTACTTGTGGGGTGTGAAGGATAAAGGCCGATGTTCAAATCTCTAGAAGAAAGCTTTACACACATATACACTTAAATTGGACTAGAGTATAATTTTTATCTTGTATATATATATAAAAAAAAAAAAAAAAAGTTCGTAATCTACAATCAACTATAGGCATGTGGGTTGTTGACCAATTTAATAAGATTAAATCGACGGTTGGATTGATCGAATCAATGAGTCATGTCATTGATAGTGGTGTCACAATGAAATGGTGGAGATTTCGTGGTAGAGATCATGTCCCGTATGACATTCAACTTATAAAATCTATTTGGTTTTACAAAATTCTCTCAAATATTTGTAGCTCAATTCGCTACCTTCAGGTCTATGCAACCCATTTCTGTGTAATTTTTTTTTTTTTTCAAAACACAGTGGCAGAGCCACATGCAATACTTAGAAAGTAAGTTAATAAGTTCAATAAATAGTGGGACCCCTAATTTTTAGCTCAATTTCAAGAAAAAAAAGGTCATATGTCTAAAAGGAAAAAAAAAAGTGACATTTAAAAAAAAAATGTCAAAGGAACTCAAGCCTTTAAAACTTGAGTATATCTTTAATAAATTTAGATTTAGAATAAGGGCTCTCAACCTAAACCTGTTGTTTCAAGCATTATATATGTAAGTGCACAAAGATGGATCGAAATTGACCAAAGTAGTTTGAATGGACCAAATTGGACCAACTAATTTTTGTGAGTAAATAGTGGGATCCCTAATTTTTAGCTCAAGTACAAGAAAAAAAAGGCTCATATGTCTAAAAGAAAGAAAGAAAAAAAAAAAAAAAAAGTCACATTTTAAAAAAAAAATGTGGAAGTCAAGCCTTTGAAACTCGAGTATATTTTTACTAAATTTAGATTTAGACTAAGGGGCTCTCAACCTAAACCTGATGTAAGTGCACAAAGATGGATCGAACTTGACCAAAACGGACCAAAGTGGCCTGAATGGATCAAATTGGACCAATGTGGAGCAAATTCCCCCAAAGTACAATTTACGGACTGAATGGGACTAAATTAAACTGAATAGACCCAAATGACCAAAGTGGACCGAATTAGACCCTAGATGTGCTGGGTAAAAACTCGAGTCTTTGACACACGAGTTTTATGTGTAAAACTCGAGTTTCAAAGACTCAAGTTTTTAATTAAAACTCGAGTTTTTAAAACTCTAGTTTTAATAGCTCTATTTTTTCCCGAGGAGCATGCTTTGTTTTAGGCAGAGAGGCAGGGGAACAATGCTCTGTTTTTAGAGTCATGAGACTAGTGGAACTCGAGTCTTTGAAACTCGAGTTTCACTGGGAATTTTTTTTCGCCCAAGAGCATGCTCTGTTTCAGGCAAAGAGGCAGGGGACCAATGCTCTGTTTTTAGAGTCATGAGACTAGTGGAACTCGAGTCTATGAAACTTGAGTTTCACTAGGAATTTTTTTTCCCCCTAAACATGCAGCAAACCAAAAACTGAAATGTGTGCACAAATTGACTGAGAAACAGAGATAGAAAAGCTTCAAATGTAATCCTTAACATACTCATTCAGAGGTAGAGAGGTTGAGAATGTAAATGCACTTAAATTACATAAAAATGCATTCTCAATAGGCACCAAACTATAGAAATTGTTACGCTCTTTGCATAACCATAGTTTTATAATGTAAATGTACTCAAATCACAACAAAAGTCATTCTTAATATATCAACATTCTAAACATGTCCAACCACCCTTAATTTGCAACTCTAACCATACTACTCAAATTACAATCTTCATAGAGGTACATTGGATAGAGAATTACAATTACATTGAAAAAACCATAATATTAATTTTGCCGATAGAACGTAGTCACTTTTCCTAAAATCGGCAGTCCGTACGACAAAAACATCGTCCATGGAAGCATGCCTGAAAAACGTAGAGTACTCACGTTAGGAGACAAGATAGTAAACATTAGGTAAACATCGAATGAACAACAATTATTTAAACGATGCATAACTTTTTGCCATCTACCTACCTAGTGTGGAACATGACCACTTGTGGAAGCGCCACGGGACTGCGGACATTTTCTGCGATTATGCCCGAAAGCATGACACAGTCCACATGTCTGCTTGGGTTGACTCTCTATCAAATATGCTTCCTCCTTCTGCTATCCCGGTTCTTGATCCTTATTCCTCACTCCATCCATCTCATTCCTTATTCTTGACTTCACTGGTCGACCTTTGGCCCGCAACAATGCTGTATTAGGCAACTACTTTGGCCCCATGGAATCCCTCCACAATGACTGTGACTTCGGAACCACAAATGCATGCTCATAAGTGTTAAGGGCATGGTTTAAACTATAACATGGGTGAATATATGTGGTCGAATCAATATGTAAATAGTCACATACTCTAATTGCATGTGAACAGGGGATCCCTATGTTTTGCCATTTCCCACAACTGCATGTTCTTTCTCGTAATCGAACTTCATAACGCGCGTTAAGTTGGGTAACTACTTGAAATATCAACTCTTCATTGCTAAATGGCTTAAGATAGTGTTTCTTAGATTTACGCTTATTTCCATCCCACGTGGAAAAGGCATATTCATTCCATTTCTTACCCTCTGACAACCCATAATGGTATTCTTTGTGCCAGTCGTGGAAATATTCAACAAGTTTGTTCCAAGTGAACTTAACCAACGCGGTAGTAGGAAGGCCCCGTGCACCTTTTAGTACACCATTGAAGCACTCTGATATATTGGTTGTCATTACCCCAAAACGTCTCCCACCATCATGTGACTGGGTCCACATATCCACAAACTCGCTCATTAGGTATGTGTATGGAAGATAATCTTGATTCTTTTCCTTACCATCCTTCCCCGTCACCTTCTTCTTATTCCTAATGGCCTCAATTTTCACCTGCTTAATGGAGTCCATTATGGTATCAAATTTAACTACTTGACTAACATATCTTGCTTTCAACGCCGCTGACTTCAGAGTCGAGTTCTGAAAATGGGTGTTGAAATTGCTAGCAACATGTCGAAGGCAATATCTATGAAATACCTGTTTTCTTCCATCATCCCTTTTAGGCTAGTTTGCAATGTCGTTTTTAATACCTAGATGTCGGTCAGAAATTATGCATATGCCTTCGTCAGGTATCACGTGGCCAATTGTTTCTCTGAGGCACTCTAAAAACTACCTCTAACTGGACCCTGACTCACAATCCGCAACAATAAAGGCGAGAGAGAATACCTTGTTGTTAGCGTCCGTTGCCATTGAGACCAACAACTTTCCCTGATATTTACCATACAGATGGGTCCCATCAATACTGATAACCAGCTTGCAGTATTTGAATCCTGATATGCATGGAACGAAAGACCAAAACACATAATGCAACAATACGGTGTCATCTTCATCGGTGGGTGTGATACGATAGGATACTTGAGTAGTCAGGTCCTGATCAATATATGCCATTAGCAACTTTTGTAGCCTTTGGTAGGACTCTTCCCAATTCCCAAACATCTTCGTAATTGCCTTTTGTTCCGCATCTCATACCTTGTAGTAAGAAGGCTTATGGCCTATATATTTCTCCTCTATCATATATCTGAGATACTTAATTGGGGTAGTGTGATCCTCACATAACTTCTTATGGATGTCTGCTGCAATAAAATTACAACTCATCATTCTACTATCATTTCGCACCCCAGTCGGTATACATGTGTGAGAACCCACATACACGGTGACCATCCATAGTTCGTGGAGATTGGGCTTCATAACTACGCAGACATACCACTTGCATGACTCATGCATGCATTTCGCACAAAGTTTTTTCGTCGTCGACCTAGTGATCCTAAACTGTTTGTTTTCCTTGAGGGCACAAATTGTTAATACGCGCTTTACCTCCACTTTATTGGCAAAAGTCAACCATTTGCACAAATTCATCCCCTCTCTCCAAGTAGACACAAATGGCATCTCAATATGTGAAGGATCAACCATATTTTCCTAAGTATTTGTAGAGAATGACAACGCAGGAGATGCGTAGGTAGGGATTGTGTTTGTAATGTTTTGGACACTAATAACATTGTCTGTATCAGGTTCACTACCATCCAATGTCTCATCGTCATCAATGTCCCTCTCAAAGTTCTCAAAGTCCCGAAAGTCCCCTCTGTCAATCCTGTCTTCATACTCATCTCTATCGGCAAAATCTTCATCGTTAATGGCAAGATTCTCATCAACATAGTCGTCATCATCATCGTCGTCATCATCATTGTTAACGGCAGTAGTCTCATCAACATAGTTGTCATCATCATCATCATCATCATCATCGTCACCATCGGCATGAACATCATTATCCTCTACATGTGTAAAATAATCATATTGAGCATTCGGAACTGTAACCTGTAAGCTTGTGGTTGTTTGTTGGATATCCTCTTGCCAAACTGCACGCGGCTCCAACTGTATGTACAACTCAAGGTTAGTTACTTCAGCTATTCTCTCTAACTTGTCAAACATAATATTTACATGTTTGTCTGTTTCTATCGCCATATACTTGTAATTAATCCGGTATCTCAGGATTTCATTTGGCATACGATAAGTAATTTGTATGTTGTGCACAGCAGGATTCTCACACAACTCTTCCATGACAAACATCTTCAATTCGTCAAAGGTCTTTAACTTACGATCAATTTTGGTATAATAGGCCTTTATACCCAGCCCTTCAAATGGCAATCTCTTGTTCGCATTGGCATTCTTAAGCGGAAAACTGTGGTATAGGATTATATCAATTTCAAGCATTGTGATCCTGTTCAAGTTAAGTTACTATATTAGTTAAATCACATAGTCGTAAAGTGGGGGAAAAAAAGTAATGTGATCTTAAGGCTGAACATATTCAAGCCAGATTATAGAGTGCCCCATTGCCCATTAATATCTAAAGACCAAGATGTAAACCTTCTAATCCTAGTGGATGGAGAGACAGAATTATCTATTACTCTATTGTATGGTGACCTATAATGCCTAAAAGGGTTCTGAAAGAACTAGGTGGGTAGAGGAGCATGATTACATACCCATTTCATACCCATTCATTACATTCATTCACTACCCATTTCATATCCAAAATAATGATGAATAAAGTCAAAAAAAACTTATAAGATCATTATAAAAATAAAAGCTTAGAAATGATGAATAAAATTTTGATAACAAAAACCATGCAAATAAATACTCAAAAGATTAACACTAACAAAAAAAAGTTCTATAATTCACAATATTGGCAAATTAACTAAGTTATGTTAACTATTTACAAAATAAATAGTCAAACTCTTTAACCCATACCAATAGACAACTAATACCCAACTACAATCACAATCAAATTATGCAAACCCTTACCTGAGATATGAATTTGTTGAGAGGGAAGAGCAGTAAGAGAGGCAGTATGGTGAGTGAGAGAGGCAATGTGGTGTGAGAGTTATGGGTGAGTGAGAGTTAGTGAGGCTGAGAGAAGGATGCTCTGTTTTTGGGTGAGAATGCTGTGTTATATGTGTGTTAAAATACGGGCTAAGTGTTGTTATGCGTAGTTTGTATTTTTTTTCCCAGTGGAACTCGAGTCTTATAGACTCGAGTTCAATGCAAATTTCTAATTAAATATTGTTAGTGATAAGTAGTTTTTCTCTGAGAAAATAGAGTCTTAAAGACTCGATTTTTATTTTCTGCAAAACAAGTCTTTAAGATTCGAGATCTAAGTGGCATTTTTGTCCAGGTAAGCGAGCACAAAGAAATCTTAAAGCGAGTCTCTGAGACTCGAGTTTTAATTGGATCTCGAGTCTATAAGACTCAAGATGTTAGTTTCCATTATTCTTTCAAATCTTGCCTAACTTACTACATAGATGTAGACATGGCAAAACGGGCGGGTCGGGTCGGGTTTGGGTCGGGTCAATCGGGTTACGGGTCAAACGGGTCACGGGTCAAAAACGGGTCATCTTAAGCGGGTTAAAAACGGGTTCGGGTCACTCGGGTTGCGGGTCGGGTCGGGTTGACCCGTATTGACCCGTATTTTTCACATGATTTTTTTTTAAATTTTTTTAATTTTAATTTTTAATTTTTTTATAAATAAAACAACATGTATTTGTCATTTGAAAAGTTATGCTACAAATTATTTTATGTAAAATGCATTATTTTGACTTCACCACTTATATTAAGAATGAATTCAGTTAAACTTATTAATACTTATTCAATAATTTCAAAATTATACAAATCTTAACATTGCTATTTAAAACAAAATAACATAAGTATAAGTAAAACAAATACACATGTTTTATTTCTACACAATATTAACATTCCAAAATATAAAACAAAATTACAAATGACTTATTGGATAACTCATTTGATAAAGAATAAAAATATATAAGAAATTTACAATCTTGAAAATTAATTTTATATTCTATTATCAATTGTGGTTGGCACTCTATTTCAATTTGAGATATACATTAACATTGGATTGCTTACTTATTTATACATGGTTTCTTTTATGAATATCATATCATTGTTAAGCAACACACACTCTAGAAAATATCATAGTTTATTTTGAAAAGCCATTTATTTTGGACATAAATTGTTAAAAAATAAGTCTAAGCATTCATAATTTATGCTAATTTGATACTTTGGCTTCACTATTTTTACACTTGTAAATGTTTCTCACACATGTCTATAATTTTAAATCTATATTTTTAACTCTACTGTAACCATATTATCTTGGCATGTACTCTGTTATTTAATATTAAAAATTTTTTACTCATTACAGAATGCTCAACCTTTTATTTTTCAATTAATTTGCATATGTAAATGTATCAATTGTTTCTTTAAAGTTCATAATAAACAATTAAACTACTATTGTCTTAATTTTAATTTTTTTTTACCAAAAAAAAAAAAGTTTTAAAAAAGTGATTCGGGTTCGGGTCGGGTTGCGGGTCGGGTCGGGTTGACCCGCAAAAAATACGAAAAACTCGGGTCGGGTCACGGGTCAACCCGTTTTTGTTTCAGGTCAAAAAAATCGGGTTCGGGTCGAGTATTTTTCGGGTCGGGTCGGGTCGGGTCAGAAAATTTTGACCCGTTTTGCCATGTCTACATAGATGCTCTTCACATT
This sequence comes from Castanopsis chinensis, assembly GCA_032878915.1. Lineage (NCBI taxonomy): Eukaryota > Viridiplantae > Streptophyta > Magnoliopsida > Fagales > Fagaceae > Castanopsis > Castanopsis chinensis. The sequence continues at coordinate 10,958,977 of JAVQMG010000109.1, forward strand.
GCTAGTTTGCACATTCCCTCTAAAAACTCGAAATGCTAGTTTTTCACTTTCTTTCGTTCCTTGTCAAATAACAAAATGCTTTTAATAATAAAGTTAAATGAAAAAAAAAAAATCAGAAAAGTAAATGGAGAAACTTTGGTTTTTTTATTTTATTTTTTTGGCTGTTTATGTGTTTCCAGTTTCAATTGGTTTTCTACTTTCTTTCTTAGCAACCAAACAGGGCAACAGTGAAAACTGAAAACCCATTTCAAGTTTCTGTTTTTTTTTTTTTTTAATCAATTTTACTTTCTGTTAGTGATGCCGTTTTAAGTTTCAGCATAAATTAAAAACCATATAAAGCTTTGCTCACAAAAAAAACCAAAAACCCACACACACTATCATCGTCAGCTGCTGCAAACTACTCTTACAATCTTCCTCTCTCTGTTCCCAATCAAAGGGAAAGTTCGTTTGCAGATAAAATTTTTAAAGCTTCGAATTTTTTATTTTATTGGAATACTTGTAATTGTTCCATGTAAAGACTTTTCTAACATTTTCAATTATACTAACTTTCCTTTTGATTATATATATATATAAGAGAGTAAAAGAAGCGTAGAAACTACGCAAAAAAAGAGTTGCTATAGATGATTCTAAACTTTTTTGTTTGTTTATTTAATTATTTCAAAGCGGCGGTTTCTGTCTCATTTGATTATGGCATTAAATTTTGTTTGATATGGCAGAGCTGTAATAGATTGAAAAATCCAGGGTTTTTGAAATGGAGATTGATTCTGATTCCAACAATTTGAATGTCAAGTCATCAGAGGAAGGTGCGGCAATGCAAATGGATTCTTCTGACTCCTCAACCACTCAAGTAATTGCTCTCGCTCAGCCCCTCTTTGTTAGTTTCTTTTTTTTTTTTTCCAGTTGTTATTACATGAGTTATCCTGTTTGGTTGCTGAGAAAACGTAAGGGAAGTGTAGAATTTTACATTTTCAGTCAATTTTTTTTTTTTTTTTATAATAGTTAATTTTCATGTGTTTAATCCCTGTTTGGTTGTTGAGAAAACTTAGGAAACAAAGGAAATTGTATGATTGTAGATTTTGAGTGTTTTTTTTTCTTTTTTTTCTTTTTTTCAATTACATGAAATTAACAATTTGTATGTGCAATTAATGGTGTGCAACTATGTATTTATATAGAGCAAACATTAATTACTGTATTATTTTCGTATTATTGATAATGTAATTGTTTCCAGTTGATTTGATGAAGGATTCGAAGGTAATACCCTTTCATTCTAAAACTATTTTTCGTGAATATATATTGCTTTTTTCTCTTTTAGTTATTTTATTTGAAAATAAAAAACAAATCAACAATCTTCTATTACGTTTCTATGCCTTTCCTTCTTTATCTTTTCTTCATCATTTCTAAAATTTTATGTATTACACTTGCTTTTCTTTGCTGCAAAGAGGGAACCTACAGCAAATTAGGTTTGCTTTTATTTTTATGAGTTGCTCTTCAATATTTGCTTTCATGTATTTGATTTATATTTAGTTTTCTTACTTTGTTTTCATTATTCTTTCAACATCTTTATCTTTATCTTCTTTTTTTTTTTTTTTTTTTGGTCGGTTTGATGAGTGTTTAATATTTTTCTAATTGTTTCACTTTGGTGCAAATTATTTTTCAAAGAGTGGGAATGACAAATTTTTGTCTTCTTCTTCTTCTTCTTCTTCTTCTTCTTCTTTTTTGTGTGGTTATCAGGTTTGGCAAATTACTTTACAACATTTAAATGGCGCTCTCTCTTCCTCCTTTTTTTTTTTTTTTCTTCTTGATGTCTGTTGTTTTTCTTATACTTAAACCTTACTCTTTTTTTGTCTATTTTTTTTAGGGCAACATATCAAGAATTTTGTAAGATTGCATAGCAGACACATTAGATGAATTCAGGTTAGTGAAGTGGTAGTCAATCAATCAAGTGATTGTTAAAGACCATTTTTTGTAAATACCCTACCTATTTATGCCTATATTGTCTTTTGTTGTGCCTTTCACTGCAATTTTTTTTAAGAGGAAATACTTTTTTTTTTAATTAAAGGATTAATTAGTGATTTAATAGTAGATGCTAACAATGTGGTTTCCAACATCCATGAGAAGAAAAAAAAACTAGCCTTTAAGCATATTCTCACGCGCATGCTCAGAGGCTTTTCTATATTTTTGGGAAAAAGTTAATAATTTGTATCTATTATAATTTAGAATTATTACATTTTTTAATTACAAAAATACTTAGAGTGTGATGAGTGTTGTGCGTGGAAAAAGGTTAATAGTTTTAATATTTGGTACAAACACGTAACATTGATCACATCCCTAGGTATTTTTGTAATTGAAAAATATAATAATCCCAAATTATAATATATGCAAATTATTTTTTTTTTTCCCAAAAATATAGGACAGCCTCTGTGCTCTAAATCTAGTACTCTAATTACTTACACTCTTACTCGGTTTTAGTCTCTACGTTTTTTTTTTTTTTTTTTTTTGGAAAAACCAATCTAGGTACTTCTGTGGAAGCTGAGGTTCATCAGTGCGTGGAGAAACTTATGTAATGAAATCTACAAAGCTCTTTATCAGAATTCTTCCTGTTCCTGCAGTTGATTGGGTGGCAATGTCAGAATCCAATGTCAAGAAAGTGGCCTTGAGGCTGAATTACGTTACAAAAACAACGCTTTTATAAGACTCTGTGAGATTGATGGTCAATGGGATAGGTACATACATTTTAGTATCTTTCCAAAAGCTCTCTCTCTCTCTCTCTCTTTCTTTCTTTCTTCTTCTTCTTCTTCTTTTTTTATTTATTTTTTATTTTTTTTATTTATTCAACATTGTCATAAACAAATTAGTTGCTGTTAGCAACCTTAATGTGGAATGCCTTTTTCTTCTCTTATGTTTTTTTGGTTGGAAATGAAAGATCTTTGTCAACTTGATTTGCAGGTTCACAGTTACGCTGTCTTTGATGGGAAAGTTATTCATATTTATTTCTAATTTTATAGTCATCAACAAATTTCTTATAGAATTGATATGATTTCTCTTCTAATGTCAACAAGCAGCTTTTGATTGCACGGGGCCTAGTCTTTGATAGCATTATATATGTTTGATATTTTAACAGCACCTATGTTACTCAATAATAAAACATTACTTGTCTTATTTCCTAATGTGAGGATGAAGGACATTAATACTGGAAAATTTACAGTGATATACAATGCAGAAGAAGTCAAGGCTGAGAGCTCCTATTGTAAAGGATCCTAGGGTAATTCATCTGTAATCTTCACTATATCTCTTTCCCCTTGTTTCTTAATTTTGTTTTTAAGTTCACATTTCACATTAAGAGTAGAGTTTCTGTGTCTATGTCCCTGACTTAGAGTTGAGTTTCTGTTTTACAATAGGAAATATGGCCAAGTGAATCAGCTCTTGTGTGGAGTGAGGTGAGCCAAGGCATCATGAGCAAAAACTGGGAGAAAGCAAAAGAAGCAAAGAAAGCTGTCAAGGAAAAACAGAGGGAGCTGTTGAGAGAGTCAAGAGAGGAATTTTGAGTTCCTAAGCACTATACTGTTTCTCATACCAATTCAAAAGTGGGTCCCACCTTCACCCATATTTGTGCCTCTTTGATTGTATAGATCATAGTAAATCAGTTTCCTGCAAACTATTTTAAGGATTATGAATTTGTCACATTTGTTTGTAGCTGGACCAGCCCAACTGTAAACAACTAAATGTCACCTATGTTTGTATGTTTAGATTAGGAAGTTCCTACTTATTACTGGGTACATAAATCCACCAGATACTATTGCTGTGTGTTGAAGTTCCTGAGAAAGCATTTTATTTTCCATAGTTGATTTTCCCTGCCATCACTGTGAAGTGTGACTACACAGATCTTCTTCTTAAGCTTTGATCAATTTAGTTGAAGTGCGGCTAATGAATTCTTTGCAGTTATCAGAATCAGGCCTGATGTAATTGAAATACATTAACTCACTCATTCAAAATTATATATATACACACCAGCCATTTCTATCATTAGAAAACTACGAACAACAAGCCACACCAGGAATGGTAAATATTGATAATGAAATAATCACTGCTAACATTATAGCCTGGGTTTGGACAAACATCCATATAGCTGCAACTGCAATACAATAAGACCTTTGCTAACATTATAAAACATGTAAAGACAACCCAGGTGAGAGGTCCATTAGAAGAAAGATGTCTTCCCCAAGTAATGTTATTCCTGTTACTCTTCTGTGAATGACTTTAAGTCGGTGAAAATCTCGTATGCCTTAAAAAATGTCAAATATGAGCTAAGCACTCAAGAAAATGAAATTGAAGGTTCCCAAATATATTCCATTACATGGGAATAGAATAGAGCACAACCTACCTCGAAGGCTAGCTATTTCATTTCTTATCCAGCTAAATCACATGCGTACTAACACAATATGATGTTCTTAGTGATTCTATTCTTTTAACCCTTGTTTTTTGTACAAGAGCACAACCTACCTCAAATTCAAGCTATTTCACTGTCTCAGAATGCATTTCTTGCAAATCTGATTCGCTTCTACGATTGAATGACCTCTCTCTAATGGTGTCCAAAATAGGCCTCCACGATCGCACTCTAGCAGATCTTGGCGCACCATATGCCACCACAGGCTTTTCTGTCCCCATAAACCGGTTAGGACTTGTAGCTGGGTCGTTTGAACCATGTTGTTGGCTCGACAAAGGACTAGTTTTTGCTACTGTGGTTAGCTTCCTCACTATAGAGGCCAAGTCCATAGGAGAAACATCAGCTTGTAATGTTGAGAATGGTAGCAAGAAATAGAATTTGCCTAGTTCAAGTTGAGTATCAGGCTTTAGAGGTTTGGAGCCATTGGTTAGAAGCTGAGCTGGGGTGCATACAAAGTGCTTTGGGGACTTAGCTGTGACTTCATTAACAGAAACAGGATGTTCAAAGTCCTCCACATAACCATTAAAGTGAACAACTCTTATGCTCTTGAATGGTTGTGAAGATCTGCAAGAAAAACAAGCACCCATCTTTCTATATTAGCTAGATATGCAAAGTCGGAGAGGTATATCTAACTATCTATGCAGGAATATAGAATTGGATATCAGTATTGGCTTATATATAAGAAACACAATGACTGTCTATTCTTTTCTTTGACTTACAAACTTATTCTTTTGACTGTTGCTGGAAACTACTATAGATTTTGTAGAAAAAGCCTTGGGGCCATGGTCCATGGAAATTATGAGTCCAACTTTGTAGTGACAACTATTACAGCCAGGTGGCTCGGATGAACAAGAAAGCAATGATTTTGTAGAGTTTCGTTTCTTTTTTTCTTTTTCTTTTTCCTTAATTTTTGACCAAATTATTAGAATATCAAGCCGTGTGAAATGGGTTCAGTCCCACACACCCCACCTTCCCCCACCACCCCCCCCCCCCCCCCCCCACACACACACACACACACACACACAAAACTGAATTTCGCAATCAAACCGTATGGAATGGGTCGTCAACTGAATTTCGCAATCAAACCGTATGGAATGGGTTGTCACTCATCACTTCTTCAGTCCCTTTCACAATGAAATTTCAGACATAATTTTTGGTCCAAGGTTATTGTTAGGATAGCAAAGCCATCTAACAATAAGCCTACCGATACAAACACAACCTTTTTTTATTTTTATTTTTATTTTTACAATTGTTAACCTAGTTTATTGTGATTATTGTATTAATATTTATGATAGATCCATATGAAAGTATCACAACAAATTTCCATCAATAGTATTTAAAAAAAAACAATTTTATACACCAATATAGTAGCTAATTAGCCTCCACATAATAAAGTATAGAAAGTTTACTCGAAACTTCACACTTACACACTCAAAAAAAAAAAAAAAAGTCTCTCATGATTATTATTTTATTAAATTAAAAAAAAAATTTGACTAGTATTTCAATAATTTGTTGTTGTTACCTTTATAAGTGAACTGACTTGGGTTTGAACCAGTCAATCAATAAATCTATATACGCTTTTCTGTTTCAAGATTCAATGACCTAGCATTTGATTTTGAAAACATAAATTTCTTTGTGAATAACTATGTCCTCTTGAAAATGTCGTGGGCGTGGGGCTTGGAACATATAGAGTGGGTTGCTTCTAATTTACGTATAAAGTGATAATAATGACGAAAGCTTGACCCGAAAGACTTTTGGTACTTACAAGGAATAACATCCAAAGATGTGCTTTCACCTCTAGTATGACGTGCATTATGTGATGTTCCAAACTCCTACTTTGATTCCTTTGTCTAACTTATATTTTTGCTACGAATATTCAATGTCACATTGATATGAATCACCATTTTTACTAATAAGTATCATTGACTTGGAGTTATTAGTAGACCTGTCAAATCAAAATTGGAACTTCAACTTCAGCTTTACCCTAAAAACGTGTTGACTAGTCCAACTTGAATTATTTGATATTAAAATCTCTCTCTCTCTCTCTCTCTCTCTCTCATTGGTGTTGCAACGTGCATGGTCATCATAATAACGAGGTAATGATTCTGTTGGGAAATTTAGACTTCAGTTGATAGAATTAACAAGTTTTAAACCCAAGTTGTTAATTAGTTTTATTATGCATAAAATTTGTTAAAACAAATAAATATCAATATCATGTCAAATATAAGTGCAGCGGAAAAGTAAATAAGACAAGATATGATGACCTAGGAAAACCAATGAAACCAACCAGTTTCATAGTAAAAAACCTGAGGGAAAACCTTCCCGAAAAGCAATTCACTATAATAAAAAGAAGTTTCAGATCTAGTACAAAACCTTTGTCCCTAGACTCTACAATCTCCGTAGATGAACTCATAACAGAAACCTTCTACCGCTTCAGAACCTCTAAACTCTTCAATATATGAACGCCACCCTTTGATGCACGGATCCCAGTACGTGACTAACTCCTTTACACGAATCCCAGTACGTGATTCACTCACCAACTTGAGAAAGAAGAATGTTGGCTTTTCACTTCATCAACAATAAAGATCAAGAAGCACTTGGTTACAAAATCCTAAGGCGCAAAGACGCAGTAGCTTCTTTCAGAGAGAATAAGGTTTCGGTTACCTTTTGCATGTGTTCTCCTTGTATTCTCTTATGTGATGGCCTCTAAAATAAGCCTTATATATGTCTAAGGTTGTGAAAAAAGAAACCCTACACAAATACATAAACATGAGCCAAAAATCAGATCTAGAAATCTGAATTCTCATAACCTCGATAGCTACCTCGATAGCTACCTCGATAGATAGTAGGTGTCAAAACCTTGATAGATAGCTATCTATCGAGCAGCTGTCGAGCAACTATCCGCAAGTGTCCAGCTATCTGTCCAGCTTTAGTAAATACTTTATCTTCACTTGTTTCTTGGTCCAATCTTCATGACTATAATACTAGACCTGAACAACATGTTCTTTGAAGTATTAAACACATCCTAGATCTACTCAAATACAAGTAAAGTACGTTTTGTCAAAAGATTAGCCAACTACATAAAATATGTCCTTAACAATCTCCCCCTTTGGCAATCCGTGACAAAATCATAACAAACAAATGAACATATAAAAGAAGTTATAAATCACTCAACTCATACTCACTTGTTAAATACAATAAAATCTATCCTAACACAAACTCTTGAAAAATTTTGTAAGAAGACAGTTCATGGCATGGAAGACTTTGACAACCTGTATTTCTGAAACACTTTAAACAAAACACATCAAGGCATCTTTGTGTGAAGCAGAAATAATAGATTGCATACAAATAAAGAAACATGTGTATAAAGATAGGGAAAAAACAACACATGTAAAGATAGGTGAAGAAAACATACGTCATCAAATATATACCACTTGATAAATATCATGATAAATATCATGTTGTATGTAAAAATGGTCATAAGACCTAGGTACATGAACAAGGAGGTAAACACTCCCCCTAACAAGATGAAACACAACTTCCCCTTACAAGGGCATGTATTTCTCCCCCTAACTTGTAGAATCTTAAAGAAAGAAACCACAAAATTTTCAATTTCTCCCCCTTTTTGTCACGATTGACAGAGGGTACAGGAAGCTATAAAGCTTTACTCGAAAAACATAAAGATGATCAAGGGGGCACAAAGAATCGATAAAAATGTATGAATGTAATGAAACAAGATGCTATGGATGACAAGATAAGAGAAACATGCAAAACAAAGAAAAATGAAATGCATGCAAGGATATCTCGATCGATCGGAAAGTGTCGAGAAGCTATCGAGCCAACCTCGATGGATCGAAAAGGTGTCGAGGATCTATTGAGCAAATAGAAGATATCTCGATCAATCTACCTAGTTATCGAAAGGTGTTGAGAATGTGATAAAAATCAACTGAAGATCTCGACAGATAGCCAAGTATCGAAAAGTGTCGAGGAAGCGTCGAGGAAGTGTCGAGATGCTTTAAGAACAGTTTTTCAAGGAGGAAAAAACACAGATATGAATGCAATCAAGCATGCAACTCAACTAAAAATCCAAACAACATATTAACCTCTTAAAAATATCTCTCAACAAGAAAAATGTCATGCATTTTGATCCAAGACACACACACACACTAAACAAGTCTAATCAATTTTTATTTTAAAAACAAGTTAAGACAGTTTAGTCAGCATATATCAACACATGTAAACCTTATGATGGTTAAATCACATTGTACCTGCACATGTATCAAAAGTAGCAAAGAATATTGCGTGTTGTGTGTGAAAAATATCGCAAGATTACATAAGTGTTTCTATGTTATGACGATTTGAGATATGAGAAAATCACTCTAACTCACATACAATCATAACTGTTTGATAAGGACTATCGTCTTCAAGGTACATCCTATAACTCCCACATCTCCTAGAGAACATGCTTGCAATCATATTTTAAAGCATTTTGTTATTTTTGCCTTTTATTTTCCATTGCATATTTTTCTTTTATTAAGTATATCATGCATGGGCGTGTAAGAGAGAAAAGAAATACCCAATTATGTTAAAGTTGTTGACATTGCACTTTTGCTATGCTGAAACATACAAATGTCATTGACATTGTACTTTTGTTATGCCGAAACATACAGATGTCATTTCATGATTAGCGGGTAACAGTGGTGAGATGGTTATTTATGTCTTTCTCTTAGGATTTTTTAGTCTTATCTATCAAAAAGAGTGATACGAGTGTTAAGTACAAGAGATCACTTAACCTTACTCATCACAAACAAAGAGCCATAAAACTTACTTGCTTGGTTTGTGCATAAGAATGCTCATCTAAGCTACAAGCGATACAAAGTTTAGAAAACTCTGTTACAATGGCCATTTTAAGGTTCACAAGAATCAATGTACACAAACGCACACTGTTTTTGTATTTTTCTGATATTTTTTCTTTTTTTTATTTTAAAAACAAAATAAAATAAAAACTAAGCAACCAAACAAAAATAGACAAACAACATGAAAACATAACAGAAAGATGCAAATGCATGAAAACATGATAGAAGGATGCAAATGCATGATAGCATGATTCCAAAAGCAGATAAGAAATCAAGCAAAGAAAGTCTTACTTTAGATAGAAAGAATTAAAGCAGAGGACAAAAAGAAAAGACAATTAAGTCTTAGACTCTTTTCTCACCCGCACAGCACGAGTCTTTAGTCGTGAAGATGAAAAGCACGTGTCCTAGTATGTCTACTGAAGGACATAGAAGAATTAAAATTTTCCTGAAATTGAGTTAAAAAGCTCAAAACTTTTAATAACTCTCCAAACAAAAGTGTAGGTCCTTGAGAGGAAACTTGTGACTGTTTGGACAATTCCTTATGAGGATACAACTTATAGCAATTAGGACGAATGTGTCCGGAAACACCACAATGGTGACAAACATGAGTAGTTTTAGAACTACTCGACTTCCTAGAAGGAGGTCTAACCTTAGAGGTAGACAAAGACCTCAACTTAGGACAATTTGGCCTAATATGACCAACAATATAACAATGATGACAAGTGGGGACAAATTCAAAATTTTTATTCAACCTAGGAAGAATTTCATACATAGGTTTAGAAACTTCAGCGTTAATATCAAATTGTTTACCTTTGTCTATCCTAGCAATATTAGCCTTCAACTCTTCATTATTCCTTTTAAATGGGGGAATATAAAAATCCTTTTCTTTTGAGTTAGGCTCAACAACAAGTTTGGCACTAATTAAATTTTCAACTTCAGTTTTAAATTCAACTAGTTGCTCTTCCAAACTCTTAATTTTGTCCACCTGAGATGAAATTTGATTTTTAAAATTCTCATTCAAATTATTAGCTTCATCCAATTTTGCAATCAAATTATCTTTTTCAAGCTTGACCCTTTTAAATTTAGCTTTTAATTTTGTAGAACATTCAAGAGATTTCATACAAAAATTATAAAGCTTGCAATAGGCACCTTGAATATCATCATCATCATGCAACACAAGATCATGCAAATCAAAATAATCAAGAGTTTCCAAGACAACAGGGGTCAAGGATCACACTCAGGAAATTAATCCAATCAGAGTGTACCCGCTCTGATACCACTTGTTGAAAAATTTAGACTCCGGTTAATAGATTTAACAAGTTTTAAACCCAAGTTGTTAATTAGATTTATTATGCATAAAACTTGTTAAAACAAACAAACATTAATATCATGTCAAATATAAGTGCAGCGGAAAAGTAAATAAGACAAGATATGATGACCTAGAAAAACCAACGAAACCAACCAGTTTCACAGTAAAAAACCTGGGGGGAAACCTTCCCGAAAAGCAATTCACTAGAGTAAAGAGAAGTTTCAGATCTAGTACAAAACATTTGTCCCTATACTCTACAATCCCCATAGATGAACTCATAGCAAAAACCTTCTACCACTTCAGAATCTCTGAACTCTTCAATATATGAATACCATCCTTTGATGCACAGATCCCAATACGTGACTAACTCCTTTGCACAAATCCCAGTACGTGACTCACTCACCAACTTGAGAAAGAAGAATGTTGGCTGCAAAGTTTTTTACTTTATCAACAATGAAGATCAAGAAGCACTTAGTTACAAAACCCTAAGGCACAAACACGCAATAGCTTCTTTCAGAGAGAATAAGGTTTCGGTCACTTTTTGCATGTGTTCTCCTCGTATTTTCTTATGCGATGGCCTTTAAAATAAGCCTTATATATGTCTAGAGTTGTGAGAAAAAAAACCCTACACAAATACATAAACATGAGCCAAAAATCAGATCTAGAAATCTGAATTCCTGTAATGTCGATAGCTACCTCGATAGATAGCAGGTGTCGAGCCTCATTAAACCTCAATAAATAGCTATTTGTCGAGCAACTGTCCAGCAAATGTCCAGCTATCTGTCCAACTTTAGTGAACACTTTTTCTTCACTTGTTTCTTGGTCCAATCTTCATGGTTTTAATACTAGACTTGAACAACATGTTTTTTGAAGTATTAAACACATCCTAGATCTACCCAAATAGAAGTAAAATGCATTTTGTTAAAGGACTAGCCAACTACATAAAATGTCTTTAACAGATTCAATTTTTGTCATTGTGGGCCGGTTTTCCAAAATGACCCACTTTGTTGCTTGTAAGATGACCTCAATGTAATTAATGTTGCTCAACTTTACTTTAAAGAGGTCCATTGCCTCCATGGCTTGCCATAATCAATTCTTTTAGATTGCGATATGCGTTTTCTTAGTCACTTTTGGCATTGCTTATGGTGTTTGGCCAACACCACACTTAATTTCAGTAGTGCCTATCATCCTCAAACTAATGGTCAAACAATAGTGGTAAACCGTTCCTTAGGAAATTTACTTCGAAGTTTGGTGAGTGATCATCTTAAATCATAGGATCAACGCTTGTACCAGGTAGAATTTGCTTACAACTATTTTTTTATTGTTATTACTTATGGCTACAACCCATGTGCACCACTTGATTTGGCTCCTATCCCTGACTTGAAGCATGTCAATGTGAAAGTTAAGGATTTAATCACATAAATTCAAGAAATTCATATGGCTACTGCTAAGCACTTACAAGAGACTTCTACTAAGTACAAACAAGTTGCTGACAAGAAATGTCGAGTAGTAGAATTTGAGATTGGTGATTTTGTTTGGGCAGTTTTGACCAAAGATCGCTTTCCTGTGGGAGAGTACAACAAACTAGCTGCTAGAAAGATTGGTCCTTTAGAACTTCTTGAGAAAATTAATTCTAATTGAAAGATCGGATTTGTGTTAAAAATACAACAGCTGTTTAGACCCCAAATTAAAAAATTACAGCTCGGTTGATTTTACACTAACTTAAACTAAGTGCGGAATAGAATAAATGCGAGCAAACAAATAATACAACTACTCTAAACCATATTCAACAAAACACAATAGTAAAATGAAAGCTAAAAGAGTAGGGAAGAGAGATGCAAACACAATATAACATGCTGACGTGTTATCGAGGAGGAAATCGAAGAACTCGGCCAAAAATCTCTCCGCCACCCTCTAAGCAATAAATCGATCCGCTAGACAATAAGTTGGGATACACGAATAGCAAGAGACCCTCCAAGCCTAATCTACCTAGTGCACCTAAGCCCTCCAAGCTTCTACTCCAACAAGGCTTCTCGGAACCGTGTCTTGTCTATCTTTCCGAATCCCGCAATGCGCTTGATTGCATCTGCCAAAGCTTGGCTTCTTCCAATATTTCCCAGCAGCACCAAAACCTTACTAGACACTCAGTATGGGTGTGGTAAATGTTTGGGTTATCAACCTCTCAAAGATTTGGAAATTGAGAGGTTGAAGTAGAGGAAAACCACAATGGATGGTGTAGAGAATTGTGGGTATGACAATCTCATACTCTTAAGGGTTCTATCCTATCCTGACTCTTCACATTCCAATCATGTGCTGGGCGCATGCATCACTTTGCGGAATGGCTAATCGCGAGCTACCCGCAAAAACTCCTTTTGTCTTTAATAGATGCCTTGAGTCTTCACACTTTCTCTCTCACACACAACCCTTACAAATAAATCCCACATAAAATACAGGGTACAAAAGATTGAACAAAATTACTATCAAATTTGGTACGAAATTAAAACCAACACATAATAGTTTTAAATTACAACTTTACACTAATGCCTATTGGTTGAAACTCCAAGTCATATGCATACATCTGACGTCTTCAATGTTAAGCATCTTGTTCAGTATCGGAGAGAAAATTCCAATCCAAACTCCAAACTCGAGGACAAGTTTCTTCCAACCTAGGGAGGATGATGCAAATCACGTTATGAAGAACAAAGATTTTTTTTTCCTTTTCCTATTTGAATTAGGATTTATTTACTTTATTACGTTGAATTAAAATCATTTTCCCAGTTGAATTGGGATTTTAATTGTTTGTCTTTTCTTAGTTAAATTGTTTTTCCTTTATCAAGTGGAAGTAGGTTTATTAATTCTTTTCCTACAAGGAGTATGATAACTTTTATTCTTATATATACCTTTATAGGGTGGTGGTTTAATATTATGCGTTTATTAATAAAAATTTGCTAGAGAGGTTTTCTCTATTATTTTGCCTACTAGCCTAGTTTTCTTGTAGAATTTAGGTTTCGTGGAAGAGTTGTGTATTATAGATTTTGCTTCTACACGCCTACGTTGCATCAATTATTTTCAATTGACATTTAATGAATTTATCAATCAAAAGAAAAATCTTCATTTGAAAAAAAAATACACACTGCAGATGCAACTTGATCTATGGAGTTAACAACCACAAAGTGACAAAGATAAGTTTAAATGACCACACCCGACAAGAGGGGATGGATTTTGGTTGCCTCATGTATGTACCAAAATGATGTTATTTTTATATAATTACAAATTACCATTATAATTCTTCTTAGTTTTGTATTTTTATTTTATTTTAATGCATCATTAGATACATTGAGATTTTGTTTTATTGCTTTGTTAAATAATTTGTGGTCTGTATTAGTATTTTATATTTAGATTTTATTATTGAGTATTATTCCTTGGTAAAGGCATTTTTGCTTTGTGTATATTGGTACATTGAAATTTATGTTATTGTAGTGTTAAAATTTCTAGTGTAAAATCCTCATGGGGATTTTGTAAATATTCCTTCCAAACTGAGAAGGTTCAAAACAATTGTGATTATTATTATTGTTGTTGTTGTTGTAGCTTAATTTGTGAAACCAAGCCTAGATATTAAATACAGGAGACTTGTAACTTGTAATAGAAGGAAAAAGAAGAAAAGAGAAGATTTGTAGGGTAGTACCTCATGTGAGAATTAGTTTGGGCGGTTGGACTTGGGAGCAATGGAGTAAATATTAATGTTTGCTTGTACGCAAGGCAGCTCCAAGCACATAAAGCGTATATGTAAGGCTAACTGCAAAAAGAGATGAAAAACTAATTACGGTAAAATGGCAAACGTTCCTTCTTTTTTTTCTTTTTTCTTTTTTTTTCTTCCCTGTCATGGGATGACATTTTGAGCTGCAAAGTTTAGTATTACAACCTCATTAAAGACCAAATAATTTATGTAAATTATATATTGAAGTGGTCTTTTTGTAATCATGTGTTAGGACAGAAAGCTGTAAAGGCAAAAACTATCACACTTGAAAGAGGTGTTCAATTCAAACCCATGGAAGAATGGACATTTGATTAGAGGATTACAATAATCTTTGGATGGGTAAACTATTATATTCACTAACCAATAGAGGGACAAAATGAAAAAAAAAAAAAAAAGGATATTCCATACTGTCACACCATAGTGCTCTTGCGTGTGAAGTATGACAGCAATGTATTATGACTGTAAAATATAAATAAATTAGTAAACAAAATGGTAGATGCGTACAACCCTTAAACTATTCCAATTTTATGGAAGTTGAAGCCTTGAAGCATATTCTTTCTGCTCAAATGTGTACTTCCCATCCTTGCAAGCCAATTAATAGGACATCATAGGTTGCTTGAATCAAAAATCGCATGTGAATCATGACATATGAGGAATTATAAAGCTGAAACTTTGTGAGAGATCAAATGAAAGAACCAAAAACCATTTTGAAATTCAAAGACAAACATCTTATTGGTTTTCACTCAAATTGCCTGCAAAAATGGAGAATGGAAACAAGAGGCTAGCTGTTTTGGTTGGTTGCAATTACCCCAACACCCCACATGAGTTAAATGGATGCATAAACGATGTTTTGGCCATGAGAGACGTGCTTGTTAAAAGGTTTGGGTTCGATCACAGCCATATTGAGCTCTTGACTGATGCACCTAGTTCATTAGTCATGCCCACTGGTGCTAACATTAAGAAGGCACTTGATCAGATGCTTAAGAACGCTGAACCTGGTGATGTCCTATTCTTTCAGTATAGCGGACATGGAACAAGGATTCCATCAGCCAAACCTGGGCATCCCTTTAGGCAGGATGAAGCAATTGTGCCTTGTGATTTCAATCTAATCACTGGTATGTACCATCATGATCCCTTGTCTTTCTTTTTGTATATTATCCCCAGTACTAAATTTCCAGGCTTGTTTGCTGATAAAGCTTTTGGGACTTTCAATTAGTACACTTGGACATGCTGCAATAAAAGATTTTCTCATAAAACATTACCCAACATTTGTTTGTAATGCTTTTGCAATTATTTCGAACCTCTTATTACCACAAGAAAGTTTTCTCATTGTCAATTTGTCATACTAAACTTAATAGAAATTAATGCCACTAAATATGTAGATGTGGACTTCCGGCAATTAGTGAATCTCCTGCCAAAGGGAGCAAGCTTCACAATTCTCTCAGACTCATGCCACAGTGGAGGCCTAATTGACAAAGAGAAAGAGCAAATTGGACCCTCTTCTGTCACCAATGATGGCACATTGCAGCAATCATGTAGTCCCAAGACCATTCCCTTTGAATCAATTCTACAACATCTAACATCACAGACAAGCATAAACACATCTGATATTGGCACTCATTTGTTAGAATTATTTGGAGCCGATGCAAGCCATAAGTTTCATTTCCATCCACATGAGCTGGACTTGTCTGAATCATTGAAGACAGACGAAGGAATTCTTATTAGTGGGTGCCAAGCCAATGAGACTTCTGCAGACATGAACCCAATAATGACCGGAGGAAAGGCATATGGAGCATTCAGTAATGCTGTCCAGATGGTATTGAAGGATCATTTAGGTTCACTCAGCAACAAAGAAGTTGTGCTGCTAGCTAGGAAGTCTTTAGAGGCAGGAGGCTTTGCTCAACACCCTTGCCTCTACTGCAGTGATGAAAATGCTGATGCTCCTTTCTTATGGCAACCTCAGGGCTCAGGTTTATGAGACATTGAGCTGTTTGTGCATGCTTGGTTTGATATATGGTTACTAACATATTATTTCTATTGAAATTTAATAAAAAGGCAATAATTAAAGTGGTACGTAATAAGGGGCTTGGGAAAAAGAAATTACTTGTACAATCACTTTCTTTACATTAGAATTAATGGTACTCTTAACAAGAGCCTTGAAGCTCAACTGGACTGGCACTTCTTGGCGCTTTCAACAGAGACATCCCCAAGTTTCAAATTCCCCACCCCAACTATGTAATATATATACCAAAAAACAAAAACAAAAACTAATGTTACTCTTCAAGTTCAAGAACAATTGGATTAAAAAGGAATTTCTAGTAGCAGTCAATCACTTATTCCAGCTCAATTCATACCAAAGCACAATTATAAAGCACCAGCCATCCAGTGGCGACTCCAGGAAATTTTTCCAGGGTGTTCCTCAACAAGCATAAGTTACACGATCTAATAAAAAGAAAATTTTTTATATTGACAACAACAACAATAAAAAAACATGTAAATACATAAAGTTTACAATTGCTTTCTACGAGTTTTCATATTTTGAAATCGTTGCATAATAGTCTCATTATCAATGCTACAACCTACATCTTTTTCAACATACACAACTAAGCAATCATTCATCCACTAATCTCCTATTCGATTACGCAGTTCATTCTTTATATATTTCATTGCTGAAGAAGTTCTTTCTATTGTTGCAATAGCAACAGAAAGGGTTAAAGCTAACTTCACAAGCAAATAGACTAATGGATAAGTCTCATGCTTCCTTGTGCTCACTAACTTTTCAGCAAGCTCACTAACTCCTTGAAGCTCTAAAAACAAGTTATTGTTTCGCATATCAAAAATGAAATTCTGAAGCTGAGAGTCAAGTGCCAAGATATCTGTCCCAGGAAAATCAGATGGATAGAACTTTGCTAGACGTATCAACTTTTCCTTATCAAAAGCCACAAATGAATTACTTGGATTCAAGCAAGCCATACAAAGTAGCAAATCGGTATTCGCCTCTGAAAAACGATTGTTAAGCTCTTGAAGTTGCATATCTATGATTGTGCAGAATAGCTCAACACGATAGTGATGTAAATTTGTATTTTGTTGGGTGTTGCGTCTCGGCCTCCCACTAACTACAAATATATCATCCATGTTCAAGCTAGGAATATCATGTGTAGCACAAAATGAAGACACTTCAGTCAATAAAGATATCCATTCATCATCTCTCATCACTTGTAATCGTTGCTTAGACACTTTAACAAGATCCATAGCATTTACTATATCTTGTTTTTTTTTTTTTTTTGCAATGCTATTGACAACTCATTTGTGATCCCTAAAATATTTTTCATTAAGTGTAGAGCAAAAACAAATTCAAAAGATAGAATTGACCTCATAATAGATCGAGCTTCAACTTTTTGGTCGGAGAGGCCATCTTCTTCAATAATTTCAAGTACATCAACAGTAGCAAAGAACATCAAAATCGAGTTGAGAATAGTCCCATAATATGATCCCCAACGTGTATCACCAGGACGTTTAAGATTTGTCTCTTGATTCAAACCTTGCCCACTTCTACGTACATCATTATCTAAATCTTCTTTAATTTTGGCAAATTGTGCATCTCGAAGAGCATCTCGTCTCTTACAAGAGCCTCCAACAACAGTTACTAAATTACTAACCACATAAAAAAAGTCAGCAATGTTAATGTGGTTTTTAGCAACGGCAACAAGTATCAATTGAAGTTGATGAGTAAAACAATGGACATAAAATGCTGACTTATTCTCTTTCAAAATTAAATTTTTGAGACCATTGATATCACCTTGCATATTACTAGCTCCGTCATAACCTTGCCCACGTAGTTTCAATAAACTCAAATTATGTTCACAAAGTAAACATTCAATAGCACATTTGAGTGACAAAGCGGTGGTACTTGCTACATGTACAATACCAAGAAACTGCTCTATAATAATTCCTTTTTTGTTCACATAACGAAGAACGAGGGCCATTTGTTCTTTCACTGAGATATCACGTGACTTATCAACTAATATTGAAAAGAACCCATTGTCAAGATCCTTGATGATGGCTTTGGATGTTTCACGTGCAATTGCATTCACAATATCTTTTTGAATATCAGGATGGGTAAGCTTGCAATTTTTCCAAGTTTTTGCAACACTTCATTGATAGATTCATTGTGATCCCCTAAAAATTGTAGAAACTCAAGGAAATTTCCTTTATCACTTGAATCTTGAGATTCATCGTGACCACGAAAAGCTAATCCCCGGCATAAAAGGAATCTTATGCAATTAACTATTGCATTTAATTGAACCCGATAGTCAGCTTTATCTTGATTTGATTGCTTAACCAAAACACTTTGAATGTGTTGCCTTTCCTTCAGTAGATCTTCACTCTTCTTGACAGCTTGGTTATGAGCACTATTAACTCCTCCAACATGGGAATCTAACTTCACAAGCTGATTCCAAAGTTTGAATCCCTTTGTTACAAAAGTCTCACCTCCTCCTTGCTTACCAACATCTTGCCCAAATAGGTAGCAATAAAAACAAAATGCTGCATCCTTGGCTATACTATATTCCAACCAATTTCTACCTATATACCAATCGGATCTAAATCGACGGGCCTTTCTAGAAAAATATGATACAGGAAACTCATGAGGAGGTTAACAAGGGCCTTTTGCTAAATAATATCTTCTTATTTCATCATGATTATTAGGATGATAAGATGATATCTTTTCTCGTAGTCCAGGATCAGAAGGAAGATTTTCTGAGTTAAAGTCAACACGAACACATTGCACACCAACCAACGGATAGGAATCAATAATCATTCTACCCAAAAAAAAAAAAAAGAATCAATAATCAGACAAAGCTAAAAGCAAAATGCCAAATTTAAAAAATAAAAAAATTAATAAAGTTAAAGTGTTAAACTAAGTGCTTGTTCTGTTTCTCAAAAAAAAAAAAAAAAAAAAAAAACTACTGAGTGCTTCAGCCAATGAGCCAATCACGGTTCAGCCAATGGCAATGAGACAAAGAATTAAAGTTAAAGTGTTAAACTGAGTCACTCATTGCTCAAAAAAAAAAAAAAAAATACTGATTGCTCCAACGAGCCAATCACGGTTCAGCCACAGCCAATGGCAATGAGACAATCAGACAAACAAAAAGACAAAATAAATAAAGGGGGAGACAGAGAGTCATAAATAATAGCCTATTGTATTGTTCAATGTTCCTATTTTATTTCCTATAGTCATTTCAGATTGAGATAAAGAGAGTGAGAGGCTGAGAGAGAGAGTCAGAGAGAAAAAGAGAGATTGAGACAAATACTGCGACGGCTATGCGACTGGAGCTGCGCTGCGACTGCGACTGAGAGGCTATGAGCGCTGCGACTGGAGCTGCGGCGACGAGTGAGACTGTGAGAGGCTATGAGCGCTGCGATTGGAGCTGCGGCGGCAATCTCCGATGTCTGATGAGCGACTGGAGCCGTGGAGCGATCTACCCGGGAGGCGCCGTTGCTATTTTTCGTTTTTAGGTTTGCAGTTTGCTTAAGGCTTTAGCTTTAGTGATTTTTTTAATTTTTTTGAGAAAAGCTTTAGTGATGTACTGAAATCCTGATATCTGATTTGAGGTTTCTGATCTGTGTTGCCGTGTTAGGGTTTCTTTTTTTTTTTTTTTTTTTTGGTTGAGAAACCGTGGGTTTGAGAAATCTGTGTACTGTGTTGGGCTGCCATGGGCTTGCCGTGGGCTTGATGTTGGGCTTGTCGTGATGCCGTTGTTTTGCTCTTACAAAATTTTTTTTTTTTTTCTCTATTACAAATTTTTTTTTTTTTTCAGATTTTAGTTGAATTTTTTTCTTGGGTTTTTTTTTTCTTTGGCTTGAAAGTAGAACAAATGTATATTTTTTTTTAATTTGAGGGTGTTCCTCATTTTAATTGAGGGTGTTCCTATTTTTTTTTTAAGGGTAAAAAAAAAAAAATAGTATATATAAATTTCAGGTCAGGGTGTTCTTGGGAACACCCTGACCATAACGTGGCGCCGCCACTGCAGCCATCTTAAATTACATATTGTCCCTAAAGTATAAACTAAGAAATGTAGAATTTAATTATTTAATATGATTGTATAAAAACCTATCAACATAAAGGCCATGTCTTGCCACTGGCCTCACTGTCCACTTCTATCATCTACGGAAAAGGGTAGGCCCTGACATGTGGGCACGTAAAAATTGT
Organism: Castanopsis chinensis; assembly: GCA_032878915.1. NCBI lineage: Eukaryota > Viridiplantae > Streptophyta > Magnoliopsida > Fagales > Fagaceae > Castanopsis > Castanopsis chinensis. Next base: position 10,979,554 of record JAVQMG010000109.1, read on the forward strand.
CCTAGATCCTAGTTATTTGACTTCTTTTCATTATAACCAAAATCAGAAACACTACAGTTCATATGACTTATACCAAGAAACTCGAACACTTACTCGGCTGCACGTCATTCAAGAGGCACAAAACAATTCATTTTCCCATATTCGAGGGCCACAAATATGAGATTGCCTTTAAAATGGTGATTTAGTTTATAAATGGGTTGTGTCTTCACTAATATATACTAGAAATTGGCAACCCATTGAAGATGATGCTTTATTTAGGGTGAAGGAATGGCTAAGCATCAAATAATTAAGGTTTAATCTGTGCACGCAGCAGAAGTTTGCATGTGTCCCAATCATCACCACGATCTCCACAAGCTCCAAGTGCTTGTTAATACGTGAGAACCGTAAGAACGAGCACCCAGACACACACATAGCAAGACCCTGGGTTTCTCAGTTGTTAAGAATAAGCACACACAGAATTTGAGCAAAGAATAATGGTACATACTATGAACAGTATATGCTCAATATAATTTTCTGTACCTTGAAACATAGTAAGGCCTGATTATATTTATATAGGCCATAGAACAGGAAAATCGTTGATTGAGACTAAAACTAAGGACACAATAATGGCACTTAGTTTTAGCTCAATATCCGTTACATACATCCTCCTCAAACTCGAGGTGGTGGAGAGGAAGCTATCTTGAGTTTGGAGACCATCCTGCCTTGTTGGAGGTGCTATCGAATTTAGTGATAACTAGTTGTGGACCCGTGTGTTGCGTGTGATAAATTTTTTTATGATAGTGATATTATTATCAATATTTTTCTATGTATTACTACTAAAGCTGCATTATATATATGTGACCAATATGTTGCAGGATTTATGTTGATTGGAGATTTTGGTCATGGAGTTAATTTTGTATTATTAGAGATTAGTATTTGGAATAGAATGAGGAAATTTTATTGTAGATTTTTTTTTTGAAACATAATTTTTAATATACTTGGTTGGCTAATTTGTACATTCCCAAGTCAATTGAGCACATTTTGATTGTCACATGTAATTCTTCGTTTCCATAAGGGTAAGGGCATTCACGATCCCAATGACCCACTCCATTTTTCTTGCATGCTTGGTTATTTGGGATGCAAAATGTGTTTGTTCCAAAAGTTGTATGTCGAAAGATTTGTTGATAGTTTAGCAGCAATAGTTTTCCATATGGTTGGTTTAGAATTGATAACAGTAGTTGTATTCCCTCATCTTTTGGTTCGCATAATTGCCAATCCATATTTGCATTTTTGTCTCCTTCTATATTGGCTTGAAGAAGGATTTCTTTTCCCGCTTTGGTTTGATCTTGTAAAAAATATTTGTGAACTCCAACCCAAAATAGTGCTTTTTTGTTTCCAGGCCTAAAGCATTAATGAATGAGTTTTTCTTTATCCTTTCAAAGGAATAAAGGATTTTGGAGCAATCCAATCAAATTGATGTGGTGAAGATTTTTTTTTTTTTTTTTGGTTAGCCGATTGAATTGCTTGCAGCTATTTTTTTAAAACATAAACAAGCATATAACAAGGATGACACATGAAAATTGTTATCATCACAATTATATTGGATCCATGAAGTCAAAGTTTTTCATTTTCAAAAATATAATAATGACTCTAGAACTGTGCACGACATCATTGCATAAAGTTAATCAAAAGAGAAAGTATAGGACCACAATATCTTGTGCCACAATTGTGGATGTGGTAGATTGTGATTAGTAGAGAAAAAGTGAAGAGTTCATGTGAAAGTAACAAACATTAGTTGTGAATTTAAATATGTGTATCTCGTTTTGATGTTACCTACAAATTTTGGCAATTGTCTTCCAACATTAGAAAATATTTCAAGCAATAATTTTATAGGTAATTCATGTTGTATGCTCATTTTTGTGATTATATAAAGAGTATTTTTGAGATATTTTTGGTTTGTATTTTTGAAGTTGTTTAGGATTGTAATTTATAGTATTTTGCTTGCTTTATGGATGAGTGAACCGTTTCAATTATTTTATTCATAAGTTTCATTGTTTAATTATAAATATCTAAATTAAAGCATAAAAATACATAAATGCAAAGTTAAATTTAAATTTAAAACCATCCATGATGAAAATGTATAGACAATTTTTGCATTTCTAGATTTTGCATGAATTATTATTTAATTTTCTAGTTATAAATATCTAAATTAAGTAGATGAAATTTTTCAAAAAAAAAATTAAATAGATGTGATGATGTATGAAAATCAGTAGGCTGAAATGCTTCGGACTATGATAATGGCAATAAGTCGTGAAAAGAAAGGAAGAAAAGTCAAAAGTGACCGATGTGATCAGGCCAAGGACCCTCTGACAATTAAGTCAGTTTCCTCTCTAGAACACAAGGATAGAAAATAGTGAATGGGTAGAACTTACCTTAGGTGGATGGAATTCACTCCTTTCATAGAGAGTTAGACGTGGGTCTACTTGTTTGGATTCACAACCATTGTGGGTGATGCTGGAGGTTAATAAAGAAAATGGGATATATGGAGTGAAGTACATGGAATTCCTTCCATGTATCAAGCAACGTGTTGTATTTTGTTTATGTGAAACCAATGGAGGATTTTCCATAAAATTCAAGTATAATTTGGTCGTCCATGTATTTAGTCATCTGTAGATAAATTCGTCCATGGAGAACTTCCTTCATTGGATCACATGTTTATCGATGGACAAGTGTATGCGCATGTTCTCGTTCTCGGATGACTTGATCTAGGCATGGTTAAACTCTAGATGATGACCAAGGACGAGTGACACTTAGTTTATCCCCATCAACTGCCCCCTTACCCTTGTGTTGTTTGTCATTATTGGCTCTTTCTCTTTTCTTTTTTCTTTTTTTGAATTTTGAATTTTGAATTTCAAATTTTTGAATTCTACCTTTGATGCTGACATGTGGCGCGATCCTGAGGTCCATCCATCATGTCATTTCGTTCTTCAAGGAAGGCACCACGTGGCTTCTTCTATGGTCACGTCATTTCCTAGACCAGCTTTGTTGCCTATAAATAGTAGAACTCCTCTCCTACCTTCTCACATTTCTCATATTTTCTTCTTTAACATTTTTCATCCAACACCTCATCTAGAAGTCCTCCTCCGTCTTAAACCACCTTCGTTTAGAGCCAGGTATCCTCTCTATCTCGTCTTTAGGTTTTCCTTCAATTTTTCACAATGTTTGAAATCATAGTATCTTCGTCTAGTAATAGTGATGATAGGGAAATAGATGAGTATCACAATAGTTCTAGTGGCGGCTTCAGTGATAGTGGTAGTAGTAGAGGTAGTAGTAGTAGTGGAAGGAATACAACGGAGCAATACAAGTTCGGAGTTCTTAGGGTCCTATTAGAGGTCCTCCAGGAGGAGTTAAGGACGAGGGTGGCTTCTGGGTCACATGCCGGCACATCTGCAAATGCCCCCTCATCTTCTTCTTTAGGTGAAGAGGAGACCATGTTTAGTTGTGCAGTTGGGGTCCCCTCTAGAACCAATGAGAAAAGACTTACTTCACTTAGGAGTTGATACCAAATCCCAAAAGACCTTAATCCTCGATTGGCCATCCGTGGTGATTTGTAACGACCCAAGGAAAAGCGCTAGCCACATCTGCGCTATACCTCAAAAGGACTAGTCACCATTGAGGCTCCTTGTAGTTGTTAATAAAGCCCAGATTTACCCAGTAAATACCCGATGTGGGACTCATTACACACCCACACACATCACACAATCAATCAAATTGGGGCATCACAATCTCCCCCACTTAAATCCCTAACGTCCTCGTTAGGGCCCACTTTGTGGGGTAATGTCTCTGAGCCCACACGGAGTTACCGGGCCGGCTCTGATACCATTTGTAACAACCCAAGGAAAAGCGCTAGCCACATCTGCGCTATACCTCAAAAGGACTAGTCACAATTGAGGCTCTTTGTAGTTGTCAATAAAGCCCAGATCTACCCGGTAAATACCCGATGTGGGACTCATTACACACCCATCTGTCACGCCCCGACCCTGTGTGCATGATATTGTCCTCTTTGGGCGGCCCGAAGGCTCTCTTAGTCCCTCAAGGTTTTGTTCTTCCCCAGGTTGCGCTGGGGAAAAGGCCTCATACACAACAAGGGAGGACATTCCTTATAAGCACATCCTCATGTGCTTCCCTAGGCAATATGGGATTCCATGAAATGCAAGACCCCCTTTTGGGTCACTAAAATTCACCCCCCTTACGGACACACGCGTCCTCGCGTGTGGGGCCCACATTTTCGGCTAGGGCATGGCTCTGATACCATCTGTCACGCCCCGACCCTATGTGCATGATATTGTCCTCTTTGGGCGGCCCGAAGGCTCTCTTAGTCCCTCAAGGTTTTGTTCTTCCCCAGGTTGCGCTGGGGAAACGGCCTTATACACAACAAGGGAGGACATTCCTTATAAGCACATCCTCATGTGCTTCCCTAGGCAATATGGGATTCCATGAAATGCAAGACCCCCTTTTGGGTCACTACAATTTGATTGATTGTGTGATGTGTGTGGGTGTGTAATGAGTCCCACATCGGGTATTTACCGGGTAGATCTGGGCTTTATTAACAACTACAAAGAGCCTCAATTGTGACTAGTCCTTTTGAGGTATAGCGCAGATGTGGCTAGCGCTTTTCCTTGGGTTGTTACAAATGGTATCAGAGCCGGCCCGGTAACTCCGTGTGGGCTCAGAGACATTACCCCACAAAGTGGGCCCTAACGAGGACGTTAGGGATTTAAGTGGGGGAGATTGTGATGCCCCAATTTGATTGATTGTGTGATGTGTGTGGGTGTGTAATGAGTCCCACATCGGGTATTTACCGGGTAGATCTGGGCTTTATTAACAACTACAAAGAGCCTCAATTGTGACTAGTCCTTTTGAGGTATAGCGCAGATGTGGCTACCGCTTTTCCTTGGGTTGTTACAAATGGTATCAGAGCCGGCCCGGTAACTCCGTGTGGGCTCAGAGACATTACCCCACAAAGTGGGCCCTAACGAGGACGTTAGGGATTTAAGTGGGGGAGATTGTGATGCCCCAATTTGATTGATTGTGTGATGTGTGTGGGTGTGTAATGAGTCCCACATCGGGTATTTACTGGGTAAATCTGGGCTTTATTAACAACTACAAGGAGCCTCAATGGTGACTAGTCCTTTTGAGGTATAGCGCAGATGTGGCTAGCGCTTTTCCTTGGGTCGTTACATGATTGGTGCTGTGAACCTTGTTTTGGGGTAGGTATTTATGAGGCCTACCTCAGGATCGTGCCACGTGTTAAGATGAATGCGTAAAATCCTCTCACACATTATTCTTACAACCAAAGAAGGTGTCATTTCACTCATTTTTTTACTACATAGCTAATGGTCTTGGTATGTGGCATAAGAGATCCTTCCTTTCTCTTCTAATTTATTTTAGAGACCATAGCAATACTTCGTTTTATATAAGTGCCCAATGTTTTGTCTAATAATAAAGAGTCCTCCTAGGAACACAAAAATTCTCAATAATTTCACAACATTATTAAATTACTTTATTGCCTCACTTACACAAGGGTCATTAAACAAAATTAAAGTCATATTTGTTATGGGTCCATGCAATAGCAAAGCAAAAAAAAATTATGCTCAGAAAATGATAAGGGTAGCAAATAAATTAACATGTTTCCGTTACTTGCATTAATGGTAAAATAACAGTTGTGGAGCAACCGAATAGCAAGTTGATTCATTTTCTTGATTTTAGTTTCATATCTCAATCTATTGGCAAAATATATAAGTTTTAAAATAGCTAAGGGATGCTCTTATCAAGACATTTCAACAGCTTCCAAATTTGTGCCTCTAAAAACTCATCCAAGTTTTTCTCTATCAAATTTTGTTACTCAATTGTCAAGTTTTTCTCTTTTCAAGAAGCATAGCATTAAAACACACAAAAAAATATTTGTATTCCAGCAAAGGAAAATGTATGAATTTTATTTATTGATTTTTTTATGTTTCAACATCTGACAAATATTAATGTTGGAACCAAAAGGAAAAATCCAGAGTACATTAGAATCAACAAAACAATGAACCGGTAGAATTGTTACAATCTTTATCCCATTAGTTTCATTTCTCAATCTATCATAAATATATATCTCACTCTTCAAAAAAGTAATGCATGCATTTATCAAGACATTTCTACAACTTCCAAATTTGAGCCTCTGAAAGCTCCATCAAGTTTTTCTTTGTCAAAATTTGGTTACTCATTTCCTCTACTATCTTGACCCAAAAGAATGAAAGCGTCAGAGAGATAAGTGTAGAGAGAATGTGTAAGCTTATCAAACTGATCCTCTTACTCCATCTTGGTCTTCCAAATTAATTGCAAGTTAACAACTGCCAAAAATAAGACATTATAATATGTAATTTTTCCAAGTTAACATTAATAACCAAAATTGACGCAGGACAACCAGAACAAAATTGAAACAACAATAAAATAAATGGATATGACCTAGGAGTCAGCACCTAGGCCTTACTTAGAGTCAGCACCAAGCGGGAAAACCACTAGGAGTCAGCACCTAGGGTGGACCTGGAGTTAGCACCAGACCAAAAGAAAGACTAAACAGCCATTTTTTTCATTCATCAAAATATCAACCAACTCCTCAAGGAGTACAATAGGTTGCTTATATAGGATTGCTAAACCCTAGTTTTAATTGGCTAGGAAACCCTAATTGCCTTATTACAGAAATAACCTTACTTCCAAATTAAAATACTAAAAACCCAATAAACTAATAGGACCTAAAATATAAAAATACAATTGACTTGCAAACATAAATAATATTAAATAATAATTTTCTTGCATCTCCCACATCATTCTCCTCTGGTTGGAGAAAACTCGACCTCGAGTTCTAAAGCATTGAAGGATTAGGATGCTGACAAGTAACACTTGCTTCCAGTCTGGAATCACCTTAGGGAGCATAGAGAAAAGTAAAACCTTGAATTCCACCGTGTCAAAATTTTCTGGAATAACAAAATCAATGTGTGGAATCAGTATAATCTCGTCTTGAACCTTATGAACCATAGGAAGCATTGTGGTTTTAATCTCTTCGATTTCACCAAGATGTAGGTCTTCAAGGACTGTGGAGGGTTGATCAAAAGCACGTTCAACAACTTCAACTTTCACATCATGTGCACCCTTAAGCTTGCTAGGCAGTTTTTGAGTGGGTGCCATTATCTTTTCTAGCTGGGCATTAATCCTAATGATTATTTGCTCCCCCAATGTCCACGAAATAGGTGAAACATCTTGATTTGCCTTTCTTACCATGGCATAAAGTGAACTGAGAAGATCTAAGGAAATGTCTTCACTTTCATCTATGACCAAATTCATAATTGTTTCCATGGCTAAAAGTACAGCAGGTGGATAGTTGGACCTAATTCTCTTTAAGAAACTTTGAAACATCTCAACAACCAATGAATCACACTCAAGATCCAGCATCACTAAGCATAACTTAACCTTTACAATGGTATCAAGAATTGAAACCACTTTCTTATAAGAGCGAATAGACACATGAGGCATATTTTCAAATACTGCCACAATAAACTGAAATATTTCTTTCATTTGCTCATCCTTATATGGGGCATCTGGTGCTGTTATCCTTGCAATCTCAATAATGCAAGATACAACTGAAATCTTCACATCCATTTCAGCATGTCTCAAAAGTTTATTAGTGATCAATGCCTTCACAGAGGGTAAAAGTGCATCTTGCATTGATTTGGATGGTTCTTGCTCCACGTATGCTAACAAATTTTCAACTTTATCAAGAAGAGTGAGAAGATCATCAATAGAGGAAGGAGGGTTAAGGAGCCTATTCCCAGCCTCCTTAATTTGCTTCTCAAATTCGCTATCTTTAAGCTGCTTCTCAAGCTTTCTATCCAAGGAAGTCATTTTCCCAGCTCCAACTTAGAGGCACAATACGCAAAGACTAAAACTTAATTTTCTGCCTTGTTATTTTCGGTCAGGCAAGGTTTTATGGGTCGGTACAGGAATGGGTTGTCAAACAATAGGCTTAGGCTTGCGTTTGTTAGGAAATGGGGCTGATGGGTGGACTTTTAAAGGGAAAATTGGGATAGGTAAAGATTTTTTTTTTTTTTTTAAACGGGTTTGTGCTGGGCTTAATGGATTGGTCACAAGTTATGTATCACGTGAGGTCACATGGATTGGGTATTGCAAAAAGAAGTGTGCTGGGATTGTAGGACTTTAACACAGGCTATTTACAAGTTACCTTATAGGATCGGGTTGAGCTTGGTTTCGTAGTTGGGTTCGGCGAAGTCTCGACCACAGCTCTCATGAGTCTGGTGGGCTTACGGCGGCACAAAACAGAGGTGATGGTGGTGGTGTGCTTGTCTTGGATCTCGGCAGCAGCTCGTCAATCACAGCAGGGGCAGATGTTCGTCACTCTCAGCAGCAGTGGGTCGACAGTGGGTTTCGGCGGCTGGTGGCTGATGGGTCTTGCGGCAGTGAGTGTTGGTTTGTAGGTCCCAGCGGCTGGTGGCTGATAGGTCTTTCGTGGGTTACTCTTTTTTTTTTTTTTTTTTTTTTTGTCAATGGTGGCCAAGATTGACAGATGGGGTTTGTTGGTTTTTGGGTCAAAGGGCTTTGGTTGTCTTCTGGTGGCTTGATACGTGTGGGTGTTGAGAGATGGTTTTTTGTTGTTGGTTTGGCAAAGATATTGTGAAGGGATTATGAAGGTGGTGTGGTGTGGTGGTTGGGATTATGGGGATGGAAAATATACGGTGAAAGCTTTTTTTTTTTTTTTTTGGTTCTAGATTGACTGCGATGATGCTTCAAATAGATCGGTGTTTGCTCTGATACCAAAATTGACGCAGGACAACAAGAACAAAATTGAAACAACAATAAAATAAATGAATATGACCTAGGAGTCAGCACCTAGGCCTTGCTAGGAGCCAGCACCTAGGCCTTGCTTGGAGTCAGCACCAAGCGGGAAAACCACTAGGAGTCAACACCTAGGGTAGACCTGGAGTCAGCACCAGACCAAAAGAAAGACCAAACAGCCTTTTTTTTCATTCATCAAAATATCAACCAACTCCTCAAGGAGTACAATAGGTTGCTTATATAGGATTGCTAAACCCTAGTTCTAATTGGCTAGGAAACCCTAATTATCTTATTACAAAAATAACCTTGCTTCCAAATTAAAATACTAAAAACCCAATAAACTAATAGGACCTAAAATATAAAAATACAATTGACTTGCAAACATAAATAATATTAAATAATAATTTTCTTGCATCTCCCGCATCAAAAATATTACTAAATATTAGGAGAGGCGGGTACAAACCTGCAGAAGGAATTCTTCCCAATTTACTCCTTTGAAAGCTCCGTCAAGTTTGCTGAGTTTCACATATATGGAAAATGATGCAAAAGATTTGACTCCAGATATTTATGGCCGTTTAAATGAACTATATTTGTGAATACATCTCTGAAGTGGACTCAGTTAAAGTCAAGTTTAAGGTAAGTACTTGACTTCCTTCAAAGACAATATACTGATATAGGGAAAGTAACTTATCATAGAAACCACACTCACACAGTTCCCCGAAATGCAAATATGATAAAAAAACTTGATGTATTAAACAGTGTGTCATGCCCCAAACCCAACTATAAAGACAGGCACGTGACAACTGCCGCACACTTATAAAGTAAGTACCTTACAAGCATACAAGGCCTTCTTAACAACTAAAATTTATCCTCAAAAATTAAATCAATTAAATCCAAAATACCTCAACAATTTCTTTATGAATAGATCTCCAATAATTTAATAGGAACAAAATCCAAACCTTATGTACATAATGCCAATTGGCCAATAAATACAAAACTATTCGAAGACCATTCAATCCCAAAATCACAAAGCTTCTTTCACTGCTCACAACACAACATCAAAACTCTCAAAACTTGTTATTCTTCATAATCTGAAATTGGAGGGGAAAAAGGGGTGAGCTGACAAATCAATAAGTAACCAAAATCCTAATAAGTTTTATTAAGCAATAGATCTATAAAGTATAAGATGTAATATGTGTTTTCAATGTTAAAATATACTATGTGATTTTTAAATACTGAAGAAGTTTCGTAGTCTTAAAATAATAAGTTGCACAAAAATCACATACTTTAATCTTACAAATATATTATAGATGGTTTAGAAAAGAGTCAGTTTTCCATATATCAAAAGCTATAACTTACAATAGGTTCCAAAAACACACAAGCAATTTTAGTGACTCAAAATAGTTCAAATACTTAAACATTTCGAAAATCACATATGTAGTTTTAAGGACTCAAAATACAAAGCCAAGGCATCTTCCTCACAAACAGTAGCCAAATTGGCTGGAAGATTGCCTAGAACCAAACAGAGAGAACACAAACTAGTTAATGCGTACTTTGCTATTGCATGGGCAGCAGGGTTTCTGCTTCTATTAATCCAATGGAAAAGACATGAAGAAAAGGACTTAGCAAAACAATTGATGTCGAAAACCTTAGATGAGATTGACCACCTGGGGTTGCCTGGACAATCTAAAATGGCATTGATGCTGAATTTTGAGTCACTTTCAACTATAATATTCCTCCATTGCTCCCCATTTGCTAGGTGCAGAGCCCACAGGATTGCTTCAGTTTTAGCCAGTAAGGGGGAACATATTTTCCAAACGTGTCTTGGTTCATACAGATGTAAGATGCCATAGTCATCTGAATTTTGTGCACTATAGGATGGAAATTTAAGAGTCATCAAGTGGCCTAGCATGGAAGTTATTCTCGATAAAGCCGACACTCATAAATCTGTGAAGGATGTAGATTTCAGGTTGATAGCATGCACTAAGGACTTAAAATAGTTTAAATATTCAAACGTAATTCATATTCTTAATAATCTTATAACTATGGTCACGCTATATCCCCGTAACTGGGCATAGCAATAGATCTGTAAAGTAAAAAGACGTAATTCGAGTCTTCAAAAGTTATGATGTACTATGGGTTTCCAAAAATAACTCAAGAAGTTTCATAATCTTAAAATAATAAGTTGCAAATAGATCACATATTTTAATCTTACAAATATATCATAGATGGTTTAGGAAGTAGTCAGTTTTCCATATATCAAATATATAACTTACAATAGGTTCCAAAAATACATAAGTATTTTTAATGACTCAAAATAGTTCAAATATTCAAATGTAATTCATATTCTTAACAATCTTATGACTATGGTCACACTATATCGTCGTGACTGAGCATCAGAGTACCAATGAATAACCCTCATTGGCTGGGTATCAGAGTCCATTGGCTGAATATCAGAGTCCTAATGAATAACCCCCATTGGTTTGGGTATTAGAGTACCAATGAATAACTCTCATTAGCTGGGTATCAGAGTACCAATGAATAGCCCCCATTGATTTGGGTATCAGAATCAATTTATAGTCAGATTGTCCATAATCATATATATGAAATCATAGTTTCTAACAAAAATATATCTTATTCAAATACATACATATATATATATAATCATATATTCAATATTCCAATATATTTGTGATATTTCTATATTCTTTACTTTAAATCAATATAGTTAAAAAAAAAAAATCTTTTATTCAATGCTCATATATATTTGTGAAAATTCTTTATTCTTTACTTTGAATTAGTATAGTTAAAACAATTAAATAAAATACATCATATATTCAGTGATCAGATATATTTGTGATAATTCTTTACTTGAAATCAGTAATACAATAGAAATAAAATTGTAACAACTGTAAACAATTTTCAGTAGTTAAATTACGCAAAATAAAACCAATTAGGATAAGATTACTTACCTCAATCCAAAGCCTATTCAAAATCCTTGCAGTTTCCCAAGACCAATCCAATGTAAATCTTTTAGCAAACCAAATAAAGAATTTACTCCAAACAAGTATGTCGCATAGATCCTTGGACCTCAAATCTCAATGCCATCCAACACCATAGAGACAACAAAGCGAATGCTTTACACTTGAAAAGACCAAGTCCTTAGAAATCTTCAAATAATTGGTATTGGCTTCATCTTTTATCTATCAATAAGGAACCTCAATGACAAGTCAGTATGCCCATAGTGGCCAACAAGCATCTAGTTAGGGTGGCTAGGGTTTACATGATAATGGTTGGCTTCTTAGATAAGAGAAAAGATCCGCAGGGGGGGGGGGGGAAGGTGGACGACAATTCCTCTTAGAAATCTTTAGGCGTATAAATATTGCTAGCTTGAATATCAAAAGTACTAAGTTACCCCAAAAAAATAAATCTCCTTTTTATTTATTTATTTTTGGAACCGGGTATTACAATCTCCCCCACTTATAAGAATTTAGTCCTCTGAATTCATCACAAGTTGAACGAATTATCACGCTTCCACTGCGCTACTCTAAAGCCACAATTGTATTGATCTAAATTTATCACTCATCACCATAGTTCAAAACTATTTTACAACATATGCTTAGACTTTTCCTTCCCAAGATTTGAAAAAAATAAAAATTTCCAAAGCAAATGGAGTCATGATGCTTCTGCTACATAATACAATACCATTATAAAATCTCTTAATCAATTACTCATAGTTTAAGAACAACCATAATACAAAAGAATATAAGATTCTTTAAAGATATACATATCTCTAGTCTAAATGGCTCTCAAAGTTCCTTTCAATATGAATAAAAGTTCCAAGGCCCATTCGTTTAGATTAACCCCAATAACTGATTTTCTATCAATTATTACTTTCAACAAAATTTCAAGGCCTAAGTAGTCTCCAAAAATTACAACAAGGGAAATTCACAATTTTGAGATTCACCATAGACCATTGAATGCTAGCATCCATTTAATTCTATACCTCAAAATAAAGTAGTGCATCCATTGAGTTGGGTCATGACATGTTTTTGTGATAATTGGTGCTAATGATCTTTACATGGTATATATGGAGTCTTTTAATAGATTAATTTTCACTTTAACAATGTAGAAATTTAGTCATCAATGATTGAGGGCCTGTTTGGTTTAGAGGTGTTTTGAATGATATGATCCAAAACTCATAACTGAGTTATCAAAATCGTGGGACACACATAATTTTTTTTGTTTGGCTTGATTGCTTAATCTTGTTTTCATCACTCAAACTCAAAAATTTTGAGTAAGAGTGATGAAAACTGAAAACACTAATTGGTGTTTTCAGTTTCCAAGGTACATAACTCAATGGCCGTTGTGTAAATTTTTTACCTCTGTGGGGCACATATGTGTTGATTTTGTTACCTCTCTCTTACTTTATCCTCTCTCTTTCTTCTCCCACTGTTTTCTTTTTCTCTCTCCACCTGTTCTTTGTCACTTCTCCTTCTTCATTTTTTTTTTACTCAGAGCTCTCACTTCTAACTGACCCTTCATTGCTCCTCCACAAGCCGCTGCTACCACACCAGTCATCACCATCACAAGCAACCACTAGATCGGTTCAAGCTCAACCCAAATTGAAACCACCATATCGATTCAAGCTCAGCCCAGATCAGAAGTTTAGGTTTGATATGCTTGTGGTTTGGGTTTGCAATGCACGTGGACCTCAAGATCGAAAGTTTCGCCAGCGACATCAACTTGTACTTCACGTTCACCATCGCAACAACAGCAACAGCCGAAGCAGCAAAGGCTATCGTTTCATTGTTTCGGGTCGAAGCTCCATTTTTTGGCTTCATTTTTTTTTTTTTTTTTTTTTTTGCTCTGTGTTGTTCTTCTTCTTCTTCGGGGATGTGGGATTTGGTTGTGGGTTTCCTATGCATTCTTTTTAGAGAAAATCAAATCAAATCTGATTAAAAATTATTTACTTGTTAAGTTCCTTTATTATTATTATTTCTTTTTTTTTTTGGTTAAAAGGCTTATATATATAAAACTACGAAGCCAAAATAGCTAGGTTCACGGCTATAAGCCCACAATAGTTAACCCCATTTACATCAGAACTGACAAGCCCAGTAACAAAAGGTGGGGAAACATCAAAAACAAAAAATTCTACATCAAGAGTACAGCCATGCTTAGCTAGAGCATCAGCACAATAGTTAGCTTCTTGAAACACATGCTTCACCCTTGCGCGAGGTATCCTGTTTAGCAACAACCTACAATCCACCAACAAAGAAGAATAAGCTGCATTAGAGGGATTAGTAGAATTAACCAAGTCAACGACAACTTTTACATCTAACTCTATTTCCAATTGTTGAATATCCAGTTGGCTAGCAAGGATTAGACAATCCGGTAGGGCCCAAAATTCTACCACCATACTAGTTGCTCTTCCAATGGATCTAGAGAATCCTTTTATCCAATTCCCTGAATTGTCCCTGATCAGTCCGCCACCTCCAGCACTCCCTAGGTTGCCTAAATATGCCCCATCCGTATTTAACTTGTACCAACCAGGTGGGGGCTTGTTCCACTTCACAGGGATGGCCACCTTGCTCCATTGCATCTTGATCGTCCCCACACAGAAAAAATATTCCAGCGCTTGACTAACACACTGCCTATGAAGGTTGGGTTGAAGGGTGGTATTTTCAAAAATTACCCTGTTTCTATGCTTTCAAAGATTCCAAACAGCAAAGAGGATTAGAACTTCTACGGTGTTGTGGAAGGGTGACTTTCCTTGCTTTGGCAATTAACTCTAAGCTAGTCATGGAGATTACAGTTAAAAGAACCAATCAAAGCAGAGGGAACGTGTAACTTGTGCCAGAATTCCCGAGCATAGTTACACTCCTTTAGAAGATGGCTAATAGTTTCATTATGATCTTTGCACAGTAGGCATCTTCCTTCACAATTTATCCCACGTGATGCTAACACTTCCCTTACTAGTACACTGTTGTGTAGACATAGCCAAAGGAAATGAACAATCTTAGGCAACATATCCAACTTCCAAATCCAAAGCCCCTGAAATTGGAAATCTTGATCAAGAGGAGGAATGATCATATCATAAGCTGACTTTACTGAGAATTCACCATCCTTAGAGAATCTCCAAATAATTTTATCATCTGCCCTTCCAAACTTCTGACATGGGACAGCTCATATTTTTTCTTTGATGCTAGGGGGTAGCTCGAATGAAACCGCACCCCAGTTCCACCCTTGCCCTCGGCCACTTAACATATCAACAACCACCATTTCACTCTCTTGCCATGTCAAAGGGCCTTCCACAAGTTCGCGTAAGGATTCTCCTCTAATCCAACATTCAAACCAAACTTTTATCCTGGTTCCAGCTCCTATACCCCAACAAATGCCTTTAACAAATGTTTGGAACCCAAGCTTAATTACTGTCCAAATAGGAGAGGCAGGGAGTTTATCTGGATCTCTAGCACTCCTCCTGCTTGAAGAGCAATATTTTTTCAAGATTACCTTAGACCATAACACGTCTTTCTCCTAGTTCATCCTCCAATTCAACTTGGCTAACAAAGCAATGTTTTTTGCCCTGGCTTCTTGAATTCCCAGACCCCCATTTTCCTTAGTTTATATGATTTTATTCAATCCCACTAAGTGCATCTTCCTCTTTTCATTGGTGGTACCCCATAGGAAATCTCTAATTACTTTATCCAACTTCTCACACAAGTGTACAAGCAAAACCCTTCCTTGTATTAAATAATTAGGGATAGCTGCCATAGTTGATTTCACTAACACCGACCATCCAGCAAAGGATAGAAATTGGGTTTTCCAACCTGCCAATTTTTCATCACTCTTTCCACAATTTAGTTCAATTGATTTCTGGCAGCTCCATTGTGTTTGACTAGGAAACCAAGATATTTCCCAATCATTGAGGTGGCTCGAATCCCCAATCATTCACACACTTCATCTCTAACTTCTGCCTCCACATTTGGAGAAAAGTAAATCCTGGATTTCTCAAAACTCACATTCTGCCCAAATTCATTACAAAAACACTGTAATATCTCTGCAATCGCCTTACAAGCTTCCTCATCAATCTTGGTAAATAAAATTAGATCATCAAGTAAGTGGGAGAAACCAACTATAGACATCAAAATTTTATGATGTATTCACAACCATCCGATTGTTCATGATAAAATATTTGTGATCTAATTAATCTCCAATTGATGAGGTGGACGATCAACAAATGAAATCAAGCCACGTGGCAACATCAAATAAGAAAGCCATATGGCAATGTCAAAAAAAAAAACATATATGGAAAGTTCTTATTAAATAGAAGACCAAATTAAATTCATTATTAACTCTCAATAAATGCCGAGAGAAAATTCTAAATTAAAGACAATTGAGTTGCTTATAAATAGAGGCCTCTCATATAAGGAAAAGGAGAACACTCAGAGAGAAAACACTACCGACACTCTACCAAAATAGAGAGTCATCTTTAAAGTTCACAAGAATTCCATAGTTCATCAAGGCTTATTCTTACTTCTTCAAATCAAAGTGGGGATTCTCCTTTAATCTAGTTCAAGATCAATCCAACGACCCTCACAACAAATCAAGCACGTTCAGCTATTCATTCAACTTAGAGACATCAAAGCACGATTCAAGATCAAGCTTCATAGCCCCTTTGGATCGTAATGTTTCTTGGAGATCAAATCAGAAGAATTTATTGTACTCTTTCGTTGTAAAGATTCATACAGAGGATTGTACCCACATATATACAAATCAAATACAAGTTGATTATTTGTTACACTATTTCGTGATCGTGTGATTTATTTTTTACGAAAATTGTGTGTACACCAACATTTTCCCAAGATGCTTTTAACGGCTTCCAAGCACCCTCAATACATTTCTGCTCAATTAAGTGTCCAAGGTACTCCACACACATTATGAATAAGTATGGTGATAGGGGATCCCCCTGCCTGAGTACCCTTGAAGGTGTAAAAGGTTCCAATGCACCTCCATTAAACAAGATTGAAATTCTTGTAGTGGTTACACAACTCATTATCACCCTAATGAGATTCTGTGGAAATTTGAAACCTTGAAGCACTTTATGAATGAAGCTCCACTCCATCCTATCATAGGCTTTCTCCAAGTCCACCTTGATGGCCATGTATCCTTGCTTCCCTATTTTCCTATACAAAGCATAGAACATCTCCTGTGTAATCACCACATTGTCTATGCCCTTTCTACTAGGAACAAATGCTGCCTGGATAGGAGAAATCAGCTTGCTGATCAAGGGTCTAATCCTTCCAACTATGATCTTGAAAACCACTTTATAAACTGTATTACAAAGGCTAATAGGTCTGCAGTTGTTTAGGGTCTCCAGGTACTAACATTTCAAAATAAGAGTGATAAGCGTATCATTTAGATACTCAAGGACAGCTCCACCATTGAAAATAGGGATTACCTCTGAACACACTGACTTCCCAACATTAATCCAAAAGTGCTAGAAGAATCTCGCATGTAATCCATCTGAACCCGATGCCTTGAAAGGCTTTAAGGCCCACAACCCTTCTCTTACATCCTCCTCAGCAACTTCCCTACCAACCCAGTCCTGCTCTTCATCAACGAGGTAGCAACAAGAAAAGTTGGAAACCAGAGAGACTATAGGAGCCCTTTCTAGCCCCGTGGTATAGAGTTTCTCAAATACAGCAAGGATGTGCTACTTAACACCTTCTTCATCAGTAAGCCACTCTCCTCCATCCTCCTTAATACATCTTATTTTGTTTCGATGCCTCCTAATAATTGTGGATGCATGAAAATAAGAGGTATTACGATCCCCAAATGTAGCTGCATTTAGTCTTGATTTTAAGGCCCAAAATTCTTCTTCCTGTAGCAAGATTGAAGAATCCTCCTTAATAAGTTACTTCTCCAGGCGAATAAGAAATTCATTGGGGTTGTTAGCTAACGCTTTCTGAGCACCACCAATTCTGGCCAGCACTCTTCTCTTTCGAGCAAACAAATTTCCAAACACCTCATGATTCCATTCCCTTGCTTTAGTGGTGAAATTCGAGATGGCCACAGGAAGGGAATTACTCTCAAGCCAAGCTTCTCTGACAACTCTGGGAGAATCAGGGTGAGTAATCCACATAGTTTGAAAACGAAATGGTTTCCTCGACTGGTTTGGGTTTGGCCTACTCAATTCAATCAGAACTAGATGGTGATCCGAGAAGGTTCTGGGTAAATGAGTTACAATTCTTGTTTCTACTAAACGCAAACTAGCATAAACAGCAATAATTAGCCAAGAAAGGTTACTGGAATGTCCCTTTATAGTGGCATGTATTTTCTGCTCAGTGGAAGCCAAGGCCAGAACTTCAGCATCCTCTTTCTTCCACATAATCCATAGACCACCCACATAGCCAATGGTTGTAATGAAACCATCAAACGGCAGCCCTTCAATAATTCTTTCAGTTCTTGCCCCTCCAACTCTTGTTTCAGTGATAACCATTATGGAAGGGTGATGATTCACAACCATTTCAAAAATCCTTCTCTTAAAATCCGTGTTCAAAGCACCTCTACAGTTCCACGTCAGAATATTCATCTGTACAAACTGACCAATTGGCACTTAAACTTGATTCGAATTCATCATTGCCGCTTCTATCATACTCCACCCTAGTCTCCTCAACAGGTCCTTGGAGGTTGGCCACGGCATCCATATCATCAAGTATTTCAGGATTCCCATCGTATCCTCCCTGCAACACACTAGCACGTCGCAAGCCTGGATTGGAGTAAGAATCTAAATTAGCTTCAGCATTGGGTGGTTGCCCATGTGCACTGATGCCATTCCCCTAAAATCCACCAATCTTCTCTCCTGTATGAGCCACCCCGATTCGTCGAAGTGTGGTACTCCTAATGGCCTTCGTTGCCTGTTCAACCTCTCTGTATCCTCCCACGACACCAGGGGAGTGTCCGTGAGGAATTTCCACCATTTGTTGAGAGTTTGCCCCCACGCTGGATGATCCATTGGAAGCTCTCCCTCTCTGATACTTGAAGGTGTGATCAGGAATAGATTTTTCCAGGCCTTGCTCATCTCCGCCTCGAACCATCCCAACGTTTCTGTCGGAGCTGCTCAGATCTGAGCAATTATCTCGTCCCCCATAACAATGGTTTTGCCTCTGTACCGAATCGCCAATCCTGTCTGAGGCATTAGGCTCAGTCCCCATCTCTGTGTCTCCATCTAAACTGGACTGCGAAAACTTTGAAGAAGAAGTTCTGGGCAGCGTGTTAGAGATCTGTCTTTTAAGAGCTTTGGATCCTCTCACCCCTAAGTTCTTAAAACTCTTGGGCTTGGAACTCACAGATGCCTTGCCTCTATTCTTATCGTGCTGCACTCGATGCTCCGGTTTAGCTTGAGAGGGTAGCTTGTTACCTTCACTTTCACCCTCGGGAATGACCAATTGCTGTTGTTGGGCCACATTCTCACGTGCTTGGCCAGCCTTGTTGACAGACATATCTTTTTCCAGCGATACCTGTGGTGTATCATCATGGATGTCGTCCCATCTATTCCCTGTAATTACCAATTTGCCCTTTAAGTTATCTACTTTTCCCACGTCAGACTTCATCGGGATTCTATCACGTCCACCATTTTCCTCATCCTTTCCACATTTTCCTCTCAGTCTCCACCATTTTCTTAATACTGTAAGGATAGACTTCTTGCTTATGTCCTAACCGTCCACAACAGAAGCATAAGTGGAAATACCTTCATACATCACCTGTTGAACCAACCTACCCACGCGGACTGACGATATAAAAGGCTTATCCATACCAATCTGTATATAGCTACCTCTTGAACTCGTGGCTGTATAGGAGTCAACTCAGAGAACTGGTCCGATGACACTACCAATTGCCTTGAGCACTTCAAGATCATAAAATTCAATAGGCAACTCAGGAAACCTCACCCATACAGCTATGGAGTTCAGTTTTTCCTCTAATGCCTTGAAATAAGGTTCCCAAGGTTTGATAGCTAGGAAATGTTCCCTAATAAACCAGGGTCCTCCTCGAAGAACTTTGTCATCGTCTTCAGAGCTTGAGAACTTGATGAGAAAGTAATCCTTTCCTAGATTCATACAATCCATTTTTGCCGTTGGATTCCATATAGCATTGAGCTTGAAAGTGAGGTAGCTGAATCCTATAGTCCTACCAAACACTTTCACTATCAATGCTTTGGACCAAGGAGCCCGGATGCGTGCTTTAGTTGCCTTAGATAGCTTCATTTCTGCCATACCTTCCACTAGTGGCTCAATATCCGTGTCAGAGTCGTCCCCATCATCCCAGATTTTCTCATATCTAAATGCTCGTTCATACGCACCTGGTATATCACCCACCAAGCTGTCTTTATAGCTGACGGGGGTTCTATGAGGAACAAATTGCCTCGCACCACTACTTTCTTTAAATTTCTTAACGCTGCGCTCCAATTCATCTACCTCTTCACTTGACCTCAGCGGTTCGTTTGAGAACTCAGTTTCCATTGCTCCTTGACTTTTGTAGAAATTGTTTTCCTGTTAAGTTACTTTAAGCTCTAATTTCTTTAAACTAACAAATTTGGCACCACTTGTAATTATAAAACCAAATTTAATAAAATATACTATAATCCTAGCATGTAAAAGTGTGCGTATTCAATTTATGTGACAAAATTAGAACAAGTCAATAAAAACTCAAAAGATTTTCATATTTTATTATACTAGTAAGCATTTCAAAGAAGGTTATTTGAAACATGCCAGCATACACGGGAGCATGCCATGGCATTGGCCACATGCATAATGGGCTGCCACCGGCATGCCACCATGCCCAAAGGATGTTATTTGGGCATGATGGGACCTACAGCACAAAGAAAATTTTAGTTGACGTTAATTGTGGATGAGTGGTACCGTCTATTACACACATTCTAGTGTGTACATAGTACACAATTCATAATTTACAAATAAATTGTGACTTAAAATCATGATTTGAAATTACAATTTACTTATAAATTGTGACTTGTGTGCATTATGTGTATATTATAGTGTGCGCTAGTAATTATCCGTGATTATAGGCTTAAATTTAACTTAAAACAATTATACCAAGCATCAAGGGATGAAAAAAAAAACAAAAACGCTATTCCATAGAAAACTAGAATACAATATTTTCATCAATGTCTTTGTATTATAACCTTAATTTGTGGGGTCTCTGCAAAAGAAGTCTTCATTGCATACATAAGCAACCTTTGTTTTTCTCTACCATTGGTACTCTTACATTTTTTAGTGCTGTTTATTTCACGTTGTTTATTGTACATGTGAAATAAACACCACCAAAAAATGGTGACTGTTCAAAAAATATTTATTTGAAGTCAAGTCACGATTTTAACGCAAAATGTGCGTGCAATATGTCGGAGTAGTATTTACCCTAGGTATTGCACAGATCCTAATCCCCCCTCCCACTCCTAGAGAAAAAAACCAGATCAAGCGCACTACTCATACATAAACATCAGGGGAAATCATACTGCTTTCAAAGATGAGCAGTTTGAGTAGCACGAAACTTCATGTATCCATGTTTCCCTGGTTTGCCTTTGGCCATTTCATTCCCTACCTTCAACTTTCTAATGAGCTTGTGCAGAGAGGCCATAGAGTGTCCCTCTTACTGCCCAAAGGAGCACAAGCAAAGCTACAACATCTCAACCATTATCCAAACCTTATCAACTTCTATCCTCTTCTCGTTCCCCATGTAGATGGACCACTCCTTGGTGCCGAGACTGCCTCGGATGTTCCTTTTCCACTTCATATGCACCTTGCTATTGCTTTTGATCGAACCCAAAACCAAGTTGAAACCATTCTTACCACTCTCAAACCTCACTTAATCTTCTTTGATTTCAGTCATTGGATGCCAGTTTTGGCACACCAACTTGGCAGCAAGGCCATACACTATTCGATGGCACACTTGCGTTACGTATGGTCCCTGCTAAGAAGATTGCAAAGCATATGACTAATGAAGAGCTAATCCAACCGCCTCCTGGCTATCCTTCTTTGTTAGTGCCACTAAAACACAAGGAATTCGAAATTGCAACAGTAAAAATACTTGCCGAAGATCATAACGGAACTGGGGTTCCCAGTTAGTACTCCCGAATTACCTCTAGCATGAAAGGGGGTGATGCACTTGCCTTTAGGACATATCATGAGGTTGAGGGGCCTTATTGTGACTATCTAAGGTAGCAGTACGCTAAGCTTGTGTTGCTAACAGGGCCTGTCCTGCCAGAAACACCGGCCACAAAGCTAGAAGAAAAATGGACTAACTGGTTATGCAATTTTGAGCAAGGTACTGTGGTGTATTGTGCATTTGGGAGTCAAAATATACTACAAAAGGACCAGTTTCAAGAGCTGCTTTTGGGGTTTGAGTTATGTGGGCAACCATTTTTGGTGGCTCTAAGTACTCCAGATGGATGCGCAACAAATGAAGAAGCTTTGCCAGAGGGGTTTGAAGAGAGAGTTAAAGGGAGAGGGTGGGTGTATGGGGGTTGGGTGCCACAAACATTGATATTGGAGCACCCATCTGTTGGTTGTTCTGTGACCCATTGTGGTTATGGGTCCATGTGGGAGTCTCTTCTTAGTGATTGCCAAATAGTATGTGTTCCATACCTAGGTGATCAAATTTTGAATGCCAGATTGATGGTGGAAGACTCAAGGTTGCAGTGGAGGTGGAGAGAAAAGATAATGGTTCGATTTCAAAGGAGAGTTTGAGTGAGGCCATTATCTCTGTGATGGACAAAGACACTAGTGAAGTAGCTGGGATGGTGAAACATAATCATGCCAAGTTGAAGGAGGTAATTACTCGCGAAGGCATGCAAGAGAGATATTTGGACACTTTCATTCAGAGCCTGCAAGGTCTTTTGGATTGACTGACTGTATGAACTCGACTAAATCTTAATTCCTTGCCCTAAGAAGATGTTATGTCCACTCACGGGTTGGTAGTTGCTGCTGGAGTCCTACTGCACCTATGGCAGGTCCTGCATCAGAAGTGGATTATCAAGCTATATTTGATTCACAACTTTATGTATTTCTATTATTTGTTTTATTTTATATGTTGCTGTCATTTGTTTGAGTCCTTGACGTTGATAATTGATTAATGTGTGAGATAACATTTGATTATCCTTACCAGTTAGGAACTGTTTTTGGGAGGTCTGGTATTTCATCCAAGTAAAACCATATTCCCCTGCTTTTCACAGAGAGCCATGGCACTTCACCATAGCTCCCCATGATAGACAAAAATAGAAGTTAAATAATACATAAATACTTAAATTTATGTAATTCAAAGTTCATTAATAATGTCATAACTATAAAGGTCAGATGATTTGCCATTACACGCCAAAAAATAAAATGATGCGGCTTTGGCTTTTGAAAATTTTCATACATTTTTTTTTTTAAATTGATTAAAGTGTGCATAACTTTAGTGACATTATCAATGTAGTTTAGTGGCCACTATTTTACATTTGTTTCCTCTTCCTCCTGTTGCACTTATGGGAAAATCCACTTACAGGCTCATTATTACACACTCCATTTGAAATCATGTTTTGAAAACCCAATTTCAGTTAAAATTGTAGTATGCTAAAATATTGTTTTAAAACACAATTTCAGCCCACATGACAATGTGTGTACATTGATTATGTTATAATCATTACCGCATACTTATTTAGCTTGATAGAGAATGGAAAAGTGGAATTAGAGGTTATTATAGCTTCATTTCTAAATAATTTGTTAGCTTTATTTGAAAATTCCTCAAAACAAATTATATGTGTTAGATTTAATTTGGTTAAACTTGGCAATGGAAAATGGGCTTTAAATATATTAATTTATTAACAGATTCCATGTTGGTTATGCAATGCCTAACAACTTATGGTGCTTATGTGCTGCCTGTTGCCTCTTTAATTAGTTGCTAATTGTAGGCACCTTATTGGGTGAGAATGGATCATCTTTCCACTTCACGCCTACTGTGAGACTAACGAAGTATCAGAAGATTTGGTAAAAAAGCAAAGTATGCAACATATGGCGAGCTGTGAGTGTGGAAAAAAAAAAAAAAAAAAAAGTATACAACAAAACATAAATTTTGTGTACGATTCATGCCTGAGTTTTGTTCTTGTTAAGTACCTATGAATAGGCTCCATATAGGCATGCATAGAGAATGCCCTGTTTCTTTATATGTGAACATATAACTGTCTTTTTTTTCTTTCTTTTTTTGATAAATCATATAACTGTCTTAAATTAAAATAATACCCGTTTTGTATAAAAATTAAAAATTAAAAAAAAATGAGATACACTAACAATTATTATATAATTATTATATCAAAGCCAAGTTATATGGCATCTGTAACTTTCGAAATTGCAAGCCATATTATGCAATCTTGCAAAAGAACCACATGCACAGATTAACAATAATACAAGGCTATCATTGAACTTTGAAAATTAATCAATCATTGATACACGTGCAATCAAAATCATCAAATTCATGGACTCTCGTTGATAGGACTTTTTTTTTTTTTTTGACACACTTGTTAATCTATCGATCTATACTATATATAATAGGATTTTCCTTTTACGTGGTTTAAAAGTGCTCTTATTAATGAAAAGTAACTTCATTTAGAAATAAAATTATAAATATCAAATAACAAATTTTATTTTGAATTCAAAAAAATAATTCTCAAAAATTTAAAATTTTTTTCCCCTCACATTCAAAAAAGAAATTATCATTATTATTTATCTCTAAAATTTATCATTTTTATTTGTTTAAAAAATAAATATTATATATTTAAATTATAATAAATGTAAACTATTAATTTTTACAAAAAAATAAAAAAATGAAAAGCCTATAGTCATACGCATGCTCATAGGCTAGCAGAACATTAATTGTTCAATACTTGCACTGAAACAGTCTGGTAGTACAATTTAACAAAATAAATTTAAAGTTGGCAGCGATAATCAACTCTATAATTATGCCGAAAGACAAAACATGTGCAAATTCAATAACTTATGCAACAGTAATTATAATTCGACTCTGTGACTACACTGAGAGACGGAACATGTTTGGCAAATTCAATAATTTATGCAATAGTAATTATGAGATCAACAATCATGGTACGATCTCTCGTTCCAGTTGCCAAATTAAAAATTAAACAAAGTTATATAAAAATTAAGGCGTAAATGTATTTTTGGTCTATATATTTTGACTTTTTTCTATTTTGGTCCTTTCATTTTCATTTTATCACTTTTAGTCCCTAAACCAATTAACACGTGACTTTTAAGTCCTTATCGTCATCCAACTAACTAAAAAAACTGACGTGTCAAATAGAGTTTACTGTTAGTACACTGAGGCTGACATGGCCAATAAAATAATATATAAAAATGTCACGTTAGCATAAAATAGTAATTAAAAAAGACACATCAGCATCCACACAATCTTTGATTTTTTATAATTAATTTATTAATTTAAACAAAATGAAAAAAAAAAATCAAAACTCAAAATACACATGAATTCAGATCTAGTTTCATCTTAAATATGAACAAGAAAGAATACAGACCCAAAAAATTCAATCACAATAACACAAACCCAGAAAAAAAAAAAAATTAAACCCACTGAAAAAATCAGAAAAAAATCTTAGACGAATCTCCAAAAATATCTCTATAAACTCATCAAATAACCCAAAAAATAAAACCAAAAACCTCAACAAAATATTCCCAAAATTTCTTTGCAAATCCAGCAACAACAGAACAGCAAACACAGCCTAAACCCATAAACAAACCCATAAACACAATAACTAACCCATTCTCTAGCAAACCCATAAACCCATAAATTTTCTTGGGAAATAAACACACAAAAAACCCATAAAATCAAAAAACTCAACATCCTCTCGAAAAAACAAAAACAAAAAACCCAAAGCAAAATCTCTAAAGATCTCTAAAGTTCTAGAGCTCGACGGATTGGTGTTTTGCTTACCCAAACGAAAATCTCTAAAGCTCTCTCTTAGATTGGTGGTGGTGGTTGTTGAGGTGGAGATCGATGGCTATGGGTTTAATCTGGGCTCAATTCAATGGGGTGTGGCCATGGGTCGGGTTTTCAGCCATGGGTCTTAGGGAAGAAGAACAAGAAAGCTATGGAGATTTGGCCATGGCGGCACACCTATTCCCAGATCTGCCATGGACGAGCCACCCCAAACCTTATCTCCTCTGCCTACGGTTTCGCCTGTGGTCCAATTCTCCTCTCCTTTCTCATCTTGTAAAACTTTTTTCCTCTTGTTTTGGGTTTTTTTGTCTTTTTTTTTTTCGAGAGGATGTGAAGTTTTTTAATTTTATGGGTTTTTTGTGTGTTTGTTTTCCAAGAAAATTTTTGGGTTTATGGGTTTGCTAGAGATTGGGTTAGTTACTGTGTTTATTTCCCAAAATTTCTCTACAAATCCATATTTGTGGCTTTTCTGTAGATTTTTCAAGAGTATTTGGCTGGGAATTTGAGTGTTTTTCTATGGAGAGGGTAGAGACGTGAGAGGGGAAATCCTACGTACCTGGAGTTTTTTTTTCCCCCCTTTTTCAATGGAGTTATTGGGGATGTTTTTTCTAGTTTTGGTGGTGTTTGGTTGGATGTTTTTGCTGGTAATTTGTGTCTGGTTTTAAGTATAAGAAAATACAAGAAAAGTTTCTTGTCGGTAAATTTATTTTTTTCTGGGTTTGTGTTATTGTGATTGAATTTTTTGGGTTTGTATTCTGATGTGGTATGATAAAATACAACTCCAATTTTGTCCATAGAGATCGTCCAGGACGAGCAAGGTGCTCAAGACGAGGTAAGCTGTCTTGACGTGCTCAAGACGAGGTAAGCTGCCTTGACGTGCTCAAGACGAGGTAAGCTGCCTTGACGTGCTCAAGACGAGGTAAGCTGCCTTGACGTGCTCAAGACGAGGTAAGCTGTCTTGATGCGCTCAAGACGAGGTAAGCTGCCTTGACGCACTCAAGACGAGGTAAGCTGCTTTAACGTGCTCAAGACGAGGTAAGCTACCTTGAAGGCCTCAGGACGAGGAATTATGGACAACACGTGAGCACTTGAAAAATTTATGAATGTGTAAAACGTCTCCGTATTATACGAGTAACCCCCAGTGACCGTTGCACACAAAAAGGGTAACTCCTAAACAGTTGAGGAAGTTATATTCAAATACAAACCTCCTCAAATCAAGGGGAGGTTACAAATCCAATAACCGCTCTTAAGACACTATATAAACGTTGGTTCAGACCAAGAAAAGGTACGTGAAAATCATTCCTAAAAGTTGGAACTCGAAAATAATTGAGAGAAAAACTGACTTTGTCATCGGAGGGTTGTTGGCCAGCGACCCCTGTCACCTTTGATCACTTCTCTTTTTTTTTTCAGGCTATTAAAATCAAGCGTAGCCCTCTCTAATCCGAAGCATCCAGCCTACTGATATTCTTCACATCATCAATTGGCGCCGTCTGTGAGAACTTAGAAAATAATTTTCGTTTTCTTTTCGTTCTTTCGATCATTCTTTGTTCCTAGACAAAAGGCTGAATGGTTCAGACAAGATCAAGGGCTACCAGCCCAGGCCACCAAGAGAGTAGAGATGCTTCTAGTAATCCCTACCGCGATCGCCAGTCAGTGCCTGCCGCGCAGCCGCCGTCCCTTCAACAAATGCAGTCCATGGCTGCTGCTATGGCGGAATTGACCCGCCAAAATCAGGAGTTGAACCGGGAGATCAACATAAGGAGGCAACACCGTGAAGGACATGCAAAAGGACGACCTCAGGGTCAGGAAGGTAGAGGAGAAAATGTTGAGTCCGAGGATCAGACAAGGGGTACTACTTCAAGAAGGGTGCCACATCTGGAGAAAGAAATGGACCAGATGAGAAAAGCCATGGAAGAAATGAAGGAGAATATGAGGCGGGCGAACCCCGTGGAAGACTTGGTTCACCGAACGGACTCCCCATTCACGGCTTCCATCAATAGTCATCCCCTACCCCCTAAATTCAAAATGCCTTCCTTGGATTCATACGACGGAAATCGCGATCCGTGTGACCACATTGCTACCTTTAAGACAACCATGCACCTTTAGGGAGTTCCAGATGAGATTATGTGCAGAGCGTTCCCCACCACGCTGAAGGGGCCAGCGAGGGTGTGGTTCAGCAAAATACCCCCAAACTCTGTTGGATCATTCGAAGAATTGAGTAAAATATTTGTTAATAATTTCATCGGAGGACAACGCCACAAACGTTCTTCTTCCAGTTTGTTAACAATTGAGCAAGGGAAGAACGAGAGTTTAAGGTCCTTCATTACTCATTTCAACAGGGAGGCCTTGACGGTGGATGAAATGGATGACAAGTTGCTGTTGGCCGCTTTCCATAACGAAGTCAATTCTGACTTGTTTATTCATAAACTGTATGAGCAGGAGCCTCAGACTATGGCTGAACTCGTCCATTCGGCCCAGAATTTCATGAACGCTGAGGACACAATAATAGCCAAGAAAAGGAAAAAGACAGAACGCTCGGAAGTTGGTCATCCACGACATCTAGACCAAGGTCCTCGTCCCAAGAAGGCCCGAGTAGATGAGAAAAGGGATAGAGATGGTAAAAAGGCAGCAGATTCGTCATCAAGGAGTCAGCAGCACACTCCCCTAAATACCCCACTAGAGCAGGTCCTTGTGCAAATCAAGGATGATCCGTCCTTGAAGTGGCCAGAGAAAATGAAGGGAGATCCTAACAAGCGCAACAGGAACAAGTATTGCCGCTTTCACAGGGACCACGGGCATGACACGGATGAGTGTTTTGATTTGAAGCAGCAGGTAGAGAACCTCATCAGGCAGGGAAAGTTGAAGAATTTCCTTGGACGAGACCATAAGGACGAGAAGTTGAAGGCCAAGGTGGAAGAGTCCTCACGACCCCCGCTAGGAGAAATAAGAGTTATTATAGGAGGAACCTCAGCAGCGCAGTCATCCAAATCGAAGAAAACATACCTGAAGGTAGTTCAGAACGTCTAGTTGTCAGGACGATCTCCCAGGACGAGGGAAGCTGACGAGCAAACCATCACGTTCACAAACGAGGATGCTGGAAGAATTCATCACCCCCACGATGACGCGATTGTCATTACCTTACTCATCGCCGACTATACGACCAGAAGGGTGTTAGTAGATAATGGAAGCTCGGCGGACATTCTGTATTACCCTGCTTTCCAACAAATGAGGCTAGGACGAAATCAGCTTCGTCCAGTGAGTTCGCCTTTGGTAGGATTTGGGGAATGAAAGTACAACCGGTGGGCACCGTCACACTACCTATAGTGATTGGAGCATACCCGTAGCAGATAACCAGAGAGGTAAACTTCCTCGTAGTTGATTGTTCATCATCATATAATGCTATTATCGGAAGGCCTACTTTGAATAGCTGGAAGGCGGTAACCTCTACCTATCATTTTTCCGTCAAATTCCCAACTGAACATGGCGTGGGTCAAGTGCAAGGAGATCAGTTAGCTGCTAGAGAATGCTACCTAGCTATGTTGGCTATGGACGAGCATTTTCAGACAATGAGCATAGACGAGGGAAGAATCACAACAGAGCCCATTGAGGTGTTAGAAGATGTCCCCTTAGACGATAGTAGAACCGAGAAGTTTACTAGAATAGGGGCGAGCATGGAAGAAGAGGCGAAGAATGCACTGGTCCAGTTTTTGAAGAAAAGCCTTGATGTCTTCACATGGAGTCATGAAGACATGCCTGGCATTGATCCAACTGTTATTACTCATCGTCTGAATGTATATCCCTCCTCTAAACCTGTGCGTCAGAAGAAGAGGGTATTTGCTCCTGAGCGAGACAACGCCTTCAAAGAAGAAGTACAGAAGTTGATTACGGCGGAGTTCATTAGCTAAGTTTACCACCCGAATTGGTTGGCGAATGTAGTCATGGTCAAGAAGGCCAATGGTAAGTGGCGAATGTGTGTAGACTTTACCGACTTAAACAAACCTTGCCCGAAGGACAGTTATCCGCTGTCACGCATTGACCAGCTGGTAGACTCGACGGCTAGTCACAGGTTGCTTAGCTTCATGGACGCCTTCTCAGGCTACAACCAAATAAGGATGGACGAGGCAGACCAAGAGAAGACTTCATTCATCACCAGCCAAGGATTGTTTTGCTACAAGGTAATGCCTTTTGGTTTGAAGAACGCGGGGGCAACTTATCAGAGGCTGGTGAACCAAATGTTTCATCCTCAAATTGGAAGAAATGTAGAGGTCTACGTTGATGATATGCTGGTAAAAAGTTTGGAGGAGGGAAAACATCTGGACGACCTTCAAGAGACCTTTGACACACTACGACGGTACAACATGAAACTTAATCCAAGCAAGTGTGCCTTCGGCATTTCATCAGGGAAGTTCTTGGGGTTCATGGTTTCACATAAAGGCATTGAGGCAAATCCAGATAAGATCCAAGCAATACTCAACATAGAACCACCAAAAAATATCAAAGAAGTCCCTTACAAGACGAGTTGCCACCCTCAACAAGTTTGTTTCGAAAGCTACTGACAAATGTTTACCGCTCTTTAAAATCCTCAGGAAGGCGTTTGAGTGGACGAACGAGTGTCAAAGGGCCTTCCAAGATTTGAAGACTTACCTCACAAAGGCACCGTTACTAAGTCCATCCGTACTTGGTGAAAAGCTGTATTTGTATTTGGCGGTATCCCTGCATGCCATAAGTTCCGCACTGGTCAGGGAAGAAGAACGAGTGCAGAAACCGGTATACTATACCAGCCGGGCACTTAGAGGAGCGGAGGGACGGTACCCAATGATGGAGAAGTTAGCATTTGCCATGGTCACGGCTTCAAGGAAGCTGAGACACTACTTTCAAGCTCATGTCATCATTGTCTTAACGGATCATCCCCTAAAGAAAGCAATGAACAAATTGGAAGCTGCAGGACGGCTAGTCCAATGGGTAGTGGAACTCAGTGAATTTGATGTCAGGTACCAGCCAAGGAATGCAGTCAAGGCGCAGGCGCTGGCGGGCTTCATTGCGGAGTTCACTCCAAGCCAAGACGAGCTGGTCAAAGACGAGCTGGTCAAGGACGAGCGAACAAGAAGGTGGGTCATAGACGTGGATGGATTATCTACGATTTACGCAGGAAGGATTGGAGTCATACTTAAGTCCCCAGAGGGAGATAAGTTAGAGTATGCAGCCCGTCTACAGTACCAAACTACCAACAATGAAGCTGAATATGAAGCACTACTCAAAGGGCTGGAATTGGCTAAGTCCTTAGGAGCAGAGTCAGTAATAGTCAGAGGAGATTCTCAGCTAATCATTAACCAGGTGAATGGAATGTGTGATGCCAAGGAAGATCGAATAAAGAGATACCTCAGCAAAGTGAGGAGGCTTGTGCAAAAGTTTTCAGAAGTGAGTTTTGTTCAACTCCCGAGGGAGGAAAACATGGAAGCAGACGCGTTGGTAAGGGCAGCATCGGCAGGTGGAGTTATGGACGAGTATAGCAAAGTCCAATACATGCCGAGCATAGACCTCCCGGAAATACAGCTAATTGGAGGGGAAGAAAGTTGGATGAGTCTAATTGTTATTTATCTAAAGGATGGGAAGCTTCCGGAAGACAAGAACGAAGCTAGAAAACTGAGGGTTAGGGCTGCAAAGTATGTCCTTATAAATGAAGTGCTTTACAAGCGAGGCTTATCTCAGCCCTACTTAAGGTACCTAGCTCCGGACGAAGCAAATTATGTTTTAAGGGAGGTTCATGAAGGAGAATGTGGTAATCACTCAGGGGCAAGATCACTCGTCCATAAGATCATTTGTGCCAGCTACTACTGGCCCACGGTTCAGGCAGATGCTAAGGCTTATGTCAAGGTGTGCGACTAATGTCAGCGCTACAGCAACGTCCCTAGGCAGCCGTCGGAGTACCAAACCCCGATGATGGCCCCGTGGCCCTTTGCGCAGTGGGGACTGGATATCCTAGGTCCTTTCCCCCTAGGAACCAGACAAATGAAGTTTTTGGTAGTAGGAATTAACTACTTTACTAAGTGGGTGAAGACTGAACCCCTTGCAAAAATTACACAGCAAAATGTTAAGAATTTTGTTTGGAAGAATATTTTGTATAGGTTCGGAGTACCGAGGGTACTGATATCGGACAATGGACGACAGTTTGACAACACACCGTTCAGGGACTTCTGTGAGCATTTCGGAATCAGAAATCATTACTCCTCACCCTCCCAACCACAGGCAAATGGACAAGCAGAGGTAGTAAACCGATCATTGCTGAAAATCATCAAAACTCGGCTTAAGGGGGCAAAGGGGATATGGCCAGACGAGTTACCAAGCGTTCTTTGGGCCTACAGAACCATTGTGAGAACCCCGACAGGAGAAACTCCCTTCAAGTTAGCCTATGGAAGTGAAGCGGTCATACCGGCAGAAGTTCATATGGCTAGCCATCGAGTAATGAAGTATCAGGAGAAGGAAAGTGAAGAACTGCTTCGTCCTGACCTCGATCTTATTGATGAGGTAAGGATGGATGCGGAGCAAAGGACAGCAAGGTACAAGAATCTTATGGCCAGGTAGCATGACGCCATGGTAAAACCCAGGCGCTTCAGCGTAGGGGACCTCGTTCTCAAAAGAGTATCCTTGGCAACTAGGAATCCAGCTCATGGAAAATTGGGACCCAATTGGAAAGGACCATACAGGGTAGTCAACTGCAAGAGGCAGGGGTCATATTACTTGGAAGCTCTGGACGGACGAAAGTTAGAGCATCCTTGGAATGTGGAGCACCTGAGAAGATACTATCAGTAATGGGCTTGGATAAGGTTAATCAAGGACGAGGTTACAATTATGGACGACTCTACTATGTTTAATATCTACTATTGTGTTCTTACTACTGCTATGGTGTGTACTAAGAATAAAGGTGCACTAGTTCTTAAACTTTTGCACCGTCTACGGACAAGTTTGTGAAAGACAAGATTGTGTATTTTAAGTATTTTCCTAAGTACTTTCCTAAGTACTTTCATAAGGCGCTAGCTTCTAAACAGGTGTCATGTTTGTGAACAATGCTTATGTAATGATATAGTTTGGATTTTCAATGTATTTTATGCATAAAATTTAACTCCCATGGTCAAACCCACGAGGGAGGCAAAATCTTAAGACGAATGAAAAATCCTTGGACGCAGGGATGTTACGTTCACAAGCTTTCCTCAAAGATGAGGATAAAGTGAAATAAGCTAAGGCAAAAAAAAAAAAAAATACAAGTCCATGGACGAGCATCTGACCAAGACACAAGTGCTCTAGGACGAGTCAAACGCCAGAAAACGTCCTTGACAAAAGGCCAACACAAAGCTTATGGACGAGGCTAAAGCCAAGCCTATGGACGAGGCAAATGGGCCAAACTTATGGATGAAGGAAACGTCTATAAAGGCTGTAATCAATTCGTCTATAGAAAAACAAATGGATGAACCAATAACATCGTCAATAAGCAAAGTATAAGGACGGCCCTTTAATACTTAAGAAATATGCAAAACTCAATCACAACAATCACAAAGAGGGTAAGCACGTACATACAAAAACAAATAATGAATAAAAATAAGCATTCATTGAAATAGAGAAAAATGGTAGACAACCATCGTCCAAAAACCCTTACCTAAATTAAGCCTTAAGGCAATTGTTAATAAACTCGTCTATAACACTCTAGACAAGGTAATTGTACTCCAATACATTTCAATAAAAAAAAAAGACAACAACAACAAAAAAAGCAGATTACATCAAAGCAGAAATATCTCAAACGGGTGGAGTGTTGGCATTGGGCTCATCTTGAGGCAGCAGGGTGGTAGCGTCGTCCTCCACGTTGATATCTTCAGAGCTGGTCTGGACGAGGGAGCTTGTGGACGCCCCACCAAGGTTCAGCTTGATAGAACTGAAGTCCACCTCGGGGAATTTGTCCATAGCGTCCATCCTAAAATCCTCGAAGCCAGCTGCATAGTTGGCGTCCATTGAATTAGTGAATTCCTTGAATGCCTTGAACTCTGCAACGGCGTCTCCTATAGCTTTTTCCAGAAGGGCATTAAGCTCGTCATTCCTCTTTTGAAGAGAGTCAAGACGCACGTCCTTCTCATGGACTTCAATCTCCAGCTCAGCGACACGGTTTTTCAAGTTCTCCCCTTCGTCCTTGGCCTTAGCTGCTACCTCTGCCCACCTCTTGGACTCGTCCCTTCCTTTTTGGACCGTCTTCTCCAACAACACCCTCATCTTGTCCAGTTCAGTTGCCTGCTTAGACACTGCAATGAACTTAGACATTGCCTGCATAGATCAAAACTTTATTCGAATGCATGCATAAGCTAATTGCAAGACGAGACAAACATATAAAACCTACATACCTTGAAAAGGTCATAAACGCCGGAGCACTCAAAATCCTTCAACATGTTGTAGCATGCCGTTATGTCTTCATCTGTTACAGCCTTCTCAAATTTCTCCCAAGCCAAGTCCTCGTCCTTAAGAATATTGTGAGGAACTTGGAGAGAAAGTTAAGACGAGGTTGGAACTATAGACGGGATGGGTGGAGAAGGAAGCTCTAGGTCAACGTCCAAAATTTGAACTGGATGGCTGGTAGGGACGAGGAGAGAGCCAGGTTGGTCCTTAGCTTGGACATCTTGAGGCTTGGACGACTTGAGCTTGGCCTTCTTATCCTTGCGCCTACTTGGGAGGTTTCCCAAGTCTACGCCTAAAGAAAGGTTTTTCCTCTTATCGCCAGAAGCTGGACGAGGATGGGACTTAGCTCCAGGCCCAGTTCCCTCGTCCACCGCGTCCTTGCCTTTGTTCTGCTTCATCGTCGCCATCCCTACAAGTAAAGACGTCAGTTAAAAAAAAAAAAAAAAAAAGGAAAAGGAGAAGACAACTTACATCTTCTGACAGTAACTTCGTGGGCAATTGCCTCGTCTGAAGGGTCAGGACCTAGACCCCAAGTGGCAAGACGCCGTAAGGTAACCAAAAAGTGGAAAGTCCTGTTGCTGTAAAGACGAGCTTTTTGGACTCGTTCCAAATGGAAACTATCCAAATGGGGTCGACTAACACCTTCAAAACAAAATGAAACAAAAAGCACATTAGACGACCATAATCAAAGACGAGTGTAACAAATACAATGACAAACACATACCTTCAGGACGAAGGTTCCTTA
Source organism: Castanopsis chinensis (assembly GCA_032878915.1). NCBI lineage: Eukaryota > Viridiplantae > Streptophyta > Magnoliopsida > Fagales > Fagaceae > Castanopsis > Castanopsis chinensis. The sequence goes on from JAVQMG010000109.1 coordinate 11,014,622, forward strand.
TCTCTCCTGTATAGGGAGGAAATGGATCCCTGTCAATGTCACTAGGTCGTCCAGCCCAGAAACCAGAGACAAAGAAAAACTCCGTCTTCCAATTTCTGTCTGACGTGACTAAGGACTTTATCAATCTACAATCTTTTCCTCTAGCTGTAAATTGATAAAAGCCAAGGGACTGGTTAATTTCGGAGGGTTTATAACAAAAGAGGAACTCGTCCACGGTAAGAGGACGGTTCCCCTCAAAAACCTCCCTCCACAAAATTTGCATGACTACTATCAACCTCCATGCATTAGGGTTAAATTGACATATACCTAAACCTAGTCTAGAAAGCAACTCCCTAGCGAAGGCATTGAGAGGCAACCTCAAACCCCCTAGGAGGTAAGCCTCGTAAATGCCAACACCAAAACGGGGTTAACAACACCACTCGTCACGGACAGGTAGCCTAGGGTTTAAGCTATCAGGGATTTGGTACCTCGCCTTAAGAAGGTCCAACTTCTTCTCGTCCGTCTTAGAACCAACCCCAACAGCACAAGTGTAAACTACCTCCTCCTCCTCGTCTTGAGCAGAAGACGAGGGAGCACTTGTACCAGCCCTAGAACCCGATCTGACCCTCGTCCTATGTTGTTCTTTAAATACCTCCAAAGGAACCTCTGGGACACCAGACGTATACTCGTCTATGGTGTTCTCGTCACTACTACTGTTACTACTCCTAGAACTACTATCACTAGAGCCACTAAAGCTACTTGAATCTTGATACTCGTCTATGGCTTTGATAGTGCTATCGCTAGACGAGGAAAGAACTACCTCAGACATTTTTAAGGAAGAAACTTAAAACCTGAGGACGAAGATTGAAGAAAGTAACTAGAACTAGACGAGAGGACTATTGACGCAGAAAACTTCTAGACGAGGTGCTAAGACGAGGGAGGTCGAGGAAGAAAATTTGAGAAAATGAGGAGGGTAGCGGAGGAATTCTACTATTTATAGGCATTGACCCCAGTACACGAAGCGACGCGACCAGCCAAAAAGCGACAAATGACACGTCCCTCGAAAAACGAGCTGACATGATTGGTCCCCAGTTAAATCATGATAAGTGGCACCTACGACAGCTGACATAAGGACGCATGTCCAAATAACGGTGTTAGTGAATGTGAATTCTAGACGACCCATGGACAAGGGGGCAACTGATGTGGTATGATAAAATACAACTCCAATTTTGTCCATGGAGATCGTCCAGGACGAGCAAGGTGCTCAAGACGAGGTAAGCTGTCTTGATGTGCTTAAGACGAGGTAAGCTGTCTTGACGTGCTCAAGACGAGATAAGCTGCCTTGACGCGCTCAAGACGAGGTAAGCTGCCTTGACGCGCTCAAGACGAGGTAAGCTGCCTTGACGCACTCAAGACGAGGTAAGCTATCTTGATGCACTCAAGACGAGGTAAGCTATCTTGATGCGCTCAAGACGAGGTAAGCTGCCTTGACGTGCTCAAGACGAAGTAAGCTGTCTTAATGCGCTCAAGATGAGGTAAGCTGCCTTGACGTGCTCAAGACGAGGTAAGCTACCTTGAAGGCCTTAGGACGAGGAATTATGGACGACACGTGAGCACTTGAAAAATTTATGAATGTGTAAAACGTCTCCGTATTATACGAGTAACCCCTAGTGACCGTTGCGCACAAAAAGGATAACTCCTAAACAGTTGAGGAAGTTATATTCAAATACAAACCTTCTCAAATCAAGGGGAGGTTACAAATCCAATAATCACTCTTAAGACACTATATAAACGTTGGTTCAGACCAAGAAAAGGTACGTGAAAATCATTCCTAAAAAGTTGGAACTCGAAAATAATTGAAAGAAAAACTGACTTTGTCATCGGAGGGTTATTGACCGGCGACCCTGGTCACCTTTGATCACTTCCCTTTCTTTTTCAGGCTATCAAGATCAAGCGTTAGCCCTTTCTAATCCGAAGCATCCAGCCTACTGATATTCTTCACATCATCATATTCTTTCTTGTTCATGTTTAAGATGAAACTAGATCTAAATTTATGTGTATTTTGGGTTCTAATTTTTTTTTTTCATTTTTCATTTTGTTTAAATTGATAAATTATTTAAAAAAAATAAAAGGTTGTGTGGATTCTGATGTGTCTTTTTTAATTACTATTTTATACTAACGTGGCACTTTTAAATATTATTTTATTGGCAATGTTGGCCTTTAGTGTACCAACAGTAAACTTTGTTTCTCACTTCAACTTTTTCAGTTAGTTAGGTGACGGTAAGGACTTAAATGTCACGCGTTAATTGGTTTAGGAACTAAAAGTGGTAAAATAAAAATATAAGGACCAAAATGAAAAAAAAAAAAAAAACAAAAAAAAAATGTAGGGACCAAAAGTGTATTTAGGCCAAAAATTAACGTTGACAGTTGACACACACAACAACTAAACAAAGTAAACCAAACACGAGATTCCTTTCACAATAATCACAAATATAAATTAATTGAGAATTAATTTACTTTTTTTTTAGAAGATTTAACTAATTTATATTTTTAATTATATAAACAAGAATAATATACTAATCTAATCATAATCATAAACAATAGTATAAACGAGTTCAAGAGGCAAGAATAAATAGGTTTTGCAAAAAAAAAAGAAATTTGTAAATTAATTAAATATCTAACAGGTAAGAATGAATGATATGATGAATAATTGATCAAAGTTTGTAGTTGACATAATGACCTTAAGACAAATTTCAACCCCTATATTATTAGTGGTGTTTTCAAACTCACAGACATCTACCTCCCAAAATATAATGATCAACAGCACATAGAAAAAGGATTATAATTTCCATACACAACAAACAAAAATGTCTCTTTCTCTTTGGCTTTATGCAAAATATGAAAATTTCAGGGTCACAAAAAATACATAACTTTTGTCCTAACTTGCCCACATAACAAGTTGTGAGAATTGGAAAAAAAGTGTAAGAGTTACAAATTCACTACTCACAACTTGCCATATGAACAAGTTGTGTATTTTATTGTGGCACTGGCATTTATCGCAAAATATAGTTTTATGAAGAAAATATAAAGTAACATTTTGGAAAAACACCACATTTATTATAAGGGACTTTTCATTTATAATTTTATATTGTGTCATTTGAATAGACACATTAATTGGGACGGCCCACATAAAGCCGCACCCGTAAAGAAATAAATATACATACACACATTTTAAAATTAAAATTTCAACCTATTTGGGACTCATAGATTCTATCAATTTAAATCATTTTCTATTTGGTACTTTAAAAGTCAATTTCTCATTCACTTCTTAAATGGTATTGGGTAAGTAACCACATAACATTAGTATCCAACAAAAAACTTGTTAAAACCAAACTTTCCAACACTTATAACATCTCAAACATAATAAGAAAATAAATCAAAATTTATGTCTAATTTTCAATTATCTTTCCCAAGCATGGCATGAGCTTGCAACTAGTATTTGGTTTTTTTTTTTTTTTTTTTTTTTTTTGAGGAAGAGCAACTAGTATTTGTTATTTCAAGTTAGCAACACTCCTTACGTGGGAGTCCCGGCACAATATAAGAGAATAATAAAAAGTGAAATTGACATTTTATTTTTTATAGATAGAAAAAACCGGTACACTCTTGATCTTTTGTTAATGTCACACTATTCCTACCAATTTTTTGCCAGCACTATTGTGAGAGACTGCACCACCGGCCCGCTTTTTTTATGTTATATTGGGCCAAACCCATGTGAATGGGTGGAATCGTGTTATTGCCTTTCAAAATGAAGATTCAGCTGATTATATTTTCCCATTTTGATTAAGGGTTTTACAATAGAGTCGATACTTATTTAATTATTTGAATAAATAAGAAAACCAATATTGAAAAATTTCTCATTTTATTAATTTGAAGTTGAATTTACATTGACCACAGGAAATTACATGGCTTTGTTTCTTAATTACAATCTAGAAATTAAAAAATTACATGGATAAGCATTAGATCTACTAACCCTTGATCTAAATTCGGAGGCTATGTTACAAGGTAGGAAGGTGTTAGGCACCCACCTTACCCGATGAAACCGGTCTTCTAGACTATAGTGGCCAACATTCATATCATATCATATCATCCAATATGTCAATCAATTTACATGGTGAATTTAATGTGTCTGCATATGATAGATCCTAATTCAATTTATTAAGCATTGCATTTGGATTGAAAAATAAATTCTAGTGAGTGTGTGTGGATGGTGATAACCTAGATTTAAGGATTTGAAAGAATTATGAAACAAAAAATGTTGTTCATATTTTTTACATGGATTTAAGATTAAAACTAGTGTTATACATGAACATATGATGAATGGCCAAGAACATGTGAAGAACATATAAGAAAATTTAAGAATAGTCAAACATATTCAAGGGAATTTAAATAGTTACTATCATACTTTAATCCTAAATTCTCATCATGACAACACAAAAAACAAGTGGGAGAAAGGGATTATACCTTCATACAAGATCCATATGGTGGAGGAGGAGACTCTTAAAAGAGGTCCTAAGGGTGGAAGAAAAGAAGAGTTAGGAGAGGAAGAGTAAGTCCCACTCAATACCTTGAATCTCAAAAAGATCAAGATATGACAAGACTACTCAACTTCCTAAAACTCAAGAGGAGAAGAGATGGAGTCTTTTTTTTTTTGTCTTGTAATGAAGGAGAGAGGGGGTTCATATAGTAGTGGTTAAGGAAATATAAATAGAAGGTCATTTAATGAGGGTTGACAAAAAATCATAAACCTAAACCTCATTTTAGCCTTTGGGGACATCTGGTGCATTAAATGTAAAGATTGATGGGAGTGAGGAGTAAGCCAAAATTCGATTTTCCAGTAGCTGCTGTAACAACCTATAGAGCCAACTTCTAAAAAATCATATCTAACTCAATTATGATTGGAATTGTCTCGTTCTTGTGCTCAAATTGAAACCCTAGGTGTCTAGTTTCTGGGAAAATTTACCTCATTCACAAATTCATAATATTCCGAGAAATATCGATGAAATGGTGAACAGAGGTCATTTGTTAGAAAATGATTTCAGCACAACTAACATTAATAGGCCCCAAATTAGCTCCCAATTAACATTAAATGGCTCCAATCACTCTCATTTTAGACTTAATTGATTCCAAATTTACTCTCATTAAAAGATAATTGCACAAATTATTCATTAAATAATTAATGTTTAATTATCTAATTAATTAGGTGTGTGCAACCCTACCATAAAATATAGTCCTAACCAATCAAATTACAACATATCATTGATCTCAAATTGATTATACTTATAACCAATTGAAATCAATTGTTTATAATCACATATAGTCGGACTCAATTTGTGATAGTGCATCTCAGCCATTAAAACTTAATTTGATGATAACTTTCATTCTAGTGGTCAAAATAGGACTTATGACCAGTCGATTTGATCATTACAATATCAAGATCATTTTGATGAAATGAGATTAAAAATCTAATGACCAAAATCAAGATACATATTTTCAAGGTGAAATTACTCTTTTACCCTCCATTTGAGGTTAAATGCGGGTTACAAAATGGGGTGTCAACAACCATCAAATTATAATATTGTCTCTTTATACACGTCATGCTTAAAGCACTAGTACCGGAGTGTGCTAAATGCTAAATTGTTATCATTTAGTATACCAAATACTAAAAAACATATTGCATGAGGTGTTCTAAATGTTATATATATATATATATATATATATATATATTTGCAAAGTTCTAAAAAAAATTTTTTTTTTTTTTATTCTCCCTCATATATTTTATTATTTCACTCTTTTCTCTCTCTTCCCACTCCTTAGTCCTCTCTGTTTGCACACACTCTCTCTCTCTCATCTCTCTCTCTTATCTGCCACTATCTCTTCTCTCTCCTCTTTACATCCCTCACCAATCAAGCTACCACCTTCCCCATATTGAAGCCGCCATCGCCACCTTAGTTTAAAGCCACCATCTCTACCTCTGCTTTGAAGCCCATCTAATCCTCGATCTGAACCCATCTCAGCCACAGCCTAAAGCTACCATCATCGTCGGTCTGAACCCCATCTCTCATAGTATGAAGCCGATTTGAGCCACTTTGGTCTAAAGCCCATCTATCATGGTATGATGCCGGTATAGAGGTTGTGGTTGTGGGTTGTTGCGGTGGTGGCTATGAGTTTGTGGCTGTGGGTTGTCGCCGTGGTGGCTGTGGGTTTGGAGTGGTATTGGTTGTGGGGTTACGGGTTTTTGGTTGGATTTGATTTAGTTTGTTTTGAGTTGTGTTTTAGGTTATGGAGAATGCATTGGTGGTTGGTGGTTGTGGCGATGGTTGTTAGGTGATTGGGTTGAGTTAGTAGTTAATTTGTATACGTTAAGAAGATTTGAAAAGTTAGTTATTACTTTTTTTATTGTCAAAGATACCCCTAATTTAATTAATCTATTCTTATTCCTTAAAAAGAGAAATAAGGTTAAAATGAAAAATCGACTAAAATTTTCACACTACCCTCACACTTTCCAGCCCCACTACCCCACGTTTCTAACCAAAAATAAAAAAGAAAGGCTACCTACCCATGGTTCTTATATATATATATATATATATATATATATAAATACTAATGGTTTCAATAAATAAAAAATAAATAAAAAAACTTCCACAAAAAAATTTAAAAAAAAAAAAAAAAAACTACTCACACCACATAAAATTAAAAATACACTAGCTTCTGAGCAAATACTCACGTCACATAAAATAATTTTACCACAAAAGCTTAAGACTCATCACACTCTTTGGTTTTTCTTTTGTGAGTGAAAAATATATTAATTCCAAATTAGAATTTATACAAATTATTAACTTTTACCCAAAAAATAGAAGAACATTTAAGCACGTGCTAAGAGGCTAGTATTAATTTAATGTGCTGTATATATTATTTTAATGTATAGAATCAAAAAATAGAAGATGTGATGTAAGATATATTGTAAAATAGTGAGTTAAAATAATAAAGTAGTTTTTTGATATTTTGAAAGGGCAAATTTTTGCAACGGCAAATGCTAATGCTCTTACAAAATATCATGTTGATAAGGGATTAATAATTATCTTATATATAAAATATTTAAATTTCAAATTTTTTGCACTTAAATTATATACAATATGTGTTCATGATCGAATAATAAATAATATCTTAAGACCTATTCAGTAAGATTATTGAATTTTTTTTTTTTTTTTTTTGGAACTATAAAATAGTGGGTTCAATATCCGAATCTATTTTTTGGATGCTATTTTCTAAATACATTTGTCAAAGAATTCTATCCTATTTTCCATATCCAAAACAAGATTTTGAAAATGGTCGAAAGGATGTTTTCAAGATAAAAATATATTCAATGGCATAATTGTAGATAAATTGAAAATAATGGACCCTACATATTTATCCAAACTCTTCTATCTTTTAAATTAAGGAGTTATCTTTATCACACAAAAATTCTCAACCTTCAAATTTGAAACTTATCATTATAAAATTAAAAAAAAAAAAAGGCACATGAGCTCTATTCCCTTATCATTATATATATATATATATATATATATATAAAGTAATTTACAAATTCTACACGTCACTTTTTATAAATTTTTATTAAAAAAACTCAAAAATAGAAATGGTGTCCCAAGCATCTTTTTTTCTTAGTATTTTGGAAAAAAAATTTCTTAAAAGTAAGCCAAAAACTATAATGTTAAAATTATTATCAGAAAACTAGTTTCAATTTCATTTTTTTGAAAATCATTTTCATACTGTTTTAAAAACAAAAACAAAAACCCTCCCTCCAAACAAGTTCTTATTAACTAGAAATTTGGCATGTATGCAATCCAATCATAGGTTTTTCAAAATTTTAATTTAAAAAGAAAAGACTGTTAAATAATATAGTTGTAAGTTTAGCCAATGACTGAGGAAGTTTAAAAAATTACACATTTTTACCTGAATCTTCCATTCCACTAATGCATACCATTCTAAGTTATTGAAATGGACAGTTGATTTTCCAAAATTATAACTCTACTTCTCCCTTTGCTTTATGTTTTGGTGTTGTATGATAGAATTTAGCATTGAAAAACCAATTTACCTCTCTCTCTCTCTCTCTCTCTCTCTCTCTCTCTCTCTCTCTCTCTCTCTCTCTCTCTCTCCATTTATTGACTTTTGAGATTGGAGAAATGGGTAAATTGTCTTTCAATATTTAATTAGGTAAAAATTAACACCAAAATAAATGATAACAAGAAAATTGTAGAAACGTTTTTTTTTTTTTTTTGTTGGGGGGAGGGGGGTTCAATTGCCATAATTTAAGAGGTTAAAAATAATTGGAGTGAAAGATTAAGGTGAAAATTTGTAATTTTCCATTAGGCTATGTTTAGTTGGAGGTGAAATTCAAAAGATAAAAACGAAATGAGAGAAATTTGATGGAAGAAGTGTTTGGTTGGGAGGGGGAGGGGGAGGGGGAGGGAAAGGGGGTGGGGGAGAGAATTTTAGTGGGCCCAAGTACCCCGAGCCTACCAAAATCTAATCTCTCCAATTTAGAGAGATTTTAGGAGATAAAATGGGGGAAGAGAGGAGTTTTAAAATGACCCCTTCCCCACCACTTTGTACTATGCAAGTGTTTCAACTTTCATGTTTGTTTTTTATTTAGTTCCTATCATTTACACTATATTTCAATTTGATCAATATATTTTCAATTATGTTAATTTGGTTCCTAACTTTTCAGTGTCATGTCAATTTAATTCATATTGTTATCTCTTTGATAAAAATTGTTGACATGGCTAACGGCCAAAAAAAAAAATTAGTTTTTGTTGATGACAATAAACTAATTTTTTATTTTGACTGTTTGCCATGTCAGAAATTTTCATCCAAGAAATAATGGCAAGAAGTAAATTGACAAAACACTAAAAGGTTAGGGATCAAATTGACACAATTGAAAGAATGCAATTTGCCATTTAACATGATTTTTGAAACATTTTCGTTAGTAAGCACGTTTTTGAAACTATTTTGTAAACTGGTATCTCGAGTCTATGAGACTCAAGTTCTAATCCAAGCGTAGAACAATTTGTCCACGTGGAACTCGAGTCTCTTAGACTCGAGATCTATAGAAATAGATCTGAAAATGGAGAAGTCTTTGAGACTCGAGTTTGGTAACAAACTCATGCCTTTAAGACTCAAGTTCTAACACTGATGTAATTTGTCCACATGGTAGGTTCTTGTAACTAACTCAGTAGCTTGCTTATGTAACTATAAATAAGCAAAGATGCCCTCATTGCAACTAGTTGAATTTGAATCCAAGAAATCTCTACTTATAAGGTATTATTCCAATAGTGTCTCTTAAAGAGCTAGTTCATTCTTTCTTTTCTCTAAGCAACTTATGGCCCGTTTGGTACATATGTTTAAAAACTGAAAATTGTTGTTTGAAAATATTTGTTTGAAAATATTTGTGAAAATTCGTGTGAGTGAAAAAGTATGTAGAAATACATGTAATGTTGTTAAAAAGCTGAAAATTGTTGTTTAAAATTAAGCACAAACCAAACACCCATTAGCTTTCTAAAGTAGCTTTCCTTTTCACCATTTTCCCCCATCATACTTTGGTATCAGAGTTTGAGATTCATTTGAGAATTCAAGTCATTCCTAGTCCTTTCTATTCTATATAATAAGTTAAGATTCAATCACTGCACTCATTTTCTTATTCTCTACTAGTGAGCTTAAGGATATGTGTAGATGACACCAGTAGTATACAATAGAAGGAACAAAAAAGCTTCCGCAACATGTGAACCTACGGTGCGGGTTCATCCCAGGAAGCTGCAACCAAACCAAGAAAAAAAACCCAAGTGACATTGGTGCAGACTGTGAAGCTACTAAGGGGGCAGATCGCTACCTTGACTGGGGAAGTAAGGAGAAGTCAGCTTCATCATAACATAAGTGATATTGAATAATCTGAAAATGCTGATGCAGATAGTAACAGCAACTTCAACAACCCATTAGACCAACCTGTGAAAAGAAATCAGCGAGTGCCTGTGCAAGAACCAAGGCCAGGTCTTGTGCATTTGCAAGTTCCGCAAAGAGAAACCGAAATGTGAGCCAAACATCATAGTTGACCTTCCAAAATACAAAGGGAGCCTGAATACTGAAGAATTTTTGTACTGGTTGAATCAAATTGAGAGGATGTATGAGTACTATGAAGTCCAAGATTCTAAAAAGGTGAAGTTAGTCTCCATAAAGCTAAGAGGGTGAGCTTCAGCCTGGTGGAACAGCTCCAAGTTCACAGAATTAGGAAGGGTAAAGGAAAGATCCGAGAATGGTTCAAAATGATGCGAAAATTGCAAAAACAATTTCTACCTTTTTACTATATGCAAGCTATCAACAAAAACGATTCTTGGCAGACCAAGATTGACAAAGGAAATGCAGCAACTAGTTTTTTTTTTTTTTTTAATGTGGCATTTGATTTATCAAAGGCAACCAATACATGCAAAGAAGAAGGTATAGCTTTATTCCTTGATAAGAGGAAGAAGAAGAAGAGGAATAAGTGAGTGATAGCATATTGCCGATTGAAGACAATTAAGAGGAAAGAGGTAGTGAAGTTAGAGTTTCAAAAGGGTGCTTAGGGTTCTTATCAATCAATAGCTTTCATCCATGACTAACTAATAACTACCATTAGTGAAAAGTCCACTATCAATAACATATACAAATATAATTAGCATATAGACAAAAAAATATTAATTCTAGTAAGTCTGTCAGATTGTACACTATGCATAATTCTAGAACTCCTACAAAATACTAAACAATACAAAATAAACACATGTTAATAACAATAAAACATTTATAAATAATAAAATATTTATAATTAACAAAAACGAATGATAATAGCAAATATAATTACATAATATTAACTATTAACTAACTCTAAACAAAGAGTAGCACATTACTCATCCAACAAAACGGTGCTTAGATCCTTCTCCATAGGGAGTAGGCAAATTGATGCAATTTCTACTATCTCATTCAAAACAAAATAATATTTAAGCATTGAGCAAATAAACAAACAATTGATGCATACAATAAACAAAATGAACATTTTTTTTCTTATCGGTGTCAATCTCAAAACCCTCCATATCCTCCACATTATCCATGCACTCCCGAAGTTTCATTGGTCTTTTTTTCTTCGCATCCTTTAACCAATTCTGGGTACAAACAAGCGTTTCAACTGTACTAGGAGATAGAGATCTACGGAATGAATCTAAAACATGCCCCCCTGTACTAAAAGCAGACTCTAATGCAACAGTAGAGACAATAACAGCCAACACATAATGGGCAATTTGGGAAAGGACTTGATATTTAGAAGAATTCACTTTCCTTTACATCAAAACGTCTAAACCTTCCATGTCAGGATCCTCAGAAGATTCCCACAAATACCTATCCAATTCAGATTTGCATTCCACACTGTCTTCATCTACCAGGTGTTGCTTAAATTTGGTATTATACCTTTTAAAGCGATCAAAAGCATTACCAACACTTAGACCGGAGTCCCTACACAATGAAGCGCTACTACCATTACTAATAGCACTAGACACTCCATTTTGACCCACTCTCTCCATGTACAACTTTTTCAACGCATCTCGAACCCTAAAGCTTATCACATCCTCCTTGTCCTTCCCATACCATTCCCTGAACCAAAACTTGGCATACTTCAATTTATACCTTAGGTCAAAAACAACAACAAAAAAAAGCACCAAATTGATATTATCAATACTTCCCTAATACTTATCATTTTATTTTTCATCTCTCCCGCCATACTCCTCAAAAGAGAATCCCCGTCAATACTACACAACTATTGCAATTGATCTTCAATGCTAATTAGCTCATGGAAATATGTATTGGAAGTGATAAACAAGGACCGAGAAAATCTAAGTGTCGCCTTACAAAATATGTCAAGAAATGCCACAAAGATCTTGACATTTTCCCAATCAAGATAGCGAGGACCAATGAGCTTTTTTCCATTTCCATCCGCTTCAAAAAAAATAAAGTTTGTAATGTCCATCCTCTTCTTCCAACCTATCAAATGCTCTCACAAATTTCAAAACGCAATCTAACATGAGATAAGTCGAATTCCACCTTGTTGGTACATAAAGGGATAACAAAAATTTTGCTTTAATTTTCTCCTTATCAACACATTCTTGAAACTTCTCAAACCTTCTAGGAGAGGCTTTCACATATCACATCGCATCCCGAACCTTAACAATTGATTCATGAATGGACTTCAACCCACTTTGCACTATCAAATTCAAGATATGTGCACAACAACGCATATGCATAAACTCACCACCTAATATGCTATTATTTCTTTCTTTTGTTTTCTTCATCACATAATCGATTGCCACATCATTAGAACTAGCATTATAACAATCGTTAACCCATTTCAACAAACATTACTCAACCACCCTACCTATGGTGTCCCTGTCCCCTTTGTGATTTACCAAGATTTTCTTTTGGTAAATCCAATCACTATCAATGAAGTGTGCAATAACTACCACGTAATTCAAGTTTTGTATAGAGGTCCAAGTATTCGTTGTCACACAAACTCATTGCCCAACAAAATCCCTTCTCAAAATATCCATTTCACTAAAATAAATTTTTATACAACCACTGGCAATAGTAGTGCGATGGGAAACAGGAAACCTAGGTTCAACTATTTCCATAAATTCTTGAAAGTCTTGATGCTCCACAAATTTAAAAGGTAATTCATCAACGATGATCATCCTTGCCAATGCCATCACTATAGTTCGCAAGCACTAGCACATTTGAACCACTTTCCCCTTCCTTCTTAACTTGGAAAGACAAAATTCTTTGTTTACCATCATGGGAAAATGCCAATTCTTACAAACATCCATGTGATGCAACATTCCTGAAGTACCATTTGTCTTGCCATGGCAATTATATTGATTTTTACAATAATTGATTGTGACTTTGGTTTCCCAGGATCACCATCGATGAACTTAGTGAAGTACTTCCATGTTATAGATGGGTCCTTACCACCCTATTTAGGTGGCAATGGGGAAAGTGATGCACGGAGTCTAATAGGTGCTACAAGTTTAGGTGGGCTAGCACTACCAGGATGAAGGGGGTCCCCAAGTCCCAGGTGCATCAAATCGAGATGGAGCATCAACATCCATCTAATAAAAAAAAATTCCAACCAACAAAAAGACAAAGTTTGCACAACAATGTCAAATAATAATTTTTCTAGTAAATACAATGTCAAATAACTTACTCTCAATGAGGTCCAACAAGGCAACAAGAATAGTCATTAGTCATCACTTAACAATTCATATCGGTCACTAAAAACAATATCAGTAGTCAATCAGTTTCTTCTCAAGATCAAATTTATTTTTTCACAATCTACCAACCAATGTAAGTATGTAACATCCTATATTCCATAATTAAGTAAAACAAACTTTTTAAAAAAATCAATAGCAAAGTAAAACAGTAAAAAAAACATCGATATAAAAAAATTATATTAATTTCCTGTAAAATTTTCCAATACCTATAAAGATAATAACATAAATTAAAAAGGAATTCATTATATTATTCTCAATATAAATATAACATAAAAGCTAATTATATATATTTTAAAGCAGTGGTTACTACATATTAAAATAAAAATTTTGAATAGTGAATGATTAAAGATTACCTCTCAGAGAAGGACTGGAGAAGAGTGAGAAATCTCTCAGTCTCAATCACCCTAAAAAATTAAAATGCAGGAAAAAAAAAACCACTAGTTTTCACAGAGAGAGAGAGAGAGAGAGATTAGTGTTCAGTGATCACCTCTTAGTGAAGGATTGAAGAAGAGTGAGAACTCTTAGCTCAATCTACCTAAAAAATCAAAATCTAGGAAAAAAAAAGTTAGAAGATTACTAGATTCTAGACTCACTGTTCGGACTTTATAGAGAGAGTAAAGGGAGTTACTAGTGGCAGCTGTGGTGACTGGTGAGGCAGAGTGCCAGTAGTTCCGAGAGCGGCAAGCCAAGAGAGAGACTGAGGTCTAACCATCTGAGAGAGTTTGGGTTTTTGGAGAGAAAAGAACATATTTATACTCTACAAAACCTGGCCCAAAATGACGTCATTTTGAGATTTGTGTTTTTTTTTTTTTTTAACCTCTAAATGAAACAACACATTTCTTTTTGAAAAATAAAAACCCAACCTTTTATTCCTCATCGGTTCGGTTTGAGTGATCATCGGTGAAGGATTGCAGCTCTGGCGTCATCACCGCACCAACATCGGAACGAGCTTCGCCCTCTGCTTGCTGGCATTGGCTTAGTCGGTCAACACCAGTGTATGTGCATCACGTGCTTCCCTATCATGCACTAGATCAACTTACAACTAGCCACACTTGAGGCAAGTGTGGATTCGGGGTTTGGGTGCGAGTGTGGTGCAACAAATCGGCATTTTTTGAAAAAGTAGAGTGCTGGTGCGGTAGGATATTTTTATTAAAAAATCATTAAAAATATTTTTATTTATATTTTCTATATATTACTAAGCATATTTTTTCATATAATTGTAAACATGTACTAATTTAAGAGCAATAGTAGATAATACAGTGTATTTTGACAAAATTTGAGATGAATTTAGGGATTAGGCAGCAAATAGATATATATATATATATATAATTTTTTTTTAAATAATCAAACAAAATAAGATTTTTATTTTAAAAAAGAAAAACATTTACTATGGTTCTTAGTAAAAGACTCACATATTAGGTAATTCTAAACAATCCAACAAATTGCTTTTTAGTTTTTCCTAATTCCTACATGCACCAACGTGAAAAGCACCCACATCCTGACATCCCCACCAACTCATTTTGTTTACTTAAATTTTTAACCTTTGTCTTTCTTTACTTTCTAGTTTCTTCCAGCCTTTCTTTCTAACATCTTTACCGTGGGTCTATCTACTTCCCTTCTTCTTCATCTTCCTGTCACAAGTAAAATCGTCCACTTCATCTTGCCCCTGTTTTTTTTTATCCACTTTCGTTCACACTTTGAAAGGGGCAGAATAATTTTGAGACGAGACTATCATCATCAACGCAACTTTTTTTTTACACGAATTTCAGCCCATTTCGGCCTAATTCGGCTTGTTTCAGCCAATACCGGCTGAATCGGTGCGAATCGGCCCATTTTGGCACTAATCAGCATGAATCCAAAAAATAAAAAAGACTTGCCACTAGGGCTATAAACAAGCCGAGCTTTGTCAAGTAATGCATGTTCAAGCTTGACTTGCCAATAAAAGTTAAAAGCTCAAGCTTGACTCGAGCTTGTGACAGACCTAAAAAAATGTTTGAGCTTAAGGTTGTGGAAAAGTCATAAAGCTTGGGCTTGGCTTGGTATAATTAATTAGTCAAGCCAAGCTCGAGCTTAATATCAAGCTTAAACTTGAGCTCAGGTCAAGCTTTCGGGTTTGAGATTTAAGAAAATTACTTTATTAAATGTTTAAATCTCCAAAATCAAATAAAAAATAGCATATTCATTTTATCATGCTTCTAGTCACACTTACGATTAACCACTATTCAAATTTAAATTTTACACAATTAAATCCATTCATTCATCCTTTCTTATCTATAATTTCAACAATTGTTTAAAATACAATTTTTACATTTACATTAGATGGTGAAGAATTAGAAAATTAATTGCTTATACTTTTATGAATGACAAAAGATTAACATATTTTATAACTTTACATTAGATGGTTGATGGAAAAATATCATATGTGGATCACTTAAATTTTTTTATTGTAACTAAAGTCCAAAGTCTTGGTGCCTAGTCGGTTTAGAGGGAAGGAAAAAATCAAGGTAATGGGTAGTGCTCTTATGTATGTAATGAATAAAAAAATCAAGGTAATGGTGCCAAGTCATTATTAAAACATATGTAATGAATTTATTTAGCAAAAACATATAAACTTAAATGAGTCTATACTTGAATTGTTTTATATCAAGCGTTATAACTCACGAGCTTGTTCATGAACAAATATTTTTGTTTGGGCTCAACTTGTTTATTAAATAAGCCTAAGACTAAGACTCAAGCTTGGCTTATTTATAAACAAACAAACATGAAGGGACTTTTTATCTAGCCAAACCTGAGTTTTTCATGAACAGCTTAGGTCATTTACAGCCTTACTTGCCACAGACACGCGACCAGTAGCATCGACCACTGCACGGCACGTCCTTGCGTGTTGGTTCAGGTCCGCACCTGTGCTTCTTAGGTTCCAACGAGGGATAGTCCGGATGCAGTTCATTTTTAAAACTAGTTGTTTACTGGTGCTTATGCTGTGTGATAAGTAATTTCTTTTACTTGTAACAGAAAGTTAGTTGATAAGATTGTTAGTGATAAGTGCAATAGCCAATTAGTTAGTTAGAGAAGTTTGTTAGGATTTGGCCAATCACATGGTAGGTTTTTGTAACTAACTCAACAGCTTGCTTATGTAACTATAAATAAGCAACGCTGCCCTCATTGTAACTAGTTGAATTTGAATCCAAGAAATAGATATTATTTCAAGAGTGTTTCTCTTAAAAACCTAGTTCATTCTTTCTTTTCTCTCAGCAACTTAGTTTTCTAAAGTAACATTCCTTTTCACCATTTTCCTCAATCAAAGAAGATTGCAAACGATATGACTAGTGAAGAGCTAATCCAACCACCTCCTGGCTATCCTTCTTTCTCAGTGCTAGTATAACACAAGGAGTTTCAAATTGCAACAATAAAAATACTTGCAAAAGGGAAGCACTCGTCAAGTATATAGCTGCCCTCATTGTAACTAGTTGAATTTGAATCCAAGAAATCTCTACCTATGAGGTATTATTCCAAGAGCATATCTCTTGAAAAGCTAGTTCATTCTTTTTTTTCTCTAAGCAACTTAGTTTTCTAAAGTAGCTTTCCTTTTCACCATTTTCCTCCATCAAAGAAGATTGCAAAGGATATGACTAATGAAGAGCTAATCCATCCAGCTCCTGGCTATCCTTCTTTCTCAGTGCTACTAAAACACAAGGAGTTTCAAATTGCAACAGTAAAAATTTAATTACTAAAAATGAATGCATTGCATCACTGCTAAAATTATAGCTGCTATCTTACCTGCAAAGAATAAAATCTTGAAGAAATGATTGAAACCTCCTACAATCTTGGGCGCATATTCATCCAGTACGTTTGCTGTGTCAGTCTTCAAAAACCGTACAGATGGGACTAATCTTGAGCACAGACCAAAAAGGTTATAAACACCACTGCCAGCCCACTGGTAAAAGATATTGCATTCATCAATTCAGACAAGAGGAATTTCATTAATTCTATCCATAATAAAATCAAATTCCATCATTTTCTTCATAAAAAATACTCAAAAGTTACCAGAGATAAATGATCTTACCAGGAATGAAGAGATTCCAAAGTGAAGTCAGCTACAAAGGGCCTGTTCGATTCAGTATGGGTTTGTATTCATTTTCATTTTTCATTTTCCATTTTTTGTACTCATTTCCTCTTCTCAAATCTTGTACATATTTTTTATTCTCAACTCATTTTCTATTTGACACCAATTTTGGTCTAGTGTTTGTTTCACTCAATTCTTCTACTTACTGACAAAATCAATGGTCACCCTATCTCCTGCTAGAAACCTTTCATCTCCATCAAACCCAGCCGCAACTCCAGATCATCATAATCAACCAAAAACCAACCACAGCTCCAAAAATTACCATTTCATACCATCTCCCTCAATATGAAAAAATATATATATATTTAAAAAAAAAAAACCTACGACTTGCATTGCTTACTTGAATGTAACACAAGAATATTAGCACAAGCATGTAGCAAACTGACTTCTGGGAATAAACCAGGACAACTGGTAATGTGTTGAGCAAGACGTTGAGCAGCAGGTGAACTGGGTGAGGTCACAATGTCAATAAAATAAAAGTAGCCAATTTATCAGCTGCAGATGTGCACTACAATGACATTTTGAGAGTTGATTATTAAAAGGATACGCATCTCATAATAGTCTAATGATAAAGTCATAATGCTCCTAGGGTAATTATTAATGTGACAATCATAGTAATTTTGATGAGTAAGTTTTGGACCAAGGGGAGAAGGAATGGAAGATTAAAACTAGTGACCAGGTGTGGTCCCAATGATACCTTCAGGGTTTTATTTAATAATCATTATTATAGGTAACAGAAAAATCTTTCTTGCAAGATAGAAGGATCATGAGCATATTAAAAACAGAAGAAAAAGTCACAAGAGAATCTGAAGAAATTAAAAAGAGAGAACCCTATACAAACCTGTATTGAGATATTCAAATTAAACCTTTAAGGCATGCTTCAAGAGATCCAACAATACACAAAAATGTGCTTGTATCCAAATTTAAAATAAAAAGCCAAATGACAGTTGAAAAGGATCTCCAAGAAAGCAAGGTAGGCTTAAGCCAACTGCAAAAAAGCAAAGAGAACAGACAAGAAAATATTATATTTGCGTTAAACATGAATGATAACAACGTTGTAAAATGGCTACTGAATATACTGTACATGATGAGAACTTTCACCAAGTGCATGCAAAATTTGCTGTCAAGAGTTTTAACCTAAAATAATCATTATAATTGGGCAATTAAAACAATTCTTTCGGTCATCCAGCTGGGGATGAAGATGACATAAAATAGAAAGCACACATGCTAAAGCATCATTACTAAATGCTCTGTAGTCATGACTCATAAATGCACCGTGCATTCAGTAAGATGAGATCAGGCATGTTTCTTTGAGAGCCCTTAAGGACGGGTTGCTCTTAGGGTCACTCTCAGAAAATTTCTTTTTTGATAACTGATAAGTCACTCAACAAATTTGAGGCCCTATACAGCCCCCATTTGTCAGGCCATATATCAAATGATCATAATCGGTTCAATTATAAGCTAAAAGGAACTCCCTTCACCTATAAATAGCTGCACGACAAGTTAAATTAGGATCTTTTCTTCAGTCATTCAGCATTTTGAAGGGTCTAAGAGAATATACTATATCTTGAATCATATTCTGAAGGAGAACAAGGCCATGGAATCATTAATGCATCTCTTTGAGTACCTTATCACTGACACTTTCAGACCTGCTTCATGTTCTCATTGAGCTACTTCATTCTCTGCCTCATTACTCCTTATCATGCCCCTTCCCAAAACAAATTTTCTTCCCCACAACAATCGTTAGCACTAAGAATTCTGTTGGGCATCTTTTCTTTCCTTCCCGACATATGGAATCTTTCTAAGAACCCTTTGGAGTTGCCTACCAACATGAAAACCGAGACAAGGAAACAGAACCAGTGTAATGGAGGTGCATATAAATTCTGTAAAAGTAGAACAATCAAGAAGATCCAACAAACTAGAGAAGGAATGACCACCCATACTAGCCATCCAATCTTACAAAGTGCGCTGAAAAATCAACTTCACTGCCACCATAGGTTGTTCAATGCCTTTGAATGTCCAGCAATTCCTTTCCTTCCAAATGAACCATGTGGCAGAAAGATGGAAAAGTAGAAAATGCACTTTCGCCAAAAAAAAACCTGTCAAGTGTCAGCAAAATTAAAAAGATTCAAAAATTGGGCAAGAGATACAATATATGAATTCTGTGGCTTTTCTTTGCTTATTAACCGGTTTGACTAAAAGTGCTCTAATATATGATCAGCTTTGTAGATAGGTAGGAGATACAACGACTAGGAATGACAAATATTAAAAAAAATTTATTTGCTTGTTTTTCCTATTTACAATCTAGTCAAGCAAAGAAGTAGCACATTCTCATTTACAACTCCTCTTCCTAAAGGGGGGGACAGTAAAGAAGACATGGATAATGATGGCCACCTGCCTTGGAATTACAGACCCATTTACGACAAGGTTATTAATTAGAAATAAATTATTCACAGAAAAACTTTAATAACTTAAATAAAGGGGTTTTAACATTGTGATCCAAGTAAATTTTCAGCAGATCTAACCCAATTGTAGACAGCGTTATAAATAATATTACATGCTCTATGGTGTTTTACTGTGTAGTAATCGTATATTTCATTATGTTTTTCAGACATCTTACTGCGGCTTTTTTATATTTAGTTGGCATCTAGTGAATTTCTTTTTGGCATATGACCAATATTATTAAATATCTATAAAGAGAGTAAAACTTGTGATTTGGGGGGTCAAGCATCTCTAAGTTCCAAGTTTGATTTTAAAACTGATGCAACATAATATAGAGAAAAACAAAACAGTAATTGATTGGTCCATACGCAAGAGATCCACCTTTTCATGTAATAGAAACAATACTGGTAATATAACATTGAAAAAATGAAGTCAAAACAAATATAATCCAGTTTATGAATTCCACTTTGCAGGATTTCATTGGTGCAAGTCATTAAATGGGACAAAACTTCAATTGTGTAGCGTCATTTATTAAAAACAAAAAACAGTTGCCATATAGAGGGCTAGCTGAAACAAGCACTCCAAAGCTTGATATTAAACATTAGGGAGGCTCTAAGAGTTAGTAAGGAAAAAATAATTAACTCACGTGTTGAGCAGAAAAGTTACAATTCAACCTCAAATAAAGAATTTTCACCAAACAAATTGATGAAACCAATGAAAAAAAGGGATCAGCTAACAGTTTGACATTTCACATGTTGAAAACCAGTATGAAAGATTGTAGTAACATATAATATAAAGGCTATAACTTATAATACAACAAAAATAACACTGAATTTTAAATGAGTAATGTTTCATCCCAAAATTAACAAAAGATTAAATCTTAACAAAATTATTTTGACTAAAAAATATACATAGTCAGATATGGTCCCAAAACAAAACAAAACAAATTAATCAATAATTTAAGAACAAATGTCAATTTGATCACTCCACAAGAATTATGAAGACGAGCCAACTTTAGGTTACACTACACAAAATAATAAAGATGGGCTTATATGAACAGATCTATTTACAAAGCTTTTAGAGGATATGTTACGATAAAAACATAAGAGTAAATTCAAACACGATAACATAGTTGGAGAGCTTTAGTGAAACTATGCTTTTATAATTTGACACCAAAAAACCAGCCCAAAAAATTGCAGTTGTTATGTTGATAGAACTTGTATGGAATTCCTATGACAGTCTTATTTAATAAAGGGATAAAATGATAAAATAACAAGGACAGAAACTCTTCATCATATGATATGGCGGATAGTGAATAAACATGATAGTGAATACAGCAAAAAGAGGACACTTGGACAGATGTTTAGCAACATGAGAAAAGCATGAATGGAAGCATACACAATTAGAAATGTGAGGTGTTAACCTATGGCATTCAGATCTGGATGGTTTTACTGTAGCATTCTTTCAAGCTTGTTGGAGCATAATGAAAAATGACATAATGGAAGTCTCAGAGAGCAATGTGAGTGTGATGAGGTTCATTTTTAAAGCTTGTTGTTACTAGCTTATATTGTATAATAAGTTGTTTCCTTTTACTTTTAATAGCCTCTATCACTTGTAACAGAAAATTAGTTAGATGATAGGTTGTTAGCGATAAGTGCAATAGTCTATTAGTTACTTAGAGAAGTTAGTTAGGCTTTGGCCAATCACATGGCAGCCACATGGTGGGTTCTTGGACCTAACTCATCAGCTTGATTATGTACTATAAATAAACAAGGCTGCTCTCACTGTAACTAGCTGAATTTGAATCCAAGAAATCTCTACCTATAAGGAATATCTTTCCTTTTCACCATTTTCCCTCCATCAGAGTGAGCCCCCTCAACGGGAGATACCAAAGGAGAACGCAGAAGACTTGAGGTGAGTTCCCTATGGCCAAATTGGAGCCAACCAGTGAGGAGTTTGCAGCAGTGTCGATAGGAAGAGATCCAGCAGTAGTAGCGGTGGAGCCTCACATTGCAGGACCCACCTAGAATTCGTGCCTGGTGGCTGCCTCAGAAGAAGCAACACATCTAGCCCATGGTTCCTACTGTCACTCCTAGCTTTAGCAGTGGTTGGACGCCTCCCTTGATGGTCAGAGGTTAGTTCAAGGGCAAGGGGGTCAGAGGGCAGATGGCTTGATGGGGATGAAGATGTGGCTAATGGAGTTACTTTAGAGGAGGAAGTTTATAAAAATAAAAAAATAAAAAAACCGTTGAGGAGGAAGTGTTAGAAGTTACCACTTTGAACACCTTCTTTACAATCAATGACTTTGCTGCTCCTACTTCTATACAGCAAACTAATCAACATTTACTCTAAAACATTTCAAAAATGTTTATGGGAAAAAAGTGAGGAGAGAGAAAGAGAGGAGTACTGACTACCGAGTGGAGGAGAATCAAAATCAATGATCCCTGAGAATTGGGGAATACCATCATCGTCTGCGAGAGACACAATATTCAATAATCAGGGTAAATTTTGAATAATTTATTAGAGAGAGAGAGAGAGAAAGAAAGAAAGAGAGAGATGAAGGAATGAGTGTCGAAAGAGTGCTAGGAGGAGCAGCGAGGCCTACGAGAAGACGGTAATCGCGATCATTGAGGCTCAGTGGTATCATCCTGTGCCCTTCCTGTCCGCCATTTTTGAAGCAGAGAAGAGAAGGAAGGAATATAAAAGCAAATTATGTGTGTCTTTTGAAAATGTACTTTCTGACGAGTGTTACTTATGCTAGATAGAAATATCAGTTAAGGATATAAGGATAGTGAGCATGTTAAAAGCAGGACAACAAGTCACAAGAAAATCTGTAGAAGTTAAAAAGAGAGAACACTATACAAACCTGGGTCGAGATATTCTCAATTAGACCTTTAAGGCCTGCCTCAAGAGACCCAACAGTCTAAATAAATGCGCTTGTATCAAATTTAAAATAAAAGCCATATGGCTGTTGAAATGGATCTCCAAGAATGCAAAGTAGGCTTGAGCCAGCTGGAAAGAAACAAAGATAAAGGACAAGAAAAGATTAGATCTGCGTGAAACATGAACAATAAGAACATTATAAAACGGCTACTGAATATTCTGTACATGATGCGAACTTTGACCAAGTGCATGCAGAATTTGTTGTCAAGAGTCTTAAACAATAGGGCAATTCAAATAATTCTTTTTACTTATCCGACTGAGGAAGAAGATAACATAAGCTAGAAAGCACACATACTAAAGCATCATTACTAAATGATCTATATTCATGACTCATAAATGCACCGTTCATTCAGTAAAATGAGATCAGGCATGTTACTCTGAGTAGCCCAAACCCATGTTCTCATTGAGCTACTTCATTCTCTGCCTCATTACTCTGTATAATGCCCCTTCCCAAAACCCATGTTCTTCCCCACAACAATCGTTAGCACTAAGAATTCAATTGGGCATCTTTTCTTCCCTTCCCTATTTATTTTCTGGTCACTATAATCTTCCTATGCTATGGGTTTCCATGCCCTCTATCCTATCAACTAAAATTTCGAATGGGTTAATCATCTTCCATTCAAAATTATACATTGTTCAGGGCCCTGTGTGTAGGTTGGTTCAAGTAAGTTTAGTATGAATTTGTAATTAAAAAAGATTAACAATGAAATATCTCAGCGATGCAGGGAGATCATACATTGAATGGAAGTGACCAGTAGGAATAGTTCTCTCAAAAACACATCATTGAAATCCGAAAGGAACAATATAACTCAAAGCTAAAGTTTATACCTTTCAAAATTTCAAATGGATCAGCCAAAGGAATAGACAATATCATTGGGAGAGAAACGTCTAGAGCATCAGCAAGAGACCTATCACCATAAAGTTCAAACACACCAAAGTTCACATGGTTCCCAGCAAGTGCTGCCAAACAGAAATGAACCACATATAAATATGCATACTGCATAGAAATGTTTCTTTAGTCACTTTTCAATATTCTCCTGTGTCTCGTGCTGCTTGGATACATGACATCCTTAGGTTCCTCTTTTAACATTCTGTCATGTGAATTTTTTCTCATGAGATCGAAGTGTATTTTTTAGTTAAGTAACTACATGGACGAATCTTAAGAGAGAAATCTAAGGAACAGAACCTAAGGTACTGTAACTAAGTTTTTTCCTACAAAGAAATACGAGATGATATTAACTTTGGTTGTCAGGAAACCAGTTCAAGCTGAGTATTCAAGTATATAGCGACTTTCAAAAACATGCTTCCCCTGGTCCACTAGACCTAGAGACAGAAGAAATAATCCCCATAGCTCTAGTAAGAATGGTCAAACAAATCCATACTCCTTTGTATTTGAAAGTGTACATATCTGCTGCATTGCAAAGGGACAAATACCTGATACATAGGCTACAATCAGTTTGCTGACTTCTTGAAAAAGCAGTATGACATTAGGAGATTATGAATCAAAAGCCACTCTCAGATTATTCAGCACCAACTCGGCAATAAATTTCTACAATGGAGTTGTGACCTATACCGTGGTTTTCTGTCAAAAATTCCTTTGAACAAATGGAGAATCAATTTCATCTAATTTAAAATGCACTTGATGAGATGACTAGGTCAGTTTATACACCCCTGTAACTATCCAAGTAAAACTATCCTTAATCTTGAATAAACAAGACATAGAATCAGCTGCATTTCCTCCTTCATGCTTTACACCCTCCATGACAAAAGCACCCTACTAAAAGTTCAATAGTATAAATACATCCAGCCCAAAAAACAGAGTTCCCCATAAGCTCTGGAGGCAGGATGAATAATTGGTAAATGGACTAAACCTTAGCCTCCTATATAGGATAATGCCCAGAAAAAGTGCTTACTATCTTATATTTTGGTCACAACCAGTCCAAAGCCTGGAAAATGAGGATCATAGTAGGTTGACAGTCAACGTAAAATGTAGTCACTTTATTATGAATGGATCCTAACCTGTTTTAAGCAAACCATATTAACTTTCCCGCTATGGAAAAAATAACATTAAAAAAAAATTAAAAATTTTAAATCCCAGTAGGCCATTAGTCAGGATCATGAAGACCATGAACATTACTCAAAAAGATCTTAAGACTCATATGAGCTCCAATCCCCTCTCTGCTAACTTCACTTCCCTCAACTTCCCTTTCCTAACTAAAATTATACAGCCATTATGTTTCTTAACCTCTTAACAAGTTGATGTAAAACGTGACCTCCTGCTCCCCATTTGCCAACCTCCTTGTTTCTTCATCCAAGACCATTGGCTCCAACCACATAGCATCATTTTAAAGCCCCTAAAATGACACTAAAAATACTGAAGCTCATTAATATGCTTCAAAACCCAATGTAAAACAGCAATTTTCAAGAATAGTATTTGGCTATGTAATTCAATTCCAAATTACAAAATGTAGGTAGTCCCCATCTAACAGATTGAAAAATCCCTTAATGATGTAGTTTGGAAGTTAGAAAGTCTACTTGCTAATTGTCTCCCCTTCACAGTCCCCCAACAACTTCAACGACATAGAAAGGATTGGGAGGAAAAAATCACTACGCAAAGTTGCCCTCCCAAACATAAGCTACCTAACCATATCCCTCACTTTAAGTAACATGTAAACCCTAAATATTAACCGCATTATCGGTAACTCTATAAGTCCACATTGTGGCAACATCTCCATTGAAACCCTCCTCCAGCAACTAAAGGGCACATTTCTTATGACTCACTACCCAGCACTTCCTTTGTTTTTTTTGCATAAGACATTCTGACCATCAACTTCCTTTGACGGTTGCAAATCAGCTCCAACTTCATTTTTACCTCTAGCAACAAAGAATGCAGACTGTCATGAATATGTATAAGGAGGGAGAAATTTGTAATATTGGAATTACTCACTTCTAAATAAGATGTATTTGTGCCAGTGACCTTTAGGTCAAATAGCAGTTTCTAGTATTTTACATAGACAAGTAGGGTTCGAACCTCCCCTCCCCACTTATCATGTATGCAAAAAAATAAATATGTGTGTGGGTTTGGGTAAATTAATTAAACCTAAAAACATTTCCAGCACAACATTGTATTAAAGAACTAAAGCCCCTTTTAACCGCCAAAGCCATAACTTCACTTTTACCCAAGTTGGGTAACCCAACTCTGGCAACGATGTCATTCATATCCTCCTAGGCTTCAGGGACCACACTGAAACACAGACCAAGATATTTATACCTTCTCCAATGTCAACCTCACGACAACTAAATTGTGACTGTCCCCACACCTCTGATCACCGCCAACAGTGTGAACAAACCCTCAAAACTGGCACCACTTCTGCCAACTGGGCCAAAAGGGCACTGAAGTTTTAGGAGCATCATTCCAGTTCTTTTATAGGTAAGAAACACATACACGCCAAATCAGTCTTAATCCACAATCATTTTTCCTCTTACAACTAACACTGTTGTAATTTTTTTTATTTTACAACTAACATTGTTCCACAGATTTTCATTCAAGAAAGGTTGAAAGAAAGAATTAGGTTCTACAACCACCCTTTAAACTGAAAATGTTACAACAATGCTGAGTATAGAATTGTCTCAGGGAAAAAGTTAAGAAAAGAAAGCAGGTCATTTGTAGAGACCAGATATAAACATCATGATTTTCTGGCAAATATCATCCAATAGACATAATAATAAGCCCCCCCATAGTATAGGTTGTCCATTAAGCAAATTTATAATAACTCAAATAACATTGTACATATAGCTACACATTTAGGACATCTATATACTTATATTTTATCTTCAAAAGAGAGTTTTGCAACAAAATGAAGAAAGATATGCAGTGCCATAAGTTCTTTTTCATAAGTACACTTTTCTCATTCCTCCTCCAAACAATTTTCAAAAAATAACACAAATATGTCCATGAAATACAATGTATAGAATAAAAAAATGTTCTTGTTCTACAAGAGAACAAACTCATGATGTGAAGAACCCAAGGCATAGATTTTCAAATTTCATTCGGCTGGGTAGTTAAAATGGCTATTATAAACGCAAGCATCTTATAGTTATATATTATTTTGAGATTAAGCAAATTACCAATCAACAGGAAGCAATTAAGCCAAACAGACGACATAAGGCACAACTGAATCAGTTGAATGCATATATTGCGTACGCACAAAGTCAAAGTCACCAGATAATTCACTTTAAAGCAGCCAAGCAGACGAAAAAATGCCTGATAATTATCATGATCAGCAAACCCTGCCACAAAACCAAAACGGAACAAATTTCAGTGGGGATGAAATGAACCATAAATTCATATAATCAAATACACTATTATTTTAGCAAATAGATGGGCAATAAATGTTAAATATTTAAGCAAGTTTTAAAATGACCCAGAACAGCCAAAGTTTTAAAGTAATCAACACATTACAATAAATTAAATGAATTATCCCAACACCCCCCAACAGTGCATGTTAAAGATCATTATACTCATAGCTGACGTCATGATTTGGATCACAATGTGCAAAAACTTTGACAATGACAATTTTCATGATGATTAGTAATGAGATTTATAGAAAAGAAATAATTTTTCTTTAAATTTTTATGGGTGAGCTTTACCCAGCCTCCTATAGCTTTGCTGGATAAAAAGTCCAGAAATATATTTTTGGAAAAAGATCACAGGCTCAATAGTCTTGACATACATTTATGAAGCTTTAAGTAAAAATTCATCACATATTTTCCATTGGCCCAAAAAAAAGAAAATAACCAACGAATTTATTCTTAAGAAAGAAATTACCAGGGAAACAAAACATATCCAAAAAGAAACAATGATCAAAACATCATGGTTATTGTTGGAACAGTTTGTTTGCAAGCATACAGTAAGAATGACTTCTCTAATGAAATCAACAAGTATCTCCTCAAAAGTGGCAAGCCTACATCTCCCTCCCCCTACTTCCCTTTCCATCCCTTCCCTCGTGAGTTTACATGTTGGTTTTAAATCATCACATTTGACTAAGTCTAAACTGAATAATTTTTATGCTAACTACTTTTTTTTTTTTAATTATATATGGAACTTTCTAAGAAAGAACCCTTTGAATTGCCTGCTAAAATGAAAAGAAAGCCTAGGAAACAGAACCAGTGTCATGGAGGTGCATCTAAATTATGTAGAAGTAGAACAATCAAGAAGATCCAAGAAACTACAAAAGGAATGACCATCCGTATTAGCCATCCAATAGTGCAAAGTGCGCAGAAAAATCAACTTCACTACCACTTTAGGTTGTTCAATGCTATCGAATTTCCTTCCTTTCCTTCCAAATGCACTTTCGTCAAAAAATCAACTTGTCATACGTCACCAACTTGATCCATAGGCTATAATAGGTTTGCTGACTATTCAAAAAAGCAGTATGCCATTAGGAGATCATGAATCAAAAGCCAGTCTCTCAGATTTATTCAGCACCAACTCAGCAATAATTTGCAACAATGGAGTTGTGATCTATACCACGGTTTTCAATCAAAAACTCCTTTGAACAAATAAAGAAGAGTTCAATTTCTCCTAATTTAAGATGCACTTGATGAGATGACTTGGTCAGCTCATAGGAAGTTGATTGCATGGAAGTCACCATTAGATGAACAATGTCATAAATTTAGGGAAACTTGACAAACACAACAGTATAGTACAAGGCTAGCTATTTATTTCAAACACAATCAGAACAAGGAAACAACTTCAGCATATACCCACAACTTAAAAACAGATATTGCATCCAAAACACGCCTAAAATATCTAAGCAAGCACAAAATTAAATCTGACTAAACAAGCATAAATAAACTCAAATTCATTATTAAGATCTCCAGTTTCCAGAAAAAGATAAAATCAATATCTTTTCATGCAGATCAGTATGTACAAGAGGATCAACAGGGTAAATTGCAAACCTCTGGAGTATCAGTCCAATATGCAATGGCTTTCAAAAGAAGTGGCAGACGAGCCGGATACAACCAATCAAAATTAGAAAGAGCGAGGAAAAAAGGAACATACTCAGCCTCAAAATTAGAAAGTAACAAATTAAAAATTTAAAGCCATTGGCAAGAAGATGCCAGAAATCAAACATTACCAACCTCTTTGTCGCCATTGCTCTTCCTCTTAGATCCCGCATCAAAACAATCAATGCATATTTTACAGCGTCTGAGAGGAATGATGCATCAGATGCTGATTCCAAACTAACAAAACCTAAGGTGGCATAAACACCAGAACAAAAATTAATATTATTCAAGAGAAAGAAGCCAATCAAATGCATATCAACATACTATCATAAGCTTGAAGAGTTAAGCTATTCATTTAAATATAACATGAGTAAATAAGACACCAGTGATTCAGGCACAAGTTGATAACAAAATCAATGCACATGCAGACTTAAGAGAAGACAACCAGAATTTACCATCGGTTCTAGTATGAGTAATATTTTATAAGTTATGAGGGCAGTTTGGTTATATTGCCTTTAATGCCTAATATATAAATAATAGATGGGAATTGGGTTAATCAATTTATAATATTTTTTTAAGACGAGGGACCCCATCAAGGTATGGGCCAGTAGGAGCACCCCTGAGGAGCAAACCCTGGTTGCCTACATAACCCCATTGAGCAAGCATCAAGTAAATCGTAAAATGCCTAAGCTAGAAGTCGAACCAGAGACTTCTGGGTTTACAATTATTCCAGGCACTCTCCCATACCACTGAGGCACCCCGGGTGGGGGTAATTCATAATCCAGAGCCAATTATTGGTTTCCATGGTAAAAAAGCCTAATGGAAATCGTAAACCCACCACCACCAATCAAATCCGACCATCACCAACAACTCATAAACAACAATTGACCATTGCCAAACACCCACATACCATACCCGACCACTAGTCAATCTAAATCAAACACAGTTGAGCACAATCAACCACCACCTGATCCATCATCATGGTAGTCCTTGTCTTCTGCAGACACACTCAAGCCCAATATTAAGAGCCCATACCTCCAATTTCTTTTGTCTTCATTACATACATACCACGACTTTCATACTGCGATTCATGCAAGAAAAGATGGTGTTAAAGTCAAATTCCTCAGCAAATTTTGAGAAATTTGAAGGGTTGTTTAGTTTAACCAATAATGAAATGTAAAACTTTTCAAAAGTATTCCTAACAAAAATTAAAAAGTTAGCTTATTTTACTATTCAGCTTATTTTTGCTACCATTCATAGGCCCCATTGTACTTTTTGGTACTATTCATGAGTATCATGGTACTATTTCAGTTAACTTTTACATTTATCTACGATACTTTTAACAAAAAGTTTTTTATTTCAGCAAAATAAGCAGATCCCAAACAAACCCTAAGTGCCCAATTCTAGAAGAAATATTATCAAATAACAGAAGATAGGTTCTTTAATATAATTTTATTACTTATCATAAAAGTGCAATAAGCAATTGTCCAACACTTGAATTTGGATTCGAATATGCCTTGTAGCCCAAGTCAGCCCAAGTAGTTTAGACCAAAAGACAATGTTATTACCAATGATCTATAATTGGTATCAACCCAGAAGACAAAAAAAAAACCAATGCATACAATTATTTATGACAATGATGATGAAGACAAAATATTACCATAATAATGTAACCAAAATGTTATTAAATAAAAAGTCCTATTCTAACAACCTAACACAACGAGAAAAAAAATATGCCACAGGAGAATTTCTTGGTATATATTTCCTAGAAGCAATCATTAAAATAAGACGGGCAAAAAAAAACAAAACAAAACAAAACAAACAAACAAACAAAAAAGTCATAACCTGGCACAAAAAGTTCATCGCCTCTTTAATCACCTCTTCAAAGCTATCATTATCAAGCCACCCAAACTTCGTAACACAACACAGTAGTTGAATTAGGGATCTGACCACAAAAGGCGCCAACTCAGGATCCTCTACAGGATAGAAGTCAGTCCTAGAAAATTACTCCACAAGATATACATATGCATAAATATACACAAGCAAACAAGAATATTACAATTATCAAGACAAAGCTGCACAAACAAACCAATGAATCTCAAACCAACTATAGATGTTTAACCAATTAATCTAGATTGCCCACATGTATTCTTCTTCACTGTTCTATCTATGAGATAAGACTATCACATTCACAACAAAAATCGACAACACAGTAGATAAATCCAACCACGTAGTTTATTGATTAAAGGAACCACACGTTTGAATTCAATCGAATACCTAGGTACTATGCTCACAAATGTGTACTGTGCCCTAAGTGAGAATCATATAACATGTAAAAGAATATGTAATTCTAGCCTATAGAAATCATAAAGTATCAGCATTACACAATTGATGAAACAGAATTAGCATATACAATGAGTGCGATAAAAAATTTTGTGAAAATTACACCAAATACAAAGTATCGAGATAGAATTATCAGTTGGGGATTCAAATTCGCTAATCGGAACGGCACTTTCTTACTTGAAAAACGCACAAGCTCTATATTGTAAATTAAAAAGGAAGCGTTTGAGAGAGAGAGAGAGAGAGAGAGAGAGAGAGAGTATAAATAAATAATGAAGCAAATAACAAGCTTGTAAGTTTTACGATTACTGCCACAAACCACAGAATACATGCTAAAGATGGCCTTATGTTTGACCCCTCTACGTTTTTTTTCTCGAATAAACCCTCACTATTTATTTTCATTATGTTGATGAAATATAAATAAATATATAAAAATTTATATAATTTTATTAAATACATTTTCAGAATGAAATTTACTAAAATATTAAAAATTAGTAAAAAGGATAAACATATCAAAATAAAATAAATTGCTAACTTCTTGTTCTTATGACATGCATTCAGTCTATAATGGATTTTTTAACGTGCAAACAAAAAAATAAATTAACATTTTTTCTAACTATTTTTTTGTATTCATTAAAAAGATAAAAAAGGAAACACTCAAAAATAAAATTTGAATTATACATAAATCTATTAGTCATATAATTTTACAAAGTAAAAAAGAAAATAAATGTTATTTTGAGGGCATGCTATTTGTTAGTGACTGGAAACTCACACCGTGGATAACATTAGCTTGGTCAAATTTTGGAGCAAAGAGGTAAATCAAAATAAAAATTTACTCACGCATATTGCAAAAGATACCATCATCCAAATTATCATGCATATTGCAAAAGATAGAAAAACATAAAGTTATGAGGCTGCAGAAGTCATAAGCACAAATAGGATGATGAACATCAGGAAAGGGAAAAAAATGGAGAACACAACAGTAAAAGACCCAACCAGAAGCCTAGTATGTAGGTTAAGCTCCTCATTGACAGCCAATGCAATGTGTTTTGAATTTGTTACTGTCTCCTCCAATTTTTCAAACTCTTCTGGTTCTGCTTCGAATGATAGTATGCAACACAGATTACAGATGTACATACTCTAATCCCAGAAGCATAAAAAGTAACATGCATCCAAATAAGAATCACATACCTTTTATAATTTTCTGCTGAAAGCCAACAAGACCATGCTTGTCCAAAGCCAATTGTTCTATTCATTATGTCATCCTTTTTAAATTAGGCCCAAGCAAGCAATCTCTATTGTTGAAGCTGGGCATATTAAAGTTGCAGCCACCTGGTTGACTTTGGAACTCAAATGTTTTACCATGTCTTGTCGCAGATTCATCTCCTTTCCAGTTCTGACCAACTCCTTTCAATAGATTTACACTGCTCAAAGAAACCTGCTTCCTCAATTAAAAGATCAGATGCATATCTATGCTTGCCAACGAATAAACAAACATACGCACATACAGGTGTTGAAGAAATTTATTAAAATATTAAAAGTTTAGTAAAAAGGTTATACATATCAAAATAAAATAAACAGCTAACTTCTTGTTCATGAAGTTTATTCAATCTTTAAAGGGTTTTGTTGCGTGCAAACAAAAAAGAAAATTTAATATTCTCTCTAACTTTTTTTTTGTATCCTTTTTTATAGAAGGAAAAAAAAAACACTCAAAAACAAAATTTAAATTATAGATAAATCTACAAGTCATATAATTCTATAAAATAAAGTAAAACACTTACCAAAAAAAATAACTAAGTACGGATTTAGATTAGTTATCTGTTAGTGAATGGAGACTCACACCATATATAACATCTGGTTTGGTAAAATTTTAGAGCAAGAGAGGTAAATTCAAAATAAAAACTTAGTCATGCTTTATACAATTTCTAATATTAGTATCCAAGACAAATGTCAATGAGTCATGACAAACGAAGAGATCTACCATTCCAGGAACTTCAAATTCATGCTCAGTTATTTAGTTTAAGAAGTCTACAGAACCTATTTTCTCAAATATTCTAATACCAACAAATAGAAGTTGGTTTTTTAACATGGTTATCCCCTACTCTCAAGTTCTGGAGGTCAAAGTGTTAAAAATTTGGATGCTTTGGCACAAAACAAAGTGAAAGCTGCCATGCACAGGGATTCAAGGTTGATAAGAGTGCAACAATAGTAATGGTGCAACCTGTAGTTGGGTATCCGTTGAGTCCAACTTATCCTGCATACTGCAAAAGATGGAATAACATAAAGTTATGAGGCTGCAGAAGTCATAACCACAAATAGGATGATGAACATCAGAAAAAAGAAAAACAAATGGAGACCATATCAGTAAAAGACCCAACCAGAAGCCTAGTATAAATGTTATGTTTCTCACTGACTGCCAATGCAATGTGTTTTGTACTTGTTACTGTCTCCTCCAACTTTTCAAGATCTTCATCTTGTTCTGCTTTGAAAGATAGTATGTAACCCAGATTACAAATGTATATACTCTAATCCAAGTAGCATAAAAAGTAACATGCATCCAAGTAAGAATCACATACTGCTTTATATTTAGGCCCAAGCAAGTTATCTCTATTGTTGAAGCTGAACATGTTAAGAGTAGCAGCCATCTGGTTGACTTTGGAACTCGAATTTTTTAACGTGTCCTGAAATCGATTCATCTCTTTCCAGTTCTGTTCATCAGCAGAGGCAAGCTTTAATGAGGATGTCAGGATAATGGTTAGGGCTTTAATGAGGTTGTCAGGATAATGGTTAAGTGATTGAATTCACACCTTCCTAAAAATTTAAACTATCGGGAAAATCAGTATTCAACTTAATATCAAAGAAAATGGTCCTAAATTCAAATTCTATCTCCACTCAACCTCCCATTTGAAAATTTTCAAAATCCCACAGGTTGGACCTCAAGACTTTGGGC
This sequence comes from Castanopsis chinensis, assembly GCA_032878915.1. NCBI lineage: Eukaryota > Viridiplantae > Streptophyta > Magnoliopsida > Fagales > Fagaceae > Castanopsis > Castanopsis chinensis. The sequence continues at coordinate 11,048,802 of JAVQMG010000109.1, forward strand.
CCACACATTGGGGAGGGGGGGGGGGGAGGGGGGGAAGTATAAGGATAATGGTTAAGTGATTCTTTTCTTTCAATTTAAGCTTTTAGGAGAATCAGTAATTAATCAAAGGACAAGGTGAAAACAGTAAAAGAACAATTTGAATCTCTTAGAAAACAAGGTAACTGTTGCTTTATGAAAATTACTTACCTGCAATTACATGTTGCACCGATTTGGCTATCATATGAATATAAATTAAAACCAAAAATCCTACACCACTCAATCTCTAATAAATTTTCAAGACTTTAAATACTTTGGTGATGTCAGACTTTAATACCTGATACCAGAAAATAAGAATTTTGATGCAATGCTGGAGAAACACCACATAACAACTAACGGCAGGAATGCATCATGTAGACAACAACAGCATGTATGCAAGGACATTCGACGCAAGCAAGAGATGTCCTGCAGTCCATGAAGAGCTTGGAATTAAAAATTTTAAATACACTTACCAAAGCAAGAAAATAACAAATTCTTTCTCCCTTTCTAAGTATTGGTCATATGCCAATACTTAGAAAAACAAAATATTTAAAACTGACGCAACATAATATGGAGAAAAACAAAACAGTAATTAATTGGTCCAGAGACAAGAGATCTTCACCTTATCATGTAATTGAATCAATAAAGGTTATTTCACTTTAAAAATTAATTTTCTTAAGTTTTCCAAGTTGCAAAGTTGATTATAAAAATAAAATCAAAAAGAGTACATAAAATTTACATCACAATTGCATGATAATAAAGTTGAAAAAATGAAGTCAACACAAGTACAATCCAGTTTACCAACTCCACTTTGCAGGATTTCTTTGGTGCCTGTCATTAAATGAAACAGAAACTTCAATCATGTAGCATCATTTACAAAAAAATGATCACCTTATAGAGGAGCCTGGAATTAAACATTAGGGAACCGCTAAGAGTTAGTAAGGAAAAAAAAATCAACTCACATTTTGTGCTGAAAAGTTACTTTGCAGGATTTCTTTGGTCTGTAATTCAACCTCAAAGAAAGAATTTTCACTGAATGAACAGCTCATACAAATGAAAAAATGGGATCTGCTAACAGTTTAACATTTCACACTTTAAAAGCATAGAAGCAAAAACAAAGTAATGTTTTATCCAAAAGTTCCACTAAAAGAGAAAAGTAACTATATGCCAGAAAATCTAAGCGCAATCCACTAGATGAAATACAAGTAGATAACTCCCCTTATATAGTCTTCATTCACTTTCGTTTTTTTTTTTTTTTTCTTCAATATCTAAATTTATCAAAGTTGTAAACTCTTTTCTTAACAGTAAATGTTCAATTCATTTGTGACGAGATACGAGCTATTAAACTAAGTTAAAATCTCCACATCAATAGCCAAACACTCCAGGATCAAAACTAATCTCACCAGCAGATTCTATAAGCATCTAAACAGTCTCTTTACACAGAAAAATCTCATACAAGCATCTACTCCTGCTAATAAAAAATGCCTCTGCCAAAAATATATTATCAAGAAACAAATTCAACGCAGAGAAAAAATATCCCAAACAATCCATTAATCCAGACTGCAGCATAAACTATTTATGTAGCACATATATCAACACATATAATCTCTAATTAATATTCAAAATAGGTATTAACTTCTACACACAAAAAACCAATGAATCCTAAACCAACTATAGATCTTTAACTGACCAATCAAGATTGACCACATTTATTCTTCTTCACCATTCTATCCTATATAGTTGGGTTAATCGACAGTAATGTTGATTTTCATTAAATCGACAATACGGTCGATAAACCCAACCATATGGTTTCACAAAATCCCCTAATTTTTCCCAAAGTGAGAATCATATAATGAAATTGACATAGAAAAGTGTATAAACTTTTTTATCAGCACTATCATTATCTCAGGTAGAAACTTTACATAGACTACGAGGATGACCTTCGATCTTAACCTTCACCAACTTCTCTTTCTCTACGAACCCACTCAATAAAAATCAAAATCAGCCACATAATAAAACAACAAAAACACTTTCATTCATACAGAAATTTATACATACACATGGCGTACAAGACATTAATGGGGAAAATAAATAAATACCAAGCAGAGAATCAGAATCATTGGGAATATTATTGTCGTCCTCGTTGATTATCGATGGTTTTGCTTCTCCAACATCTATACAGTAAACTAATCAACATTTACTCCAAAACATTTCAAAAATATTTATGGGAAAAAAGTGAGGAGAGAGAAAGAGAGGAGTACCGACTACCTAGTGGAGGAGAATCGAAGTCGATAATCCCTGAGAATTGGGGAATATCATCATCATCTGCGAGAGACACAATATTCAATTATCAGGGTAGAATTCGAATAATTTATTAGAGAGAGAGTGAGACAGAGATGATAAGTGAGTATCAAAAGAGTGCTTGGAACGGAAAGGCCTTTGAGAAGACAGTAATGTTGATCGTTGAAACTCAGAAGTATCTTCCTGTGCCCTTCCTGTCCGCCATTTTTGAAGCATAGAAGAGAAGGAAGGAATATAAAAGCAAATTATGTGTGTCTTTCAAAAATGTACTTTCTGATGAGTGTCACTTATACTAGATAGAAATATCAGTTAAGGATATAAGGATAGTGAGCATGTTAAAAGCAGAACAACAAGTCACAAGAGAATCTGTAGAAGTTAAAATGAGAGAACAACAAGCAAACCTGTGTCAAGATATTCTCAATTAGACCTTTAAGGCATGCTTAAAAAGATCCAACAGGACAAATAAATGCGCTTGTATCAAAATTTAAAATAAAAGCCATATGGCTGTTGAAATGTATCTCCAAGAATGCGAAGTAGGCTTGAGCCAGCTGGAAAGAAACAAAGAGAAAGGACAAGAAAAGATTAGATCTGCGTGAAGCATGAATAATAAGAACGTTCTAAAATGGCTACTGGATTTTCTGTACATGATGTGAACTTTGACCAAGTGCATGCAAAATTTGTTGTCAAGAGTTTTAACCTTAAACAATCTTTATAATCGGGCAATTCAAATAATTCTTTCACTTATCCAGCTGCGGAAGAAGATAACATAAGATAGAAAGACACATACTAAAGCATCATTACAAAATGATCTAAATTCATGACTCATAAATGCACCATTCATTCAGTAAGACGAGATCAGGTATGTTACTTAGTCCTTAAGGACGTCTTGCTCTTAGGGTCACTCTCAGCAAATTTCTTTATTGATAAGTCACTCAGAAAATTTCAGGCCCTATACAGCCTCCATTGGTCAGGCCATGCTTCAAATGACCATAATCTGTTCAATTATAAGCTAAAAGCAACCCCCTTCACCTATAAATAGCTGCACAGCAAGTTTAATTAGGATATTTTCCGCAGTAATTCAGTAATTGAGGGGTCTAAGAGAATGTACCAGATCTTGAATCATACTCTGAAGCAGAACAAGTCCATGAAATCATTAATGCATCTCTTTGAGTACCTTATGACTGACACCAGTACTTATAAAGTCTTTCGGAACTTCTTCACGTTCTCATTGAGCTACTTCATTCTCTGCAATCATTACTCCTTATCATGCCCCCTCCCAAAACCCCTGTTCTTCCCCACAACAATCGTTAGCACTAAGAATTCAATTGGTCTTTTCTTTCCTTCCCTACTTATTTTCTGGTCGCTAAAATCTTCCAATGTCATGGGTTTTTTTGCCCTCTATCCTATCAACTAAAAAGTCTAAAATTTGGAACGGGTTAATCTGCTTCCATTCAAAATTATACATTGTTCAGGGCCCTGTGTGCAGGTTGGTTCAAGTAAGTTTAGCATCAATTTGTAATTAAAAAAGATGAACAATGAAACATCTCAGTGATGCAGGGAATCATCTATTGCAAAGGGGCAAAATCCTTGATACATAGGCTACAATCAGTTTGCTGACTTCTTGAAAAAGCAGTATGACATTAGGAGATTATGAATCAAAAGCCACTCTCAGATTATTCGGCACCAACTCGGCAATAAATTTCAACAATGGAGTTGTGACCTTTACCATGGTTTTCTGTCAAAAATTCCTTTGAACAAATGAAGGAGAATTCAAATTCATCTAATTTAAGATGCACTTGATGAGATGACTAGGTCAGTTTATACACCCCTGTAAATATCCAAATAAAACTATCCTTAATCTTGAACAAACAAGAAATAGAATCAGCTTCAGTTCCTTCTTCATGCTTTAATCCTTCATGACAAAAGCACCCTACCAAAAGTTCAATAGTATAAAATACATCCAGCCCAAAAAACAGAGTTCCCCATAAGCTCTGGAGTCGGGATGAATAATTGGTTAATGGACTACACCTTAGCCTCCTACATAGGTCAATGACCAGAAAAAGTGATTATTGTCTTATATTTTGCTCACAACCAGTCCAAAGCCCGGAAAATGAGGATCATAGTAGGTTGACAGTCAACATAAAATGTAGTCATCTTATTATGAATGGATCCTAACCTCTTTTAAGCAAGCCATATTAACTTTCCCGCGACGCAAAAAATAACATAAAAAAAATTTTTTAAAAAAAATGTAAATCCTAGTAGGCTATTAGTCAGGATCATGAAGACCATGAACATTATATAAAATGTTATTATATAAAAAGTCCTATACTAACAACCTATCACAACAAGAAAACAAATATGCCACAGGAAAATTTCATGGAATATATTTCCTAGAAGCAATCATTAAAATAAGAAGGGGGAAAAAAACAAAATCAAATAAAACAAAACAAACAAACAAAAAATGTAAAGAAAAAAAAAAGTCATCACCTAGCATAAAAAGTTCATCGCCTCTTTAATCACCTCTTTGAATCTATCATCATCAAGCCACCCAAACTTCGTAACACGACAAAGTAGTTGAATTAGGGATCCAACCACAAAAGGCTCCAACTCAGGTCCCTCTACAAGATAGAAGCCAGGCCTAGTTTCCTCCACAAGATATACAAATGCATAAATATCCACAAGCAAACAAGAATATTACAAATATCAAGACAAAACTGCACAAAAAAACCAATGAATCTTAAACCAATTAATCCAGATTGCCCACATGTATTCTTCTTCACTATTCTATCTATGAGATAAGACCATCACATTCACAACAAAAATCGACAACACAGTCATTAAATCCAACCACATAGTTTATTGATTAATAGAACCACACGATTGAATTCAATCAAATACCTAGGTACTATCGTCACAAATGTGTATTGTGCCCTAAGTGAGAATCATATAACATGTAAAAGAATATACAATTCTAGCCAATAGAAATCATAAAGTATCAGCATTACACAATTGATGAGCAGAATTAGAAAATACAACACAGTCGATAAATCCAACCATGTAGTATATTGATTAATGGAAACAATACGATTGAATTCAATCGAATACCTAGGTACGATCCTCACAAATGTGTATTGTGCCCTAAGTGAATCATATAACATGTAAAAGAATATGCAATTCTAGCCTATAGAAATCATATAGTATCAGCATTACACAATTGATGAAACAAAATTAGCAAATACATTGAGTGCAATAAAAGAAAATTGTGAAAATTACACCAAATACAATCAAAGAACCGAGATAGACTTATTGGTTCGGGATTCAAATTCACTAATCAAAACGATGGTTTCTTACTTGTAAAATGCCTAGGCCCTGTATTCAAAATTAAAAAGGAAGCATTCTGAGAGAGAGAGAGAGTGAGAGAGAGAGTATAAATAAATAATGAAGCAAATAGCAAGCTTGTAAGTTTTACGGTTACCCCCACAAACCACAGAATCTATGCTGAAGATGCCCTTTAAGATTAATCCATCTACTCTCTTTTTTTCTTAAATAAACCCGCAGTATTTATTTTCATCATCTCGGTAAAATATATATAAATTTTATATAATTTTATTAAATTTATTTACAAAATGAAATTTATTAAAATACTAAAAGTTTAGTAAAAAAGATAAACATATATAAAATAAAAATAAAAATAAAAAACAAATTCCTAACTCCTTGTCCTTGTGACGCATATTCAGTCTTTAATGGATTTTTTAACATGCGAACAAAAAATTAAAATAACATTTTTTCCCACTATTATTTTGTATTCTTTTTCTAAAAAGATAAAAAAAAAATTAAAACAAAAAAGGAAACACTCAAAAGTAAATTTTCAATTATACATAAATCTATTAGTCATATAATTTTACAAAGTAAGAAAATAAAATAAATGTTATTTTGAGGGCATGCTATTTGTTAGTGACTGGAAACTCACACCCTAGATAAAATCTGGTTTGGTCAAATTTTAGAGCAAGACAGGTAAATCAAAATAAAAATTTACTCGTGTTTTATACAAATTCTAATATTAGTATCCAAGACAAAGGACAACGAGTCTTGTTTTTCAATTTAGTTTAAGAAGTCTACAGAACCTATTTTCTCAGATTATTTTAATACCAAAAAATTGATGCTAGTACTTTAACATTGTTATGCCCTATGCTCAATTTCTGGAGGTCAAAGCATTAAAAAGTTGGATGCTTTGGCACAAAGCAAAGTAAACACGGCCATGCACAGGGACTCAAGGTTGATAAGAGTGCAACAGTAGTAACAGTGTAACCTGTCGGTGGGAATCCGATGAGTCCACATGCTGGTGTTATCATGAATATTGTAAAAGAAAGAAGAACATAAAGTTATGAGGCTGCAGAAGTCATAAGCACAAATAGGATGGTGAGCATCAAGAAAAGGAAAAAAATGGAGAACACATCAGTAAAAGACCCAACCAAAACCCTAGTATGTAGGTTAAGTTCCTCATTGACAGCCAATGCAATGTGTTTTGAATTTGTTACTGTCTCCTCCAATTTTTCAAAATCTTCTTCTGTTTCTGCTTCGAATGATAGTATGTAACACAGAATACAAATGTATATACTCTAATCCAAGAAGCATAAAAAGTAACCTGCATACAAGTAAGAACCACATACCTTTTATAATTTGCCGCTGAAAGCCAACAAGACCATGCATGTCAAAACCAATTGTTCTATTCATTATGTCACCCTGCTTTAAATTAGGCCCAAGCCAGCAATCTCTATTGTTGAAGCTGGACATATTAATAGTTGCAACCATCTGGTTGACTTTGGAACGCAAATGTTTTAGCATGTCTTGTCGCAGATTCATCTCTTTTCCAGTTCTGTTCATCAGCAGAGGCAAGCTTTAATGAGGTTGTCAGGATAATGGTTATGGTGCTAATGAGGTTGTCAGGATAACGGTTAAGTGGTTAAGTGAATCTTTTCTATCAATATAAGCTTTTGAGAGAATCGGTAATTAATCAAGGTCAAGGTGAAAACAAAAAAAGAACAATTAGCATCTCATAGAAAAGAAGGTAATTATAAAAATTACTTACCTAAAATTACATGTTGGACTCATTTGGTTAAAGTATGAATATAAATAAAAATAAAAATCCTAAACCATTAAATTTCCAGTAAATTTTCAACAATTTAAATACTTTGGTGAACTCAGACTTTCAAACCTGATACCAGAAAACATGAATTTTGATATGACGCTAGAGGAACACCGCATAAACCAACCACTACAAGAATGCATCATGTAGACAACAACAGCACATATGCAAGGACTTATGAAAAGAGTAAGAGATGTGCTGCAGTCCATCAAGAGCTTGGAATTAAAACTTTTAAAATACACTTACCAAAGCAAGAACATGATGAATTCTTTTTTTTTTTTGATAAGTAACATAGACGGTATATTGAAAGAAACAGCCCCGTACATAGGAAATGTACGATATAGGCAAAAACATCAAGAAGACAAAGTACAAAAATCAAGCAGCATAGGAAGGGAAGTACAAGAAAAAGAAGGTAAAACCAAACACCATTCGAGAAGAGTAAAAAAGAAAAAAGACTTAAACTCAAGACTAGACCGTTCACAATTCTCAAAACTTCTCGAATTCCGTTCCTGCCAAATACACCACATCAAACAGTGCGGCACAATCCTCCAAATGACTAAATTACTATGCCGCCTAAAAATTGCCCGACCAACTTTCCAACAAATACACTACCCTTCACGACATCACCCAGCAAATACCAAATAAGCAAAAGATCATACTCCACATCTCATAAGCGAAGGGACAGTGAAAGAGGAGATGATCTACAGATTCCCCACACCCTTTGCACATAAAACACCACTCAAAAACGACAAAGTGCCACTTCCAAAGATTATCTATGGTTAGAATCTTGCCTAGAGCCGCTGTCCAAGAGAAAAAAGCTACCCGAGGAAGAACCTTCGATTGCCACACCACTTTCCAAGGAAAGGGGATGCCAGTAGAGGGGGAAAGAGAATGATAATACCCACTCACCTTAAAACCTCGACTGCAAGCTGGCATCTAACAAAGATTGTCAACTCCAACACCCCGCACCTTAGTAGAATAAACCAAGACCAAAAACAAATCCAAAGAAAGAGACTCTTGATCATTCACTAAACGACGAAACTGAATGTCCCAAGAAACTCTCCCATTCGTGTAGCACATAACCTCAGAGATCGAAGCCTCCCTTGTCCTACTAATATTATACAAATCTGGGAACGCCTCCTTTAGAGGACGGTCCCTACACCACACATCATCCCAAAATTTCACATGAGTTCCATCACCCACATCAAACCGAAGGGACTTGAAGAAATTCAACCAGCCACTTCTAATGAACTTCCACAAACAAACACCATATGCCCCCGGCACAGTTTTGGTGCACCAACCACCCCACTCATTCCCATACTTTGCCCCAATAACCCTTCTCCAAAGGGCATCATTCTCCAAACCATAACGCCACAACCACTTGGCTAATAATGTAGAATTAAACCTTCTCAAGCACCGAATGCCTAACCCTCCATTCTTTCTCCATTTCTAAGAAAAAAACATAAGTTTACCCTCAAAAGAGAGCCTGCACATTGAGATATTATCAGCAACAGAATTAACGTGAGGTTTTATGGTAATAGTAAGTAGATTGTTTTTTTTGGGGGGGGGGGGGGGAAGGGAGGAAGGTTATTGCAGAGAGAATGGAGGGAGTAATATAGTGATCATGGTAGTATGAGCAGTGGACCAGTGGTGTGAATGGAGAAGGCAAGCAATAGTTAGTCAAAGTGGTTCAATGCGTAACTCCCTTTTGCTACACAAATGTGGTTTCAGACCAAAGATTCTAATAATGGGCAAGACAGTATAATTGGTAATATTTCCGAGACAGCATCTAACAGTTATTTTCTGCTTTCCATGGTATTTTCAGAATTTCCCTCACAGCAGAAAATAACAATTAATTTGTGTTTAAATAGATGAAATCAACATCTGGAAATTTGGACAAGAGAAACTATTCAACATGCATCCCAAGGTAACAAACATACTTCAATCAATTAGTTGTGTACAAGCACCACAGGCTCATTTTGAAAATAGCATGACCTCATATAGTGATAGGTACCAGTTATATCTATCACACAGAAATGGAATGAACGTAGTTCTATGAGGAAACTAGGCCTCCTAGATTAGAATAGTAGAGAAAGAGAGAGAGAGAGAGAACAAGATGGAAGAAGACAATCTGCTTAACATTTTCATTGATACCCTTTACATTCCTTTACAGCTGTTTATATACAATCACTCAGTACAATCTGACATTCCGTTATTCCCTAACTAACTCAAACTGCCCTTGGTTGTGAACAACAGCTAACTAACTGCTTACATCAGCTTCATCAGCACCTCCTCTGACAAACCCAACTAAAAGATGATAACTAAACCAACTAACTGATGATTTTAACTACTGCTATGCTATTGCAACACTTATTATATAGCGTCAATTTCCTCAATGACCAATAATGGCCAGTTTGGATTGAGAACATGCGTCTCAAGCAAACAAACATACTTGAATCAACCTCTAGAAATTGCACCAATTTCCGGCCAACTCTACTCCGCTCACCAAAAATCCAAACTAGCCCTAACAGAACAGCAAGTAGTGTATTAGTGTTAACTATACATTAAACAGAATCCTTTTAAAACTGAGGAGCCCTTACAACTTGCACCTACATTTCACGTCTTATTCTCTGTTTTTTTAACCTTAAAGATTAGCTAATGTATGTTTCCATTAGAAACATGGAAGTACATGAAACAATTTCTTTTGTGATGTGACTCAAGACACATTGCAGCTTATTTTCCTATAATGATACAAATTCCAATAAAAAACTTACATTGGCTGCGTATTAGAAAGCATTGACAGAAGTAACTACAGAGTCTCAAGTTTGGTCCATAATATTGTCATCTTTCCCCAAGCAGTTGACAAATTCCGCCATGTTTCTGGTCCAGATGGAAACAGTGAACTACTTCCAGCAATCACACCTTTGATATCCTCAGCTAATTTAGACACTTCATTGAATCCTCACATCCATGAATCAGAAGCAGATGTCATTGCAGTTGAACCAAAAAAGCATTGTCAGGTAATTGTGAATCTAATCATTTAGCTCTACCCAAAGCATAAATTGCTAGGTAATTATGAACTTAATCATTTAACTATTACTCTAACAATCCTCCCACGTGTGTGTAGGGGATTTAAACATTTTTTATTTTTTAAATGAGGTAGAGTGGGAGTTACCATGATAGATTACCACTTGTCCTAACAACATAAGCTACAAGGAAATGAAATGGTTAGATTATTTATTTAACCATTATTCTAACAGCATGAATGTGGTCATCAAAAAAATTCTATAAAAGAACAGAAATTATTAGCACCTTTGGTAGGAGGGACACTATAAATAAATTTTTATTAAAAGGGCAGTTGAGTTGGAGAAGAGCAAATAAAACACAATAACATGGATGGAAAAGAGCTGGAGGGAAACTATTCTTTTAAAATTTGACTTTAAAAAACCAGCCTAAAAATTGCTATCATTATGCTGATAAAACTGGTCTGGAATTCCAAAGGAAAGTCCTACTTAATAAAGGTATAAAATGACAAAATAACAAGGGCAGAAATTCTTCATCATACTATATGGCAGATAGTGAATAAAAACGTTAGCGGGTACAGAAAATAGAGGACACTAGGACAAATTGTTAGCAACATGAGAAAAGCATCAGTAGAAGTATACACAATTAGAAATGAGAGGTGTTCACCCATGACATTCAGATCTGGATGGTTTTACTATAGCATTCTTTCAATGCTGTTCGAGCATAGTGAAAAATGACATTATGGAGAGAAGAACAAGAAATGATAAAAATGCACCAGTACTAATCTCATCTGAACTATCATCAACCAATGTCCCCATAAAATCAAAAGATAAAAATTCAAGGATGGTGAAAGAGACAGTACCTAACACTTGCTACCATTTTTTTTTTTTTTTTGAGATTGGGGGGGGGGGGGGGGGTGATCAATAAAAAAAAATTGATATTCAATCAAATAAAACTTTTTAAAGAAAAAAAATACGAAGATAACATTCTAATATAAAAATCAGTGTATTACCATCACTTTAAGGTTGTGCATTGAAGGTAGAGATATCTGGAAAACCTGAAAAAGTGACTGATCCTCTATAGAAATAGCTATCTTACGTTGATGCATAGAAGGCAATCCAGAATTGGGCTGACAATTGATGAACCAAGATGACATATTTGTAATCAAAACATTGACCAAGGATCATTATCTATTATGGAAAAAAGAAGAAAAATTTAACTAACAGAATTTATACTAAAACCTGATCAGCAATTAAACCCGTGACCCAAATTAAAGAGAAACACAAGCTGCTCATTCAAACAGAAAGATAACAAGAAGATACATTCAGAGTCAAATGGAACTCTGCCTGTGTGATATTCTTAGTGTCCTAAACTTTATAAACAGCTGGTACCAAGTCCAAAGAAAAGTGGTTGGTGCAGTAAATTGATAGCTAGAATAAAACTAGTCAAAATGCATGAATGAGAATGTGAGAGAGTAATTTAACTCAAGAGAGTATATCCTTCACCGCAATATAATGACAGGAAAATATAAATATATATAGTCAACCATATATACTTAGGATTAATACTTGGTCAAGATGAGTTGAACTGAAACTGTAATAAAATGACTTCTATCAAATGGTATAAGGGGAATATCAAGACTATAACCAAGTAAGCAACCAAAATTCATCTTCATTATTATTTTCAGTAACATTAAGAACTACCTTGTCAAAGTAAAGCCCAGCCATCACCTCAACGCATTCATTTGACAAACTGGCTACAACTGAAAATAGAGGACATTAAATGCCCAATTCCAGAAGAAAAATTATCACATAACAGAAGATAGGGCACAATTAGTTCTTTGGAAATTCAAGCAATCCAACACTCTCAATCAGTCAAGAACAGCCAACCAGATGAAAAGACAAGGACCCAATGAATATCAGATAAGATGCAGATTGGATTTGAGACGACGAATCGGCCAAAGGAGGATCTGACCAACTCCTTTCAATATATTTACATTGCTCAAAGCAATCTGCTTTCTCAATTAAAAGATCACATACATATCTATGCTTGCAAACAAATACACATACATACACACATAAAGGTATTGAATAAATTTATTAAAATATTAAAAGTTTAGTAAAAAAGTTAAACATATCAAAATAAAATAAACTGCTAACTTCTTGTTCATATGACGCTTATTCAATCTTTAATGGGTTTTATCGCATGCAAACAAAAAAAAAATTAATAATTTCTTTAACTTTTTTTTTGTATCCTTTTTTATAAAAAAAAAAAAAAAAAAAAAAAAAAAAAAAAAAACACTCAAAAACAAAATTTATCTACCAGTCATAAAATTCTACAAAATATAAAATAAAGTTAAATCACTTACAAAAAAAAAAATATAAAAATAAATAACTAACTACTAAGTCTGGATTTAGATTAGTTATTTGTTAGCGAGTGGAGACTCACACCATCGATAACATCTGGTTTGGTAAAATTTTAGAGCAACAGAGGTAAATTCAAAATAAAAATTTATTCCTGTTTTATACAATTTCTAATATTAGTATCCAAGAAAAAGGTCAATGAGTCATGACAAACGAAGAGATCTACCATTCCTGGAACTTCAAATTCACCTTCGGTTATTTAGTTTAAAAAGTCTACAGAACCTATTTTCTCAAATTATTTTAATACCAAAACAATTGGCGTTGGTTTTTTAACATGGTCATGCCCAACACTCAATTTCTGGAGGTCAAAGTATTAAAAAGTTGAATGATTGGCACAAAACAAAGTGAAAGCTGCCATGCACAGGGAATCAAGGTTGATAAGAGAATAACAATATTAATGGCGTAACCTGTAGGTGGGAATCCCTTGAGTCCACATGCTGGTCCAAGTTATCGTGCATATTACAAAAGATGCAAAAACATAAAGTTATGAGGCTGCAGAAGTCATAAGCACAAATAGGATGGTGAACAACTGAACATCAGGAAAAACAAAAAACAATGGAGACCAAATCAGTAAAAGACCAAACCAGAAGCCTAGTATGCAGGCTAAGTTTCTCACTGACAGCCAATGAAATGTGCTTTGCACTTGTTACTGTCTCCTCCAATTTTTCAAGATCTTCATCTTGTTTTGCTTTGAATGATAGTATGTAGCTCAGATTACAAATGTATATACTCTAATCCAAGTAGCATAAAAAGTAACATACATCCAAGTAAGAATCACATACCTTTCATAATTTGCCACTGAAAGCCAACAAGACTATAATTGTTCAAGCAATTTGTTCTTTTCATGATGTCACCTTGCTTTATATTAGGCCCAAGCAAGCTCTCTCCACTGTTGAAGCTCGACATGTTAAGAGTAGCAGCCATCTGGTTGACTTTGGAACTCAAAACAACACATACTGTTTATGTAATGTTTTCTAATTTGTCCCTCCCTTTTATATTACTAATAACAAGTAGCAACCAGCCAACTCGGGCTTTGGTCTAAGTAGAAAAACAATTATATAATCGCCCAATGTCAAGTCCGAATCCAAATCTAGTTAGTCTATAACCAAGAAGTTTATAAATGACCTGGTAGTACATTATTGTAAAAGTTTGGTCCTAACTACTCCAAAAAGGAAAACAGAAGTAACATTCCACGTATTTTACAATGCTAAGGCAACCTCAAATCTTTTAAGTCAGACTGGCTACCATATATGAGATTACTATTTAATATAAACCTTGCAACTCCTAAGCTCCTAATAAAAAGATGTCATGTTAATCTTTATAAAAACATGTAAAAGAAGGGAAAAAAATGGATATAAAATGCGACAATTTCACACCATAAATACTGCATTTTCAAGTTGTACTGAAAGTATATGAACACTAAAAAAAAAAAGTCAACTTGGTTTAATAACGTACCTGACGGTGTAACCCACCCACTGTCTGTCAAATTTATCAAATGCCAAACACGAGCTCAAAATTCTACCAAACACGACATGATAAATATTGGGAGTCACAAAAAACAAATAATTTTTCTTTAAATTTTTATGGGTGAGCTTTCCCAAGGCCCCTGTTGCTTAGCTGGATAAAAATTCCAGAAATATATTTTTGGGAAAAGATAATTGGCTCAATAGTCTTGACTTATGTTTATGAAGCTTAAAGTAAATTCATCACATTTTCCATTAGCTACAAAAAAGAAAATAACCAAGGAATTTATTCTTAAGTAAGAAATTTCCACCAAATAAATAGCAGGGAAACAAAACATATCCAAAAAGAATCAACAATCAAAACATCAGGGTTATTGTTGGAATGGTTTGTTTGCAAGCAACAGTAATAATGACTTCTCTAATGAAATCAACAAGTATCTCCTCCCAAGAAAAAAGCCTACATTCCCCTTCCCCTACTTCCCTTCCCATCCCCTCCCTTCCAAGCTTAATTGTTGGTTTTCAATCATCACATTTAATTATCGTCGTCTTCGTGGACTATCGATGGCCTTGCTTCTCCTACTTCTATACAGTAAACTAATTAACATTTACTCTAAAACACTTCAAAAATATTTATGGGGAAAAAAGTGAGGCGAGAGAAAGAGAGGAATACCTACTACCGAGTGGAGGAGAATTGAAAAAGTGATCCCTGAGAATTGGGGAATACCATCATCATCTGCTAGAGACACAATATTCAATAATCAAGGAAAATTTTGAATAATTCCTTGGAGAGAGGGAGAGAGAGAGAGAGATGAAGGAGTGAGTATCGAAAGAGTGCTTGGAGGGGCGGAGAGGCCTTGGAGAAGATGGTAATGGCTATCGTTGAGGCTCAGTGGTGTCTTCCTGTGCCTTCTGTCCGGCATTTTTAAAGCAGAGAAGAGAAGAAATGAATAGAAAACCAAATTTAGTGTGCCGATTGAAAATAGACTTTCCGAATGAAGTGTTACTTTTATATTAGTTTTTTTCTAAAACTTTTGGCTGCTGAGTGTACTTTTTGCCGGTGAAGTGTTACTTTTTTCTAAAAATTTATTCATGCTTTATACAATTTCTAATATTAGTATCCAAGACAAATGTCAATGGGTCATGACAGACGAAGAGATCTACCATTCCAGGAACTTCAAATTCATGTTCAGTTATTTAGTTTAAAAAGTCTACAGAACCTATTTTCTCAAATTATTTTAATACCAAAAAGTTTGATGTTGATTTTTTAACATGGATATGCCCCACGCTCAATTTCTGGAGGTCAAAGTATTAAAATGATGGATGCATTGTCGCAAAACAAAGTGAATGCTGCCATGCACATGGATTCAAGGATGACAAGAGTGCAACAATAGTAATGGAGTAACCTGTAGGTGGGAATCCATTAAGTCCATATGCTGGTCCAAGTTATCCTGGATATTGCAAAAGATGGAAAAACATAAAGTTATAAGGCTGCAGAAGTCATAACCACAAATAGGATGGTGAACATCAAGAAAAAGAAAAAAAATGGAGAACACATCAGTAAAAGACCCAACCAGAAGCCTAGTGTGTAGGTTAAGTCTCTCACCGACTGCCAATGCAATGTGTTTTGTACTTGCTATTGTCTCCTCCAATTTTTCAAGATCTTCATTTTGTTCTACTTTGAATGATAGTATGTAACTCAGTACAAATGTATATACTCTAATCCAAGTAGCATGACAAGTAACATGCATCCAACTAAGAATGACATACCTTTCATAATTTGCCACTCAAAGCCAACTAGACCATGATTGTTCAAGCCATTTGTTCTGCTTATGATGTCACCCTGCCTTATATTAGGCCCAAGCAAGCTATCTCTATTGTTGAAGCAGGACAAGTTAAGAGTAGAAGCAATCTGGTTGACTTTGGAACTCAAATTTTTTCAATTTAGTTTAAGAAGTCTACAGAACCTATTTTCTCAAATTATTTTAATACGAAAAAATTGATGTTGCATTTTTAACATGGTTATGCCCCACGCTCAATTTCTGGAGGTCAAAATATTAAAAAGTTAGACGCTTGGCGCAAAACAAAGTGAACGCTGCCATGCACAGGGATTCAAGGTTGGTAAGAGTGCAATATAGTAATGGTGCAACCTGTAGGTGGGAATCCGTTGAGTCCACATGCGGGTCCAAGTTTCCTGCATATTGCAAACGATGCAAAAACATAAAGTTATGAGGCTGCAAAAGTCATAACCACAAATAGGATGGTGAACATCAGAAAAAGGAAAAAAACAACAGAGACCACATCAGTAAAAGACCAAACCAGAATCCTAGTATGTAGGCTAAGTTTCTCATTGACTGCCAATGAAATGTGTTTTGTACTTGTTACTGTCTCCTCCAATTTTTCAAGATCTTCATCTTGTTCTGCTTTGAATGATAGTATGTAGCTCAAATTACAAATGTATATACTCTAATCCAAGTAGCATAAAAAGTAACATGCATCCAAGTAAGAATCACATACCTTTCATAATTTGCCACTGAAAGCCAAGAAGACCATGGTTGTTCAAGCCATTTGTTCTGTTCAAGATGTCACCTTGCTTTATATTGGGCCCAAGCAAGCTATCTCTATTGTTGGAGCTAGACACATTAAGAGTAGCGGCCATCTGGTTCAATAACATACCTGACTAAAAAAAAAATAGTCAACTTGGTTCAATAACATACCTGACTGTGTAACCCACCCACTGTCTGTCACATTTATCAAATGCCAAACACGAGCTGAAAGTTCTGCCAAACACAACATGATTAGTATTAAGAGTTACAGAAAACAAATAAATGGGTGAGCTTTCCCAAGGCCCCTATTGCTTAGCTGAATAAAAATTCCAGAAATATGTTTTTGGGAAAAGATCATTGGCTCAATAGTCTTGACTTATGTTTATGAAGCTTTAAGTAAATTCATCAAATATTTTCCATTAGATACAAAAAGGAAAATAAGCAAGGAATTTATTCTGAAGTAAGAAATTTCCACCAAATAAATAGCAGGGAAACAAAACATCTCGAAAAAGAATCAACAATCAAAACATCAGGGTTATTGTTGGAATGGTTTGTTTGCAAGCATACAGTAAGAATGACTTCTCTAATGAAATCAACAGTATCTCCACACATTTTCCTACATCCCCCTTCCCCTACTTCCCTTGCCATCCTCTCCCGTTCAGGCTTAATTGTTGGTTTTAATCATCGCAATTAACAAAAGCTAAACTATATAATTTTAATGCTAACTAGTTTTAATTATAAAACATATGGAATCTTTCCAAGGAAGACCCCTTTGGACTTGCCCATTAACATGAAAAGAAAGACAAGGAAATAGCACCAGTGTACCGGAGGTGCATCTAAACTATTTAAAAGTAGAACAATCAAGAAGATCCAAAAACTAAATAACAAATGACCACCAATAGTAGCCATCCAATCGCACAAAGTGCACAGAAAAATTAACTTCATTCCAACACAGGTTGTTCAATGCCTTTGAATGTCCGGTAATTCCTTTCCTTCCAAATGAACCATGTGACAGAAGACGAAACAGTTGGAAATGCACTTCTGTCAAAAACCCAACTTTTCATGTGTCAGCAAAATTAAAAGGACTCAAAAAATTGTGACAAGCCAATAGTATGATTAAAAACGTTGCAATTTTTCCTTGAGTTATATATATATATATATATAAGTTGGAGTTCTGTGGCGTTTCTTTTAATATTAAGAGGTTTGATTAAAAGTACTCAATATAAGATCTGCTTTGTAGATAGGCAGGAGATACAATGACTAGGAATGACAAATATTAAATATTTTTCATTTGCTTGCTTCTCCAATTTTCATCCTAATCAAGCAAGAACTAGCACATACTCAGTTACAACTCGTCTTCCGCAAGGGGAGACAATCAGAAGACAAGCATAATGATGTCCACAAGCATTGCTGCCCATAATCATTTTGCTAAGTAAAAACTTACCATAGCCTGGGATACATGAAAGAAAAGAATTAAAAATAGCAAAATCTCAACCAACATATTATTAAATGTGACAAAAATTTAAATCGTCTAGCATCATTTATAAAAAATGATCACCTTATAGAGGAGCCTGGAATTAAACATTAGGGAACTGCTAAGAGTTGTTAGCAAGGAAAAAAAAATCAATTCACATTTTGTGCAGAAATGTTACTTTGCAAGATTTCTTTGGTTACTGTAATTCAACCTCAAAGAAAGAATTTTCACCAAACGAACTGCTGAAACAAATGAAAAAAGAGATCTGCTAACAGTTTAACATTTCACACTTTGGAAACCAATATGAAAGATCGTAGTAACATATAATATAAAGAATATAACTTATAATACCACAAAAAATAACACTAAAATTTAAATAAGTTAAGTTTGATCCCAAAACTAACAAAAGATTAAATCATAACTAAATTATTTTCACTAAAAAATACAAATAGTCAGATATGGTCCCACAACAAAACAAAACAAATTAATCATTAACTTAAAAACAATTGTCAATTTGATCACTACACAAGAATTAAGAACACAAGAACCGACTTTAGGTTAGACTACACAAAATAATAAAGATGTGCTTATGATAAAATATTTATAAAGCTTTTAAAGGATATCTTACGATAAAAAGATAAGAGCAAATTAAAACACAATAACATAGATGGAGGAGAGCTGGAGGGAAACTAGTCTTTTAAAATTTGACTACAAAAAACCAGCCCAAAAATTGCAATCATTATGCTGATAAAACTTGTATCGAATTCCTATGGAAAGTCTTCCTTAATAAGGGGATAAAATGACAAAATAACAAGGGCAGAAATTCTTCATCATACAATATGGCAGATAGTGAATAAAAAAATTAGCGAGTACATAAAAAAGAGGAAACTTGGACAGATAGTTAGCAATATGAGAAAAGCATGAATAGAAGTATACACAATTAGAAATGAGAGGTGTTCACCAATGGCATTCAGATCGGGATGGTTTTACTATAGCATTCTTTCAAGCTGTTGGAGCATAGTGAAAAAATGACATTATGGAAAGAGCAACAAGAAATAATTGCAGAGCTGGAGGCACAGGAGAATAATTCAAACTCAGTCCCAAAA
Source organism: Castanopsis chinensis (assembly GCA_032878915.1). NCBI lineage: Eukaryota > Viridiplantae > Streptophyta > Magnoliopsida > Fagales > Fagaceae > Castanopsis > Castanopsis chinensis. The sequence goes on from JAVQMG010000109.1 coordinate 11,068,297, forward strand.
ATGCAAAATTTGGTAATTTAGTAGAACCCTGATAATTTCATTTTGGTCCATATTTTAGGGTCAAAATGTAACAATTAAACATTATGGAAAGAGCAACAAGAAATAATTGCAGAGCTGGAGGCACAGGAGAATAATTGAAACATAGTCCCAAAAATGCAAAATTTGGTAATGTAGTAGAACCCTGATAATTTCATTAAAATCCATATTTTGGGGGGTCAAAAAGTAACAATTAAATGTTCATCATCCGTGAACACCTCATTCAAGCATACCACTATGTGATAGTGAATGGGATTTAAAATGTCAAAAATTAGTCATAATGAATTGACAACAACAAAAGTTTAATTACATATCAACAAAAGTATTATAAAGAGAGTAAAATTAGATACAGCAATAGGAAACAGCATAAAGAACATATCTCTCCAGGACACCTTTAAAAAAATTATTAAGAAAAAGGTTACCTTACAAAAGGGATATAATAAATATGAACCTATTTCGAAAAATGGCTGTGAGTGATTGCATTATAATCCAAAAAATTTTGAAGTGTTGAGGGATCCTGAATAACTGCCCCCAAAAAATTGGAATATGTACTCCGCAAGCCAACAATAGTTTTCACTAAAAAGTATCAAAATAGAAAAACCATAAAAGGCTAATGAGTTATATCAAGATCATTTGCCTCAAAAAATGTTAAATGCACCAGTACTAATCTCATCTGAACTTTCATCAAACGATGTCCGCATAAAATCAAATGATAAAAATTCAAGGATAGTGAAAGGGACAGTTCCTGCAAGGGGGGGACAGGGGGTGGTCAACAAAAAATAAATTGATACTAAAATCAAATAAAACTTTTTAGAAAAAAAATACAAAGATCGCAATCTAATATAAAAATCATTATATTTTCATAACTTTTAAGTTGGTGGAGATATCTGGAAAACCTGAAAAAGTGACTGATCCTTGAGAGAAATAGCTATCTTACATTGAAGCATAGGAGGCCATCCAGAATTGGGCTGACAATTGATGAACCAAGATGACATATTTGTAATCAAAACATTGACCAAGAATCATTATCTATGATGGAAAAAAGAAGAAAAATTTGAATAAAAGAATTTATACTAAAACCTGATCAGCAACTAAACCCGTGACCCTAATAATACAAAAATCTATGACTCTACAAAATATAAAATAAAGTTATATACTTACAAAAAAAAAACATAACTAGCTACTTAGTATGGATTTAGATTAGTTATATGTTAATGAATGGAGACCCACACCATAGATAACAAGTGGTTTGGTAAAATTTTAGAGCAAGAGGGGTAAATTCAAAATAAAAATTTATTCATGATATATACAATTTCTAATATTAGTATCCAACACAAATGTCAACGAGTCATGACAAACGAAGAGATCTACCATTCCAGGAACTTCAAATTAAAAAACAGATTCAGAAAATTTACAGCACAATTGCATTCACAAATAAAGTAGAACAAACAAAGTCAACACAAGTATAATCCAGTTTACCAACTCCACTTTGCAGGATTTCTTTCGTGCCCATCATTAAATGAGACAAAAACTTCAATCATGTAGCGTCATTTATAAAAATTAAAAAAAAAAAATGATCATCTTATAGACGAGCCTGGAATTAAACATTAGGGAACTGCTAAGAGTTAGTAAGGAAAAAAAAAACATCAACTCACATTTTGAGCAGAAAAGTTAATTTGCAGGATTTCTTTGGTGACTGTAATTCAACCTCAAAGAAAGAATTTTCACCAAATGAACTGCTGAAACAAATGAAAAATGGGATCTGCTAACAGTTTAACATTTCACACTATAAAAGCACAGAAGCAAAAGCAAAGTAATGTATTATCTAAAAGTACCACCAAAAGAGAATAGTAACTATATGCCAGAAAATCTAAGCACATTCCACCAGATGAAATCCAAATAGATAACTCCCCTTATATAGTCCCATCCACTTTCGTTTTTTTTTTTTTTTTCTTCATTGTCTAAATTTATCAAACTTGTAAACTTTTTTCTTAACAGTAAATGTTCATTTCATTTGTGACGAGATACGAGATATTAAACTAAGTTAAAATCTCCACATCAATAGCCAAACACTCCAGGATGAAAACTAATCTCACCAGCAGATTCTATAAGCATCTAAACAGTCTCTTTACATGGAAAAATCTCATACAAGCATCTACTCCTGCTAATAAAAAAAGCCTCTGTTAAAAATATATTATAAAGAAACAAATTCAACGCAGAGAAAAAATATTCCAAACAATCCATTAATCCAATTTGCAGCATAAACTATTTATGTAGCAAATATATTAACACATATAATCTCTAATTAAAATTCAAAATAGGTATTAATTTCTGCACACAACAAAACAATGAATCTTAAACCAACTATAGATCTTTAACCGACCAATCGAGATTGACCACATTTATTCTTCTTCACCATTCTATCCTATATAGTTGGGTTAATCGACGGTAATGTTGATTTTCATTAAATCGACAAGACAGTCGATAAGACCAACCATATAGCTTCACAAAATCCCCTAATTTTTCCCTAAGTGAGAATCATATAATGAAATTGACTTGGAAAAGTGTATAAAAATCAAAATCAACCAAATAATAAAACAACAAAAACAGTTTCATTCATACGGAAATTTATACATACACATGGCGTACAAGAAAAAAAGGGGAAAATAAATAAATACCGAGCAAAGAATCAGAATCATCGGGAACATTATCGTCGTCTTTGTTGACTATTCGATGGCTTTGATTCTCCTAATCTATACAGTAAACTAATCAACATTTACTCTAAAACATTTCAAAAACATTTATGGGGAAAAAAAGTTAGGAGAGAGAAAGAGAGGAGTACCGACTACCGAGTGGAGGAGAATCAAAATCGGTGATCCCTGAGAATTGGGAAATACTATCATCGTCTGCGAGAGACACAATATTCAATAATCAGGGTAAATTTTGAATAATTTATTAGAGAGAGAGAGAGAGAGATGAAGGAGTGAGTATCGAAAGTGTGCTTGGAGAAGCGGAGAGGCCTTGGAGAAGACGGTAATGGCGATCGTTGAGGCTCAGTGGTGTCTTCCTGTGCCCTTTCTGTCCGCCATTTTTGAAGCAGAGAAAGAGAAGGAAGGAATATAAAAGCAAATTCTGTGTCTTTTGAAAGTGAAAGTGTACTGTCTGACTGAAGTGTCACTTTTATACTAGTTTTTTTCTAAAAAAAATTTGCTGCTGAGTATACTTGTACCTTTCTGTTGCTGCTGAGTTCGCTTGTACCTTATAAAATTCAAAAAATAAAAAGGGCGGAAAGAATAAGATTTTAAAAAGATATATATAAAAGCTAAGGGCATGTTTGGTACGTGTATTCAAACACATATTTTTAGTTTTTAAACAATATTATACTTATTTTCACACATTTTTCATCTACATATATTTTCAAAAAAATTGAAAAGTATTATATATATACATACTAAACGGACCCTAAATGATCAAATGGTATTCTTTCTCTATACTTCACCAAAATAAAAAATAAAAAGAGATAACATCTGCTTAAAGAGCTTGCTACATGCTAGAAGAAAATCATCCACCTGATATTGAGGCCTTGTACTTTGATAGTTGCAATCTATTGAGGCCTTGTACTTTGATGTTGCAATTCTATGAATGAATGATTTTGGTTTTGCCTTCAAAAAGAAAAAACAAAAAGACTTTGTTACATTTTTCAATCACAAAAATATCTACAAGTGTGATGATATTTACATAAAAAAAATTTATCTCACCTACATACGCACAAACTTCATCACACTCATAAGTATTTTTGTGATTGAAAAATGTAATAGCTTCAAATAATGATGAATGAAAACTATTAGTCTTTAAAATAAACAAATAAATAGAAGAATCGTTGATCACGTGCTTTTTTTTTATTTTTTGGTGAAGTATAGAATCATTTAAAATAATTCGCATATCCAAATTTTTATTTACACATCTTTCCTCAATTAGTTATAAATTTTTTTAAGAATATAATTATGATTTATTTATGATAGTTATCAACTTATTTTTAATCCTAAAATTCAATCACTTACTACACATTCATAACAAAAGTTAAAAAGAGCTTAAATTCTGGATTTAGTAAGATTTAGCAACTACATAAAAATTGCACGTGACATTTTTGATGTGGTATTAAATTAGTAATTATAAAAAATAAAAATAAATTGATGTGGTAGTAAATTAGTAATTATCAAAAAATAGTAAATTGAATCCCACGTAAAATTACACAATGATAAATATAGTTTCTTTTACAAAAAGATTTTATTTTTACTTTTAAAGAATTACTAACATACCTAATAACTCAAAAATTCTAAATTTGTTTGATTTCAAATATAAAATAAATAAATAAAAAAGTAATAATTTTAGGGGCAGCACATAGTGCTGTCCAAAATCTTAATGGAAAGTGTGGATGCTTAGCTCATATATTCTCAATGTTTGTACAACCCCTAATTTTGTCATTGTTGGACATAAAACAAGTAAAACTTTTTCATGAGTTCGAAAAAATTATTTTATTTCTCCTTTTTTTTTTATCTTGATGACTTCTGGATGATATAATAAATCATAAAATTGTGTAATGCATGGAAAAGTTAAATCATTATATAAAGAGTCAATCAGAAAATTTATAGAAAAGAACATATGTAATTCAATTAGAATATTTTTTTAGAGAAAATCAAATCTAATCTAATTAAAATTTTTTTACCGGTTAAGTTACTTTAAGTTACGGTACTGGTAATTTAAAAACCAATTTTAATAACATATACCATAATCTTGACATGTAAAAGTGTGTGTTTTCAACTTATGTGGCAAAATTAATTAGAATAAGTCAAAAAAAAATAAAAAACTTTTGTATTGTATTATATTAGGAAATATCCCTACAGTGTAAAGAAAATTTAACAAGATATATATTTTTTTAATATAAAATTTAATAATCAAGTTAATTATTAAAATTTATTTATTATGATTAGTGATGTGCATGGTTTAAAGTTGAAGAGTTTTTTCCAACACAACATGATCTCGTTGAGATGATAAATTAATTCCCAAGCCAATTCAACCAACATAGGTTGGGTTGGGTTAGGTAATGAGTTGTGCTTACATGTTTCATGCGTTGTCAAAAAATGAGTTTTCATCAAGTATTCAATTATATTTCAACAAATTATTACAATTCATATAATATGCTTTAATTATATTCAAAAAATTCAAATTCATCCAAACCTACTCTCAGAATACCAAAATCAAACTAACTAAAAAACATTAAAATAAGGGTAATCAAGCAAAGTTATATACACAGTGGGTTGGGTTGGTTTGGCTCATATGAGTTGAAAAAACTATCAACTCGAGGCAAGGCTCAAAATAAAATTTTAACCCACAAAGATCAACTTGAGGTGTTAGGTTGGTTTGGTTGGGTCAGTATTCTCAAATTGGTAAGTTTGATGCATACTCTTAATTATAATTGTGTTTGTATATAGAATTACGTATGGCGAAATTCAAATGTAGTGCATAATATCGGATGTTTTATAGGGCATTATTATTATATGAAAAGAATCCTAATAAAATTTAAACTCCTTAGAAAAAATACATATTAGAACAATAACGTGGAAAATGTGCATTTGTCAGTAATACACACACACATATTGTATTCTTTATAATTCCTATTCTTATTCCTATGTGATGCGGGAGACGCAAGAAGATTTTTATATAGTATTATTTATGTTTACAAGTCAATTGTATTTTCTATGTTTTAGGTCCTAGTAGTTTATTAGACTATTAATATTTTAATTTGGAAGCAAGATTATTTTTGTACTAAGGCAATTAGGGTTTTTTAGCCAATTAAAACTAGAGTTTAGTAATCATTTATAAGCAACATATTGTACTTCTTGAGGAGATAGTTGATATTTTGATCAATAAAAAAAATAGTCGTTTGGTCTTTCTTTTGGTCTGATGCTGACTCCAGGTTTACCCTAAATGCTAACTCCTAATAGTTTCCCCGCTTGATGCTGACTCCAGGCTAGGCCTAGGTGCTGACTCCTAGGTTATATCCCTTTATTTTATTGTTGTTTCAATTTTGTTCTAATTGTCCTACCTCAATTTTGGTATCAGAGCAAACACCGATCTGTTAAAGCACCACAACAGGAAAAAGCCAAAAAATATCACATAAAAATAAATCCAATTACAACCGTGTTTTCCACCAGCAGAAAGTTGTCTTTGTCATTTTTCTACTTAGTACCAAAAAGTTGTCCTATGGTTGTGTAACCGAACAGAAAACCAAACATTCAAGCCAACCAGAAACCTCAACCCTAAACCCACAATCAAGTCCCCAAATTCCTACAACTACAAAGACAACGAAAGAAGAGAGGAAAGAGCCCATCGCTGCTGTCGCACCACAACACCGCCAAAAAAAAAAAAAGCCCACAATCGAATCTGGTCGAATTCTTTCATGAAGTTTGCTTCGCAGGCTACCACCATCCCTTTCTAGATGTTGCGCCGATATCGCCCTCACTTGCCCAGTGCCACCGCCGCTGTCGCAATCCCATCAACTACCTCATAAGGTAATCATAACCAAGTTTTTTGTTTTATTAAAAAAAACCAGCACATTTGTCTCTCAAATTTTTACTAAACTCATTAGCCACTCAAACACAATTTTACCCAGCCCAAATAAAGAACCCAACACAGCCCATTATAAATTTAGCTCAATCCAATAAATCAACACCCAATTAAAATAAAAAATTAAAATAAAAAATCATCCTATTGCAAAACCCACAGCCCGATCCTTTTAACAAGCCTTAAGCCCAACTTATACAACACCAGTTTTCTTTTAAAAGTAGAAAACTCGGCCCCCACACCAAAACAAAAAAAAAAAATCAAAACATCAGTTTCAACTTTCAATCTACGTGTTTTGTGCCCCTAAGTTTGAGCTTAAAAAAAAAAGACTTCCTTTCATAGTGAACTTAAGAAGCAGCTTAAGGAGGCTAGGAATAAACTCCTTAACCCTCCTTCCTCCATTGATGACCTCCTTACTCTTCTTGATGAAGTTGAAAATTTGTTAGCATACATGGAGCAAGTACCATCCAAATCAGTGCGAGGTGCACTTTTTCCCTCAGTAAAGACTTTGATCAATAATAAACTTTTGAGACATGCTGAAATGGATGTGAAGGTTTCAATTGTATCTTGCATTATTGAGATTACAAGAATAATAGCACCAGATGCCCCATATAAGGATGAGCAAATGAAAGAAATATTTCAGTTGATTGTGGCAGCATTTGAAAATATGTCTCATGTATCTACTCGCTCTTATAAGAAGGTGACTTCAATTCTTGATACCATTGCATTGGTTGTTGAGATGTTTCAAAGTTTATTGAAGATGATTAGGTCCAACCATCCACCTACTGTGCTTTTAACCATGAAAACAATTATGAGTCTGGTCATAAATGAAAGTGAAGACATTTCCTTGTATCTTCTTAGTTCACTTTTTGCTATTGTAAGAAAGGCAAATCAAAATGTTTCACTTATTTCGTGGACATTGGGGGAGCAAATAATCACTAAGATTAATGCCTAGTTAGAAAAGATAATGGCACCCACTCAAAAACTACCCAGCAAGCTTGAGGGTGCACATGATGTGAAAGTTGAAGTTCTTAAACTTGTTTCTGATTAACCCTCCACAATCCTTGAAGATCTACATCTTGGTGAAGTCGAAGAGGTTAAAACCGCAGTGCTTCCTATGGTTCAAGACGAGATTATACTGATTCCACACATTAATTTTGTTATTCCAAATGAGTTTGATGTGCTGAAATTCAAGGTTTTTCTTTTCCTTGTGCTCCGTAAGGTGATTTCAGACTTGAAGCAAGTGTTACTTGTCAGCATTCTAATCCTTCAATGCTTTAAAACTTGAGGTTAAGTTTTCTCCAACCAGAGGAGAATGATGCGGGAGACGCAATAAGATTTTTATTAAGTATTATTTATGTTTGCAAGTCAATTGTATTTTTTATGTTTTAGATCCTAGTAATTTATTAGACTATTAATATTTTAATTTGGAAGCAAGGTTATTTTCGTAATAAGACAATTAAGGTTTCCTACCCAATTCAAATTAAGGTTTAATAATCCTTTATAAGTAACCTATTGTACTATTTGAGGAGATAGTTGATATTTTGATGAATAAAAAAAAAAAAAAAGGTTGCTTGGACTTTCTTTTGGTCTAGTGTTGATTCCAAGTCTACCCTAGGTGCTGACTTCTAGTAGTTTCCCCGCTTAGTGCTGACTCCAAGCCAGGCCTAGGTGCTAACTCCTAGGTCATATCCCTTCATTTTATTGTTGTTTCAATTTTGTTCTAGTTGTCCTATGTCACCATGTTATCACCATTGCAGTTTATCAAATATGTCTTTAGAAATGAGAAATCTCAAAGCGTTTAAATCTGAACTCAAGAGTCTGTGAATATGTCAAAGACAAAAACTACAACCAAAAGTCCCATATCTGTATGGAACAAACATTTTTTTTTCCTGGAAAGGAACAAACATTTAAGAAATAAAAACAAAAAGATAGGTATCGCCAACTCATCAACACTTTCATTTTCATTTTCATTTTAGTCAATGATATTTATTCATAAGTATTAACGTTTAACAAAAAAGGAAAAAAAAAGTTTTTTAAACATGAAAATGTTTTTTTAAACATATTTTCTCTCACAACTCTTTTTCATTTTTTTTTTCTATTATCAACTTGACCTCTCTCTCTCTCTCTCTCTCTCTCTAACAAGCACACATAAATAATAGGTACCACCATAAATTTAATTAAGGCAAAAATACCATTTTGGTTTCTATAATTTGGGGTCATAAACAATTTGGTCTTTACATTTTGGTAGCGGTCAATTTGGTCCCTGTTATTTTCAATTTACAATCAATTTAGTCCCTACCATTAACTCACTAACATAAAATGCCTACGTGGCAAACAAATTGCATTGTTGGCATATCTAATATTAAAATATTAAATAAAATGCTGATGTGTCTGAATCTTAGTGGCCATGTTAGCACTTATTTATAATAATAATTTACCATTTTTTTCCATTCTTTATTTTTTTTTCTTACAATTTCTTTAATAAAAATAAAAAAACTAAAAACTAAAGAGAGCCCTTCATCTCTCTCAGTCTCCTCAATCTCCTCCTCAATCTCCATCTCTCAATTTCTTCAAATCAACCATCTATTCTTACATGTCAAAAATTAAAACCAAAAAGCCCACTTGTCTCCTAAAGAAAAAGAGCACAATCAATTCTTCCTAGTTATCTCCCTTTTCTCAACCCACTCTCTCAAACAAAATTAGACTAAAAAATTCCACCATCAACTGACACCTTCATCCCAAAAGCTAACCATTCAAAACCCACAAGCCCTCCATCAACCGAAGGCCCCAAACTAACAACTGAAACCCATCCCCAATCTATTGGGTATAAACCCATCCCAAAAGCATTGCTTGGTGTTTGGAGTTTACTTACAGTTTAGTGCCACAATGTTGTATGACGAATCTACTGGGTAAAGATACTTTATTTGGTTGTGGGTTTGGTTGGGGTTGATTTGGCTTGCTTGTAGAGTCCACTGAAGGTAGAATCTTTGTTAAAATAATACTTACAATAATTGTAGAACCATCTAAAAATCATAATTTTTGTTATAATTGTCCATGTGTAAATTATGAGTAGTAAAAAGAAAAAGAGATAGATTTATATTAAAGTGATAAATAGTCATTTACATAAGATTGCTGTAACAGTTGTGACTATTTACTTGGTAGTAAAATTACTTATATACTTATGTACAAAGAATTTGACAAGATTATTTTTAGGCGTAAATGCACTTTTAGTCCCTACATTTTGACATTTTTTTCATTTTAATCCTTATATTTTATTTTTACCACTTTTAGTTTCTAAACCAATTAACGCGTGTTATTTTCATCATTTTCCGTTAGTCAATCGACGGAAGTTGCTGAGGTGGCTACCGGAGAAATTCAAATATTATAAAAAATGCCACGTCATCATGACACATCAGCATATAAATTTAAAAAATATATATTAATTTTAACAAAATTAAAAAACATAAAAAGAAAATTTAAAACATAAAAATGCATCATATTTGAATAAAAATAACCAAGAAGATGAACCAGATTACAGGAACACAAGAACATGAACCCAAATAATAAAAACACAAGAATACGAACCCAGAGCATAACAGCACAAACTCATATAACAAGAACAATAATCAAAGAATTAAAAACTAAAAGTGGAAAGGAGAGTTTTCCGTCGGTTGCTCTTTTTTGCTGAACCAAATCTCATTGCTCTTTTCTTCTATGGAAATTATTATAACATCATATCAGACATATTGAAGCAAACCTCAAATCATAAATTTACACCCACAGCAACACAAACAACAAAATTTAAGAAAATTTCAAACCAAAATCCACCATACCCATTGATTCACATAATCCAAATACATTTAAAATCAAAATCCAACATCAGATTTTAACAACCAAATCTAAATCCCTAAACCCAAGAGAAAAAGAAGAAGAAGAAGAAAGTGAATAAGCCATAGCCGTAAATCACTGCTATCACTGGTGGCGGTTGTGGTTCGTTGTGGTTCAGCTGCGGCTAACCTCAGTGCAAAGCAAAACTACAGTGATATCAGAAAGGCCTTTACGAGCAAAATCGCGATGGCAGTGCCGCTGAGATGATCAAGGTCCGGCCATGGAAGCTTTGAGGGAGGGAGAGAGGGTGTAATGTGATATCTTTGTTTCTTGTAGATTGAACCAAACAGGGACTTAAAAGGCAAACCCATCACCCACGGCGAACACTACCATGCCGATCCAAGCCAAAACCCATTGCCTACAACCTACCATGACAACACACCGATCTAGAAGCCCAATTGATCTCCACCATTAGAAACCCATAAGAGCGCACTGATCTCCATCGCCCGAAACCCACAAGAACTCACCTATCTCCACTGCCAAAAACCCACGGCCCACCATGCCGATCCACCACAATCCTCAGCCCCAGACCCACCACGCAAACCCATCAAAATCCAATTAGCAATCCTCAGCCCCTTGACCACGATGATCTCACCTCCGTAATCTTCCCCACAAAACTCTCCTTCACCACCGCTCCAACACCTTTTTTAGGTTTGATTTTTGTGAAGAAAATGTGATGTTCTCACTTGCGTGCTCATTTTTATGTTTTTTAATTTTGTTAAAATTAATATATATTTTTTAAATTTATATGTTGATGTGTCATGGCGACGTGGCATTTTTTATAATATTTTAATTTTTCCGGCAACCACCTCAGTAATTTCTGTCGGTTGACTGACGAAAATGATGAAAATAACTCACGTTAATTGGTTTAGGGACTAAAAGTGGTAAAAATAAAATGTTGGGACTAAAATGAAAAAACGTCAAAATGTAAGGACTAAAAGTGCATTTATGCATTATTTTTATTATTGTTAGATACCATGAAATTTTATGGTATCCTTTTTATAATATATATATATATATATAAATATAAATTTTTTATATAAAAAAGTGATAACTTAGTTTTTTATTATGCCATTGCAGTCTATTAGTCTATTACATTCTATATCAATGAATACCTTCAAAATCGCACTTATTATTATTATTAATTGTTTTTAATAGGTTAAGAATGTATTGACCCCTTGTGATAAATTAACCAATTAATTAGACAAGTTAATTAATTAATTCAATCAACATGCAATACTCGTGGTAGCACAAATAAATCACCAACTAAGTTAAATATAGCGGAAAATAAAGTTGACATGGTGATTTGTTTACGAATGGAGAAAACCTTCAAGGCAAAAACCCCATCGGGTGATTTGAAGGTTACCATTCCCGAGAATCCGTTATTATCACAACAAGTTGTTACAAGTAAAAGAATCCCAGTACCTTATACCAACTTACAATTGAACCCTTATCTAAATACACAATTGGACTTGTTCTGTAATGATAATCTCTCATTTTCAATGCACGGCTTACAGTACATGACTAACCAATCAATGCACGGATTCAAGTACGTGACTAACCGCTAACTTGAGAAGGATGTTGGCTGTAAAGTTCTTCAGTTTATCAACACGATGAAGATCACAAAACTCCTTAGTTATAAAACCCTACGGCGTACAAATGCAGCAACTTCTTCAAGAGAAAGATGAATTAGGGCATATTGTTTCCGGTCATAATATGCTTGCAACAACAACTGCAACAACCTTGTGATGACCTTTACAATTATCCTTATATATGTTTAGAGTTGCGAGAAAAAAAAAAAAAAACTAAACACATACGCATGAATATGCGTGAAATCAAATCTAAAAAACTAATTTTCGTAAACTGCCTTTTATTTGTCAAGCAGCTGTTGAGCATAAGGCTAAAACTGCCTTTTAAACCGCAATAGATGCAATCTGTTGAGCTTTAAAATACAATACTTCTTCACTTGTTTCTTGAACAGATTTGCATGACTTTAACTCTTGACTTTAACAATATATTTTTTGAAGACTTACCCAATTACAAGTAAAGTGTGTTTTGTCAAAAGATTAGTCAATTCTAAATGACATATGTTCTTAATATGATTCATATATGTCCTAACAGTTTTTTTAGATGCAATGAAATTTCATGGTGTTCTTTTTATAATATACATATGTGTGTGTATATACAAACTTATATATATATATATATATATATATAAATAAAGAAGTACTATCTCAACTTTTGATTAGACTATTTTATTCTATATCAATAAAATACCCTTAAAATCTCATAGATGCTTTATTATGATTATTTATTTTTTATCATTATGATAATATATTAATTAATTTTTTATGTAAATAAAATTAGAACCTTATATTTTTTATTAAAAATAAAAAACTTACTATTTAAGTTAACTGAATTTGGGGTGCTGGTTTTGTACTTAGTGCAGTATTTTAACAATGGACTGCTATGCATGTGACAGCGAATCGATGTAGGGTCTTCCCCTGAGCAAAATATCATGTGCATGCATAGTGACCCAATGTGACGCTGTTGTCAGATCAAAGAAAGAGTTAATTTGGTGGGGCTTTTTTTTTTTTTTTAAATTTTTTTTTAGCCACATACTTAGAATAAATAAAACTAAAAGACCACGTTATTATTATTATTATTATTTAAAGAGTTTCAGTTTATGACATCTGATTTTGATAATAATTCTTTATTATCATATTAAGACACTAATCAATTTTTGACGTAGGTAGAGATTGAACCCCAAATCTTTTATTCAATTATCAAAAACTTTACCAATTGAGCTAATTAAAACCTACTTAAAAGATTACATTATTGGTAATTGGATTGGCATGCAAAAAGTTATATGATTTTTATAATTGTTGCGATTGGTTCAGATGTAGGTTGTGGAAAAAAAAAATGCACCACACTAAAATAACATTTTACGTTCAACCCTCCCTAGCTAAAGATGAACTATAGTGTTTAGTTTAATTAGTTGAAAATCTAATGCTGACATATACCTTCTTTTTTTTTAGAGAAAAGAAAAAGGTATATAAGTCAGCATTAGACTTATATACATAATTCTCAAAAAAGAAAAAAAGAATATAGGAATTAAGAATTAATTTAATTAAGTTAGGTTAGACTAAATTTTCTCAAGTGGGAACCCGTAGCATAATTTCATGGACCTAACCATTCATCATTCACTTTATTTTATGGAACCAACATTTTTTGCTTAACCCAAAAAATAGAGGACTTTTTTTTTTTGTTGCTAAAAAAAAAAAAGTAGAGGATTTACCCTAAAATATACATACCATTTTCATATTTTATTTTGTAATTTATGATGATGATGGTGATGATTACAACACAAAAAATTAGTGTTCAAATGTCAACAGAAGTTTCGAAATACTTGCAAAGGCAAAATTCCACATAGTTTGGTGTTGACGTTGGTGTATTGTTAGACACAAGTCACACAACTATTCCAATACTCAAGTTAGTACTCACAGTTGTGAAAAATACTTATATACACGGTGTTTAATAAATTTTTACATACCCTCAAAGGTAGTATCTAGTATTTATATAGGACTTATAGTTGTTATTCTATGATCATCACTTATCTGTGGAATCTATATGTTTGTCAAAGGTATACTCTATAAGACCGATATATAAGACATGGTCTTATATCTTTGGGTCCACCCTATAGGATCCATATGTTTGTCAAAGGCACACTATAAAACGGACATACAAGATATCTTTTTTTTTTAATGAAAGGACATACAAGATATCATCTCATATCTTTGAGTGGTAGAGCATGTTTAGACATAAGTTTAGAGTGGAGCGCGCGCGCACACACGTACAGTTATGAACCTTTTATAAAAGTTGTATGTTCATTGATTTTAAAATTTCGCTATTTGTTGAATTTTGTAAGGATGATATTGGGTTGTGCCATATATTTTCGTATTTAAATTTTAAAACTAAAACAAACATAACTATAGAAAAGTAAAACCGGGTTATTGTTTGGTTTAGACAGCATGCCTACAAATCAAAGCATTTTTCTAAAGCATTGATTGATTCAAAATTCGAGCACATCAGTTCTGTAATTTAATAGTACCTTCAAAGATATCAAATCAAATTAAGTAAGCCAAGGAAACACAGATTATACTTGGCATTTTGACAAATGACAATTATCTTATCAAATAAAAGCCATCAAAATTGACCAAAATACCTGACCGTAAAAAACTAATCAAAACTCATCAATCAAAGACACGTTTGATAATTGACACCTTTGCGCAATTTATAGAAAAAAACAAACAAAACTCAATAATAGTAGAATCCCTTTAGTAAAGCTTTTTGTCATGTACTACTTAACTGGGAGCCTGGGAGTGATCTTCTAAAAGTTTTAAGTACTACCTTAGAATTCTTAAAATCTTATCAAATTAATTTTGAAATAAGTGGATCATATTTTAGAATTACCACTTCATTAACATTAAAATAAATATTAATTATCAATATTTTGATATTTACTTAAATTATTGCCGAAGTGGTAAAATCCATTGGCTTCATTTTGAATTTTAGAATAAAATTAAAGGAAATCAACTTAGGTCCATTGCGTATCTCATTTAGCAAATAAGCTTTTATATAGTTTCTCTTCGCTGGTGAAAGTTGGTCTTCCATCTTCTCCTAGGTTGTAGAATAGCCGTCCCTTTTTCGAAGGTGTTTTCTATACCTTGAGGTAACAAGTTTACCTTTAGGCTTTGTGGTTTTCTCTTTTTTCCGGGGTATTGGGAAATAGACTTTTCTTTTTCTCTTCTTCTCTTTTGGTAAGATGGAAGACCTCACAAAATCATGGAGTTGTCTCACCTTATCTAAATGTGAAGGTTCAAACCTTTAATTGACAGATGAATAGGCAGATATAGAGTTTGTAGTCGCAGCAAAGTTCTTGACGAAGCGTGCTCTTAATATTGATGCAATAGCAAAAACTTTCACCCCCTTATGGAGATCAAAAAATGGATTCAAGATTAAGTGTGAAAGGGATCATATAGTTCTTTTCTACTTTTTATGATAAAAGTGAAATGGAAATAATTTTGGCAACAGAACCTTGGAGCTTTGATAAGCACTTAATGTTGCTGCAACGCTATAACAAGGAAATTAATCCGACTGAGATGGAGTTCAATAGGGTTACTTTTGGGTTCAAGTGCATGATATACCAATCCGGTTTCGTAACAGGAGGGTAGCTGAATGGATTTGCAGTGCTATTGGGCTTGTGAATGAAACAATGGACGTTTCAGAGATTGAAGGGGATGGTTTTATAAGGACTAGAGTCACCATCGATATTTCAAAACCGTTGAGCCGTGGTCGGGTAATATCTCTTGAGAATGGTAAGGAATTATGGGTGTCATTCAAATATGAACGACTCCCTAATCTATGCTATTGGTGCAGCTGCCTTACACATGATGATCGTGACTGTGAACAGTGGATAGAAAGCGAAGGAAGCCTACCAATTGAATCTCAACAATATGGCTCTTGGGTGCGTGCTCCGCCCTTTACACCATCAAGAAGAAACGTGGTCAAAGTCCTTGGTTTCTATGCCAAGAAATTCACAGAACCACAACCAGCAGCTAAAGTCCAGTCAAAAAAGTCGCCGGTGTTGGTGATTAGAACGAGGAAGCCCTCGCCGGAGATCATTCGACTAGAAAAGGAAAATATAGAGTCATTACTGCAAGAAGATATTCTTCCTAATTTTCAAGAGCAGAACTAGTAACATTTAATTTCAAATCCCACGGGTCAAGGGATTGATAGAAATTTGAATTTGGATATATCGAGTATTGGGGACACAAAATCATCAGAGGAGATATTTGAGAAGAGAATTGAGGAGATTGACAGAGAGCTGAATAAATTTGATCCTAATACAGATTTGGCATCCAAACTCCTAGTTGATACGAGTAAGGAAAACTTCCTGGAGTCTTTATCACTTAATGATACTACACCTTTGGCCACTCATAATGCACGTGCACACCAGCCCCTGCCTTCTCAGCCTACATCACATGTGCCACTATCAGTTTTATCTGATAACAACCTTATGCCATCAGTCAAGGAAACCACATGGAAAAGAATTACTAGGAAGGACATAGGGTCAGATAAAATAATGGAGGATTCAGTGGGAGAAAAGTGAATAACAGACATCATCAATAGTTAATCTAAGTTACTAAAGAAGAAGAAGGTTTCTCAGGGGGGCAACACAAACACAACGATATTGACGGAGGCTAGTTTCTAGCCCTGCCAAAAGCAACGAGTATCCTATGTTGGAACTATCGAGGGCTTGGGAACCAACGAACAGAGAATCAGCTTGTAGAAATTGCGTGGGCAAAAGATCCCTCCATCGTATTTTTAGCCGAAATATGGATGGATGAAGATAGGCTAATTAGTATTTAGAATCGTTTACAGTTTAAAAATAGATTTGTGGTTCACAGGACAAGTAAAGTAGAGGGTTTTGTTTTGTTTTGGAAGGAGGGTTTTGTTCTTGATGTTCAAACTTTTTCTAAATACCACATTGATGTGAAGATTAATCAGAATACCAATGAAGAGTGGCGCTTCATAGGGTTTTATGGAGAACCTGACACTAGTCGTAGACATGAAGCTTGGGACAGATTGAGGAGGCTAAAAAACAGGGGATCAAGTACATGGATTTGTGCGGGTGATTTTAACGAGACTACGAGACAATTTGAGAAAAGTGGAGGGAGGGTTCGGTCACACAATCAGATGTAGCCTTTTAGGGAAGTTTTGGATGAATGTAGACCCATTGACCTAGGCTTTGTTGGCTCAAACTTACTTGGCATAAACACTACCCTGCGTACACGGTGTGAGAAAGACACGATAGAGCAGTGACATCAATGGAGTGGCTGATTAAATTTCCAAATACAGAGGTTTATCACTTGGATGTTACCACATCTGACCATAAACCTTTGTGGATTTGCCCTGAACTTATGGATTGTAATCAACAACAGCCATTCCGCTTTGAACAGATGTGGATGACGGATAAGGGATGCAGTGCAACAACTGAGGGAGTGTGGTGGGAAGATTTTGAGGAGCCACGAACTGAAATACTTTTAAAGAAAATTGACAAGTATGCCTTGAATTGACTCAATGGAGCAAGAGTAATTTTGGTAGTGTACATAAAGAATTGGAAGGAAAAAGAAAGCTGTTGGCAAAGGTTGAAAAACAAGCTGCAAGGACAAGTGATATAGGCAAATTGAGTTTAATATAAATTCATTGATGGATAAGCAAGCTAAGATGTGGAAACAAAGATCAAGGGTGGCTTGGTTAAAAGATGGGGATAAGAATATTAGATTTTTTCATACTAAGGCAACATAAAGGAGAAGAAGGAACTATATTAAGGGAATCTTTGATGAAATTGGGAAATGGTGTACCCAACAGAGTCAGATATCAGATACAACAGTGAACTACTACCAGCAGCTCTTTATGTCGAGTAATCCATAACATATTGATGAGGTTTTGGCCGAGATTCCACAAAAGGTGACCAAAGAGATGAATAATGTTTTAACAACAACTTTTACTGAAGAAGAGGTAGAGAAGGCTCTTAAACAAATGGAACCTCTTAAGTCTCTTGGGCCTGATGGCATGCCCCCTTATTTTTTCAAAGTTATTGGTCTTTGGTGGGAAAAATGTTAAAGAAGTTATCTTGAGGTATCTAAATTCTGGTATGCTCCCTAAATCCTTTGGGCACTCTTTTATTACCCTTATCCCAAAGGTAAAAATTGGGAATACATCTCTCAATATCGTCCTAGTAGTTTGAGTAATGTATTATATAGGGTTTTTTCAAAGGTGTTGGCAGATAAACTAAAACCCTTTTTACCACAGCTAGTGTCACAGCATCAAAGTGCCTTTATTTCAGAGAGATTAATATCGAATAATATCTTGGTAGCTTTTGAAATTCTCCATTGTATGTGTAATCATTGTACAGGGAAGATGAGATGTATGGCTTTAAAACTCGATGCGAGTAGAGCCTATGATTGGGTGGAATGGAGGTTCATGGAGAAGGTGTTGTGGAAGATGGGTTTTTGTGATAAATGGATCAAACTCATGATGGAATGCATTACAATAGCCACCTATTCAATTTTGATCAATGGAGAGCCTCATGGTAATATAGTTCCTTCTAGAGGACTTAGGCAAGGCGACCCCCTCTCGCATGGTTTGATCACTAAGGCAGCTAATGATGGAGACATTCGAGGTTTTTCCATTTGCAAAAATGGACCTAAACTAACATACTTTTTATTTTCTGATGATAGCCTTGTTATTTGCAGATCAACTAAGGTTGAATGTAATCATTTACTCCATATATTTTCTGCCTACGAGAGGGCATCAGGCCAACAAGTGAACCGAGAAAAAACTAACTTGTTTTTTCAGTAAATCTACTTATCATGAGATGCAGGGTCATATCAAGGATGCACTTGGAGTGGAAGTGGTGTAACAGTATGATAAATATCTATGCTTGCTGTCCTTTGTTGGCAGAAACAAGAAGGTGAGTTTTGATAACATCAAGCAGCGGGTTTGAAAAAAGCTCTAAGGATGGGAAGGAAAATTGCTCTCACAAGCGGGAAGAGAAATCCTAATTAAAATAGTTGCCCAAGCTCTTCCCACTTACACCATGTCTTGTTTTAAGCTACCAATTGGTTTATGCCATGACATTGAGGCTCTTATTCGTCATTTTTTCTGGGGACAGAGCGGAAACAACAAAAAATCAATTGGATTAAGTGGTAGGAATTATGCAGGCTGAAAGCTTAAGGAGGACTTGGTTTCAAGGAGCTGCCACGTTTCAACGATGCTTTATTAGCAAAGCAGACTTGGCGACTTCTTCATGAGCAAGACTCATTGTTTTATAAAGTTTTGAAGGCTAAATACTTCCCAAAAAGCTTAATCATGGAAGCTACAATTCCAAGTTCTGCATCATATGCTTGGAAGAGGATCATTAAAGGCAGAGAGGTTATCAAGAAAGGTGTGGTCTGGTGAATAGGAAGGGGTGAATTTGTCCATGTATGGGGTGACAATTGGCTGCAAGGAACTGAGATGAATTGGGTTGTATCGCCATGTTGGAAGGGAGCAAAAGATATCACAGTAAGCCTCTTTATAGACCAGAACAATTGTAGGTGGAAAGAAGACTTGCTGGACTACTATTTGATGGATTTTGAGGCAGAAAAAATCAAAGCCATTCCCTTATCAAAAACACAACTGCATGACACTTTGATATGGCCCCAACTGGGGAGTACATAGTGAAGTCTGGGTATAAACTTCTACAGAAGGAGTTCCAAAATAGCAACCTGGTACCTCAAATCTAGAAGCTTCGAAGTCACTTTGGTAGGCAGTGTGAAAATTAAATGTCCTTTCAAAAGTGAAGAACTTAATGTGGAGAGCATGTAGAGACTCACTACCAACAAAATCTAATTTGGTAAGGAGGAAAATCCTCACAGATGACACCTATGATTGCTGCAAAATCCTTAGGGAGGATGTGGCTCATGCTTTGTATTCCTGCCCAAAACTCCAGGATTTATGGAGTAAATGCCCACAATGGAATCACCACAAATTCTAGCAGAGTCCGTGCTTCACTGACATCATGAGTTCTATCTTAGCTAAGGACAAAAATCCAGCACTTTTCTCAATGGTTGTATGGACCATTTGGAATTAGTGGAATAATTATCGCCTTGGTAAACCAACGATCTCGATTCCACAACTACTAGAATAAGCGCAGGACAAATTGTATGAGTTCTCCAATCTTCACAATCCTGTATCATCATCGACCGCTACACTTGCAGCTTGTTGGAGACCTCCAGACCAAGGCAATTCCAAAATCAATTATGATGGCGCGCTTTTTAGTAAGGAGAATCGGACTAGGATTGGAGTTGTGGTACGCAACAAAGAAGGCTTAGTCTTAGCTTCGCTTTCTCGGCAAATTCTGCTACTTGCAACAGTAATGGAAGTGGAGACCCTTGCTGCAAGATGTGCCCTTGAGTTTGCAATTGAGATAGGAGTACACAGTGTGATTCTTGAGGGGGATTCTACCATTCTCATCAATGTGCTTCAAAGTAATAACCGCTCCTTGGCTCAATTTGGTCACTTAGCAATGGATGTCAAATACCTTGCCTCATGTTTCCAAAAATGTTTGTTTTCTCATATGCGTAGGCATTGTAACAAAGACGAGCACTAAAATATTCTCATTTGTTAGTTTGGATGGAAGATGTTTTATCAAATATTTTTGATGTATTTAAGGCTAATTTAAAGGGCCTTCATTAATAATACGTAAAGTCTTGATTCTCAAAAAAAAAAAAAAAAACTTAAGTCCACTGTTGTTGTGTATTGACCCTGTTGGGATGTGGACAAACGCTAGACCAAATGATGATAAAGTACCGACAAAATTGGAGAAAAAAGAGAAATCCTATTTTAACTTATTGTGAAAAGATTGAATTCTGTACCTAGGTATATCGGATCTATTATAATGGTGATACATGTCTACTTTTAATCGTATGTCTTGATTTAATAATAAATAGTTATTATTAAGAGCCTGTACTAAGGGTCGAAACTCTCTCGTCAAAATAATTCGTATGTCTTCGTCTCGATACTCTCTGTGCACTGGACCCGAGATCAACTCTTTTTAACTTTTAGATTGCAATACAAACGGGTTCTTGATGCGGCAAGTCAAATCAAAAGAAAAACAAAAGGGCAGTGCAGAGCGTAAAGGTGGACCGCGGAACATGTGGCCAGAGCTGAGGACCTGAATTTGAAATGAAGTGTAAACATCAAAGAAAGAAAGAGAGAGAAAATAAAAATAAAATATAAGAACGAAGAGAAACGAAAAAAGAGTAGTGGCAGTGGGAATAGATAGTAGTAGCAAGAAGTAAACGCCAGAAGTTTGTTGGTGTTTGTGAGGATGTGAAGCTGGTTGGTTCTAATCCTCCCTATCTCTCATTCTCTGCCCTTTTATCTTCATCCTCATCCCCACATTTCTCTTCACATACAAACAGTCACTCTCTCTCTAAAAAAAAAAAACTCAGTCTCTCTCTCTCTCTCTCTCTCTATGGCTTTACAGTCAGTCTCTCCCATTCCTCACCTTCTCCACTCTTCTTCTTCTTCACCAAAGCCTTCGATTCTCGCTTCCTCCAACAATGGCCGCTACTTCATTGATTTCGTCGGTTTACATTGCAAATCCAAGCGAACCAGGCGGAAATTCACTGCGACTTCTCGAACCTTCTCGCACTTTGTTTCTTCGTCGAAGGTCAAAGCGGTTCTTGATCTTGCACGTAACAATAGCGCCTCGGAGGAATCGGATTCTCGCTCTGATTTGAGACCGAAGGTGCGCTTTTTTTTTTTTGTTGCTTTGATTATTATTTTTCTGAGTAATCTACCATGAAAGTGATTGAATTGGAAGACTTGCTTGGGTTTCATTTCCAGAAAATGCGTTTTTTGTTTTGACTTCATGGAAGCGAAGCCAAACGCGCCCTTAAGAATTTTGTTACTTAACTATTTTTTTTTTTTCTATTTTGTAATCATTCTTTTGTGTTTTGTTTTGTTCCCCTACTCTCTTGAGATAAACTAAGATACTGTTTGGTTCTCGTTTTGGATTTTCTCTTCTTGTTTTTAGGAGTTAAATTCGATTGTATTTGACATATACAACTCGTTCAATTCAACTAAGCCTTAATTATTGCCAAAAAAAAAAAAAAAATCGGAGTTTGCCACGTACTCGTGCAATAACAACAAAATTACTTTTTTCGTTTTTTGTTTTGTTTTTAAATATACTAACCAAACAGGACTTCAGGATTTTGGGAGTACTTTGTTGCTTTTAAAAGCAAGAAGGAATTGCTAATTATAGTCTCTGCAATTTTAGCCATGAAAAGATAGGTTAGGTGGTTATTAAATAGCAATCAAACAGTGCCTTGGGTCTTTAGAATTAGAAGAACTTTCAATGTGTTTTGAGACCCAAAAAATTGACTGAATTTATCTAGGTACCTGTAGGACTTAATTATTACAAGGACTTGATGGTTATAGCAATATGCAGTAAAAACTCTGACTTTGCAAGTTCGTGGTGAGTCATGATCTAGGCTTTGAGTAAAGTTTGATGCTAGTCGGACTACAACGATACAAAAATGGTGTTTTTTCAGTGGGAACACAGATTATAAGCACATTATCTTGTATAGGGTATAAGCATGTTAATTGAATTTGTTAGTTGTGGTTGCTCACTGCTGATGAGAGCAGAGTTATTTATAACAAGAATTGATGGTCAAAGCAATATGTAGTAAAAATTCTTACTTTGCTAGTTCTTGGTGAGTCATGATTTAGGCTTTGAGTTAAGTTTGATGCAAATTGAACCACTACAATAAAACAATGGTGTTTTTCAATGGGAACACAGATAATATGCACTTTATCTTTTAAAGGTATAAGTATGTTATTTGAATTTGTTAGTGGTGGTTGCATGCTGCTGAAAAGAATAGAGTTATTTATAATTAGATACTAATACTTATTATGTATACTATCTATAACTAGATGCACTGAAATGGTGCTGCACTTGTTTTGAATAATACAACAAACTCCACTTTTGTTCTAATATATCATCATTTACTGTGCTGCTTGAATTTTTTTATTTTTTTTGAAGTGGGAACAATGGTTTTATCAAATTTTCAAACAAGTACAAAGCTTCACTTATTTTCTCTTGAAGTTTGCATTTTAATTGTTAATGATTTTTGTAAAAGCATTCATATTACTTGTGAAAAGAATCTAACATTCAAGATAATGTTTATATTGTTTTTCCAATTTGCCAACCTATTTATTTTCTCTTTTTCCTATCCTGGTTGACGTCGTGAATTGCATAGAACAACTCGAACAGAATCTTTTTTGGAGTGGTATGGGAGATGATTCAAAATTTCACTTGGTGAATTGGTCTAAGGTATGTTCTCCTCTTCTGTACGAGGGATTGGCGATTAGGAGTTTGAGATGCTTTAATGAAGCTTTGTTGGGAAAATGGTTGTGGAGATTTGGAACTAAGAGAGATGCATTTTGGAGAAGGATGATAGGGGGTTAACTATGGAAGTGAAGGGGCAGGTTGGTATTTTAATTCCATTCCAGGTCCTTATGTAGCGAGTTTATGGAAGACTGTTTGAGGTAGTTCGCCTACTTTCTCTTGCTATATTCAGTTTGGGATTGGGGATGGGTCTAGAGTGAAATTTTGGCATGGTGTTTGGTGTGGGGATAGCCCTTTGAGTTTGCGTTTTCCAGAGTTAATCAGAATAAGTAGTAGCAAGGAGGTTTATGTGGTTAATTTCATGAAGTTCCCCAATGGGGTTCTTTATTGGGATATGAAATTCTTGCGAGCAGTTTAGGATTGAGAATTGGAGTGTTTGTCTAATTTTACGGATGTTATACATGGAGTTTCTTTGAGGGGTACTAGTTAGGATAAGATGTGTTGGATACCTGCTATGAGAAGGAGTTTTGAGGTTAGCAACTACTATCAGGTTTTGATTGGTGTCTATGATCAGTGTTTCCCTTATAGGAGCATTTGGAAGCCAAAGGTCCCTTCTAGAGTTGCGTTCTTTTTTTGGAATGCAGCTTTGGGGAATATTTTAATGATTAATAATTTATGTAAGAGGGAAGTGTGGATTTGGACTTGGATTGGTGTTATATCTTTTATTACCTTGTTTGGTATTCACTGGGTAATGCTAAAGACTGCAGTTGAGCTTCTAGCATGTTGGCAAGGGAAGTTTGGACATCATCGTAATGGTGTTATTTGGAAGGTTGTTTCTTATTGCTTGATGTGGTGCATTTGGCGGGGGAGAAATAATTGGAGCTTAGAGAACTCTAAAAGGACAGTGGCAAACCTGAAATTTTTCTTCTTTAAAACATTATCGGAATGAATGTTAGTTGTAGAAAGTCATGTCATTCTATTTTTTTGGCTTATGCGTTGATGGTAGCTTGTAATTTGTGTGCTTGATTGTATTGGTCCTTGGCTGTTCACATCATGTATACTTGGGTGACTCTTTTTCACGATTTGAATAAAATTCCCATTTCTTATTAAAAAAATGTTTATATTGTTAATGATGAATGCGGATGAAGTGTATTTATAATTAGCAAAAGCCTCATAAATTATTACGAAGATTCAAATATTTCACATGTGGGGTTAGAGTTCAAGAATCTGCCTCTCCAAAAAACAAATTGGGAGTTGGGCTGCCTACCAATCACCTCTCTTGGACCCAGTAGAAGTTTGAGAGCTTTGTGCACTAGATATGATTTTAATCAAATATTTTAGATGACTAATAGCCTCAATACAATTTTTGGAGCACTACCTGGTTATAAGTTTAAATTTTCCTGTCACTTGTAAGCAAAAAAAGAGGGGGAAAAAATAGTCACCGGTAATTCCTTTGATAGATTTTGTTGATAATGAGTCATGTTTAGTGTCAAACCAATGGTGTTTGTATTTTTGCATCCTTACTAATGAGCTTTAGCTCAAATGACACCTTATCTTCTCATTGGAATGGGATGGAGGGTGAGGTTGTCCAAAACCAATTAGTGTATGTGTAACTAACAATAAAAAAAGGGAAAAAAATGTTTGCATCTCTGCATCCTGGTCCATGTGATGTAAGAGGCTTGCTCTGTATGCATGTGCATGGCCATAACTGTACCTCAATTCCTGTGAACCTTGGATTATGAATCTTTGATGGTAGTGAACATGATTCAAATTATATCTTTGTCAAGTGCCATAGCATTTTGCAGAGCAGCCACTCTAAGGTTGCATATGGCATTGGCTTAAAAAGTTAGCTTATTTTACTATTTAGCTTGTTTTTGCTACTATTCATGGTCCCACTACACTTTTTGATACTGTTCATGGGTTCTATTGTACTATTTTTGCTACCTTTTTCTTCATCTATAGTATTTTCAGTAAAAAATTTTCAGTTTCAGCTAAATAAGCTGTTCTCAAATGGAAACTAAATAGTGAGCTTTTGGACCAACACTAGTAGATTTTTTCCTCTCTCAAAACGTCTCCTTAAGTGGATTTGCCATTTGCACATGGTACATATATTCTTGTTGACTTGTTGACATTGGTATGCAAATTTTTTGTCTGTGTCATTAAACTTTTCACTTGAGATTGTTTTCTCTTTTGCATTTCTGATTTTGTTCATATGTTTTTTGGAAGGTGCAAGGCTGGCTCAAATTTTTTTTTTTGGATTTTTTGTTCTCTTTGTAATCCTATTCTCAATATTGAATCTAACGATTAGCCAGTCTAGGATTCATAGTTGTAATATGACACCTGTAATGATATTTTCCAACATGTTATGTCTTATGTATGTGTTTTTCTTCATGTAAGTGTGCTACCCCTAGATTTTTTAAAGATACTTTCAGTTATTTCAAGAGAAGGATTTCTGACTGCATACAGAGTGTGGATCTATTGTTTAAAACTTTAGCCTGATTGGATGTTATTAATTATTAATAGATTGAAAGTTGTATGGGACAATTCAACTCCAGTCAGCTTCAAATTTGTGCCTGGCTACTGAGAAGTATAATATTATATTCAGAATGAGATCTTCCAAAAAGTCTGCCAGATTAGACCTGTTGATGCCCCTAGTTCAGATTTCCAAACCATGTTACCAAGTTTACCATTTTATCTCGGGCCAAGTTGTTAATTTCACCCCAAAAGCCTGATTTTTTTAGTTGGTCATAAGTAGATATCTGTATTGTTAAACTTTGGGTGGAGGCCATGAGTTTTACATGCATCCTTCTTTAGATAAATAAGATGATTTTAAGCCATTGAGTTTCTCTTGTTTTTCCCCTCCTTCTAGGTCATATTATTCATTTTCTCTTTTCAGTTTTCCTTTTATAATACTGTAGTAAAGGTACCCATGCTTTGAAAGCTATTCCGTACTGGCCAGAATGCTGATATATTTCGTACTGTTTCATATACCAGTACACTAACTTCTATAATTTGTCTTGCCTTAAATATTGACCTTTACTGGACTGTTCTGGAAGTTCCAGCAAATCTTGGGAGGAAAACCGAGAACGTGTGTTTTGGTCCTGAGTGACCTTTTCTGGTTGTTCAGTGCTCATTTTGTTGCTGGTTACCAGAATGTCAATTGCTTGCGTTTCTGGAAGAGAAAATTCATAGGGGAGAGGCATTCTTGAAACTGGTCAAATTGGAGAGAGAGAGAGAGATGGAGGAGATGAGAAAATGATAAAGGACTAGAAGAGCATTAGGAAGAGAGAAGAAAAGAGACAATGTAAATTATAGGGTTGGCAAGAGAGAAACGAAGATAGGGTAAGAGAGATAAGAAAGAGAAAAAAGTGGTTTGCTTGGGCACAGTCAGAAAATAAATAAGGAAAAGAAGAAGAGTTAAGAGAGAGAGGCAGAGTGAAGAAAGAGAATTAAAAGTGCTTGGGAATGTTAGAGAGAAGCAATGAGAGATAAAGAGAAATTTAAAAAATAACATCGACGAAGATAACTTTGTTGGCTTTTGTGTGTGGGATTTGTTTTTGGATTGTTATGGATTTGTGAGTTTGGGTTGGGCAAGCTTATGAGTTTAATGGGATTTTTAGAGTTATATATATATATATATATATATATATATAACTCTAGAATTGTCTCGTACCAAAGTATTTAGTTTCAAACCAATAGGCAAAACCGGAAAAGTCATTGGAATAGAATTTTAAACTTTGAATGGTATAATGAGACAAGTATTCTAGAATTGCATTTTTATTTCTTAAATTGTTTGAAGACCTCATAATCAATGAAGACGCAATATTCTTGATATGCTAGAGGATTCATTGCCTATATATTAAAAAAAAAAAACTAGAGGATCTGTATAGAATGTTGTTTTTATATCTGTCAATTGTTTGGATCCAACTTCTTGTTGGCATTGGATTGTGCTTGATATGATATTAATTTGTTGTTGTAAAATAAACTGCTCCATTTGGTCCTGTCTATATGACCAGTTTTCATGCTCAGCAGGTTGCAAACTTGGATGATATATTATCAGAGAGAGGAGCTTGTGGGGTTGGATTCATTGCCAATTTGGAAAATAAAGAATCACATGGGATAATTAAGGATGCTCTTACAGCTCTTGGCTGTATGGAACATCGTGGGGGATGTGGAGCAGATAATGACTCTGGTGATGGTTCAGGTGTGATGACTTCAATTCCTTGGGATTTATTTAACAGCTGGGCAAATGAGCAAGGGATTGCTTCCTTTGATAAATTGCATACTGCCGTTGGAATGATTTTCCTTCCCAAAGATGATGACCTATTGAAAGAAGCCAAAAGAGGTGATTTTTAATTAGTTTTTATCATTCTTATTACTTAATTCTTTTTGTTTTCTCAAGTATCTATCATGAATGATTGTTTGATGGCTCTTCTTGCTTTTATATATGTTAAGCATGGATTTTCACTTATTTGTTATAAATACAAATTAGTCCAGTTGTCTATTAGTTTAATTGATGAGAATTATGTATTTCTTAGTCAATAACTTTTGGTTCTTTTGGAATGCCATGAAAGCTTAGGAATGTGGACAGAGGTTCTTTTTTACTTGAAATTAGAAGAGTGAGAGTTTTGAAGATTATATTCTGAAACTCATGAGTGACCATTTTTGGTTTATGGCATGGTAATAGGATCTAATAGCCTCCTCAGGTTTTTAAAAGTTTTTGATGCTTTATTTGACTCATATTATTACATAATCATTTTCAAGTTGTATTCTAAGTTAGAAATCTTTAAGATGGTAATGTTGAGGAAAATATTTACAGATAACTAAAATCAAGAACTCAGAACTTTTTAGGATTATTTTGGGTTCAAATTATGTGTTAATTGTAAGTTATTATGTCAGGCATCAGGGTTGGCTTATTCCTTGTAATCTGCATGGCCCTTCTGAATGTTTAAGTTCAGAAGACACAAGCAGTGTCTTTAGTTTCCATAAGCCATTTTTCTAGTAGAACTAATGTATATCATAGGCAGTGGCTCAAAATTATATATTTGAAGCAGTTCTAGAACTCCTTTGCAAGCCTTAAATATTGATTTTTTTTTTTGTTTTTTGGTTTTTTTTTTTTTTTTTTAATGTTTTGTTGGTTAACTATTGGCTTCTTATTTCTTCTCATATATGCACAAACCTATATTTTTCTGATCGGTAAGTTGCGCACAAACCTGGTTGGTCTGAGTCTTGTGCCGCACAATCTTACCCTCCAGCATGCCACCTTTTTAATAGCTATAAGCAATCCACCTATATAAGTAAAAGAGAAAAATTATACCAAAGCTGGGGATGATAATATGATCTGAAAGAACGGTATCTCTAATGTGCTACTTGGTGCAAATAATTGATAAGCTTGCACATGCTGTGGTGCGTTTTGGTTGCGATAATAAACCTAGCTTGGTATTCAGTGAGTTTGGCTGTCTTTGTGTGATAGCTGCTTTCAATTTCACGAATCCTACCAAGACATGGCAGGCTACCTAAAAAGGATTAAAAAAAAAAAGAGAAGAAAAGGAAACGGTTGCAGTCCTTTTAGATTCTTGTGTTCCTTTTGTTTCTTTTTGTTGGATGCTAAATATTTCTTGATGCCCACTGATATAGAATTAAATATTATTGAATGTTTCTTTCAGTATCATTAATTCCTCAATTTCCATGAAATATTCACTACTTTGTCTGGAAAATGTTCAATTTTGTATGTGTAATCTGTTAAATGATGATTAATTTTAATTGCTTCTGTAGTTATTGTAAATACTTTTCGACAAGAGGGTCTTGAGGTGCTTGGATGGAGGCCTGTTCCTGTGAATGCTTCTATAGTTGGTTACTATGCCAGAGAAACCATGCCCAACATACAGCAGGTATTTGTTAAAGCTGTCAAAGAAGAGACTGTTGAAGACATTGAAAGAGAACTGTACATCTGCCGAAAATTGATTGAAAGGGCAGCAAGCTCAGAAACTTGGGGAAGCGAGCTTTATTTCTGTTCTTTATCCAATCAGACAATAGTTTACAAGGGAATGCTTCGCTCTGAAGCTCTTGGGTTATTTTATTCTGACCTTCAAAGTGATCTTTATAAATCTCCTTTTGCCATTTATCATCGAAGGTACAGCACAAATACTAGTCCCAGATGGCCTCTTGCACAACCAATGAGATTTCTTGGACATAATGGAGAAATCAATACCATTCAGGTTACAGTTTCCGTAGCTCTGGTTGTTATCTGTTCTACTATGCTGTAAAATGCAGATATAAGTTAGACTGAATTCAGCTAAAATAAAAAGAGACTTTAAATTTCTTTATTTTGACAGTGATTTTTGTGCAGGGTAACTTAAACTGGATGCAATCTCGAGAAAGCTCATTGAAGTCATCTGTATGGCGTGGGCGTGAAAATGAAATTCGTCCATTTGGTAACCCAAAGGCATCGGACTCTGCAAATCTTGATAGTGCAGCAGAAGTACAATCTATCACTTATGTCATTGTTTTATTAATATATGTCATTGGAGCCCTTGTTGGCAGTGACTATTTAGATTTAAATTATTGAACAGAAATAAATGTAAAAAATTGAATGGTCTTTCAGAAGATATAGACTCTTAGTGGAATTTATCTCTAAAATCTTTTAAGTTTGTAAGTTTTAATGACAAACTGCCAACTTTGCAACTAAGCATACACATTAAACATTTTATCTATTCACAATGTTCATTAGTCACAAATTATAGTATATGTATTTTAACAAAATGCTTTCAATATAATATTAATTTCAAATTTGAATGATCCATTTGATTTTATGCTGATATGCGACCACCTGATTGGTGCCTGCAAGAGCATGTTTTTAATGACTATTCATGCTGAGTTATTTTTTAACTTTCATGGTTGGTGTGTATCCTAGATATAACCATGTTTTTCATGATTGTCTGGTATCTCCATAAAGTGCTGAAAATTTTCTCCATGTCTGTTGTACTTTGTCTTTGAAACATTTGCTTTTATGGCTTAAGGGCAACCTATTTATCTATTAGTATTTGTTATTTATAAACTCACCTGATTTGAGTATATGATTTGGTGTTTTGACATTCTTGTATTTCTATGTTAAGTTTCACTAGTTTCTTAATCTTGGCCTGATACTAGTTCATCTTTTTTATGCTTTGTTCAGTTATTAATAAGGAGTGGCCGTACTGCTGAGGAAGCTCTAATGATTCTTGTCCCAGAGGCATACAAGAATCATCCGACTCTTATGATCAAATATCCTGAGGTATATTTATATTGACGCTTCTGGTAAGGTGTCAACGTATTTGAAAAAATTAGGAAAAAAAATCTCTTTGTAGTGGATTGTCTATTTTTCTTCAACTTTTTTACTTTAATGCATTGTCATGACTACCACCAGTCATTATGGTGGTTGTTAAGTTTGTTCAGTTTATTTCCCCAAACTAAATTAACTGGCCAAATACCAAAATTGCATCTTCTATCAACATGATGGTCCTTTCCAATATCCTTTATTTTGGGCCTTATTTTCTCCAACATCCTTGGCCATTATATCTTTCCTCAGTACTCAATCTTCACACCCTTTTTTGTCTTGTCATATTTATTCCAGCATCTTGAATCCATTCATTTTTTTTTTTTGATAAGTAAGAATGATATATATACGAAAGGCTACTCTATGCATGAAAAACATAGAGCAAACCCAGAAAGTACAAGGAGAAGAAAACAAAGAAACAAAAGAGAAAACCAAACAACTAAGAAATTATAAGAGAGAAAGGGAGCAAAGAAAAGAAGGGAGGGAATCACTAGACGTGAGTCCCCACGCCCGAGACCAATCAAAAAGAGTTCCACTAAAAAAAGCAAGCAACTGATTATTGGAGCTATCCAAATCCTCAAAAGTCCTCTGATTTCGTTCCATCCAAATATACCAAAGGATGCACAACGGGACTAAGTTCCAGATTTGAGAGGAATGCTTCCCCAACCAATTCCACCAACCAAAAAGTAAGTTTGGGATTGATCTAGGAATAACCCAAGACAAGCCAAAAGTAATAAAAACGAAACTCCATAACTGAGAAGCCATCTCACAATGAAGAAGTAAGTGGTCAACCGTCTCTCCACAATGACGGCACATAATGCACCAATCCACAAAAGCGAACCTCCTCAATCTCAAATTATCTCCCGTTAGGATCTTATTCCAAGCTACACACCAAACAAAAAAAGAGACTCGCCTAGGGGCCTTTACTCTCCAAATAGCTTTCCAAGGAAAGACAGTTGAGGGAGAATCCCTTAATTTGTTATAATATGACCGGATGTCAAAAGCCCTATTAGGCTTCAACTTCCATCTCAGGATGTCAAAAGCCCCATTCATTTGGATCTAGTCTTCAGGATTTTTGGACAAATGTCTTATGTAATTGTCTTCATTACAGTGAACTTTATGTAATTTGAATGTATATCACTTGTTGACAACTATCACTTCGTCTTTTCTACTTAGGTGGCTGACTTCTATGACTACTACAAGGGTCAGATGGAGGCTTGGGATGGGCCTGCTTTACTTTTATTCAGGTGACGCTTCCAAAGGAATTTTAAAAGAATCAGCAGTTCTCTTGCCACTGACATTGATTATCAAAACCATGATTTATAAAATAAAAATCTTGAAATAAAATAAAAATCTTGAAATGGGCCTTAGCCTGTGCAAAGGGCCTTGGATGGGTACCGACCCTTGTGTTATTTTCCATCACAACTACCTAGTGCATTAGAAGGACTATTGTACTTTTCTTTAATGGAAAGAAAAAGTCTTGGCACTGACTTCTAGATTAACTAATAGTTGAAGTGTCGCCAAATCTACTTTGATGGGCCAAGATGAGGGAGTTAGGGCATTGGACATTGGCTAATTTGATGCAGGTTGGGGATGCACCAATACAATCAAGATATGAATTGTTTCTTGAGTGAGAAGGACTTTTGTTTTGAAGGAAATAAGATATGTATAGACCATTTTTGCTGTAATAGGAACACAAATCTAGAATTAGGCTTATTGTTTAATTGTGTAGAGATTGTAAAAATCCAACTGTATGTAGGAAGGCGATTTCTCCTAACTGGTCACTTTCAACAAGCAATGTGAATCATATTGCTTTACTTAGAATTCCTAGTCGACACGATTTTTGTACTTTGGAAAACTGAAGAATGTAAAAATCCAAATGAATGTAGGAGGGTGATTTCTTGGGCGCTGCTAGATATGGCATCTTTACTACTGCCAGAACCTATACCGACAGATGATCATCTTAATTAACCAAAAAAAGAAAAAGTGGAACTAAAAAGTAAGAAGTTTACTAACATTGGGGATGGTAAATCTTTTAGTGGGCCAATGACAAATATAGCAGCATCTTTATTGCCAGATAATATACTGCTATATCTCTGCTGCCACCTTGGATACAGAATGCTGGAATTTTAGCTGGAAGATCTCTTTAGTGCTCAGCATCATAATCGCCTGATTATTTTGGACTACTAGTTTCTTTTGGAAAATTTTAGTTTCACATGTCACATTAATGTGCTACAGAAAACTTTTTCTGAGGAGAAAGATTAGTTTTTTTGCATTGCTTCAGTTTTGTTATAGTGGTCAAGTGATTAAATTTCCCGTTTTCTATTAGCTTAGCTTTTCAGCAAATGGTATTTCATTATAATATCAGAGTAGTGGTCTTGAGTTTGAACCTTATCTCTGTGTACTTCTCATTTAAAGTTAACAAATCCAGGTGTTGGGCCCCACATATGAAGGGTCAATCTGGGCTCACACGCGAGGATGAGTGTTAGGTAATGTCTAAGTGATTATATTCACCATTTTCAAGTAGTTTAAGCTTTTGG